>JAWRVZ010000074.1:1347500-2547500 GCA_037043235.1 Rhodeus uyekii | reverse complement strand
ATTTGCTCGTATACCAAGTCGCTTGTAAACCGAGGTATTACTGTATATGCAAATTTCCATCATAAAACTTGAGGCAGCAGATTTTATGAAAATTAATGTGTGTTATTCTCAAAGCTTTTGGCCACAGCAATATTCATCAATATTATTGATTGGCCTGCTCATCGAGCTGCTGTACAGCCAAAACAAACATTGTAGCGTTATCTTCCTGTTATCGCCGTAAAGCTGCTTTGCAGCAATCTGTATTGTAAAAAGTGTGTAGAGGAATTACAGTTAAGGCCCGAGGACCAGATATGATAAATGAAGACCAGAGTCAGAAGTGCAGTCGATTGTTGAGATTTTTAGTGAAGAATAGTTTGCAGTTTCATCAGCAGAAGCCAGCTTGTCAAGTCTCACAAGGAGTTTGTAGGCTGCTCTACATAAGATAAGATAAAACTTTATTCATCCCACAACAGGAAAATTTCTCTGTTCCAGCAGCAATTTTTACAATATGTTACAAATATAATATATAGCATAATATATAATATCTATATATATACAGCATGTACAAAACAAAAACCAAAAAAGTATATCAAGGATTTACAGTGTAGTGATTGCACTAAAAACAACAACAACAAAAACAACAACAAATTGCACATATTATTGTAGTGAAAAAAATAGCAGTAGTGAGTATCATACATTTACATTGTTACAATAACTATACCTTACTCTAAGGCAGTGCTTCTCAATTATTTTCTGTCACGCCCCCCCTAGGAAGAAGTAAACATTTCGCGCGCCCCCCTCCCCCTCCCCCTCCCCCTATTTTGGAACTTTCGCTTTATTGTTTCCATGGCAACGCGTCATGCTTGTCACGTGACAGACCGCAGTCGCAAAATGCGCTGTTTGATAGATGTTTCATATTTATTTAGTTTTTTCTTTTTTATTCAAAATAGTCACTAACTTGTTGGCTCTGTTATCAACTAACTGATATTCAGATTCTCAGATATGTGGAAGCGAATGTTTGTCGCTTAAAAACCTTTATAATGATCAAGTTCTCTGAGCGCGTCTTTTTTGGATCAGTGCCAGATAGCGCGTGAAAACACTTGTGAATTTAGCGATTGATCACGTGACACATGAACACCAGTGTGATTGTACACATCAACGGGTGAAGGGTTTGTTATCTGAACTTCATATCTGCTGCTCTTGTTCAGTGCAAGAAAACCTACTCCCTGACAAAAAAAAAGCATGTTCCCCACGGTCACGCGCGCCCCCCCTGGCATCGCTCCGCGCCCCCCCAGGGGGGCGCGCCCCACTATTTGAGAACCACTGCTCTAAGGTCACACTACGCCTTTACTTAAAGTTAAATGATTCTGATTGACTAAGGAAGTTGGCAGAAATGATTAATCTTCTACACAAAGACATAACATCAGCAGCTCCATCCGTCGAGCTGCTGATGCTTGGACTCTAGGTTTCGGCAGGAAATGACCTCCTCAATCATTACGAGGCATCAGCAAGTCTCCATTGAAAATCCACTCGTCCAGCATCCAGTTGCAGACCTGCACAAAAAGGTTAGCGCACACACATTTTCTGGTGAAAAACACTGGCAATATCAATCCTACATGAACTAATAGTTCTAAAATGAAGGACTGTCACGTATTCCATGGGTTGTGATGACCTCTGGGACCCTAGCTATCCGAGTTGCTAGGGGAACAAACCGACATATGGCTGTCCGAATATGTGAGGGTCTTCTCCAACACAGCCAGATATGGACATCAGAAGAATATTTTAACAATTACATAATAATAATATGGTTGTCTATAAATGAAAATCATTTAAAATGTATATGGAAGAGACAAGGTTATAAGGTTTGATTATATCTCTTCAGGCACTATATCAATAAAGGTGACTTGACTAGATGGCTGTAGATAAAATGTCTTTATATAAGTGCAGATTCAAATTGGGACAGAATAAACAAACAAATATAGAGTTTATTTTTTTATTTTCTTACCTCTTCCAGTTACCATTAACATCCCCACTGTCCAGCTATTATCCCTAGAGGAGAAAGACCAATCCCTGGAATAACACACCAAAAACGTTTTGGAGTTGGCATGCCAAATAGGGCATGCCTTCCTGGAAACTGTCCCCATGACAAAATCAACAAATGTGGAGTAGGAATTTGTGATCAGTAACTCAGCCTTCACCATCAACCTAGTGGAGGACAATAGTCACTCACTCCAGTCTCAGATCCCATCCAGGCTACTGACTACTGCGGAGAACATGGCAGTAAAAATCTAGATGCCACTCTGAAGCCTGTGCCCATCGACACGTCTAATCAGGTTTGTGAGACTACAACAATGCCCTTCCATGAGGGAGTACCAGTGGAGTTAAAGGAATTTAGCCCTGACTTTAACTTAAGCCCTGCCCACTTCCCCACTGCTGTGTATGAGTCAAGTCTGGACTCTAGTAATATTTTGGATTAATTTATTTTATTTAATTTATTATTTATTTATACATAATTTAGCCAAGAAAAAAAGGTAATTTAAGGAGGTGATTCAGTCTGGTCTCCTGTTTGTTGCTTGTCATGCCCAGTTCTGATAGCGTGCGTCTTTCCAGAGTGCCTGTCCAGCCTCTCTCTTCCACCTCCTCTACTAAAGCCAACCTGTTCATCAGCCCATACTCTGCTGGCTCCTGTCTGTCCTTCAGCTCATTCATAGTTGGACCCCTGCAACGAAATGGATCTGCCTCATGTATTTGCCTCCCCCATCTTTGCCTACAGCTGCCAAGCTGGACCTTCTGGACCTGCAATGTCACCTTGTCTTTGTGTCACCATGGCTCCGTCCAGGTCTCTACCAGGGCTTAATCACAAAAGAGCCACCATGGTTCCTCCTTCCTGAAACTCTGTCTTGTAAATCATGCTGGCAGTGGCCTGGATCATCGTCTGGCACTTTCTGCTCCTGGCTTCTCCCTCCCTCTACTCCCCCTAGGAGTGTTTTGTTGTGCGTTTAACCCATGTCCTTCTCCAGTGTCCACTCCCCTCAGTTAGAGGGGAGAACAGTGAACAGTGCATGGACACACCTTTCCAGATCTAGATGTAAGGATTATGTTCTGTTCTTTGTGTTTTAGTTCTGTTTTCCATGTGACCTATTTTCCAGTTTGTTCCCTTGATTAATCATTCTGTTCACCTGTCATTCAATTAACTAGCACATTAGTTCCCTCATTTTGTCTGGTATATATTCTCCCTGTTTGTTCAGTTCTCTGTCCTCTATCATACTTTTTTTTTTTGTGGTTGTGGTCCTTTGTCTGCACATCAACCCATGACACTTAAGTGTATGTACTTAAATTTAACGTTAATATATTTCAAATATACAAATATTTTAAAATGAATTACTTTATTTAAAAAAAAGAAATTACATTATATTTTAGTTTGCCATAAATGCTCGTCAGTACATTAGGCAATACACTAACCATATTTGAAAAAACCACAAGAAAATTATTTTAAAAAAGCATAAAAAAGTAGCACAAAGCACAGAGAACACTGTATGACAGAATAATACAGTGTAGCGGGCAAACGTTTCAAAGGAGCTTTAACTTAATGACAGAACAGACAAAGAATCCAAATGTCTGAAGTCAGTGTGCTGAAAGCTGAGGGAAGAAAAATTCTTGGAGTGACTGAGGAAGTTTAAGACAAATTTCTGAGAGACTGATTGATGACAGATTTTGGTTCATTTGTTTTATTCTACATTAAAGAGCAGAGAAAAGCCTGATGCTATAAAACTCTCATCATCTATAAACTCAACTAGTGACTTAATTTCTCTGCACGTGGCAAATGGGCTTACAGAAATGGCAGCGGTAAACCAAGCTTGTATAAAACTGTATATTTCTCTGTTCTGATTGTCATTCCAGCAAAGAGAGTGTGTGAGTATGTGTATTGAATATACTGGGTTGGTCCAGAGATTAGGAAATGCAACAATGAAGATTGCTACTCGAGTAGGGGGTGTGACCGTGTATGACCTCAGTTCAGAGTCTTTAATTTGCTTTTTGATTATAGTCTATTTCTGTATTTTGGATCTGGATGAGTGTACATGTAGGGCTACAGTTAGGTCCATATATATTTGGACACAGGCATGATTTTCATACTTTTGGTTCTGTATACCACCAGAATAAAATTTAAATGAAACAATCAAGATGAATTTGAAGTGCAGACTTTCAGCTTTAATTAAAGGGGTTGAACAAAAATATCAAGTAAACATTTTAGGAACTGCAACCATTTTTATACACAGTACCCCCATTTTCAGGGGCTCAAATGTAATTGGACAAATTTATATAATCATAAATAAAATGTTAATTTTTAATATTTTGTTGAGAATCCTTTGCAGGCAATGACTACCTGAAGTCTGGAACTCATTGACATCACCAAAGACTGGGTTTCCTGCTTTGTGATGCTTTACCAGGCCTTAACTGCAGCTGTCTTCAGCTGTTGTTTGTTCGCAGGTCTTTCTGCCTTTAGTTTTACCTTCAGCAAGTGAAATGCATGCTCGATCGGGTTGAGATCAGGTGATTGACTCGGCCATTGCAGAATATTCCACTTCTTTTCCTTAAAAAACTCCTGGGTTGCTTTTGCAGTGTGTTTTGGATCATTGTCCATCTGTACCGTGAAGCGCCGTCCAACCAACTTTTCTGCATTTGGCTTAATCTGGGCAGACAGTATATTCCTATACACTTCAGAATTCATCCGGCTGCTTCTGTCTTCTGTTACATCATCAATAAACACCAGTGATCCAGTGCCACTGGAAGCCATGCATGCCCATGCCATCACACTGCCTCCACCATGTTTTACAGAAGATGTTGTATTCTTTGGATCATGAGCTTTTCCAAGCTTTCTCCATACTTTTTTCTTCCTGTCATTTTGGAACAGGTTGATCTTAGTTTCATCCGTCCAAAGAATGCTTTTCCAGAACTGGTCAGGCTTTTTTAGATGCTTTTTGGCAAAGTCTAATCTGGCCTTTTTATTCTTGATGCTTATGAATGGTTTGCACCTTGTGGTGAACCCTCTGTATTTGTTCTCGTGAAGTCTTCTCTTGATTGTAGACTTTGACAATGAAACGCTTTCCTCCTGGAGAGTGTCCTTCACTTGGCTGGATGTTGTGAATGGGTTTTTCTTTACCATGGAGAGGATCCTGCGATCATCTACTACTGTTGTCTTCCGTGGACGTCCAGGCCTTTTTATGTTGCTGAGTTCACCAGTGGATTCTTTTTTTCTCAGAATGTACCAAACTGTTGATTTGGCCACTCCTAATATTCCTGCTATCTCTCAGATGGATTTATTTTGTTTTTGAAGCCTAAAGATGGCCTGTTTTACTTGCATGGAGAGCTCCTTTGAACGCAGGATGTAGGTTCACAGCAATATATTCCAAATGCAAATACCGCACTTAGAATAAACTCCAGACCTTTTACCTGTTTAATTGATGAAGAAATAACGAAGGAATAGCCCACACCTGTCCATGAAATCGCTTTTGATTCAATTGTCCAATTACTTTTGATCCCTTGAAAAAGGGGGGGGTGGCTCTCCCAAGAGCTGTAATTCCTAAACCCTTCCTCCAATTTGGATGTAAATACCCTCAAATTAAACCTGAGAGTGTGCACATTCAGCCCATATCCATTAAATAACTATAGCCTGAATATGTGTTGGTAAGTACCTGAAAAAAATAAAAATTGTGCCTGTGTCCAAATACATATGGACCTAACTGTATATGCGTAAAGAATGGGTATTCATTTTCTCTTGCTCGCCTCATTGCAAGTGAAATTGCATTTTTGTGTGTTTATGCATAGCATTTATGTGATTTAGCTGTAAACAATAGAGTTCAATGAGCATATGTGACTTTAGAGTTCCTAGATAACAACTCTGTTCCAAAACATAATGAACTGTCTTGCTATCTACTGCCTACATGGGAAACTATAATTGCTGATTTTAAATGTTCCACAAAGGTAACAACTCTGCATATGAGATTTAAGTAATCAATTTGAACTCATTTAACATTGACATGTTGCTAACTTGATAAATCCTGCATGTTATAAACAATAGTGGTTAAAATGGCTAAACTTGTCAATTCAAAAATTTAGTGAAATATTTTTGTACATTCCAATTTAATATCAAGGGGTGAGTATATTGACAATTTTCTTATACGTTAGATTGGAATATGTGCAGTGTTATCTCACTGCAACTGATACCACACTTATCATTGACATACTTAACTCCATGAAGTGCAAATGCCCAGAAAGTAGAACCAAAAATCGAACAATGATTACAAGAACCCAACTGGCAAAAAAGTACACTTTGCATACTTCTTAAAAATAGTACAAATGATAAATTTTAATACTTCAGTGCAAAACTAATGTTTTCGGATAGCCTACTTGCATTGTCAATTAAAGGTACACTGTAAAAAATCATGTCTGAAAAATCATGTCTGTGTAATGTTCATTAAAAAAATTAAGGTGGTTATTTAAAATATTATGTATATTTTATTGATAAAATTGTGTTTCAGTGTTGTATAGAAAATATTTGGAACATAATAAAAACAATAAATACATTTGACTAATTTTCTTTCAAGGAAACCTAAGCATTTTTGAGGCTTGTATTAAGGAACTGATTATGCTGATACAATTAAGGACAGAAGGATACTGTTACGGCCCATAACCAAAAGATTATTAGGCAGAGCTGTTGGGAGACCTGGGCGAGGATGGAAAAATTTACCCTGATGCGGTTGCTGAGCTCCGTAGAACTTCGGACTTGGCCCTCTGTGCCTCCAAGGAGGTGGCTGGGTCCGTCGGTCGCGCTATGACATCCCTGGTGGCTACTGAGAGACACTTGTGCCTGAGCCTGACCGCATTGAATGAGAAGGATGTTCTCCTGTATGCTCCTTTAGCTCCCACTGGCCTCTTTGGCGGTGCTGTTGAGACAGCCTCCGAGAGGTTTCAAGAGGCAGCAAAGCAGCACGTGGTGTTCAGGAAGGTTATAACCTGCTGCTCTCGGGTCCCTTGGTCGCAGCCTAGTGGTTCCTCATATTGCACCGCCCAGAAACCCGGCAGCCCTTGAATGACTCTGAGGGCACGGGCCTCTGAGGAGGGTCCTAGAGCACTGTTTCTCAACCAGGGGGTCGCGACCCCCTGGTGGGTCGCGGAACATTACAGAGGGGGTCGCGAGAGTTTTACGGTGTTCCAGGGGAGTAGCCCGATTTTTTTTTTGAAGGGGCCCATCTTAAAATGAGGGGCAAAACTGCGCCAGATTGTTGACAGGGGTGATGGGCGAGCATAACATAGGCAAGATTCGAACCTGTGCTGGGAAACCCCAATGGATTTCTAGTCTAGCGCCTTAACCACTCTGCCAGAACTAGTTATGATGCAATGCGCAGCGCGCCAATGTTGACTTTGGGGGTGCGTTGCGATCGTTTAGTGCAGCGGGCGATATGTGCTTTTAATTCCGTTTTCACAGTTGCGATTTTAAACAATTGAAAATCTGAGGGGGCCGAACATGTAAATGAGGGGGCCCATGCCCACCCAGGCAAGCCGTTCTAATGTTCATATATCGCGTCTATTTTCGAAATTTCCGGAAAATCAGCGATATATTTCTTTTATAATATATACATACGTAATGAAAAAAGTCCGCGAAGTCGTGAATCCGCGATGGTCGAACCGCGAAGTAGCGAGGGCTCACTGTATATTAAATATGGATTTACTAAGTCGGACGAAAAACCACAATGCGTTGAGTGTGGTGAGGTCTTAGCAAAGGAGTCCATGAAGCCATCAAAACGTCACCTTCAGACTAAACATCCAACATGTGTCGGTAAACCTGTGGATTACTTTGTGCGAAAGCACGATGTACTTAAAAGACAGCAAAGCAGTATTGTGTCGCTCACGACAGCTCGATCGTGCAACGAAGTTTCTTCTGCCATTTAGCACTACCTATCTTTGCGAGTCGGGATTTTCGACGGTGACTGCAACGAAAACAAAAGGCAGGAATAGACTGACAACTTCTAGTTTGAGTGCGACACTACGAGTGGCCCTTTCCCCAATTCCACCGCGTCTGGATATCATCGTTTCAGAGCGGCAGTCTCAAATGTCACATTAACGTGTGTGAACGTGAGTGGAAATAAATAAATCAGTTCGTTTCATAGTCTGCCTAATTTTTGAAAAAGTGTTTTGTGAAATTAATTATGAGCACACACAGTATAGGTCTAACAAATTATTTCATTATTTTTCATTACTTATTATTTACTATTTTTATTTATTTATTTCTAGCCTTAGTGGGTCGTAGGACTGTCATACAAAAAAAAGTGGGTCGCAATAGGCAAAAGGTTGAGAAACCCTGTCCTAGAGCACTTTTCTGCCTCCGGGTCTCCCAGGGCCCAGGAGTAGGGCCTCGCAAAATATACCTGAGGACATCTCTGAGAGAAAACGTCTCGGGTTACGAATGTAACCCTGGTTCCCTGAGGGGAACGAGACACTGTGTCAAAGCGCTAGGGGAAATAGCCTTGCTTCAGTCACGTGAAGATCTGTGCAACCAATGAGAGACGAACGCGTGTGAATGTGTCACTGCCGGCACGTGCCGTTGACGTCATGAGGAAGAGCATAAAAGCGAGTCTGAAACCCGGACGCGTCAGCATGAATGTCTGAAGCGGGCACGGAGGCGCAAGGAGCTGAGGCAAAGACGCAGGGTCTCGTTCCCCTCAGGGAAGCAGGGTTACATTCGTAACCCGAGACGTTCCCTTTCAGGAAACTCAAACTGCGTCAAAGCGCTAGGGGAACGCTATACCAACGCCACCTCAGCGACGCCGGCATCCGGGTATGTCCCAGCTCACTGAGAGAGCACCCTGGTTCCTGGGGCGGCATCGAGGTCCAATTGGTAGAACCTCATGAATGTGTGCGGTGAGGACCAGCCAGCCGCAGCACAAACATCAGACAAGGACACTCCGGAGAGGAGAGCCTTGGATGCCGCCATGCTCCGAGTGGAGTGGGCTCGGACCCTCAGAGGAGAAGCATGTCCGGCCGACTCGTAAGCTAGACAGATAGCCTCGACTATCCACTTGCTTAGGGTTTGCTTAGAAGCTGGAGCCCCCTCAGGAGCCCCACAGCAAACGAACAGTTGGTCCAACCTACGCCAAGTGGCAGTCTTGGGACGTAAGCGTCCAGTGCTCGCACTGGACAGACCTTGTTCTTGCTCCTACTCATGATCGCCAAATGGGGGGAGGGCAGAAGGCCTGCAGCGTGATAGACCGAGCCACATTAGTGGGAACCTTGGGGACATAGCCTGGCCTCGGATGGGGAAAGGTTTTTCCATCCCGGGCCGAACTCGAGGCATGAGGGAGCCACCGAGAGGGTCTGAAGGTCCCCGACCCTCTTATGCGAGGCAATAGCCAGCAAAAGAAGGGTGTTAAGAAAGAGAAGCTGAAAGCTCCTCTAGGTTCAAAGGGTGCCTGGGACAGGCCTTGGAGTACCACAGACAAGTCCCAGGCAGGCACCCTGGTCTGTGCCGCAGGTCTCAGCCTTAGTGTGCCACGGAGGAAACGAGTGACTAGGGGGTCCCTGCCCAAGGATACCCCACCCAGAGGTACATGGCAAGCCGCTATGGCAGCCACATAAACCTTCAAGGTGGAGGGGGACAACCCTGCCACAAATCTTTCTTGCAGGAACTCCAGCACTTTGCCAACTTGACAGGTTACTGGGTTCACCTGCCTTTCGCTACACCAGGACGTGAAGAGTTTCTACTTCAAGGCGTAGAGTTTCCTCGTGGAGGGAGCTCTGGACTGAAGGATGGTCTCCACAACCTCGGCTGAGAGACCAAATTCTATGAGCTGGACCCCCTAAGGGGCCAGACCACAGTTACATTAGCTCTGGGCGGGGGTCAGCAACCCTCCGCCTGGGCCTGAACTCCCGTGAGCAGAGTGATAGGGGGAAAAAGTGTACAGGCGTAGCCTCGGTCACACATGTACCATGGCATCCCGCCCCAGAGGCGCTGGATGTTTTAAACGAAAGCCACAGAGGGCAGAGAAATTCTTACGGAGGCAAACAGGTAAACCTGTGCCCTGCCATATCTGTCCCCAATATGCTCCAGATAAGAAGGGGACCAAGAGTTCTAGCCCTTGGGGAGAACCCCTGGTTTTCAGCCACCGCTGCAGGGGTCTCGTGCACCGCAGTGGGGCCCCATGTGAGTGGCTGCCCCTTGATTCTCTTGACAGCTGAACGAAGGCCTGAATGCGCCCGGGGAAGAGCCGAGCAGACATGGCCACTGAGTCCCAGTGAGTCCCAAGAAAGTGGTTCTCTGCGTGGGAGAAAGTACACTCTTCTTGGTGTTCAGCCCTAAGAGTGTCACTCGTCGCTTAACGGCTAAACGAAAGGCCTGGATGCGCTTGGGGAAGAGCCGAGCAGACATGGCCACTGAGTCCCAAATGACTCCCAAGAAAGTGGTTCTCTGCGTGGGAGAAAGTACACTCTTTTTGGTGTTTTGCCCTAAGCGTCGAGAAACGAGAACCAAGAGTTCTTTCGCATGCTCAGGGTGCGTGGGCATCGCCCCGTGACCTTGATTGCGAAGTGGGTACCCCTCAGGGAGAACCCCTGGTCTTTAGCCACCACCATGAGTGGCTGGCCCAGCTTGATGCTCTTAACGGCTAAACGAACAGCCAGGATGCGCTCGGGGGAGAGCCGAGCAGACATGGCAACTGAGTCCCAAATGACTCCCAAGAAAGTGGATCTCTGTGTTGGAGAAAGTACACTCTTCTTGGTGTTCAGCCTTAACCCCAGCTCCTTTATGTGCGGGCACAGCATCTCGATGTTGTGCTGCTAACTGCTGCGACTCGGCCAGGGTAAGCCATAGTCGTCGACATAGTTTTGGACACGATAGTCCCTTGCAAGTGCAGCGGAGCTTAGAGCAACGTCCCCTCCTAGGTGAACGTGTGGGGCGAGAGCGCCAGACCGAAAAGGAAGCACCAATACTGGTACGCCTTCCCCCCTGAAGGCGAACCACAGGAACTTCCCACTGTGGAAGGATGGAGATGAGGGATTATACGTTTCTGATGTCGACGTGCCGGACCAGTTATACCTGATCCGTACTACGATCTGCTTGAGCGTCCTATCTCATTCATTTTGAATTTTAGACGCCTAACTGCGACTTAAGAGACGCAAATCCAGAATGAGCCGCAACCCTCCATCCTCCCTTGGAACTATGAAGTACCGGCTGTAAAACCCGGATTTGCTGTTTGCGAGGGGTACATACTCGATGGTCCCTTTCGCCAGCAAAGTGTCTACTCCTTGTTCCATGACCAGAGCCTGCTGAGGGCCTACCACTGACCCGAGAACCGGGGTGGTGAAACCCCGAACTGAAAGGCATACCCAGAGGTTACCGTGCGCAGGACCCACTGAGAGATACCGGGTAGTCGTGACCACGCAGCCCGTGAATTCTACTAAGGGAACCAGCCTCCCGTGGCTGGTCTCTGGTACTGTGAACATATCCACCACTGAGCCGGGGCTGATTCCCGGAAACCCGGGTGGATTGCTCTAGGACCCTCCTTAGAGGGGGTGGTTTTCCCATGGCGGGCTGACTCTGGAGCTGCTCCTGGGAGACACCACCTTGTTGCGGCTTGGCGTCAGGGCCGCTTAGCCTTGGCCTTCTTGGCATTCAGGACAACCGTCAAATCACCCCTTCTACCAGCGACATAGACTTGAACTTGTCGACCCGACCTTCCGGGGTCTACCGGAGGAAGGCGGGTAGCGACACTTTGTTTCTGAGCGGCCCTGTGTGAGGAGCTCTGAGACCGCGCTTGGCCAGCAGTCTCACGTGGAGGGCGGCGGGGAAGAACTTTACTGAACGCCGCCTGCTGTCGTGCAGCCTCCTGGAACTTGTTGACGACGCTTTTTACGGCATCGCCGAACAAGCCCGAAGAGGACAGAGGAGCGTTCAGCAAAACAAATTTGTCCCTATCCTTCATAGCTGACAAATTAAGCCATAAGTGTCTCTCCGTGGCCACCAGAGCTGCCATGGAGCGACCGACAGAGTAGGCCGTCTCCCTAGTGGCCCGAAGAGACAAATCCACGGTCCGGCGCAGCTCTGCCACTGCCTCCGGACCGATACCGCCGCCCTCGTTGAGGTCCCCTAGCAACTAAGCCTGATAAGCCTGCGGCAGTGTCGTGGTGTGCAGACACGCTGCGGCCTGACTAGAAGCTGAGTATGCTTTCCCCACCAAAGACGACGCGCGCATCGGCTTGGAGGGGAGCGCCGGAGCTTTAATGGAGGACGCAGACTGGGGCACGAGGTAACTCGCAAGAGCCTCGTCCACTTTCTGCATCCCCCCATAACAATGATCTTGAGCCCCTACAAGATTGGTATACATAGCACTGTTTGGTGTATGAACCTTTTCGGAGGCTGGCTTTCTCCAAGATCTAGATACCTCAGCATGTAAATCGGGTAGAAAGGGCATAGCTCGGCGCGGGGGAGTGACGCGAGCAGGCAGGTAACGCTCATCTAAAATACTTTTTCTAGGACGAGCGCTCCTGGTCTCCGCCGGCAAATCAATATCCAGACGTGATATCGAATATCCCTGCCTACACCTGTTCTTACCAGCAGTTCTTACCTGGCTCTCGATAAAAGAGTCTTCTCGGCATCTGATTCCCACACTATTCTAACTAAATTAAAAAAACGTGAACCAACAAACAAAACCACTACCAGTTACTGAATAAGAAAAGTAACAAAGGACAAGAAATACAAAACTACTCAAAAGGTCAACATAAACACAACTAAACTAGAACAAAATTTCAGAGCGATACGAGGAAGGAACTTCTACAAAAATCAGAATTAGAGAGAAAGTAACAGTGCACAAAGGAAATACCTCAGAGTATAAACTTTTCTTCTCGGTAAGTCATTTCCTAAAATAAATGTGACATCTTGAACGGGAAGACATGATAGCACTCCAATAATAACACGGCCAACAACAAGGCAAGACTCTATCTCAATTTCATGCATAGGCACGTTCACAAAGCCTATTTCCAAACCCTGTACTAAGACGCTCAAGCTGATAGAGCTTTCACCAGACAATGGCAATATTCCTTCCAGAATAAAACTCTGAGCAGCACCAATATCACAAAGTATCTTGACTGATTTGCACAAGCCAATATTACCTGCCAAAGATACAAATCTGTCCATAAAGAACAGCACATACCCCTGATCATCACACATGTCAACAACTTCAGTCCTTCCAACTGAGGTGAGGACGTCATCAATAAACCTACAGGTTTAAGGACATTTTTCTTCTTACTGAGCACAGCGCACTGCGAAATAATGGACATGGACTTATCAGAGCTCTCTGCCACTCTATCAGCAGACTGTCACGGATCCAGCCACACCCCTCGCACCAGACTCATTCACATCTCACACACGATCCCAATCACCGGAATCCTGAACACCTGCACCCGTCATTCATCAGCACACCTTAAATACAAGCCACACCTTGCAATCACTGTCCGGTCTCGTCACTGACTGCCAGACTCTCAGGCCAGCGACAACTAGTGTTGACGCTGTCATTACTGTTCCGAAATATCCAGGATCTCCTTCTGTGAGCCTTCAAGCATTCCTCACCGTGATCTCCAGCCCAGTATTGTCTACAGTTCAGATAAGCCTTTCTACCGCTGCTAGTTCCTCTCTGCACCTTCAATCACCAGCTACTTGCTCTGAGTTTGCTTAAACCATAAAAAACATCATCACCACTCACGTCTGTGTCTGATTGTTTATCATGACACAGGCGGAGCACACTGAAAGTTTAGCATGTTTATGTAAAGTTATCATGTTCAAGCTCTAGTTTCTGTTATGTTTTGTATCAGGTTCATGGTTGTATATCAATAAAACTGTACATGGTTCAACTCTGCTCACCTTCAGTGGACTGTACGTTACAAATGTATTAAAAATAATTTGTGATAAACTATAATATACTGCAATGCCATTTCTATTGAAACTTGTATATTATGCATTGCATCAAAATATGTATTAACTTGAAATGTGACATCAAATAGCACACTACAATTAAAAACATAATCTTCTGTTACTTGTGCTTTAATATGGTTATATTCAGCAAATAAAATGTGCACTTCTTTAAACCATGATAACTGACATAAAGCAAGCTTCTGTGAAAACTCTGCTGACTCATCATTACACTTTCTTTCAACTATCCACAGAAGTCTCTACCCAAGCCAGTATATTAATGACAACTTGACCATCTAACATTACTGATTGAAGAATTGGTAAAGACGCTTCAACACCTTTGTTTACCCACGCTACACAAGAGCACACCTGCAGCAAGTTTGGCAGCTAGGACTTCCTTAGCCTCAGTCACCGCTATTCTTTACCGTAGTGAAAGTGTTCTCGGTTCTGGCTCACCTAATTTATACTACCTAACATATCTGATTTCATCCAAAGATATAACATTAATAATAATAATAATAATAATAATAATTCATTACATTTATATAGCGCTTTTTATCAAAGTATCTCAAAGCGCTTACATGGACGGGGGGAATCTCCTCAACCGGCACTAGAGTGCAGCATCCACCTGGATGATGCGACGGCAGCTATATTGCGCCAGAACGCTCACCACAAACCAGCTTATTGGTGGAGAGGAGACAATCAGAGAATGGGGATGGTTAGGAAGCCATGATGGACAAATTTGACGGGGTTAAACCCCTACTCTTGTGAAAGACATCCTGGGATTTTTAAAGACCACAGAGAGTCAGGACCTTGGTTTATCGTCTCATCCGAAAGACGGTGCTCATTTCAGTAAACAAAGTTGATAAACGTTTGTAGGTAAAAACACAATGTTCAGTATTTGATATTTCTCTCCAAATCATGTTTGCATATGATCAATCTTTTCCAGCTAGCAGATGGACTTTTGTACTGTCTTTTTAGGGCTCATTAGTCATTTCAGGGCAATAATAAATTGTTGATTTTGGCAACTCGCTCCAGGATGCTTAATACTATAAATTTGCCTTATTGTGCTCCATTGAATTGGAATTGGATTTCTCTTTCATTCTTTCATTATGTTTACACTAATAATTACACATCAAGCTCTGTTATAGATTTTTTTTTTTTTTTTTAAGTTCAAAAGTGTTGACAGTAAACAATGTGATCCCATGATGATCCCAGCTGTTTTTTTCTACTGATCTAAAAGGTTTCTACTGAAAGGTTAAATAATCAGTGTGCAAAATAAAAATGTGACAGGTTATTATCATATGTACAATTATGATGTATGCTTAATTAAAGCTGATTTAAAGTGTCATTGTTTACTCAGTTATTCAAATTGTAAGTGTAGAAATGATAAAGTTATACTTACTTGATGTAACTTTGTGACTTGTTTTAATACATATGATATACAATATATAAAATAAAATGTAATCGACCGTATGTACTGTACGGTAAGTATTGTTTCATATCTTTAATTTAAAACTGTAAGGAAACACAAATTTGGACCAAACTTTGCTTTCTCATCACAGACAAAGTAATATTTGAGCACACCTATAGACAGTAGTTTTATAAAGAATGTTAATCTTTGGCCATCAGGAATGTTCTATGTCTCTGTCTGTATTCATGTATTTGTCTGTATTTGGGTTTTCAAGAGACTTTAATATAGCGCTTGTCAGTGTAACATGGTGTTTGTCCGTCTGGTCACCTCCTCCTCCTCGTCTGGATCTCTTTTTCATTTGAGTCCACCACCCAAATGGAGAACATACACAATTTGCACAATTTGTTTTGTTTTGTCTCCCACATAGTTAACCAAAACTCACAGTGAGGGTGGAACCTGCCAGATACCCAAGTGAAGTGGAGAGTTTTAATGAGAAAAACAGGTGGGAGCTTTACTTACCAGTAACTTAACTGTCAACTACATTGTAGAGGTTAAAACTAGCCCAATGCAGCTGAGATGGGGAATTTAAAATGTTTCCTGTGTGAGCTAAAAGTGGGAGAAAGAAATGACTTGTGGGACTCCAGCAAAATCGAAGTATCTAAACATAAAACTAAAGTTGATCAAATTTATTTAGTTACAGAATTGTATTTGTTTATTGCACAAGGGTTTACTGGCCCAGGGTCAGATATTCTCAGTGTGTTTTGGTTCAACAGCGAGGTGAAGAACCTTTTTGCCTATGGCCACACATACAACAAAGGTGAGAGCAGCAGACTCTTCAGCAAGGCAAAATCACACTAAAATGGGAATCTGTCTTAATCTTTACCTCCAGGATTTTGTGGGCGGGAGCAGGACAACACATTTAAGTTGGAGAATGAATAACTTATTTTTTAGTAGGAGTGGGAGAGAATGTTTTCTTAAAAAAATCAATCCTGTGCAGACCTTTACTACCTTGCTTTATCTTGAAATTTGAATCAGTCGACGTGTATATTCTCCTCTTATGATCCTCTTAAGCTTCAGGCTCTCCCCAGGAGGCAAGAATTATGGAAGCCCTGTTAGCCCCCTATATATGAAACACCTCTTTGACTTCAAGTCCCATGCTCATTAAAACAACTCGGCCCCCATTTCCTGCTGAGGTCAGACTGCAGCTCTCTAAATCTTATAGGCTTTTTTTTTGTGCTGGTGCTCATAGTTGGAGGGTGGGGTAGATGTAAAATTAGAGCCGCTGATAGCTCATACCGTATTTGTGTCCTCTTTGCTCTCCAAAGTACCTGTGTTAAGAGAAGAATGGGTCTAGGTTTGGGAGGATAAAGGTGAGCAGTTAGCGAGAACAGCGGAGCAGATTGGAGGAACATGTTTTTTTCTGTGATGCCGTATATAGCATTAATATAAATGTCACACTAGTTATAAGCAAATTAATACTCAGCAATATTTTGACAAATTTGTTTTACTAAGAAGTATTTATGTAACTGATTAATAGTATAACTAATTTTGTTTACATTTTGTATTTTCCCCTTTTTTGACAAACTACAGCTAAATAACCCTTTATTTTGGCCACTTTGACAAGTTCTTAATCATTCTTTCAAACCATATAATTACATTACCTGGCATGAAGCCTTCATAATTCAATCTATTCAACGTTTAAAAAAAATTGATTTAGATAAGGGTTATGAAATGTTTGGTTTGGTAGTTCATTATGTGCCATGTATACCTTAGGCAGAGCCACAATAACACCACAAACCGGACTTTTATATTTTCTGAATCAAATATGAGAGGCGGATGTCCATGTATAACCCAAGATAGTGCAAGATAGTAAACCTTTAGAACAGGAGTTTTCAACTTTTTAGGATGTGCATGCCTTTATATTCATCTAATTTTACTCGTAAAACAAGGGACTCAATATTGTTGCAGATTACCTGTGGGCTGATGCACTGGTTCGCTCCCACGATTTTTTAAAGTATTTTTTTTTTTTTATAGAAATTTACTTAAATTTGATATGTCTCTCCAAATCATGTTTGCATATGATCAAATCTTTTAAATACAACTGCAAATTACACAAACTCAATAGGTTCGAAATACCCCAGACAGCCTAATTGCCAAACACAGATGTCAATCAAAAATGTGATTTATTTTAGGACTTGAGACACACATTATTGATGTTATAATAATGTTTATAAAATATTAAGATCAATGAAACAACAATTTCTTTAATAAATAATAAAATGTATACAATTGTACAAATACAATTTGTAACTAGGGGACCAATTCATCATAGTGGTAGTGTAATCGCTTAGTTCCTAATCGCGCTTCCTCTGCGCGCGTGTGTGATGCGGAGAATTCGGAGATGAGGAGTACAAACAAAAAACTACTTTATTCAAACTATAACAGAAAATAGCACACGAGGGTGCAAACCACGGAGCAGAACATCCACACACTCAGAACTTTAGAATAACTACATATGAAGACTGACAATGACATGGGCTAACACAAGGGTTTAAATACACTAGGAAAAATACAAACAGGTAGCGAAACTAAATGGGTAATCAACTAAACAAGACCGCTACGGGAACACATGAGGGACAAAACAGGAGGATAAGGACCAGATTGTGACAGTAGCTCCCCCTCCCGGAAGGCGCGACCTCGCGCCTAAGGTGGTTAACAGCGGAGGGAGGGGGACCAGGGTGGAGGACCAAACAGAACAAACAATACCACTTTAACATGGGTGGAAGGGTGGGCACCCTGGAGACCGGGATACACAGAGTCAGGGAGGTCTCCAGGGTGATGCCAGGGTTACAGGGAACCAGGGTGGTGCAGGCGGGACCAGGGGCCAGGCACTGGGAAGTGTCCAGGGAGCTGACGGGGGAACTAGGGGCCAGGTTCGGTTGAGTGTCCAGTGAGGTGCTGGTTGAACAGGGCACCAGGGAGTCAGGGAAGTCCAGGGTGGTGCCGGGGGAACAAACTCCCCAGTCGGCTGCGCCTCCTCCCCACCCGCCCTCAGAGTTCCTTCACCCCCCCCCCAAATGTTTTTTGAAGGGCCTCCCCGGGAAGCCGTCGGGAGGCCTGGATGGCACTTGGGGGCGGCACAGGTGTTGGAGAAGCGCCGACAGGGCGAAGCGCTCGGGAGGCGCCGGCAGGGGTTCAGGGAGGTCTGGGTGGTCTGGGAGATCTAGGAGGTCTGGGAGATCTAGGAGGTCTGGGAGATCTAGGAGGTCTGGGAGGTCTGGGTGGTCTGGGAGGTCTGGGTGGTCTGGGTGGTCTGGGAGATCTAGGAGGTCTGGGTGGTCAGAGAGAGCTGACGGGCGTCGAGGCGCGGGAACTGGTGCTGACGGGCGTCGAGGCGCGGGAACTGGCGCTGACGGGCGTCGAGGCGCGGGAACTGGCGCTGACGGGCGTTGAGGCGCGGGAACTGGCGCTGACGGGCGTCGAGGCGCGGGAACAGGCGCTGACAGGCCGTGAACAGGCGCTGACGGGCCGTGAAGCTCGGGTGCACTGAACTGGCCGCGAAGCTCGGGTGTCTGGACAGTTCCGGGAGAGATGGCGAGTCGCCCCGACCCAGAACAGCACCTTGATGGTGTCATCCGGCAACGGAGCACGGCAGGTGACAAAAGAGAACTCACAAGCGAACTGGCTGAACATCCAGTCTCTGTTTTGAGCGATGACCATCAGCTCCTGTTCGAAATTCATGTTGAAAAAGTCTTTGTAGGCGACTTAGCCTGGTCAGTCTTTCTGTAATCACTTAGTTCCTAATCGCGCTTCCTCTGCGCATGATGTGATGCAAACAAAACACTACTTAATTCAAACTATAACAGAAAATAGCACACGAGGGTGCAAACCACGGAGCAGAACATCCACACACTCAGAACTTTAGAATAACTACATATGAAGACTGACAATGACATGGGCTAACACAAGGGTTGAAATACACTAGGAAAAATACAAACAGGTGGCGAAACTAAATGGGTAATCAACTAAACAAGGGACAAAACAGGAAGATAAGGACCAGACTGTGACAGGTAGGCCCTGTCTTTTGTCTTTGTTTAATTTATAATAAAAAATCTTTATTTTTTATATTTTTTTATAATAGTTGAGTTAAAAAACCTTCCCAGCATGTTGGGTCAAACATTTAATCCAATACACACTGGGTTTGTCTCGTTTTGACCCAGTTACCAAAATTACCCAAATTGGGTTGCTTTTATCTTGTTCTCCGGCAGACATTTCATGCTAATTATTTAAAACATTCATATATTAATGTTATGACTATGAGCTCTGTGCTCCCCTCCCTGGCCACCAGAGGGAGCTCACACATTTATACTGACACTTCACTACACACTACATTTCCCAGCAGCCATCACACTGGACTGATCACACACACCAGCTGGACCCGATCAGGATTGTTTGTTCTCACCAGCTGTCACCCATCAAATGTACTATAAAAGACTGCTTCACACACACACTCACTGCGAGGTCTCGATTTGCTATTGCAGTCATTCCAAGCGTTTATCATTCCTGTCTGTGTCTGCCCGCTACCAGTTTTGCCTGTTTGCCTGTTTCTGATCCTTCTCTGCCTGCCCCGACCTGTGCCTGGATTAACGCCTATGATTGTCTGCTGCCTGTCTTGACCACCGCCTGTACCACGTTTCTGTATCTTTTCTGCCTGCCTTCCTGACCCCTGCTTGGATTACTGACCACGATTGCTCTCTGTTTTGCCCTGACCCCCTGCCTGTACGACCATTCTTAATAAAGACTTTGCGATTGGATCCCTGCCTTTGAGTCCTCCTTCTGTTACAATTAACTTTAGCTAAAATGATCCTCAACAATAATGTAATGACTCGCATCCCAATCTGAATACAGCATTAGAAGATTCAGTTGAAAATCACATCGAGTTATGGTTTTTAAACAAATCAATTTTTCATTTTTTTTTAGCTGACAGTGAGTTTAGTCTGTCTATTTTATATGAATAAAAAAGTTCTTGTCCAAATAGCTTTTGACTTTGAATCCAATTCAAGATTTCACATCACAAAAGATGTACTGTGTCACACCAATTTTCCACAACACCAAATATCACTCTAAAGTAAGACCATGATCTGACTGATTCTAAATTTCTAACAGAATTTAAACTGACTGAAATGGGTAAATCTGGAAAAAACTGCACAAATTTACCATTTTGTGCTCATGTTAATTTTCCGCACTGGTCTGTTTTGTCTCACTTTAGTTTGTAAATGTTGGCTTTTTGTTTTCATTTTGGAAACAGATGAATGTTTACATAGCTCTTTTGATTGGGGCTGTCTGTCTGGAAATTTCCCTAAGCACAGAGGTGCTTTTCCACTGCATTAGCTGTGGTGCATTGATCCCATGCCCAAAGAGCTCTTCTTTGGTTACCGTTGACAGGCCTATGAGCTTTGCGGATTGTCTTTATAGTGACATACCTCCACATGTGCTCATTAGCTCAGAGTTTCTGGAATTGATCTAAACGGAACTCATCTCAACAGCACACTTACTTTCCAGGAAAATTGTCCAGTCCTAATGGTTCACACATGCCACTTGTTAAATTGAAGGAAGGAAAATGAATATGACTGGCCTCCGCCTCTATTTTCCTTTCTCATGTCCCTGCTTAACAACAGACTCTTCCATGTCCATTGTCATTTATTACTTTCATGTCCTTGACTGGTGAGAACTTGGCTCTGGTCCATGAAATATCATACTGAATTATACATAAATACCTGCTTTCAAAAATCATAATTGAGATCTTGAAATAGAATTAGAGTCAGACAGCACAGGGATAACTCAATATGTTCTCAAAACTTCTCACAGAAGTTTACTTCCCCTTCAGAACCAACCCACATTTCTCTTAACTCGAGAACTGAATGATGACAGAACTGTCTTTAATGCTACATAACATGCTAGTTGTGTCATTACTCATGCACAGGCAGATAAATTAGAATGTTGAGCAACACACACCTCCTCACCGCCAAAGTTACAGCACCACAGCCGCTTGCAGCTGTCTATTTTATATGAACTCAACTCCTGAGTTTATGCTCAACTCCTGTACGTACATTTTAAGTAATATAATTTCATTGGGAAAGCCGATAACATTTGATCCACATGACCGGTCCGTGATCCAATCCGTGGCCTTGTACCATTTGATCCACGGACCAGTACCAGGCTGCGGACCGGGGGTTGGGGACCACTGCTCTAGACCAACAGGGACATAACATATGTCCAAAAACAAACATGGCAAATGGCAGAGTTGTAATCAAGAATAGCTCTTTTGAGAGGGTTGAGTAGAAGTCAAGACAGATTTCTCATGCTCGCTTAAAATGGATCTTGGACTTGAATGCAAGACCGGTCTCAAATATTGCTTTCAATTGCAATGGCCACAGCTACCAATATTCATGCTTAACATAGCTTGTATATATCATCTGGTAATGGTTAAGGAAAAGCCATCTGATACGATTGTAAAGTGCTTTTGTTGTAAAATAGTACAACACATACAAAACACTATATACATTTCTCATTTGTACATTTGTGTCAGTATAGTTAATGTCCATTCAAACCAAGAATGGTAACTGTAAGTATAACAAGCCAATTAGACTTCAGGGTTATCAATCTGTCCAATTAGGAACCATAAGTGGTTCTGAATTAGTTTCACCTGCTTTGGTGCAAATGAAAGTGACAACAGGTGCACTGGAGAGACAACAGCAAAACAACCCTCAAAAAGGGAATGATTTTGCAGGTGGAAGCCATAGACAATTTTTCTTGCTTTATTCTTCCTGACTGATTTGTGTTTAGTTAAGGTTTTTGTCACTGTCAGTAGCATGATGCAGCACCTACACCACAACCAGGTTTCACAGGGAGTCCTGCTTTTCAAGGTTTGGTGTGTATCCTAGCACAGTTTAAAGAGCATGGAGGAGATACTGGGAGATCAGTCCTTACACAAGGAGACCTAGACACAGATGTAGAAGGGCAACAATCAAACAGCAGGACTGGTGTCTCTTCTTTGTGCCAGGAGGAACAGGAGGAGCACTGCCAGAGCCCCACAAAATGACCAACAGGCTACTAGTATGCATGTTTTTGACCAAACTGTCAAATCTGCCATTGGTGCCCCGCTCCAGAACATCTGGAGATGCTATATAGTCTGCAACATCATCATTCAGTGTGACCGGTTTGGCAGTGGGTCAGTAATGGTTTGGGGTGGAATATCCTTGGCGGGTCTCACAGACCTTCAAGTGCTAACCAATGGTTCCCCTACTGCTTTTAGGTACCGGAATGAAATCCTCTGAGGCACTGTCAGGCTTTATGCTGGTGTAGTGGACCCTGGGTTTCTCCTGGTGCAAGATAAATGAGATGTCGTCATATCGATCACAGGTTGAGTTTGGAGTTCCTCAAGGTTCAGTACTAGGACTGTTGCTTTTCCACCTGTACATGCTTCCTTTGGGTGCAATTATTAGGAAGCATGGCATTAGCTTTCACTGTCACACTGATGATACTCATCTCTATATTTCTTCTTATCCCAATGAAACGTATCAATTCACTAAATTAACAGAATGCATAACTGATATAAAAAAATTGGATGACTAATCTACTGCTTAATTCTGAAAAAACTGAGATTCTCATCCTTCCCGAACAGTCAAAAAAAAAAAAAAAAAAAATTCCTCTTCACTGCTGAGTCCTCAACGTAGGTGTTGTGATACAATATGGGGAGGACTCAAGTGCAGGGTGAAAAGGATATTTATTATAACAAAATTGCAAAACCAGGACACAAAAGAAGGACGAAGTAAAAAAATTAAGAGATAGACCTCAGGGGACATGTGCTCATCTGTACAGACAACACCGGTTTGCGGTCATGTCCACTTAGCAAAATGGCGCACAAAATCCTACTGTAGTCATAGGGATAGGTGTTCAAAACCAGGGAGCAGACATTCTGTCGAGGTAGGGGCTGAGGTGTTTGGCCAAGTTTATATGTTTGCATCTTGAGAGATGTCTCACTGTCCACTCTGGTACTCCCTCACACATCCAGCTCCTCTAGGTATGGCTGAAGCTACGACTCTATGCATTTCCCTCAATCGCTGCTACCGGTGGTTCTGGAGAGAGTTTACTGGGACAAGTTCTGTCTTGTTTTAGCAGAGTATGGTTATCGAATTTCATGTCTCTCCTCAACAGATCTCCTTGAGAGATTCCGGTCAGGAGGGACATTCTTTCCCAGGTAGGGGGTTCAATACTTTACCCCTGTCCAGAGTTGTGGAAGCTGTGGGCTTGGCCTCTGAGGCACAACTCCTTGAGGCCTGCACTATGCTTCAGGGTACCAGATTGGGATTTGGCAGTGGTTCTTCAAGGCCAATTGATTTTCTGATTTTGTCTTAAAGCTTTGTTCTTCCTTGCTATTATGATAATTTCAGAAACTTTTGAGATTTGCAAGCCTTGTTTGCTGCCCCTTCATGATTTGAGTTTGCACCTGACATGGTGAAGGCGTTTCTTCACATGAGACTGGGTTATTTTCCTAAGGTCCCCACCAACACTGCAGGTCTTCTTTCCTCCTCCCTTCTGGTATCCAGTTCAGGAAGTATCTAGTTTGTTCCAGTTATGTCCACAGAACTGCCCTGTGGCTTAAATCTGAACAACTGCTCTGTTTTGTGTCACTAAGCAAGAGATTGTAAGGCAGGCACGATCACTCGAGACTGACCACAGCCAAACATTCTTGAAGTGCACCCCACTGATTTGCAAACACCTCATCCCCATAATTAAATTATTATAGGACACCTCACTGACACCTCACTCTCACTTTTGCATTTCTCTGTTCACCCCCTTTCCCCATCTCCTGTCTCCAAATGGTCTAAAACTCACCTAACAATCCATATGGTTTAATGTGAAAAATGATCATACAATGTAATACATTTGGTATCATTTGAAATATTAATTGTGACTAGTACAAAGGTCCCATAAGAAGCAAACCAAAAGTGTTGAAGGTTAAAGAGTTTAGAAATGTCTGACTTATTTGGGATGGGTCTGCCCCTCCCAAAGTCTTCCATGCTAATTACCATCTGTTCTCAATAACCAAAAGGTCCATTGTTAACTCAGGTTTACATTTCAAAGAGGTCCCTGTACTGGTGTAGATATTTAAAGGTAAGTTTCTAAATGCTCATGGCTCTTGCTAGTGGTGGCCAGATTCATTCAAAATGCTAAGTGTCCCAACTTTCCTAAATTCAGGTATGCATCTTTTACTCTATTTATGAGCATTCAATTTTTTTATTGATTACCTTTGAATTAAATTATGTGATTGGCACAATACATTTACATGAATGTCAATAAACTGTTACGTTTGATTTTATTCTGTCTTACTTAGAGTGTACTTAGACTGTAAAGGCCAATAAATTGAATTTCCGTAAAGGGCAACGAAATGTTGATTGAACAACCTAAATAGGGTGGGCTTTCCCTCTGGTTATCGTAATATTACTCTAGCTAAGTGTACGCAGGAAAACACAGGATGACTAAACCAAAGATACTATAGATAAAGTAATATTGGTCAGCTTATATCTAGTCAGTTATCCGTGACATCTGACTAGAATGCACAGTGATCCTACACCCACTCCTCAGAAACTGTTGTTGGGCCTAGCTGAGCGGCCCTTAAAAGGTCCCCAGCATCTAAGCAGAGGAAGAACAAGTGGATAGATGAAGCTATCGCTCTTGCATATGAGTAGGCCCGACAACCTTCATCTATGCCAATGCAAGCCCACTCAACTAGGAGTATGGCTGGCTCTAACACTTCTATCTGGAGTTTCACTTCAAGATGTTTGTAATGCGGCAAGTTGGTCCTCCCTGCATACGTTTGTGAAGTTGTACAACCTGCACTTCAGATCTACATGAGGGCCCAGGTGCTCTTATCTTAGTGTTTTTTTCATGATTTCACACTAGACAGTCATTATGTCAGCGTGGGTATAAATTTTACCACAGCATCATTCAACACAGAGCAAGTTCCCTTGAAAGTTAACACTTATGTTATTGTTGTAACCTTGGTTCTCAGAAGAGTGGAACAAGATTGTTGTGTCACCCTGCTATACGTACTGTGTGCCTGTCAATGACTTACTTCAGCCTATCAGAAGATACCACTGCACTGTTTTGGCATGTGTTACATCTCCTTATTTAAGAAGGTCAAAGAGCCACTTAAAAGGGTCGGTAAAATATTTATTAAAAAAAAAAATAAATAAATATAAAATAAAACAGGTTCAATTACTGAAACGTGTGTGAAACGAATCAGTCAGAGACATGGGTCAAAATAATTGATGTAGTGATTCAAAAGCAAATCACAAGATAAACTCCCAGTTACTTTACAAAGGAATAGTGAATTGTAGGAAAGAAAATATATACACAAGAAAAGGAAAACAAAAGAACATGGAACATGAAAGCGTGGGACTACAAGCGGAGCCAAATCAAGGAAATCAGCAAAACATAAACAGCTAACTTATTAGTGAATACCTCAATTTACCTTTAAAAATAAAGACAGAAATAAATACCTATTAAGTTGTACTAACTGTAGGGGATTTACAGTTAAGACCCGAGGACCAAATATGTTGAATGAAGACCAGGAGTCAGAAGTGCCGTCGATAGAAGAAATTTTAGTGAAGTTTAGTTTGCAGTTTAATCACCTCACCAATACAGACCATATTAACGCACACACACACTGAGATACATCGCTTCTCCAAGGCTGAACTCAGCTCAGGCTCCAACTATCAACAGAGAGACTACCCAAAACATTCTGATAACATGTTCTATCTGGTGAGACGTGCAGACAATATTCATCACTATTCTATGGAAAACTACAGAAAAGCACATAACAAACATAAATACATAGAGTAGCAACCGCTCCTTACCTGATGTATATTAACAGTCACAAAAACCTACGTGTGCCATGTAAGTCACGTGACATACTTCCCCTGTCCCATCACTCCAAGTCCAAATGAATAACGTAAACAAATCCTGTTGTGCTGCAGGCCAGGGGTCTCATTTATAAAGCGTGCGTATGCACAAAACGGGGCTAGAAACGTATGTACGCCAGTTCCCACGCAACGTTTGAGATCTATAAAAACAAACTTGACGGAAATATTTGCTGAATATTTTGGAGACGGAGCGGTTTTGGCGACAACTGATGGTGAGCTGAGGGATTGACGGTAGAATTAATTAATTAATGTTAGCTTACTTCATGGTTTGTATCATCTTAAAACTGTACATTTCTGACATATGGATATTACTTGGATACAGTCACCTTTGATAACAGATTACTCTAAATCATAATGTAGAAACACACATTATTCTTTATTTTTAACATGTGGCTACATACAGGGTATGCAAAAAAATCAGTCCCTTTTACTGGCCTCGGGTAAAGTGAGGCACCGTCAATTTAATAGGAAAGCTTAGAGGGAAGAGAGCAAGTAAAAGGAAGATAAATTAATGAGAAACACATGGGCCACATGCTCATATTTTACCCACTGTGTGAAGCCGAGACACAAGGGACCTTTTATGACCCATTACTGTAATTTGTTCCGTCACCCTCTGCCAGCAATTAATCCCTGTCTCAAAGAAGACTGCTGTTGCCTAGCAATAGCCATTGCCACAGTCACACTTGCATCCGTATCCCAGCAGACTGCTGAAGTGTATGAAATGTGTGCAGTCGTGTCGGAGGATGACACCTGTGACTGAATGCTCTGTCAGGGAAAAAAGCAGGAGTCAAGCATGTCATGAGCGAACACTGCTTCAAAAAGACAAAGAGTGGATATTTTAAAAGTGAATTTAGTTCAATATTATATTTGCGAAAAATATTATATTATATATTATATGGAATATTATATTTTTGAAAATTCATGTATGAAAGGGATGCTGAATTGGAATTAAATTATTGGAATAAAATAAGGCTTATTAAAATCATCTATTCCTCAGGAAATACACCCTATGTTGTGTGTATGATAACATATTTTTGGATAATTCATGCTGAAACTGTTACGCATTGGGGATCTTGTGCGATGTGCGGAACGAGGAGAGGGAGGCAAGGCAAGGAAACTCACTTTAATATAAAGAAAAACAAAACACTTTAAATATAAACTGAAAAGGCACACTTGTGCAAAAACCTGGGATCCGAGAGTACAAGACACACACACCCACACCCAAACGCACCCATTAACATATAACAAGAACCGACAAAGACAAGAGAACCACAAGAGGGTTTTATACAAAGGGAATGACAAACACCCGGGTAGACCAACGATGAAAGTGATTGACAAGACAGGTGCAGGAATGGCACAGGAAGATACACAAAAGGGACCCGGAAGTGAAACATGACACACCCGACAAGAAGTAACAACTAACCTTACACTCAGGAAGTGAAATATTGACACAACAGACAGGAAGTGACAAATGACCTTACACATAGAAAGTGCACAGGTGACACAACAAACAGGACTAAGGGTAACAGAAACAATGTATATTTTATTAAAACAAGTTTATTTAGTTAATTATTTTACTGAATAAAAATAATTAGACAATAATTTACATTTACATTTATTAATTTAGCAGGTTAAATATATTAAAAAAATAAATAATTACATATCAAAAGGATGAAAAATAAATCATCAAATAATATCAGCAAGTGTTTAGTAAATGAATAAAATAAATAAATATGTTTGAAATTTAGAATGGATTCAGTCTATAAATTCCTTGGCTTCTGAACCAAAATAAATGAAAAATAAATTTTATGCAGGAATTGGATTGTTGCCTTCAAGAAAAGTGTCCGAGTGGCAACAACCCCTATGGTTCAGCCAGACAACTCAGCTTTTGTGGATGGGCTTGCATTTTCCAAAAGATTTTGCAGATCCCATAATTTGGGAAAAACATTCCGTTCTCATAAAAACAATTGTGACCATCAAAGGCTTTCTCCTTCAGAAACTCTCCAGAAATCACAGCTGTTTGCCCAAGGCATTTCATAATTTGCTATTTTGACATAAAACCGATATGAATAGGAAGAATCAAACTCCACAGGCAGAGATTTATTCAGCAATGGGACCTTCATTTTCCCAACTTAAGATACAAGATATGCTTTTAGAATACATTCAACCTTTACAAACATTTCAAATTTTTAAAATTAGTTATTTAATAATGTAGTGGTAAAGCGGAGTTTTCATTAGAGAGCAGGTGTGGAGATAAGCGGTGAGAAATGGTTCAAGTCCATTATGAATAATACCTGTACCTAGTTTCAGCAACTTGTAGAGAGAAGTGATATAAGTGGACCACAACGAAACAACGCACATGGGTCATTTCCAGGACAGGTGTGCAGAGATGGAGATGTGAAATTTGATCGGGGTCCCCGACTTTCTGTGGCCTGACCCCAAGGGCTGTGAGTATAAGGGGGGTACATATCAGGCTTTGGTGGATTTAGGCTGTAACCAAACCTCCATTCACCAAAGCCCAATGCAACAAACATGAGCCGCAAGTTTAAGATGCAGTGTGTGCACGTGGATGTGGTGTCCAGTACCTGTTAACATCCAATTTAGGGAAAAAACTGATAGAATAAAGGTGGTGTTTAATTCTCACCTTAGGCATTCGCTGATTTTAGGTTCTGCATTTACACTATTTTTGGGGAGTGTATGAGTGGAATCCTCTTGGGCAACATGGACGAGAGAAGCCAGTGAGGACACTGTTTTAGGACCATCACAGAATGACAAGAATGAGGGCAGAGCTAATGCTGCCTCAGTTAGATTACTTTCCTCTAGAGCTGTCTCATGATGAAACGACAGCTGCTACAGCCTGATCAGTAATTCTCCTACCCCTATTTTTCTATAATAAGAGATTCCACTTTTCCAAGTGGCTCAATGTAATCCATTGAGGGGAAACTCAAAAACACCATAATGAAACAAAACCTTAATGAACAATAATGAAACAAAATTCAGTATGTCCTGGACCTCTGAGCAAAGGAAGAGTTGGGGAGGCTCTATATGAAGATTTGGTCACACTTTAGATGAGGGTCCAATTCTCACCATTAACTAACTACTAACTATGACTTTTGTCTCAATAAACTCCCAATTAATGCTTATTAATAGTTAGTAAGGTAGTTAAGTTTAGGCATTGCTTTATGGACACTAATAAACAGCCTATATCAACATCAGTCCAGGAGTGTAAACAGAGAAAATGAGATCAGGAAAGCTATCACCCAACTGAGGGTGCACTGTGGAGTCAACTTGAGGACCTGCATTTCACAGATGACCCAGAACTCTTGTCCTTGTCCAATCTGGAGTGCCAAAGAAACCTCCTTAACTACTAGGATTAGATCATTCAACTCCAACGTGAAGTCAGTCCTACTGTATGGAGCTAGAGAATTAACAAGTCAACTGTAAATAGAGTTCAGACCTTCATCAACAGCTTCCTAAGAAGACTTTTCCAGATCTACTGGCCAGACACCATCAGCAATGCCAACCCATTGCAGAGAACCTCCTAGCTTCCAGTGGAGGATGAGATCAAGAAGGTAATGTGGGGTTGGCATTGGATACACAGGACACACCCTATGTTAGCCGCCCACCAACATTACTAGACATTGAAAATGAAACCCTTAAGGCAAGGGGACCAAAAAACACCTGGTGATGTGACACGAGGCATAAATCAATAAGTTGGGTTAGACCTGGTGTCAGCTTAAAGGTATGGCACAGGATAGAAGCTTCTGGCAATCCTTTGTAGGTGGCCTATACAGTAATCCCTCACCACTTCGCGGTTCAAGTTTCGCAGCCTCAGTGCATCGCGGATTTTTCAAAAATATTCATAGAAAAATAAAAGTAACAAAATACCGCCATACCGGCAGCTGTATTGAGGAAAGCAGCGTTGTTTTATCACAATTGTTACGTCCAGAGACGTATGTAAATACTTAGTGTAAATACTTGTACTTTGTTTTCTTTTCTTTGTAGGTTTAGTAAGAGAGTTAATTCCCAGTTAGATTACCTGTTTTGTTTATTATTTTGGCCTTTACCCCCTTCTGAAGAGATTGTTCCTCCTAAGTTGTATTGTTTTTGTTATAATCTTGAGTTTGTTAATAAAATACTTTTTTGTCTCGAGCTTGTGGTGGTTATACTTTGGCAGAGCCAACCGCACCATGTAAGCGTTGCCATGTTATGTCCCTTAACTCCCTTGACTATTGTGGGACGTAACACAATGCGTGAGAGAAATGGAAACAGAAGATTTCAACATAGATTTTGGAAGACAAAGACGCAACACAGGACAGAAAACACACCAGGATTAAATAGGGAACACATGAGGAAAGGTAACAAGCAGAAACAGCTGGGATCAATTAAGGGAAATGAGGGAACAAGATGGGCGAGGTTTCACAATCACAAGACAGTAGAGATATTGTAGAAAAAGTAGTAGCCGATTTTCTGTCCTTATCTGTGTCATCACTCATTGCCTCCTGTCGTGTGGTGAGGACAAGGATCTCCTTTCAAGGATTAAATTGGTACATTCACTCCTCATGACTTTCGTGTCCTTGGAGGAATTCACAGAGGAGTCAGCTGCTAATTCCACCCTTAACTGCTGCGAGTATGTACTTAATGGCTGGTCAGCCCAAGTCACAACCATATCCTGTATGCGAGAGTAAAGCCATATGCCAGAGTAAAACATGAATTGCCATGCTGCAATGATACATGCTTGGTCCGTGGACACTGTGGACACATCATCCCTGCTAAGCTCAGAGGACGGGTTCTGGGCATGAAGCCATAAGTGCCTTCTTGGCATAGTCAAAGAGAAGTAGTGGCTTGTCTGGTGGCCAGGGTTGGATAAAGACATTGTGCAGCTTGTTTGGGACTTAACACCTTGTCTTGTAAGTGGGAAAACTGTCCCACAACCCCCGCCACCACTATGTTTATTACATTGGCCAACTCAAACTTGGGACAACATTCAACTAGACATCTGCGGTGAACTTCATGATATGCCCCATCATTTACATTTCCTCATAGTTTATTATCTACACATACAAACAGCTTACTATCATTTTTTTCCTCCTTCCTGCTTCTGTACAGTGCAGACGTGTTTTGCCTCTGCTCTCGCTTCCTCGCGCTTTGGTATTTATTTTTTTTCCTCTGACCCGCTGCTCGCTGGACTCCTGAAAATACTGAAATGGAATTGATTAACTGGTCAATCAGCGCGATCGATAGAATTTTTTCACAAAGAAATGGGGCACCGGGAGAACCCACCTGCCAGGACGGGACCTTTGCTGCAGGGTACGTGATGGACCCTTGGAACAACTGGCAAGTCCTGTGCCTGGAGGCTCTGTCCGTAGAAGATGCAGAAGATTTATATATGATTTAATTATTGATAGCGGGGTTCCTATTCTTTGGCTTTGGGACTGCCCTGACCTATCGGAAGATTGGTAAGACAGCTGCAAGCAAATTTACCGAGCCGCTGTCTGTAGAAATTAAGGAATGGATTGGAGTTGTGTGTGACCGTTTGAAGGAATTAGATCAGATAGTGATACAGATTGAGGAACTGAACCGTAACAACGCAGTCCGGACTGCGGATACGCAGGGAAGAATGGATTCCATCGGAAGTCAGATTGGTGAACTTTTATGGACTGTAACCGGTCTGGCCATGAGGCTGGACGTAATGTCCAGGAGAACTGCATGGACCGAATGCGAACGCTGAGGACCAGAACTGATTGATTGATTATGAGCCGGACAAATTACCGAAGATCATCAAAATGGATTAAAAAATTGTAACTACCCCACCCGAACCTCACTGTCCCTATCTCTCGGTTGGGAGGCCAGCCTGACAGCTTGGTCTGCTATCTTTCCTTGTGCACTGCCTTATCTACCTTCAAGGACAAAACCATAGAACTGAACTCGAAAACATCTGAAGCTATGGCTACATTCCCACACAACAGACTAACTTGCACCATACACACCCTCCATCCGTCTGCCTGTCCTTGTCCTTATCCTTATCTATCTCCTCTCCCACTCCATACAAAAAATCCCACCACATGACCACGTTTAATGTGTGATGTACAGTGTGATGTTATATTATGTTTGTTGTGTTTATGTAAGGCTATGTTTTGTGTTTGCTATGTAATGCTTGCTAAACTGCATTCTTGTATTTCTGGAGAGAAGATGGCGCCGCAAAAAAAGCCCACTTTGCTCAAGGCTTCTCTTTCCACAAGGCTTTGTCTCAGACTCTTCTGCATTACAGAGCAGGTCAGCATGCTTTCACTGGGGTGTCACCAGCAAAACTGGAATATGATTTGGAGTTATCCTACACATATTTCACCCTCCTACTTCTTACAGAGAAAACTCTGTGGTGGAAGCCGGGGTGCGAGGAAAACATCTCAAAGTATAGGGTAGATACAATGTCAAAAATGGGCCCAGATTCCCTATTCGGTAGTAGGACAGAAAAAGTTGGACTCTATTAGGTGATGGTGTGCATCTAGCGTTCCTCAATGGGGTGTCAGTCAGACCACTCTGGATACCATCAATTCCATGCAAACATGGTTTATTTGTTGACAGGATAAGGGAGTTCATAACACAGCAATACACTGGCTTTACAGGAGTGTGGATGTGTGAGTGCGTGTGTGTCGTCTACAAATGGAAAATAATAAAAATATACATTAAAAAATTTGTATTACGTATTACGCAAACATTATTTCCATAAACAGATTTGAATCTCTCAAGTAAGGAAATGCTCAAGTTAAAGTTTAGAACAGATTAATGAAATCAATATACAAGCAACACATACGTATGTAACACCACAAGTTAGTGGCCAGAAACGGTAAAACATTCAAAACTAAAACTACTTATAATGCGATTTAAATAGACTGCATGTAATCCAAAACATTACATACATCAACTTGAAATAGCAAACGTTTATGCTGTTAATGTGATGATAACACATATGTACATACCGTACATACAATCACTGGGGATCATACATCACGAACTGCAAGTAATAATAATAATGCACATAATCATCAGACTCGCGTGCGATCAACAGGGTTGCAATAAACAGTTTCCACTGATAAATAACAGAAGGAACTTATATTTATACTTTAAGAGCTAATTAAACAGCATTTATGATTTATCTACTAGACAGTCTAAATACATTTATTGATTGATGCACATTTTGCACACATTGTACAGTTTGCACCTTCCGATCTCTTGGCTGATGATGACTGACAAAAAGTAGAGTATGCGCTCTGAACTCTGCCTTTCTAACAGAATCTTCCTGCTGTACTGGGTGTGGGTTCAGTGGCCACAGCGGAAAAGCAAGCTCTGCACTTGGCAAAGCTGCAGTGGTCACAGCTACAGCAGGAACAAAAGCAATTAGGTCCATTTACAATCCAGCTACCTGATTCACCATGCCATGCCAGCCGGCTTAGGAAAGTACCGTGCCCTGTTGTGGATTGCACCCAGGATGCTGCACTCCCCTGCTTTCTACTTAGTTCTCTGTGCCCCCTGCCCCCAGCACAGGGTCCAGTGGCTCTGCAACCAACAATCCTGCCGCCATCCACAACTCCGTCAGGCAGATGTAGCAGACTGCACACTCAGCCTGAACATTTTCTTAACAGCTTTTTAAACTTAGATCACGGGGAGGGGAAATGTTGCATGCTTAATTAGTCCAATAATCTGTTGTTTAGTTAAAGTAAAGTGTTTGTTATATTAATGAGAACGGGAATGAATAGTGACTATATAATAGGAATATCTCTCTCTTTGAAGCACAACCAAAACAAAATTCTGTTGCAAAATGTATGCAGTTTATCTTTATCCACTAGAGAGCCAAAGCCCACTATAGTACCGTATTTTCCCGCATATAACCCACAGGTTATACCAGATTTTACAAATCCCGCAGGGGTGATTGCGGGTTATATAAGGCTGTTTTTCTTTCTTGCGAGGGTTGTTGTCTCTGGTGCTTGTACTAACACTCTGACAGGTGGCGCTGATAGGCTGTCTGACCTGTCAATCATGCAAGAAGACGTGATTGGCTGTGCTGCCATAAGGGCGTGCTCTTCTCATTTCATCCGATGATCAACAGCTGTAGGGAAGTGGAAGGGAAGTGCTTTTTCTTTTTGTTCTGATTCTGACTTGTATTTGCTTTCTTATTGTTCGAATTTCGCGCACAAGCACTGTGTACTGAGCCTGAACAGTTATGGATAATTGACGTCATGCAAGCAACATTTGAAATTCGAAATGTGAACTTAAAAAAAAGTTCATAAATATTTGATGCAAGTCATCTAAAGGTCCGGGTTATGCCAATGATTTTTTACGCAAAACCCCCAAATCCGCAGACTATATGAGGGTGCAGATTATCTGCGTCTGCAGGTTATATGCGGGAAAATACGGTATTTGTTTGTGGCTTCTTTTTTTTTGTGGAAGAAAATATTTTTTAAAAAGTTCAAAGTTCTTTTGTTAGTCAAGTTTCAGACTATAGACAATGGAACTGATATTTAAGTACATAAATATAAATAGCCAAATAAGGACTATTTTCTGAGAATCTCTGGTGAAGATCACACAGCTGCTGAACCATTGCCAATTACACAATGAAATATGACCCAACTTGATGTCAACTAGCTATAAATTCTGTCTTTGAACCTCTCTCGCTATAAAACATTGGGCCACTGCTTATCCATGACCACAGATTCTTGACTATTAAGTGGACAAGAAGTTTCCTGTCACAATCATGTCATGCTCCTCCTGTCTGTCCCTCCGGTGTTCCCGTTGGCAACCAATCTAATCAATGCCAGCTGTTCATTATTATCCTACCTATTTATTCCGTCATGTTTCCCATTGTCTTTGTCTATCGTTGACGGTTCACGTATTGGTTGTGTGGATGCAGGGGCGATTCTAGGATTTTGATTTTAGGGGGGCTCAGCCCCCAATAAGGGTATGATTAAAAAAATATTATTTGACTATTAGGGTAGGGTGGTATGCTACTAACCTTACTGCAATCCACTATTCCATTGTATTCCCTGTATTTCATATATGGGAGTAGGAGTACTGACTGAGCCATATACAACACTGTAATAAAAAAATAATTATTGGATGTGACCACTAGAAAATGGGGAATGTTGATTTTTTTTTTTTTTTTTACAATGAAGACCTCCTGATTCATTCACTGTACAAACACACGCATACGTTTCCAGTACAAACACAACATTTTACTGTTTGCATTTCTATGCTCATATACAAACCTCAGATAGGAATTTTTCTGACAAAATTAAATAACATTTTAACCAGAAAATAACATAAAAGCCATAAACTTTGATCATCCATATCAGCAATATAAACAAAACAGGTATGAGGCTGGACAATGGATTTAGTGGGGGCTGTGGCATTTATGACAAAGAACTGCACCGATGCAGGTGTAATATCATAGCATTAGCAAGCTATCAATAAATGCACGCACACACGACACACACCTTGATGTTCACTCTGCTCGGCGCCCCAGCAGATTGAAAAATGCGCTAAAACCATGCAGACTCAGATAAGGGGAGGAGCCGAAACTTGACGCAGCTTGCCGCCGTTTCAAATGAGTTTTTTTAAAAGGGGACTGAAGCGATCAAAAATTTATTAACCAAATATATTTTTTAGGGGGGCTGGGTAGAAGTTTAGGGGGGCTGAAGCCCCCCTAAAAAGGGCCTAGTGACGCCCCTGTGTGGATGTATCCTAGCTCTGAGTTTTGCACTACTAAGTGCCGTTTTGGTTTCCTGTTTTGTAATTAAAGTGTTTCTGTTTGTAAGCTCTGTGTTTCCTCGTGTTTCTCCGCATCACACGCCAGCTCTTCTGTGACACTTCCTTTTTTCCTGCTGGTATTATGGCTAAAATTTCAGTGCAAGCAGGCATTAACACAGTGACACTGTGCCCTGACTCGCTATCAATGTGTGTGCATGCGTAAGTGTGTGCGTGTGCTTGTGTTACTTTGTAAATGTAATTTAATGTCCACTGAATGTGTGCATTCTATTAAGTCTATTCTCTCTTTTGTGTATGATCTCCCCAGTGACCCCAGTATTTGTAAATTAAACTGCATGTATGTCATTGCATTAGATTACAAAATATCAATAACAAGTACTTAATTTACATTAACATGTAAATGGAGTAATTAATTATAAAATATCAAACCAAGTTGCTTTAATTGTAAAACAAATGACAGCAAAATCACACTTTACAAGAATAACAAAAGTTTTTTTTCATTAGGAAAGGTTAGAGGATCATGCTCATAGCTAATGTGCTGAACTGTGGTTACAAAGCTGGATACCAAAAGCTGTGTGAACCAAAGAGGTGTAAAATAGTTTTTAGCTTTCCTATTAATCTAAAAGGGAGCTGCTCTGCTAGTGTGTGCAGCCTCACAAGTACGAGATAACATTAAAGACGGCCACTTAGGACTTGAGGCATTTTTTTAACCTAAGTTTTAAATTCAAGTTGAGCAACTACAATAGAGAAAGCTGTCAAGGTGTAACTTGTTAGCATGGCTCCATAAGATCAAGTAGGTACAGGCTGTATCTACACAATCTGAACACAAACAAAAAACATTTTTTGTCAGTTTGTGGTTGGAATTATTTTTAGATATTTCTAAAAGGAGTCTCATATGCTCACCAAAGCTGCATTTATTTAATTGAAAATAACAATAGCAATAATAAATATATTATTATTATTATTATTATTTTCAATTAAATAAGTAGTAACTTTTTTTTTAAACAAGAATCTAATTCCAACAGAAAACAGGTACAATATATAGGGAACAAAAGAAACAAGAACAAAAACACAGGAAATAAGGGAAAGCTAACTTAAAGTCCACAAAAGTCAATATAGACCCCTATATATATACAAATGTTATTGTTTATGACAACTTGCATCCCATCCTTGTGGATGTATTTCAGTCCCTCCATTGACACTGCACTTCAATTAAGCTATAAGTGAGATAATAACCTAGTCCTAGGAATAACCTATGACATGATAATACCAATCATCTTTATTAGGAATCTGTGAGAAATTAGACTATTGCTGAACACATGGCTGAGAAACAAACACACTTTTATATAACACACTCCATCCACATACACTGAGTCTTTTCACACCCCACACACAGATAGACTGTAAAAACAGCATAGTATTTTTGGTCTGGCAGTTTGTCATGCAATTCGGAAGTATGGGCCGTGTCGGTTAAGCAGCACAGAGAGGGCCTTGCTCCATCCGGAGAGTTCCTCTCTTACTCAGCCGCCAACGTTTAGCTGCACCGAGGGCAGGGGTGAACCTGGTCAAGGGCTCTTTTATTCCCAGGCACTGGTAGACTCTTGTCCATGCTCTATGTGTTCCTGGCTCTCTGTGACTTGGGAGCACTTGTCAATGTATAGTATTGCTGTGTGTGCCAGCGGGCCCAGAGGAGAAGGTAAAATAGGCAGCTTGCGAAAAACCTCAGAGTTTGTTCACAGACCGGCCTGCCGAAAAAGATTCCACATTGGCGACCATATGTAATTAACTGTTTTAGGTAGGTAGCTATAAAACTAAATTTTTTTCCTACTGTTTAATTTATTTTTCTGTAGCGTGGAATAGGACATTCTATCACGCTTGCTCACCGCCCACTCACAGACTGCTGTCTTCTTGTGTCTGTCTCTTCAGCTCTGCTCCAAACTGACAAAGACAATTAAGACATCATATAGGTATGCTTCTTACATTAAACCTGTTCAAAATATACACGACTGGAACTACATTTACAGTTGCTCTGCTAATTCTGTGGGTGAATTTCCCTCGTTTGAATAGGTATCCAAACTATCAGGAATTCCATGGGAAAATTCCCATGCAAATGTTCAATCTTGTGCACTTGCCAACAGAAAGCTGCTTGTTTTGAAATGACTTCAGTGCAAATTGTGTACATATCTGTACATATCTGTATACTGGAACTTTTTTGTACACATTCCCACATGTATCCTTTATGTAGAAAGTATTCCCAGAATGCATTGCAATGAGCTCAGGGGGGAAAATCCATTTAAGATGACAAACGTTTGAATGAAATATTAAAATATTGAAATTTTATCAACAGTGAAATTAATAAAAAAAATAGACTTATTAATAAAAAAAAATGTGCCCAGTTGGTTCTGTATTCAGTGTATTTTATATGCTTGAGAATAAAGCACAGGAATAAGTTGAGGATAAGTTTACAATTAGCAGCATGCTAACTCCAACATCTGGGTCTATGACATGATGCTCATTTCTTTGGTCTAAATCTATTACAGTGGAGTTCGGTTATGTCGACGGCCTCGGGAGTTGACAGGTCAGACAGCCTATCAGCGCCAGCTGTCAGAGTGATAGTGGAAGCGCAGCCAGCTGTCAGCTGTCAGAGCGCCAAAGACAACAACCCTCGCATGAAAGAAAAATTAAAATGTATTTATGTACATGATGTGAGTTATTAAATGAGAATGTACATGCTCGAGTTTTTGGTGTCTTTTTACACAACAGTGTTGCCACGATTTGTTTGATGGAGCGATCGGCATTCATCTAAAAAAATGTACATACAATGTAGGCCTACTGTGTATATGTTTTCTAACAACAAGAGGCATATGTAAAACCACCACAATAAAAATCACCTTCGATTCTTGATGCAAACCTTTAATTATATTCTCCAACAATGCAAAAATGATTTTGTCCCTCTTTTGTGCTCGTGACATTAGAATTTGGCGACATTAACGAATCGACATTAAAGAATCGAAAATGCTAAGACAAATAGGGAGTTGGCGGTTCCACTTCAAAAACTTCAACATAATAGGCTTGGCGAGTTAACCTTGACTCAAGATAAGTGAACTCCACTGTAATTTATTTTAAAAAATCATAAAAAATCTAAGTATTACTTCTGTACAATAACCAATGCAAAACAATACTTTTCCATTTTAACGTTCATATTGATAGTTTTGGGGAGACATAAAGTCAAACACTTCAGGGTGATACAGCTATCCTAAAATGGCATGTAGTGCAACCCCTTTTTCATTAATGTATATTCATTTATTACCTCATAATTTGTATTAAAACTGGATCTTCTGGTGAAATGAAAGACATCTCTCTGGTGATGTATGCAGGACTTCTCCAATCATTAGTCCCCTAAATTTCTACCCCTACAAGAACAGACTCATCTGCTTCCACTTTTGACTGCAACGCCCACATCTCAATATACAATCAACAGAAACAATGCTCTATCCAACATTTACCCTTATTTAATTAAAAAACTGTTACACTTGTATGTACTTCGCTATGTATGTCGCTAATTCCATTTTATCACACTTTTTTCGTCATGGATACACGACATGGGATTTTTTAGTCATTACATTGAAACCAACATGATACAAAGAGTACATTTTTAAGAAATTGTGCTGTTTGGTCTGGTTTCTGCCTATGTTCAGAATGACATAGTTCTATGAGACAACTATGAGAGTTCAGAATCATCCTGCCTATCTAGGCAGTAGACAGCAAGGCAACTTGCAAGGTTCTGGAACATATGTTTTGTTTCCCCTCTTGTGGTTCTGGTTAATGCAGTGGAAAGCAGTTGGGTGTTACCCGGGTGTAAAGATGAGGTTCAACCATTCCTGAGTGCTTTAGAGGTGAAGAGTCCTTCCTAAATGTTTGTTGCTTCTGTATGGAAGTCAAGCAATGTGGGTCATTTCATGGTCTTCAGCAGCTGAAGAAAATATCCCACAATGCCCCTTTTTTAACTACTGTGGTACTTGGAAAACATTTAAGGATTCTTGTGCAGTGTATGGAGATGTGAAAATATATATATATATATATATATATGTGTGTGTGTGTGTGTGTGTGTGTGTGTGTGTTTCAGACAGACAGGTTTGTATTAGATGCTAATAACAGTAATCAAATGGGTTTACCATGCATGGCGGTTCTATGTGCCTCCCATGTCTTTTCCAGCCTTCAATCAACTGATCTGTTTCTAAACTAGTGTCTCATGCTTGGTGTTGTTAGTTATAGAGTACTCACAGCAGGCAGCAGGTAGGCACAACTTCACAAAGCGCTTCTTGACCTCTGCCCAGAGAAAGACATGAAAGCCAAATGAGGTTATTCATTTTCTGGGATGATGTCATTCTTAAATGGCCTATAATCAGAAGTTTCCTGCGAACTGGTTTGGAGGAGACAGACCCAGCTGGCTGCAGCATACAGTTAGGTTTTTGGATGCTTGTACATCCTCAGTTATGCTAACCAGAAAATCATGATTAGAAAATAGCACAATGGCAACATACAGTGGAGTTCACTTATCTCGAGTCACGGTTAACTCGCCAATCCTATTATGTCGACGTTTTTTAATTGGAACCTCCAAACTCCCTATTTTTCTTAGCATTTTCTTGTGGGTTATGTCGATTCTTTTACATCGCCGAAATCTAATATCTCGAGCAAAAAAGAGGCACAAATTCGGCACTTCACATTGTTATCTCATGACTCGAGCGTACCTAGTTCACTGTGTATGCGCTGAGTTTGCCTTTCACGTGGATCGCGGTCCGTTCACGGTTCACTCACTGAGGGATAACACGCTGTAGCTATTTTGTTTTTTTTTCTTCAAAAATGTCTGGAGGTGTTGAGAGAAAACTATACAATCAATCAATTTAGAAAAAGTATGAACTCGTACTGCAGCTAGAAAAAGGAACAAAACCGGCAGAACTTAGTCGTCAGCATGGCATTCCAGCAAACACCATTTCAGGATGGAAAAAGAAGGCGGACGTGATAAAGCAAATGTATGGAAGTCTGTCTTTGATCCAGAAAGACGTGCATTTTAATATAAAATAAGTAAAATTCATTTTAATATACATTTTTACATATGCCTTTTGTTGTACAGTACAGTGTAAGTACACATGCATGCACACAAACACATCCCTGTTTCTGGTTCTGACGTGACTCTGCTCAGTGCCACTGCGGATTGAAGAACAGATTGAAGGTTATTAAATGATGAGACGAAGACGAATTTGTTGAGACAGCACATTAGGCAGGCCGAACACAAGAAAGTATGCAATCTAGTACAGCGTGGTGACCTCACGAATATATTATGACTGTTTATGCTGTGAGCGAAATTGTGTTTGCAATGTTGGAGAATATAATTAAAGGTTTGTATCGAGAATCGAAGGTGTTTTTTTATTGTATACTGGTAAATCTCTGTTGTTAGTTGCTGCACAATATGCCTTTTGTTGTTAGCAAACATATACAGTGTATGTACATTTTTATAGCATGCCGATCGCTTCATCAAATAAATCATCATATTGGGTGTTGGCTATCTCGGCCATCGGTTATCTCAATGCTTTTTTGCAACCTCCTAGGCGTCGACATAACCGAACTCCACTGTATTTAACTTCTGTGAATGTCTTTCAAAGGTGACTCTCAAGATGAAAGTGACAAATCCTAAAATGCATCGTATTATCGGTCAAACCAACTGAGGTGGTCATAGTTTCTAAAGAAAATGTAAGCATGTTGCCTGGGTGTTCTGGATGGTTTCTAGAGAATTCTCAAATCAGATGGTAGCTTGATAACACAAGCCAAAAGAGCCCACCACCCCAAATTCTGGTGTCTAGATATGGCTCATATAATTTCTTCAGTGTAAAGGTAAGATCATATTAGCAAAATGTGAGTGAGATTTTTCTGCAAAAAAGGTTAAAACTATTGTCAACTGTCAATAGTTTATGAAGCACAGCTCACACAGAAGACCAAGCAGCTTTATATATATATATATATATATATATAATTATTTTTTTTAATATATCTCTCTTGTCTTTGTATTCTTGAATTTGGTGTTATTAATGAAACACCATAGCAAAAGCAAACATTTTAACAGCTGTATGAAAACGTAAAATATTATTTGACTTCCTCTCTTCTCCGTTACGAGTTGGTGCCAGACATTGTCCATTTTAAATGTACATGAAGCACTTCACAGACAGTAATCGGTCTCAAATCAAGACCACATGGACTCATTTTGAATTCTGCTTTGGGAAATGTTTCACCTTTATGCAAAATTCAAAATTATTGTATCTTATCAATACTTTCATCCAAAGCTGGTGTCTCTATGCCCCATTTTCAAGCCACCATTCATATCCATTGCACAAACATGAGATATGTGCAGATGTTTTGGGTGGAATGTTTAGGTTGTAATGTAATAATGTAATGTAAGCATAACTAAGAATACAACAATCTTCCAAGAAACAGAACGGTTTCTTCAAAGTAATGATGAAACAAAGCTGGGAATTGAGTGTTTTTAACAAAAACTCAACTGTGTTATCTACAATTTGAGTACCCTGTTAAATTGAAACCACACTATAAAATCTCTGCTTTGCAATGCTTTTTCCATGGATTCAACCATATAATTCAAAATGAAATAATCAGTAAGTAAACACTGGCCATTTGTGATGGTTGCAATATAAAACCATATCCTTGGGCAGTACTTCAGATTTAGTTTATTAGGCTGAGATTAGGATTTTGCTAGAACAGCTTTCACAATTTGTGTGTGTGTGTGTGTGTGTGTGTGTGTGTGTGCCTTCACTACCAGAGCAGCAGCTAGAGCCATTCATATTTCATTACTACTAATAGGGCTCTATGTGAGGATCTGTGTTCTATAGCAGGGGGACATGAGAGCAAATCTTTTTTGATTGATGCATTGTATTCAGAGGACTGCAGGATTAATAGAACATATTTTAGTGAGGAAATTGGAAGGCACACTCAAAATGATTGGAGAAAAGCAGCCCTTTGAAGTGAACTCAAACTGGTCTCAAATATGTTCCCGGTCATAATTGTTACTATAGACAGGAAAACCTATCATTTTAATACACAATGTAACCTGTCATTGCTGTCAGCATGTCTATTATTTCTGAAACACACATACATTTAGACCAGGCCAAAGAGTGTCTGAAGCAAACCATCCAAAAATGATTATACAGTATGTGTGAACACAGGCCAAATGCAATTCATAAAATAACATGCCATATTTTCCCTATAATGTTTTATTGGGTGTTAAAAACATTTAATTGGGCCAAATCTAAACATACTTAGAACTTTCCGAGCAGTATTCTTATGGTACAGTTCTTAAAAAGTAAATTTGGGTCAAAAAGTATTTGGACGTTTAAGTTACACTTACACATTATTTATAATGGTACTTCCATTATAAATATATATATATATATATATATATATATATATATATATATATATATATATATATATACATATATACATCTATAACACCAAATAATATTTATTTCACACAAGTACACCATTCAGTTACGTTTGAAAAGAAGGCAATATGGCAATATGGTTGTCAAATAGTAATGGAAAGCTTGTGTGAAGAACTTTACTTGATGTGAACTTTATCTAGACAAACCACTTTGAAATCATTTGATTATAGTGGTTATTTCTGAGAAAATTGCTAATGTTATTACTTTGCAGATGCATTTGATATTTTGAATCTAGTGAAATAACATTTTTTAAATGTGACTTAAATGTCAAAATATTTTTAGGGTAACTGTATATTTATATAGCTTATCAAGAGAAATTAACTCCAGTTATTTAATTTCATATAAATGGAATAAAATTGTGGCCAAAACAGACAAAAGGCTCTAGATTATTATTATTATTTTTTTTTAATCTGCTCACCCAAAAAGTAAAGGTTTAGAGCTGTGGATCAACAGTGCCCCCTGCTAGTAACACTGACAATGTTTTTTCCCAGTCCCAGCATTCAGTATTATTTTGCTAAAATTTCTCATACTCAGGGTTAACTATTTGAATGATACCTTACATAAGGGAAAATACCTATTTTACCTAGCAGATGAGAACACACAAACACACACAACAAAACAAATGGAAGGGGATCCGAGTCAAATCTACAGACCAGAATATCATTAGGTAGTGAAGTAAATATTCATCTAGAAACCACTCAAAACACACTATTAAACAAGCAAAGACATAGCAATAAGCTAGAAACCACCAAGAACAGTAGTAGTATAGTAATGCACTAACATTGTGGTGGTGAGTTTTACATAAGCGAACGCCTTTTCAAAAAACATTACAGTTTCAGTAACAGTGAATGGAAGTCACCCTTAACCAATACATATAGCATAGTAACGGCCTAGCATTATGTAGGCTATAGTAGATAATGAATACATTTCTATGCCATTTTTAACAATTAAACAAAATGTACGCTAAAAAAAAACAACAACAACATTATTGTCATAATATATTTTCACAAATATACTGGTTCAAGCTCCCAAGATAACCACAAGATGGCACATCATTTCATCCAATATTCTGCGAACCTGTATAAAGAGTTTTAGATTCTTGAAAATTATTGAAGAACTGCATATAGTTTGTATTTATATGCTTTAAACATAGCTCTAAAATGTGCAGACATGAAAGTACTGCCTTAATTCTTTGTAACATGGGTTCAACAAGGTTCTGATAAAATTTCTTCTGAGATCTTGGTCCATATGCAAATGATGGCATCACACAGTTTTTCAGCAGCATATCCATGATTTGAATGTCTCATTCCAATATATCCCAATTGAATTGAGATCTCATGACTGTGGAGGCCATTGGAGAATAGTGAGCTCTTGTCATGTTTGAGAAACCAGTTTCAGACGATTTGAGCTTTGTGGCATTATCCTGCTTGAAGTAGACATCAGAAAATGGGTACACTGTGCTCATGAAGGAATGGACATGGTCACAATGATACTCAGGAAGGCTGTGGTATTTAAACGATGCTATAGAGGGGCCCAAAACATGGACATATCCCCCCCACCGTCATGCCGCCACCACCTCCACCAGCCTAAGCCATTAATGAAAGGCATAATGGAGCCTTGCTTTCATGGTGTTTATGACCTTATACCATCCTGACCTTATAATTTATAATTGACTGTTTAAAGTTTACTCATTTATAATTTACTTTTCTCATAAGTTGATGAAATGTCCCATTTGAAAAAACAAGTCAAGTAGTTTATATGTGATACTAGTATTTTAATAGTCCAGATAATGTAAGAAATTGTACTGCATAGTTGCTTCTTTGTGCACTTATTTCACATGAAACCTCATGTTGATGACATATTGATAAGCTGTTCTGCTAGATGTGTGGATCAGTAAAGGAGCTCCATTAGACGTTCTCACACATCATGTGGGAATTTAAGTTATTTTGGTGATCAGTGTTTGCTTTTTCAGTGGTTAGAGTTGCAGACATTAACATTTGATTCTCTGTAAAAAAAAAGAAAAAAAAAAAAAGCTCAACGTGCATGGCCTTGCATAAGCCGGAATCATCAGTAAAAGAGACTGAGAGGTCCTCCATGATTAGAGAGCATGGGCATTTAATAGACCACATAGAAGAATTCCACAAATAACTCACAGAAATCAATGTTATTACCAGAGATCCTTCAGGGATTTAGTACTAGAGATTTCCTGTGATAAGAACAAGCAAATGATTAACATCTGGAACCAATTTAAAACCTTTGATTTGAGCACTGTTTTTATTTATTATAAAAAAACAGTGACTCTTCATATGACCTCATTAATGTTCTCTATGCTGTTGTCCACAGAGAGCAGCTGAGCTCACTAAGTAAGAGCACCAATTGGCAGTCTCAACGGTAAGCAACATGAGACCCAGATCACTGCTATAAATAAGACAGATATGGCCCTTTTTATATAAAACTATATCTAAATAGTTGTTTATTAACAACATTTATTCATATTACACATTTAAATTAAGCTTAGTTCTGGATACTAATATTTTAATCACGATGACAGAGGCATCACATCACATCCTGAGTGTATTGCTTTTATCATTGGTAAGAAGATATGAAATGTGAAGTAAGACTAAACAAGTCGATTGAACCTGGAGAGACCTATACAATTACATTCTTAAAATTGTAAATGGAAGTTACTTGGTTGGCACATGCAACCCCATTTGTATGCAAAGAGTGGCTGAATATGAAATCACATGCTTTCCCACTATAGTACATAGTGAAAATAGTAGTATGTCTGAATTCACATAAAAAGAAGTTGAAAAAAATTGCAACATTTTTGAAGTGTGCTAAGGATGGACACTTCACTATATCATGAGGCCATGGCAGACAATTTGAAAATGGCAGTGAGGCAATGCACCTGATGCTGCTAGGTCACATAACAATGACAACATGTTGTATGTAGTACGCTTGGATTAAATTCATACTATTGTAAAGGGGGGCTTCTCGGCTTGGTCCAACGACGGTTTCCGAGGAACGGGTGAAGGATCACTGCACGTTCGGTCTTTTCAGTCACGGCGAATTTGCACTCGCTTATTGTCTGACTCCATGTTTAAATATGACCGCGAGTTGATTTTAGAAAGCCAATTGGTCGTCGGTCATTAGTATAATAATTTGGTAAATATACGTTTGACTATTCTATCGAACTCTTAACTCTTATTACACTCGTTCTTTCGGGTCTCAGTGTCGCACAGAGTCTCATGCTGGCCGGTATGCGGATCTCACGGTCACAAACTCTCCAGTCCGACATTAATCAGAGGTTATGGCTAAAGTTATTTAACAGGGACACAGATTTGCGGTAACAAAGGATGCAGCGTAATCTACTGAAGTGAATAATTTCAGAGTAAGACGGAATAGAATCAAACGTAACAATTTATTAACATTCAGGTAAATGTATTGTGCCAATTACATAATCAAATTAAAAGATAATCAATACAAACATCAAATGCTCGGAAAGAGTAAAAGATGCATACCTGAACTTAGTAAAATACGTAATGTTAAGTGTCTAATAGGCACTGAACATTGATCTTGGTTACAATTGTCTAGAAGAATCCACTATGCAGAGTGTCTGTTGAGAAACTCAGCATCATGAATGAATCTGACCACCACAAGACAGAGCAGTCATGAGCATTCTGAAACCTTCCCTTAAATAACCCAGACCAGGCCAGGAACTTCTTTGAAGTGTAAACATAACAATGGACCTTTTGGTTCTTGATAACAGGCGATAATTAGCATGGAAGACCTTGGAAGTGCAAGCCTATCCCAAATAAGTCAGACATTACTAAACTCTTTAACCTTTAACACCTGTGGTTTGCTTCTTATGGGAGTAGGACCTTTGTATCAGTCACACTTAGATATTTCAAATGATACCAAACATGTATAACATTGTATGATAATTCTTCACATTAAACCATATGGACTGTTGGGTGAATTTCAGATCGTTTCACCACGCCGTCGCAGAGCCCGCCGCCGGGCAGGAGGCCGCCGTCGCAGAGCCCGCTCGCCGTCTTCGTAAGTGGAGGAGGAGGAAAAGGGCCTCCTCCGATCCGTCAGTCCCGGAGGCTGCCCCGAGACTGCTCGCCCTGCCGGCGCCACCGAGACTGCTCGCCCTGCCGGCACCACCGAGACTGCTCGCCCTGCCGGCACCACCGAGACTGCTCGCCCTGAACCTTGAACCCTTGCTGCCCGATTCGCAGGCCACCCCCGAACTCTTGCGGCCAGACCCTGAACTCTTGCGGCCAGACCTTCCGGTTCTCCCTGAGCCTACCTGGCTCAACCCGCCAGCCCCGCCTGATCCGCCGGCCCTACCGGAGCCCACCTGGCTTAACCCGCCGGCCCCGCCTGATCCATCGGTTCTTCCCTGGTCCTCTGCCAGGAACTTCGAACCGGTCGAGCCTCCTTGGCTCATTCCACCGGCCCCTTCCTAGACTATGATTAATTTTTGTTTTTGCTTTCCAGGTTGTGGACTTTTCATATGTTTACTGTTTCATGGAGCCGTGTTTTCTTTTCTTTTTCTTCTATCCCTCCCCCCTCCCTTCCCTGGTCTTCAGTAATTCCTTAAAGGGGGGGTAGTGTCACGGTTCTGTCTCGGTTTACAGTGTTATTCATGTTCTAGTGGACAGAACCGTGGCACTGCTCTCTCTCCTTTGTGTTTGTCTCGTTAGTGTCTGCCCCGCCTCCTTGTTTCCCATAATCATTCCCAGCTGTCTCTCATCACTACCTTCCCTCATGTGTCTTATAAATAGCCCTCAGTGTTTGCTGTCCAGCGTCGCGTCGTTGTCTTCCATGCCTGTGTCTCCTGTGTGTAGTGTTCCCGATATTCCGGTTTGTTCATGTTCCTTGAGTGTTTTGTTATTATGTTTAAGTTACTATTTTCCCCCTCGTGGGTGTTTCTTTTGTGTGTTTATGTTCATTTATGTTATTAAAATATCCTTGCACGTGAGTCCTCCCGTTTATGTTCCGTGACATTGACCTTCAAACAGGCCTCTAAAAAGCTGTCAGAAAGAGGCCAAAAGGTCCTCGCTGTACTCTCTTGGTCTTCACTGTGATGGTCTAAAACTCAAAACATATGGCAGACTATTTTATCCAAAGAGACTTACATTGCATTCAAGGTACATATTGATATTCTAATCAGTTCTTGCTTTTACTTGAAATCGAACGCATGACCTTGGAGTTGTAAGCACAAAACTCTACTGTTTGAGCTACAGGAAAGCTTAACTTAAACTTCAACTCAACTTAAACTCAACTTAAAAAGGTTCTCGCAAAGATAGCTGCATCACTACATACACACACGTGCGCGCGCACACACACGAATGCACACACACACTTTTTTTGCAATACAGATGTTTTTTTTTACAACATGATACGTAGCCATGACACTGGACTACTACAGGCAGTGACAGAAAAATGAGCAAAGAGCAACGGCATTGTTTTGCTCACTCTCCCACCCCACACATCCCATCACATGCAGCCTCTCGGCCCGTTGAAGACCTAAGGCCTTTTGATGGGTGGATGAGATCCAACCCTGGCAAAACAGTCTCAATCTACCAGAATGCAGGACTTGTGAATGAGGCCTTCATATCAGCAGTGACACCACACAACATCACTTCTGGATTTAGGTCGTCTGGGATTTTCCCCTTATAACCGAGAAATTTTCCCTGATGAAGCGTTTGCATCATCCATGGTGTCAGACCAGCCAAACCCTGAGCTGCAGCCTGCCACTGCAGATGATTCACCTGCAAATGAACCACCCGCAGCAGATAATGCACTCGCTGATGCTAATCCATCCACTGCGCATGGTCCACATTGATGTGCCTCGCCAGCTGACTCAGATGTGCCACGTGTTCCCAGCCGACCTGGATATGTGTCTCCTCGTGAAATCCTACCACTTCCCAAATGTTCCCCTAGAACCCAAACCAAATGAAAGCGTGTGAAGACAGCCATCCTAACTGATACTCCTGAGAAGCAGGCAATTGAAAAGACTAATAAAGAGAGACAAAAGAAACTGGCAGGAAAAAAAAATGCAAAGAAAAGGGAAAACCGAAAAAGAAAGCAACCAAAAATAATATTATAGTTAGCAGCTCAGAGGAGAGTGATGACCCTCAATTGATAATGTGTCTGATGAAGAGAGCTCTGAGGATGAGAGAAGTGATCAAGGAAACTCAGATCTGTCCGTGGGTGACGTTGTCATAGTTAACTTTGCAACCAAACACAGGAGTGTCTGTGACATTGGCGCATATACTTGCGCAATTTCCCTTGAAGAGTCCAGGGAAACACAAAAGAGTGGGAGAGACCCACATTTGCTATAAAGGAAAATTATGTGGCACATGTGATGTGGTGAAGAAGCTTCCTCAATCTAAAAGGCCTGCAGGAAGCACACGGAGAGATCAATTCCTCATCTTTCCCTGTAACCTTCAGGGCTAGAATGTAGTGTAGGCCAAGTTGTAGACTCAGAGAATGACAGTAGGCTGACATTCTAATTCAGGTGGGTTTAAGAGAGGGAGTCCCAGGCTGTTCTAGTTGGTTCTGATGGTCCTTTGCTCTGACCCCCAGACACTAGCCTGCTCTAAGGGTCCTGTGTTTTGACCCTCAAACTGTGTTCTAATCTAAGTGGTTCTATCTGTCATCTGAATATCGAGTATGTTTATTATTGTTTACGTTTTCTATTTTCATAGATAAATCACAAATTTATACACACCTGCAAACCTGCAAAATTACAAACATTTTAAACAACTGCCTTAGCTGAGTTGATGTGGTGAAAATTAAATGGTTTGTAAACTCCCTGACATCTACTGTCTACTGACCAGTCTCTTATCAGTCTCTGATCTTCTTTCAAGATGGCGGCGCGTGCACACGCAGCGGCTTCTCTCTCTCCCGACGGATCGGCGTTTTTGTGTTTTTCGTGTAAATCACGGTGTTTTTGTACGTCCTTGTCGCGTCCGTTCGTTTGCAAACACAGATACACACGTGAGTTTCTGCTTGAGGTTGGAAAAACTACAGTTTCCAACCCAGACTCGACGCTCGAACAAGAGCTGCGGGACCATGGTCTTCTCCGGAGGACTACTACACTGCCGTCCCTTACTACTGCACCTCTCCCGCAGTGGAAGCGCCACAAACGGGGTGAGAGGAGACAGAAAAGGGGGAAGCGCGGAGGTATTCGTGTCAGACTAGCGGCTAACCCACACAAGCCTGCTATTCCCACCATCATTTTGGCCAACGTTCGCTCGTTGGACAATAAACTGGATGATCTTCGTCTTCTTTGCTCCACTCAGAAGACTGTTAGAGACTGTTGTGTTTTTGTATTCACGGAAACATGGCTCAACAACAGCGTTCCGGACAGCGCCATTCAGCTCGATCGGCTTACATGCCATCGCGCGGACAGAGTGCTCGTCGAGGGAGGTAAGACCCGCGGCGGCGGACTCTGTGTTTACACCAATGATGCGTGGTGCCGCGATGCTGTTGTGGTCTGCAAACACTGCTCACCCCTGGTGGAGTTTATGATTATTAAGTGTCGGCCGTTTTATCTGCCGCGGGAATATACAGCTATTATACTTGTTGCTGTATACATCCCCCCCAGCTCCAACAACAACAAAAGGAGTGAGGCACTTAATGATCTGTATAAACACATCAGTGATCAGCAGACAGCCCACCCGGATGCTTTTCTCATCTTGGCTGGGGATTTCAATCATGCGGACTTAAAGAGTGTGTTTCCAAAAGTTCATCAGCACATTGACTTTCCTACACGTGGAAATAATACTCTGGACTTTGTATATACCACACAGAGAGGTGCTTACAAAGCCCTCCCCCTCCCCCACATTGGTGCTTCAGATCACATCACTGTTATGTACAGACCACTTGTGAAAGTCACCAAACCAGTCCTGAAGCAGATTCAAGTCTGGCCTGATGGGTCATCAGAGGCTCTTCAAGACTGCTTTGACACCACTGACTGGGACATGTTCAAACAAGCTGCAACTTACAATAACATCACAGACCTCCAGGAGTACTCAGAGACTGTTACTTCTTACATCACCAAGTGCATTGAGGATGTAACAGTCACTAAGTCCATCACCATCTGGCCCAACCAAAAACCATGGCTGACAGGGAATGTCTACAGACTTCTGAAGACGCGTAACGCTGCCTTCAGAGCTGGAGATGAGGTGGGCCTGAGGACAGCAAGGGCCAACCTGTCACATGGCATCAGGAAGGCTAAGAGACAGTACTCCAGGAGGATAGCCCATCGTTTCAGCGACAGCAGAGACACAAGGAGCCTGTGGCAGGGGATTCAGACCCTCACGGACTACAAACCCCCTGCACGGACGTGTGACAGCTCCACACCCCTTCTAAATGAGCTGAACACTTTCTTCGCTCGCTTTGAAGCACACAACAGCACCACTGCACAGAAGTCACCACCTCCTCCCGATGACCAGATGTTGTCACTGCCCAGGGACAGCGTGAGAAGATCCCTCAGCAGGGTCAACGCACGCAAAGCTCCAGGTCCTGACAACATTCCTGGACGTGTATTGAGGGACTGTGCAGAGGAACTCACCGATGTCTTCACAGACATCTTCAACATCTCACTGAGTCAAGCTGTTGTCCCCACCTGCTTCAAAGCGACCACCATCATTCCAGTCCCAAAGAATTCATCTCCATCCGGCTTCAATGACTACCGCCCAGTCGCACTTACCCCCATCCTTATGAAGTGCTTTGAGCGGCTAGTCATGCACCACATTAAATCTGTCCTCCCCCCCTCCCTGGACCCCTACCAATTTGCATACCGGTCAAAACGCTCGACCGATGATGCCATCACCACTGCCATCCACTCAGCACTCACGCACCTGGACAATAAAGACACTTATGTCAGAATGCTGTTCATAGACTTTAGTTCAGCATTCAATACAATCATCCCCCAACAGCTCACTCACAAACTGTCTCAGCTGGGACTCAGCACTTCACTGTGCAACTGGTTGCTGGACTTCCTGACAGGAAGACCTCAGGCAGTACGGGTCGGCAGCAACACTTCCAGCACCATCATCATGAACACTGGAACCCCTCAGGGTTGTGTGTTGAGCCCACTCCTCTTCACTCTGCTTACACACGACTGCACACCCACACACAACAGCAATTTAATAATCAAATTTGCGGACGACACGACTGTAGTTGGTCTCATTAGCAACGGCGATGAGACAAACTTCAGGAGTGAGGTGAGCCGCCTGGCCAGGTGGTGCGGCGACAACAATCTCTCTCTGAACGTGAAGAAGACGAAGGAGATTGTTGTTGACTTCAGAAGAATGCACACCCAGCATGCTCCTCTGACTATCAACGGTGCGACCGTGGAAAGGGTGAGGAGTACCAAATTTCTGGGTGTTCATATCACGGAAGACCTCTCCTGGACCACCAACACCACAGCACTGATTAAGAAATCGCAGCAGCGACTATACTTCCTCCGTAAGCTGAGAAGAGCCGGAGCCTCAGCCCCCATCATGCGCACCTTCTACAGAGGCACCATCGAGAGCATTCTGACCAGCTGCATCACTGTGTGGTACGGCGCCTGCAACGCATCCTGCCGCAAGGCACTGCAGCGCATAGTGAGAGCAGCTGAGAAGATCGTTGGTGTCTCTCTCCCACCCCTCCAGGACATCTATAACACCCGCCTCTCCCGAAAAGCCCTTGCTATTGCTAGGGACCCCACCCACCCATCCCACAGCCTCTTCAGTCTGCTGCCATCAGGGAGGAGACTACGCAGTCTCCAGGCACGGACCAACAGACTGAAGGACAGCTTCATACCCCAAGCTGTCAGGGCATTGAACTCTCTCCCGACTCTGCCACCTCTCCCCTCTTCTGCACCAAGGACCTGATCTCTGAATCCCCAACCCACCCCCTACCCACCATCAGCTATTCTCTTATTCATCCACCTCATTATGTTGTCCTTGCATTTCTCTCCTATTACATTTGCACTGCCTTAATTTGTAATTTGCACTATTACTATTTACTATTGTTTGCACTATTTGCCATCGCCACTTTACCTCCATAACTCACTTTATCCATCTAGTTTAATTTTATTGTATTTTATCTTCATCTTCTGTTGTTGTTGTTGTTGTTACTGTTAAATTATTGTTGTTGTTAACTGTATTCGCCTTGGGTCTGAGAGTAACGGAATTTCAATTCTCTATATGTATGCACTGTATATATTGCAGAATTGACAATAAAGCTGACTTTGACTTTGACTTGACTTATCGGACACCTGTGGCGGGTATTTCACCTGCAAAAACAATGTGAACTTGTTTAAAGATCTGTTTGGCAACTAACTTATATCAATCATTGACGAAAATATAATGGGGAAATATATGAGGAAAGTTCTCTATATGAAGGATCCACGATGGGTAGATCAGCATGCTACATCTTTTCTGTACAGTTTGGTAGGACGTTAAGTTAAATTAAATGTGGAGGATGCTGTGACAAAATGATTGACCAGTTTAAACAGTGACAGGATGCACATAACAATGTGTTATGAATATGAGCTCTGTGCTCCCTTGTCTGGCCACCAGAGGGAGCTCACATATATACTGACACTTCACTGCACACTACATTTCCCATCATGCAGTACATTGGACTGATTGTCACACCAGCTGGACACCATTATTTGAACTATAAAAGACTCCCTCATCCGTGCACACACCACAAAGTCTTGATTAGCCCAGGTTATCATTCTGAGTGTTTATATCGCTGTCTGTTTCCTTGTTACGGCTTCTGCCCATGTACCCGTTATTGATTCTGTTCCGCCTGCCACGACCTGTGCCTGGATTAACGCTTGTGATTGATATCTGCTTGTCTTGACTTCCCCGCCTGGATTTACGTACCTGATTCTGTCTGCCTGCCTTTCTGACTCTTGTCTGGATTACCGGTCACGAATGCTCTCTGTTTGACCTGACCTTCTGCCTGTACGACCATTCCTATTAAAGACAAGCAATTGAATCCCTGCCTATGAGTCTCCCTTTGTTACACAATGTAACAAATCATCTGTAACAAAGCTTACTCTTCTGCTGCAGACTCAAATATGTGTACTTCATGTCAGTAATTCATGTCAGTGCACATGAAAAAATGTATGGTAAAAAGCATTTTTTTAACAATATCATGAATGATGAATTAATTAATGTTATTGAGGTTTCACATCCAGAATGTCACATTTCAGTTTTAAGTTTTTATTTTAGTATTCATGGTTCCTTTCTAGTGTCATGTGACACATTCCCTAACGTAATCCAGTTATGTGATTTCTGTTCTCCACTTGTTTATGTGTCATAAGGTGTGTTTGAGTTGAACTAAAGACTTCCACCATCAGGCAAGATTTGCCAGTTGCAGTCAGGGAGTAGTTAAACATCGAGATATGAAGTCGGACACTTTCTGTACTCTGTAGTAACACTCACAAGGTCTTTGTATACTTTATCATAAATTAAGTGGATAAGATGCAATATTTATCAAATGCTTAAAGGTTTCAGATGTTTTCAAGTAGCAACAGTAGCAATACTTTTTATTCAATGCTTGATCTACTGCTTAATACAGACAGACCCATGTATACTATGAATAAAGGCCTATATTAAAATACACAAGGAATGAAATATTCTATTTGAAAATCTTTATTTATATAAATTCTATAATTTGATAAGAACCAAATTATGGAACAACAGTCAGTGGAAATACACACGATGACGCCTGGACATGCTCCTGATGAGACGGCAGATTGTGTTATTGGGGTTTCTCTCCCAAGACCTGGATCAGGGAATCATTGAGCTCTGGACACTCTGTGGTGCTATTTGGCGGCTTTGGATGCTCTGATACATAATCTCCCACATATTCTCATTTGGATTCAGGTCTGGAAAATTTATCTCTCCTATCTCCCCGTATCTCCTTTATGGTCTTCAAACTGTACTGGTAGACACACTAAATGTATCAGTCAGGAAGAATAAGTAGAGAATAATTGTCTGTGGCCACCATCTGCAAAATCATTCTCTTTTTGGGGGTTGTCTTGCTGTTGCCTCTCTAGTGTACCTGCTGTCACTTTCATTTGAGTTAAAGCAGGTGAAATTTATTCACAACCACTTATGTTTCCTAATTGAACTGATGGAAATCCCTAAAGTTTAATTGACTTGGTGTTATACTGTTGGTTGTCACTTGGCCATGAGTTCTGTTTTTTAATAGATTGTCATTGTCATGTTGTCATGGTTGCTGTAGTGATTAGGACAAAGAAGGGTGCGGAGACACAGGAGAACACTGGAAAAATATGTATATATTAAATATATAAATATATAAAACTCGAGAGGCATACATGCAACAATCATTAACAAGAACTGACAGATTGGAGGGAACACAGGGTAGATATACACAGGGTAATCAGAGGGAACAAGACACAGCTGACAGAACTAACTACGTGATCGATTAGAGAAGTAAATAGAATGACACTGGGAGATCACACAGGGAACCCGAATGAAAACAAAGACAAGACAGACATGTGAGACATGTGTTCCCCCGAATCATGTATTTAAGGATGTTATGCTGTTCCAGGTCTCCATGTTTCAGGTCATGATTTGTTTTGTTTCATGCTTTAGATTTATTTCATGGTTTATGTTTCACATTTTGGATTTTGGTTTACTGTAAATAAGCTGCATTTGGATTTGTTAGATTAACATCTTTATTTGCTCCATGTCAACATTGTTATACCGAACCAATAATGCCCTGTCCTAAAAAGACCAGAATGTTTGACATTTTAAGAGATGTACTGATCTTGACACACAGTCACGAGGGTCTGCAGGGGTCTATTATATCACTTTTATATTTTGTTTTCTTATGTTTCTATATTGTTTTATTGTTTGGACTTTTGGATTTTTTTGGCTACACTGCATTAAATTGACTGTGCAAAAACATATTTTCTATATTAATCAGTCAAGCTGTTTTGTAAGAAAACTACTTAATGTTTAAAATAATGAAAATTTTGTTTCATTATGATATAAGGACAGGTCATTCACTTCTGACTTTATGTATCCAAAAAAATAAAATAAAATCATTGTTAGTCTAGAAATTAAACATGGTCATCATAAAAGTAGTCACTGTTTTTTTAGTACATTAACACATGGGTCAGGATCTCAGGATCATGCTTTAGGGGTTCATGTCTATTGTGGTTATGGCTCAGGAATAAAGAACTATTTTTATGCTTCTCTCGTGTGTGCCTACTAGTTCTTCACCTAGTTAGCATTATTGCGCTACTTACCATGAAGGCCAAGTGCCTACATCTACTGTCAGCAAAGGTAATGCTCAAAGAACAGGCAAACTGGAGAGTAGACTGTTCTCTGATATACACACACACTTTAAATTTATATTTAATCATTTAGCAGATACTTTTATTCACAGAAACTCACAAATGAGGAGAGCATTAGAAGCAATCAAGCCAACTATATGGCAGAAATATGCAAGGGCTGTGACTAGTCAAAGTTTTTCTTGCACAGTACAAGTTTTAATCGATAGACAGGATAGTAAGTGTTAGTATTAATGGTCAAATGTTGATGAAAAAGATGCGTCATCAGCTGTTTCTCGAAAACGACTCTGCAGCTCAGGTTGAGTTTCACAAGCCATTCCACCAGCTTGAAACAGTCATGGTAAAGGTCTGTGAAAGAGATTTTTTGCCTCTTTGAGATGGCACCACATGATGCTATTAACTTGCTATACAAGCACCATCAGCCGAGGAGCTGTGCGACATCGTTCTGTATCAGCATGGTTGTGATTCAGCCGTGGGCAATCACATCCGTGCTGATGTAGAGCCATATCGCATGGCTGTGAGTGTGATATTGCTTTTATACAACAGTTTGATGGCACAAGTGAATAACCCTTTAAAAACACTCTTTTGGGCAGAACTATTTCTGCCACAGATTCTAATCTCAAATTGACAGGTTAACAGTTGACCCCAAGATTCCGCTACGAATTATTAAACGTCACTTTTGAAGTAAAGGAATGCTGAGTTGCTTCATTGAAGCTTATTGTTGTCAAATGTGCTTTTAAATGAATTTTTTATAAATTTTAAATTAATTTCAAATGTGCTTTAAGTTTGTTTATTTTCAGTCAAATGTTTCCTTTGTCCTAATATTCCCTCCACTCATTTGGGCATCATCACTGTGTAATCAATCCTGCAAGCTCTCTGCAAGCGCTTAGTCACACCAGATCATCCTCAGCCCTCAGGATCTCCACTTCCATCTTGAAGGGTCATCGCTACAGCTCTGTCGCGGTCACCCAGGTCATTGGCGTCCATTCACTCCTTCGGCATTCTGTGTTAGGGGTCCAATTCCATCAACTTCAGCTCTGTTGGCCGTCCCCTGGATGTCGACAACCAAGTCACCATCATGGCTTCTCCCTCCATTGAATCTGCCATGGACCACCATCCTGGATGCCCACTCGGTCAACACCACCTGGCCACTTCTCCCATCTCCACCATGGCTTCTATCTCCATCTTCTCCTTCTTGGTTTCTCATACCCACTATCACCAGCCCTAAGCCTCTGACCATGTAATATTTCAGTTTTTCTTTTTTAATAAATCTGCAAAAATGTCAACAATTTTGTGTTTTTCTTTGGAAAACAAATGAACTTAAATGATTTTAGCAAATGGCTGCAATATCACAAAGAGTGAACATTTTAAAGGGGTCTGAATACTTTCCGTACCCACTGTATATGTCACCTACTACGCTAAACAATGTGGAAAATTAAAAATAATTTACATTAAGTATTTTATAATTACGGTCTATTCTAATACTACATGGTATGAATTGCCTTGGCTACTATGCATAATTAACAATTTATCAAAAACATCCATATCCACTAAAGTTGCTTGTTCACTCCCTCTCCACACATAGACAATATGGGGGAACCCACTTGATCCGTTCTACCGTGGCTGTTCATCATCAAATGGATGCTGAACACTGTTAGTTATTGAAAAGAGATCCCTGATGTGATTCTAAAGTGTGTTGGATGTACAGCTCATATAAAGCTCATATAAAAGCCTGTTTCTTTTTTTCAACCATGGGGTACATATTCTATTATAGCAGGGGGTATTATGGTATTTACTGAACAACAAAACTTGAAATTTAGGGAAATAAGGTAATGAGTTTCAACTGTGACTTTATCTACAATGTGAAGAAAATGAAAATGAACAGTTAAGTTCCTCAAGGTCGGGAGTTCATAATCTGAGTTCTGAAAGGAAGTCATCCTTTTTCATCTGATGTCATCTGAAGCCTGTGCTGTTTTGTAGCCATTTCTAGCCATGATTTGACCATGATCAGTTAACATTAAAAATATTACATAAACTGCTTCCATGTATTGTCGTGCACATAAATGTACACATTCAGTCTATAGGCATGTGTGAGTACTTGACAGCCAAAACAACAGTGGCAGACTCCTGGACTGTTTGTGCTGATCATGATACAGAGATACTCGAGATACTTGCTGTCTGCTAAAAAAAATGTTTTAATAGCTTAAAGGAAAACATTTTCAGAAAATTCAATTTCTGTTGTACCCAATGTACCCTAAATTTGTGATAGGTTATTTGCAACTTCATGTCTAGTTTAAAATCTGGATCTTGAAGCAAAACCAGTTGAGAACTCTCTTTAATTAACTAGTGATTGTTAACAGGATGAAAAAAATAACATTGTCACCATCTGCACCAGTATGAAAAGAAAAGGCTTCATTTGTTTTTAATACACAAGCAAACAACACCCCTGACACTCACAGACTTTAAGCTTGTTAGCCGAGGAGGAGAAAAGCGACAAGTATGAATTTAAAAGGTGCTATAACATAAATTGGTTTATTTACAAACAAACAAAAGTAAATGCACAAGGCTGTTTAGCCTAACCCTAACCCGACAACGTAAAAGCCTAGAACACAAACAACAACCGTGAGTGCATGAAACTTGTATATAAAAGGTGAAACTGATGAGGGTGAGTGACAGCAGGTTTGCCTGATGGGGAAATGAAGTGGAGGTGATGATCAGGGAGGCTCATGTGGAGGCCCGGTGATATTTGACAAAGCTATATGCTTTAAGAGATTATAAACTTAGTAGAAAACAGCTATACAGCATTTTTCAGGTCTTTAAATTGTATTTGTGTCTTTGAAATTAAACAGATGTACCTTGAAGGTTTATATAATTACAAATGATTAGTGATAGTGAATATGAGTGCATTGCATTGCATGTGACTTTAGTAATTGTGGGATATTGCACATATACAGTATGCCAAAAAATATTACATAGTAGATTATTTGTGAAATGTTTGCATCACACATTTATATTCACACATTTATCCCATATTTATATTCATATGTTGAATACTGCCAAACAACCTAAAAATACTATATGAAGATGTTATGTTTTTGAAGAAGTTTGTAGGTACATATATCAGTTGTCTGTAAACATTTATTGAGATGCAAAAAATATCTTTCAGATGTATTTGCCTTCTAAAGTTTTGGATAGACAGGGTGAGAACAGTGTGTTTTTATTTTGACCAGATGACTGCATGGGAGGTAGGCATCAGTATTGCATCCAGAGGCCAGCTCAAGCTGACTTTTTAATGGTCTTTATCCTTGTGGCCTTGACACCGAATAAAGAGTTAATGTGTTAGTATCTCAACTCTCTGGGGCGACATGTCAAAATATATTTACTGCCTGTAACACAATCTGAAGCTTCCTCATGTCTCATTGCAGTAGGTCATAGAGATATTTGCACTTGTACTTGGGCTTTTCAGATTTGTTATCTACATTTGTTTGCAATGTTTTTAACTGTTCTTACAAGATTTGATGAGTTCTAATGTTAAATAACCTTTAAATAACACAATATGACACTGGTCCAGATGCCTTTAAAAAACAAAACAAACAAACAACTGTTCTACACAATTCCTTTTATTGAAAAATGTAAAAATATTTCTCAAAATAAAGTTTTTTTTCTTGTCATTTCTGTTTTCATGAAGAACCTTAAACAGTTTCTCTTTATTTTGATGGTCCCTTTAACACATTCTGTAACACATTTACTGTAAGTAACGTTGGACCAACATGAATAGTGGTGAATTGGTAGGGTTAGGGTTAGATTAAGTTGATGTAGTCACAAAGTTACTTATAGTTAGCTGAATAACTGTTGTGGGACCATCACAATAAAGAATTAGTCGATATTAAGCAGTCAGTATAATGTGAGATAGTTCACATGTAGTTGCATAGTTACTTATATTGAACACGATTTTCAAAAGCAACCATCAAAATAAAGTGAGGGTTAAACAACTCTTAAACATCCATGAAAACTTTCCCTTCCACAAATGGCTCTTTATAGCCGATAAAGGTTCCTCTGATTAAAGAAATAATAGTTAAGAACTGTTTACTATTCTTTCTAGAACCAAAGATAGTTCTTCTTTGCTATTTCTACACTAAAAATATATAAATACATTTAAAATGTTACATTTACAGTGAAATTGGCCATCTGTGGTTGCCAGAACATTATAGTATCATATATGGTAGAAAAACTTTAATTGTCTATAAAGGTATACTATTATGTTCTGGTATCTTGTGTTGACAGGGTATCAAGCCATTTAAGAGCCATTGAATCACCTGTTTTTGAGTAGCATAAACCTCTGCAAATTAACTGGAGCTAAATGCCAAAACATTCCCAGTCATTCTATTCATCAGTACAAATGCTATCAAAGGGTCAACAAGGCTCTGAAAGAAAGAGGCCACTTGCGCAAATCTCGAGTCTGATACAATATTTGACATTTGGAATTCTTTAGAGTCTCTTGTCTTTGAAGGATGGCAGAGAACAGGCCAATGAGATACAGACAGCATTTAATCATTAATTTAAAGGTCACTCATTGATGATTTATTGAAGAAGTTGTGGCATTTTTGATGAAAGATATATATTTGAAAATAAAATACATTTTTCACAAAGAAATCACTGTGCTAGTCATAAAATAATTAACATCAGACATTGGATGGTGCCATTTTCAATCTAGTTTCTTCTGGGTTACATCCTGGGTTCATTTACATGTGCATTGCATGCATTCTGATCAAATCTTCAGCGCATGTCACAAGAGCATTCTGATTTGATGTAAAACATATGTTAGCATAGCCATCAAAGTACATGTACACAATGTATTTTTAAACCTGATTGAGAAAATAGTCAGAGTCAAGCAAATACATGCTTGTTGCTTACCAGGGATTATTTTAAGTGTACACAAACTCTTTCAATCCAATCAAAATTGAATCACTCTCAATCAGATCCATTCAGGGGTTTCTATGAAGACATTTTTGTCACGGTGCGTGGAAACAGAAGAGGACCCAAATGCAGAGATGAGTGATGTGTGGTTTATTGCAGACAATTAACAGGGCACAAGACAGTGGAAGTGCATTGACGAAGAACAGCAGGACAGGATACACAGTAGGGATGAAGTGCCAAATCAGCTGCTGGGCCCGGAGTGTCCTCAGCCAGGGTGAATCCAGAGGCAGGGCAGGAACCAACAGACAATACGTAGAAGAGATAACAGCACAAGGGAAATACACTAACGGAACTGAGACTTGAGACAGACTAGCAAAATCACACAAACGAACCAGACCTGACATGAGAAACAAACACAATATAAAGGGACCAGAGAACATGAGGTACAGGTGAACACACTCATGCAAACGAGGACTAAACAAGGGGGCGTGGTACCTGAAACTGAGGAGGCGGGACAAGAGGAGCACATGGGAAACACAAACAAAGACAAAGCCATGTGCTCAAACACAAAACAGACAAGCAGACATTAAACAGAGACAAAACAGACAAGACTGTTAGGGCTGGATCCTGACAATTTTGGTCTGACTGAGCCGTCAATCTGATTTTCAATGGGTCATCTGGGTGTATGTAAACATCTCAGGTTATGCCTGTAACTGTGGTTCCCTTAGAAGGGAACGAGACCCTGCATCGGAAGTAGCGATGCTATGGGAACTGTAGGGGAATTACAGTTATAGACCACGGTGTATATACACTTGAAGAAGTCATTCAAAACAAATTATAAATAAATCTCTAACTTGATTATAAGTCACTCAAATCATTCACAAATCATTCAAATAAGAAAAAGAAAAGAATATACTGTATATATACATATATATATATATATGTAGCAGATTGGCTAATTAAGCAGATTAGCTACTATGGGCGGGGCGTTTGCCTGGTACCATCTATAAAAGGCATGGCTGTAGGCATGGCTGTATGCATCTAGGCAGGTGTCACTTCCTGCATTGATGTCATCTCCATTGACATGGCCTAACATGCACGCTGGATTTGGTCAGGTGAGTTAATGTGGGATTTAACATCATCGTTTGATCTGTGTTTTGAGTAGCACTGCTAATCTGCATTTCACGAGTTCACACTTACAAATGATTCAGGAGCAATAAATGGTAAGCGTATTTGGCGTGCTGTCCGAGGAGAGGGCTCCGAGCTCGGTATTTAGCCCGAACCTGGAGCACTCCCCCCGTATCCTGACTTTGATAGGAACAATTAAGTGTGAGGAGTTGGGGTGGTGGAGGGATGCCGAAAAATGTCGAAGAGCTGTAGGTGAGTCAAACATGTCTCTATATACGTGCTTCCTCTCCTGCTGATAGGATGAGGTGTAAATGCTGATGACGTGTTGATTGCGTTAATCATATGAACGTGCTCCTCCCGAACTTTGTTAATAAAACATCATTTCACGAGTTCACACTTACAAATGATTCAGGAGCAATAAATGGTAAGCGTATTTGGCGTGCTGTCCGAGGAGAGGGCTCCGAACTCGGTATTTAGCCCGAACCTGGAGCACTCCCCCAAAAATTGCAACCTAGTCGGACAGCCGCTAAAAGATTTGATGACCCCCCAAAGAATTGCGAGGTTACGGCTGAGGGGGGGAGGGGGGTGGGGGTGGGTAATTGTGAGTTCGGGAGGGCAGATGAATGTTGAGGTGATGAAACTGTAGAGGGCTTGAGGTGCAGAGGGGATGATATGGCTTTAGCATTGGATATGTGTTTGTAGTTCAATTTGTTGCAAGAAAGAGAATTGGGTCTAATTTGGTTTCTGGGAGTATGAGGGGTACCTTTGAACTCCTCCCCTGGCTGCCATAGGAGTGGGGAGGTATGTAGCCACCGCGGTAGGGGAAACCCCCGTGGTCACTGCAGGAGCAGGAGGCATGTCGCTGCCGTGACAGTGGAAACCCCTCGGGGCCGCTGCGGGAGGCAGGAGGTACGTCGCCGCTGCGATGGTGGAAACCCCTCAGGGCCGCTGCGGGAGGCAGGAGGTACGTCGCTGCCCTGACGGTGGAAACCCCTCGGGGCCGCTGTGGGAGCAGGAGGCACATCACTACCGTAGCAGTGGAAACCCCTCGGGGCCCTCACAGCAGCAGGAGGCACGTCAACGTCGTAGCAGGGGAAACCCCTCTGGGCCCCCGCATCGGCAGGAGGCACGTCACCGTTGCAGCAGGGGAAAACCCCTCTGGCCCCCACGTTGGCAGGAGGCACGTCGCTGCCATTGCATCGAAAAACCCCTCGGGGCTGCTGCAGGACCAAAGAGGTACGTCGCCGCCGCGGTGGTGGAAGTTAGAGAGAGCTGGCTCCTGCGGGAGCGTCACTGCTGCGGCAGTGGAAGGTAGAGAGAGCTTGCTCCTGCGGGAGCGTCACTGCTGCGGCAGTGGAAGGTAGAGAGAGCTTGCTCCTGCGGGAGCGTCACTGCTGCGGCAGTGGAAGGTAGAGAGAGCTTGCTCCTGCGGGAGCGTCACTGCTGCGGCAGTGGAAGGTAGAGAGAGCTTGCTCCTGCGGGAGCGTCACTGCTGCGGCAGTGGATAGTTTGAGAAGGGGTGAAGGAAGATTTAGTTTGGGAAAGGAAATTAGGAGGAAAGAAGCCGGGGCCGCATGCGGAGGCAGCCTCGCGCTTAGGTCGGCCCCTGGGGCTTGGGAAGGAACGGAAAGATTAGAAAGAGGGATAGTTTGGGATAGGAAGGAGGAAAAGAAGCCGGGGCCGCATGCGGAGACAGCCTCACGCTTAGGTCGACCACTGTGGCTTTGGGAGAAACGAAAAGATTAAAAAGGGGGGATAGGTTTCGGAAAGAGGTGGGGAGTCTGGGCCTGCACCGCTAACGGAGGCAGCCTCACGCTAGGATTAGATGGGGGGGGGGCTGCAGGCCAGACGTAAGGGAGAGGGTTAGGAATGGGTATGAATTGATGAGAGTGTGCAGTGTCAGTGAGTGACGGGAGTGTCAGTGAGTGTCAGTGCTGCGGCAATGGAAGTAGTGGCCATGAAGTGTAAGTGGGGAGGAGCTGATGCTTAAACGGAAGACCTTGTTTGATGTGCAATCAGTTTGATTTGATGTGGCTCTTGAAGCTTCTGAAGACCAGCAGCGCAATGCTTGTATTTGGTGTTGGGAAAGGCCTTTGCGCAGCCGTGGTTGCTGCACCTATGCGAAATGAATGGCTGGATAAATGGTCTGTTGGGAATCCGGTTTGGGTAGTGTAGCTTTAAGAAGTTTGGAACCGGAACGTGTAATGGGGTTGGAATCGTCTATGGAGAATGGGTTGGATGGGAGTTTAGCCAGCGAGTTTCTGAAATGAAAGTAGGCTGAGTGGATGTGATGGTGAGTTATGAGCGTCTGAGGAAACCAAAGCCAGTATGAACATGGCTTCACTGCTGCGGCAGTGGGAAAATTCCCCCTTGGCTGACTCCTGCGGGAGTGTGGGGGAACATCATTGCTGCGGCAATGGAGGCGGCAGTGGAATAATTTCCATTTGAATTGAGCTCATGCTCTTAAATGAAGGTTAGCTACGAAGGATTGTTGCTGTTGAAGTAAGATAAAAGCCTTATGGTTTGGTCTCCCTTACTTTCATTGTGCAGCGCTGACGAGTCAGAATATGGATGGATTTGGATTAAAGTTGAATGTGATGGAATCTGAGGAACTGAAACCTTTATGGCTCGACCATGGCGTTCAGTGGTCGGACGACATTTGGGTGGAATCCTTGGCGGAGAGTAGGGATACGGATTTCCAACATAATTGGTTGACTGGTGTCTGAGCTGGTGGGTTGAGTTCTTGATATACCTTTGATGAGCAGAGGATTAGATTTCGGCAGTGAGAAGTAGATTTCGCCTAGGTAACCCATGGTGAAGCTGGCTTGGAAGTTCTTGGCGTTATTGGAATGCAATATGAATCGGTGGTAGTGGGTAGAGACCATGTGAAGCAGACTATATGTGGAGTGGAAAGTCTTGAACTCTTCCGCTCCACATATAATCTTCCAAAAGAGTGGTTTGAAGCAAAAAAGGCTTGAAGAATAGACATTTAGAGGCGTCGATAAATATCAACTCTGAATATTTTATATACTGGTTGGGAATAGGTCCACCTCTGGTGGCAGCAGCCTTAACTTCAGTTAGGATTTGTGTTCAACTGTCGTTGGTGACAGAGCTAGTTCCAAGCAGCAGTGTTTGTGGAATGGCATGAGCATGGCAGAGAACAGGATGAAAGGAGAATTAGCATGGTGGAGAGAATTAGGTGGAAAAAAGGCCAGGGGCGAAGCCACTTGCGGAGGCAGCCTCACGCTTGGGTTGACCCCTGGAGCCCGGAGAGAGACAGAAAGGGTAGAAAGGGAAGATAAGACATTGTCGGGGCCTGTGCCGCTAGCGGAGGCAGCCTCACGCTAGAACCGGAAGGCAGGGCTGCGGGCCAAAACATAGGGGAAAGGTTAGGTTTGCTAACCTAACCGTTGCTGAGCCTGCACCGCTGGCGGAGGCAAGCTCGCACTTAAAGGGCGGCGTTTGTCACTAGATTCTGGCATGTGAGGTGCAGTGCTGGAGAACTGCAGTGTGCTGCTGCGTCTTAACGCTTGAAGGTTTGAGGCATTTTGAAAGTAGAGTTGATTTGGAGATGGTACAGCTGACTGGAGCGAGACCTATTCTAGTTAGTTTTGCTTTGGTCGTCCTCCTTTACTATTGATACAAGTGCTGAGGTGTCGTAGGAAGTTGAGCAAGAAGTTGGATGTCTTGATGGTGGAGGTGAGGGCAAGCCTCGGCATCATAGGGTGCGACAACGGAGCGGAAGAGCTGATGACCGCGTGGTGTTGTTGGAGGCTCGGTTGCAGTGTTTGTTGAGTGCAAGAGCTCCTTTCATCAGTGGGATACAGTGAAGGAACTTGAGAGAGGAAGAGTTTATTGTGAAACTGGTACATCTCAATCTTGGGCAATGTGGCGAAGGCGGGGCATCACATGATCGCCTGCTAAATTTGAACACATTGGCTGGCGCTGAGCCAAAGAAAGCGCTCGACGCTTGTTACTGTTCAGTGTTTTCAATCTCTTGAAATTATTTTGGTTACAGACGTCTAAATACGCGCAAGAAATAACAAAATCAATATGGTTTGTAAAATACATTGATCTCCATAAGTAAAACCTTTCAATTAAAAAATTCAACTGTTAATTTTATATATCAGAACCTATTTATATCAGATGCATGTTGCATATTTAATTTCAAAACAAACTTACCTGATGGAATTCGGAATATCAAGGTTTATGGAAGTTCACAAACTTATTGGCTTTGAATAAACCCTGAGCAGAGGTTAATCCAAATATCATAGACTTATAAAGCTTATCATAGACTTAAGGATTGAAAACAGTGAAGGCAGAGAATTACTTTGAAATAGGAAGTGCATATGATTTCTTTCCAGAGAGTCCACTTAATAGCCGATTAAGTTGAAACATCAAGGCAGCGTTGGCAACAAGTGCTTGATTCTTGTGTGGGCGGCTGAGCGCGCGATCGACTGTAATGAGCGCGATCTGAAGCGGCGCGTGCGATCGGACTGTACTGCATGCGATCTGACTTCGGTGCGCGCTACTGCTTGAGCTGCGAGGAAGCGCGCGTTACTTTAAAAATAATCACATTTCAGACGTGGGTTCCCCGGAACAGAAGCATTGAGATGGCACAAACTGCTCGTGATTTAGCGATGCTGAAATAAAAAGCGCCGGGAAGGATTACAGCTGCTCTTGTTTGTGTGAGCTGACGGACAGAGAGAGTGTGAGCTGAAACTGCAGCGCGGTCTGCTGAGGCTCGCGGCGGCGGCGGCCTGGCTAGCAGGAAGAAAGCGGCATTACCTGAGAGTCGAGCTTGCAGCTCAACCAGCTTTATTATCCTTTCTCAATGGCAGGAGCGATTAAAAAGGGGCCGATGTAGAGCTGCTGGATACGGATGTTTGCTTGGTGGCGAGAACAGGCCTCGCGTCTTACTGTGCGTTTGCTTGTTGTTGCTTGGGACCCGTTTGTTTGGTCTGGCACCCGTGATGTATTGCTGAGGGTGATATAATATAGTTAGCATGGTGTAAGGCGGATGAGGATCGCTACTGGGTCCGGAGGATTTCGTAGAGAATCCATCTAACGAGTGGAGCTCGATTTCGGGTGTATTGTGACCAGAAGGCGGAGCCACAATGCCGTAAACTGTCGAGCTGCCGAAAAATGTCGAAGAGCTGTAGGTGAGTCAAACATGTCTCTATATACGTGCTTCCTCTCCTGCTGATAGGATGAGGTGTAAATGCTGATGACGTGTTGATTGCGTTAATCATATGAACGTGCTCCTCCCGAACTTTGTTAATAAAACATCATTTTGTGACCGTTTGTCCAATCTTAGCGTTCAAGAGAGTGTGGCGTCCTACTATCTTGTGCCCTCAGTTTTAATCTGTTTGTGCAGTGTTTGGAGTGGTGAATGAGTGAACGGTATGTTTCTTCTCCCCCAGGTATGTAGTGAGTTTTATGTAACTTATCTCTCAGCTGTGGAAGCACTGCGAGCCACATTTTATGTATTTTAGTGTGTAGTATACTGGCGGCTGTTGCATAAAGGCTGAGTTCAGTTCATTCAGTTTTCCAGTTCCCGTGGCCATCTGGTGAGTAGACGATCAGTTATTGTCTTCACGGATGATCATAAACTAATTCTATGTCTCTTGCATAGGATTGGAGGGTGAACAACATCAGTGCAGTGGCGACACTGCTGTCTTGCTCCTAAACAATTTTCACTGGACTCACACAGCTCCGGTTACGTTTGTTAAGGAGCTGCGTTTTTTCTACTTTGATTTGTGTCTTATTATTTTGTTTAAATCATTACTTTGGAAGTGTTAATTGTTTTTGTGTTTAATGTATTCTTTTTGTTTTATGTATCATAATTGTTAGGTTCACTACTTGTGAAGCTTCATTTTGTTTGAAGTTGTTATAATTTGTGGCTCTCATTTGGCTGAACTACGTGATCTTGTGTAGGATTACTGTGTTTGTGTGTTTGTGAGAGTGTGGTGGTTGTGTATGTCTTTTTAGGAGCTGCTGGCCTTCTGATCAGGGTGGACGATTTCATTTTGGTGGTGGTATTCTTTGCCGTGGTCTGTAGTGTGCACTGGGGTCTTTTTGTTATGTGTGTGTGTCTGTAAATTTAGGAGAATATTTATTGACTGGTCCTTCCTGTGAAGAGGCTGCAGTTCCTTAATGTGTATAAGTTTCTTCATTTTGGGTTCAGTGATTCTGTTGTTGTCAATAAAAGTCTTATATTTTTATTTATACTGGTGTCTCCACAATTTATTCGCCACTGGGTAGGGAACCTGTGTTAAAGGTTCTTAGTAAGATTCTTTGGGTGGAACTCCCAAGGTGGCGTAGTCTGGCAATAATTTCTAACAATTAAGTGACGGTCGTGAGACGACACACATGCTCGCCTTGCCCGTATCCGAGGCGATATCCCCTCGTCATGCCACATATATATATATAAGCGGAAGTGGATTTCCAAATCTTCCCTATCAGAACACCTCTGCATGTTATTGTCTTGAAGCACACGTGAAATCAGTCCAATGGCATGCTGAGACATCATCCAGTAGTTTGTGACGTCATGACCAGGAAACTATAAAGTGCGCGTCAAATTCTGATTGGCCAAAACAAGTCGATCATGGACATGAAGGAAGTATGGAAGGGCAATACACCATCTAGTAATGTGATATAATGATGTGAATCCTCTGAGCACAGCTAAGACAGGTGCACCTGGGACCCCAGTGTGGAGTCCAAGTCCAGGTTGTAAAACCGTACAAATATGTGTGGAGAAGACCAGCCCACTGCATCACATACATCTTGTAATGAAGCTCCTGACCATTGAGCTTTAGAAGCCGCCATACTACTAGAAGAGTGCACTCTGACAGCCATTGGTGAAGGCTGGCCACACATCAAAGTCAAAGTCAAAGTCAGCTTTATTGTCAATTCTGCAATATATACAGTGCATACATATAGAGAATTGAAATTCCGTTACTCTCAGACCCAAGGCGAATACAGTTAACAACAACAATAATTTAACAGTAACAGTAACAACAACAACAACAACAACAACAACAGAAGATGAAGATAAAATACAATAAAATTCAACTAGATGGATAAAGTGAGTTATGGAGGTAAAGTGGCGATGGCAAATAGTGCAAACAATAGTAAATAGTAATAGTGCAATTACAAATTAAGGCAGTGCAAATGTAATAGGAGAGAAATGCAAGGACAACATAATGAGGTGGATGAGTAAGAGAATAACTGATGGTGGGTAGGGGGTGGGGGGGGGGATTCAGAGATCAGGTCCTTGGTGCAGAAGAGGGGAGGGGAATCTATATATCTTACATCTCATACGTAAGATATATAGATTTGACTATCCACCTGCACCTGTTTGGTTGCTGGAGAACCTTTCTTGGGCGAACCTTTCCAGGGCAGCTCTGTGGACATTAGCGTCCAGCACTCTGATTGGACAAAACAGATGAAGCTTCTCCTGGTATGATGTTTGTTATGGAAAAAGCTTAAAAGCTTGTGAGACTGTATATTGTGCACCATTGTTTGGAACATTAGGCAAGTAATCCGTTCTAGGGTGCAGGAATGCTTTAACCATGCCGGGAGCAAACTCGGGAGCAAGCCTGAAGAAGATCTCCTATTCTCTTGAGAGATGTGAAATCCAAAAAGAAGAATGTTTTTACAGTCCGATATTTGTCTGAGACAGACTCAATAGTGTTGAGTGGACAAACCTTCTAGTACCACAGCCAAATCGAAAGCTGGAACCCTTGCATGGCTTGTAGACCACAGCTTCAATTACCCATGAAGGGAATAACAGTGATATTCCCTTCAGTGACAGTAGATTGCTCCCGCCATGACTAACAACCCAAAGGTGCATGTTAAGCAGCTATCACTGCCATTTCGACCTTTGTTGGGACATTTTGTTAAATGTAATATAATCAAGAATCAATCATTTTTTATATGACCGAAAAATGATTTTCAAAGTTTTAACTGACTAAATTTAAATACATTTTTATTTTGATCGCTGTAACACATTCCCAAAAAGGTGGGACAAAATCTTTTTAGATGTTTATGAATTGAGAATACTAATTGTTGAATTTTTAGCAAGATACAAGAGTTTGCTCAGTAGTCTGTGTTCATTGTTTGATTCTACTTTTTATTTTTAAAAAGAGACAGCATCCCTTTAGTGTACAGTTTAGTGTCTGGAAACCACTCTATTTTAGCATGTACAGAATGAGACCTGACATTGTCTTGCTTCCCAGGAAAGATGGCATCTTCATCACAGTATATATCGCTGTAAAATCGCAATACACGCCTCCACATCAAATGGTACCTTCACACATTTACAAGTTACCCATATCATTTGCAACGATACACCCCCATACCATGACAGATGTTTGCTTTTGCACTTGTGACTGATAAAAGTCTAGATAAGGGGTGCTCAATACGTCGATCGCGATCTACCAGTCGATCTCCAAGGTACTATTGGTAGATCACATGACAATGTGAGGTGACATTGTCATGAACTGACGCTATACAAATAAAGTTGAGTTGTTTTGAATAAAAACTAGACATCAGCGTATCAGCCATCCCGTCACTTGATTGATACACAGGACAACCAGTCAGATGACATCTGATGTTTTTTTCCGTACAATTAGGTCACTGTGATCAAACAAACAATGCCCCTGACCGCTGCAAAGCTAACAAGCTAGTCCTTAGTTACATCCTAATTTTTCGCTCGGTTTTTTCCTCTTAAACGTAAGGTATAAAAATGAGTGGGGGAGCTGGACCAAGTAAGAAGAAAAAAACGTATCACTTTCATACGGAAGGAGGAGGACTTTTTTTTCACGATGACATTTTCAAAGTGCATTTGTCTCGTCTGCCAGTCTACCGTCGCAATACCAAAGAAGGGAAATGTGGAGCGGCATTTTCGGACTCTCTCTCTCTCTCTCTCTCTCTCTCTCTCTCTCTCTATATATATATATATATATATATATATATATATATATATATATATATTTCTCAATAAATATAATGGATAGATCATTTTGACTTGGTCATTTCAAAAGTTGCTCCCATGCTGAAAAAGTGTGAGCACCCCTGGTCTAGATGGTCCTTTTTTGGTCTTTGTGACTAAAGTCAGTTCCCTTTCAAGGGAACTCGAGCTGCGTCATAGGGCTTATGGGAACGCCCTGCGTAATCAACTCTTGAAGCACAATAGAAAACACCTGTGAGAATGACGCGGATGACGTCATGAGCCAGGAACACAAAAGGCACGCCGAAACCGGCACCGACAGCTTTAGTGTCTTCAACAAGCACTAGAAAGTCTGTGTAGGATGTCTCGGAAAGAGTTTTTCAGTATGGCAGAAAGTTTCAACGCTGCGTGTTTCCCTGCTCCCGTTTTATTACTGGTGGGGATATGCACACTTTATGTGTGTCATGCATGGGGGTAGAGCATGCACTGGCAGCGCTCGAGGGCGTTGCCTGTGCGGATTGTGAGCGGTTTCCACAGCTAACTCTCTGCTCTCGCCTAGCAACCTTTGGAGGCTGCTAGAGCGCGTGGTCCACGTGGCATGGGTCCCGCTGCCGCTGAGGCGTTGCGGTGGTCCCGGTTATGGGGATCACATATGTTCTCGGAGGGGATAGAGTCTGACGCTATGTCGGCTCTCCACCTCTCCCGGGTACATCCCCCTTCCCCCAGGCTTCCGGAGCTGGTCCGAGGGCGAGACACGTAGACTCGGGGGATGAAAACTCTCTACTGTGGCAGTCCAGTTTCGAGGAGCTGGGTATTGTCAGTGTAGTCAAGTCAAGTCAAGTCAAGTCACCTTTATTTATACAGCGCTTTTTACAATGTAGATTGTTTCAAAGCAGCTTTACAGGAAAAACAATATAAACAAAGTTTGTTTGGCTGAACAGAAGCCCCAAAAGAGCAGGTGAATCAATACAATTGATGAATTTTAAATGTTAAGTGGTGTAAAAAAACAAAAAACAAAACAAAAGGAAAGCGCTGTGTGTCTGTGTGAGCTTTCGCTGGGTTCATGGCCACGGCAACAGTCTACCCTTACCCATGTTCCGGAAGCACGTCTTGTGGCGGATTCTTCCAACCTGGATTACTTGATCTACTGTGGCATAGCGGACACTGCGTTTGCCCCTTCATGCAATACACCCGGGTTCGATACCAAATCCGTGTGCCTCAACACCAGGGTCGTTTTTGGTAGACATTCCCCAGGTTCGCTACTGGACCGAGGGTGGCTGCCGCAGCCGCAGAGTTCCGGCTCACAACTGAGGTCGTGAGTCCGGGTCTCCTGCAGTATCTTAGGGTTACTCTCCCTGGCTGAGGCTAGGAGAGTGTTGGGCCGCTATGCGGTTCCACTTTCTGCGGGGGTTTCCCCTCTCGTCATGGGTCAGGAGGTCTGCAGCTCAGTGCGAGCACTGGGTATGGCTCACCCAGGGCTGAGGCCCGATGAGCCATGCAGATCACTCAGTGAGGCAAGTTTCTAGCTGAGGCTATCTTGCCGTGAGAGGCCGGTCTTCCCGATGGTGCCAGAACATCTCCACTGGAGCACTTTGGGGCATGCTTCGTCGCTATATCGTTCCCATAAGCGCTATAACGCAGCTCGAGTTCCCTTGAAAGGGAACATCTCAGGTTACATATGTAACCATAGTTCCCTGAGAGAGAACGAGACGCTGCTTCATAAGCCTTAGCTCCTCAGCATGCCTGCTTGTTTCAGACACTGGGCAAGCTGTCGGTGCCGGTTTCGGCGTGCCTTTTGTGTTCCTGGCTCATGACGTCATCTGCGTCATTCTCACAGGTGTTTTCTATTGTGCTTCAAGAGTTGATTACACGGGGCGTTCCCTTAAGCGCTATGACGCAGCGTCTCGTTCCCTCTCAAGGAACTATGGTTACATACGTAACCTGAGACGTTTCCCCCCCAAAACAAGCTGAAATGTGGATTAATCTGACCACAGTACACATTTCCCCTATTTTTTAGACCATCTGAGCAGAGCTCAGGCCCAGTGAACTTTACAGAAATTCAAGTAGCATTTTTTGATTTAGCGACTGACTGTTAAGTGACAGCAGTTTTTCTCCTGATCCCATGTGGCCTTATTTTACACAGTAGCATGACAGTGTGGTTGATTTCCCCCTACACACTTGACTTAAGTTAATGTGATGACTTGTCCCTTGTCCTTTATGAATAATATCACTTGGGTATTTGTGTGGTTAACTATACAAAAGAACACAAATATTATGCTGTAGTATGTCCCTGTCATAAAACAGGAGGTGAGAAATAGAGATGAACATAACAGGTCTTTAGTCACAGATTGCTGCGCATCATCAAGCAGGTAAATGAAAAACAGAAGCAGCTCAGTGAGCATTGAATGAAGAGTATTTGTTTCTTTGCAGGAGGGTTAGATGAGCACATGGATGATGAAAAGTCTGAAGTGTGAGGAAGGAAAGAAGGAAGAAAGAGCTAGGTAAGGTAATTAAGTTATGGTAGGTAGGTAGATAATCATGCAGAGACTGACAGTGGTTGTGTCTGTGCTTATGAAGTGTTCACGATGAGGACGTGACAGGTGTGACAGGTTAATATTCCGGTGATTATGAACAAGTGGGTGGAGCTGAAGAACCTGGTGCTGATGGAATGCTATATGAATCCTTGACATTACACATCATAGTTAGTTGTGTAATTTACTGAGAAATATTTGGTTGACTATCAAATATTTAGTAGTCATTTATTGAAATTGAAATGTTTAGTGTGCCATAATATTTAATATATTATATAATATTTAATATCTACTCAAAAATATAGGATCAAATCTACTCAAACAAATTGAATGAAAATTGTAACCTGAAATGTGATACTCAAAGATCTAAATTAAACCAGAAATAATCTTATGATCAGCAGCTAAAACATAGTAAATGTAAAGAATCATTTAAAATTGAAGCTAGATTAAATTAGTCATGGTGTCAGAATTAAAATGGATTCCATTGTTGGGCCAATGGGTAAAATTTACAAATCCATATAAAATAAAGCAACAACAAAAACGTTTGAGTGAAAATAGTATAACACTAAATAAAAGCTTCTTTGTAAATAAAGAGAGTGTTTTGCAAGTGAAGTAAGCAATGACACAAGGCTCAATCTTAGGTCCTCTGTTTTTCTAATATGTGTCGTGTCCACAGTGTATAAGCAGCATTATAATTTGATAAAAGTCTAGACTTTTTAGCCATTCACTTAACCTTGTACAGTCAAGCTTATATGTAAAGTGTCCTTCAGGTCAGTTGTTCCCTTTTACTTTTAAATGCTGCAGCTGCAGATCCCAAGAAAGGAACTAGTCTAATTGGCTTGTCTTCCATTGGAGACGTGTTGGTTCACATCTACAATGGAAGATAAGCAAGTTAGACTAGTGCCTTTCTTCCTGGTTCCTCCACCCATATGGAAATCAGCTGGTGGCCAGGATTAACTATTAAAGTAGAATTTCATTATTCACCACAGAAAGTTGTATTTAATATAAAAGAGTGTTGAAATGTAAAAATCATACTTTAAAAAAGGAAAACAAAAAAACAGGTTTTATCCCTATGTTTTCCTCATCTCTAAGCAGTGATAATGATTAAAGACGAAGAGGGCTAACTGGAGAATATTTTCCCATTTTTTTTGCATTCAAATTGTGCTTGTGATGGTTTCCTTTATTTAAATGATAAAGTCAGGAAATAACTCAGGATCCAGTCACAAAAGCAGAAAAGTCAGTTTATTTATAAACAAAGAATAGTCAAATAAGATGGTCAGAATCGTGGGTAGAAGATGGTGAACGGCAGGTCTTGGCAGCGAGAAGACTGCAACAGGCTGAGCATCATCTGCTGACAGATATTCCAATGAGAAATCCAGCGAAGTGATGCAGAGATAATCCAGACATTAACATGGAGCGAAAGAAACAGCACAAAGAACTGGAAACAAAACTGAAAAGGCAGGCATGAGTACAAAACGATCTGACAAAAAACAAAAGCACCCACACACCACATTTAAAGTCAGTACTGACGAGCTTCAGGTGCACTGATTTGATTATTTCATCAGCTTAGAAGTGTTGCTTAGCAACGCGAACAAGTGACAGAAAACACAATACAAGCAAGATGAATACATGGACCTCCGAACTGTCACAGATCAGTTAAGATAAATTCATTTTTTAGCAGATTATTTCTTACCATATTTTTCTCACATCATTTTAACTGTAATTGTAAATAAATAGGCTTTAAGGTGAAGATGCGGGGTGAATAGACATTTACAGTCAAGGTTAGGCTCGCCTGATGAATGAGCTGTGAGGATATGTGTGAAGGCAGTTTGATAAAACCTACAGATTACTGAAAATATCTCTCTTTGACCTGAATCTAATTATGCATCTCAAAGTTGGGTTGTCTTTTTAGAGGTGACTTGTGAGAGCTGATACTGTGTGTGCATAAAAATGTGTTTGCGTGTGTATGTGTGTGTGTGTGTGTGTGTGTGTGTGGGGAAGGTGCAGGTGGAGGTGGTAGTGATAGTGATAGTTATCACACTTGTCCAAATATAGAGGAAGACAAGCATGGTCAGAGATATACGTTTCTCTTTGGAAAGATAAACTGAATACAATCTGAATACAAGGACAAACAGGACACGTTAAGCCATGTGCTAATGGAATGAAGGCAATTTGATTCTGTTACAGGTATGCAGTATTTCAGTCAAAATTTAATTAACCAAATGATAGGAAATAGACATTGACATCAAATTTCCCCCTATGCCACTGAAAGTAAACAGAAACAGTTAACTTTAGAGTCAGTTTGTAATGATGGAGGTTGCGAGATAAGTTTAAAAAAAAACCTGGCCCTGACATTTATTTCTTTTCACACACTCATAATAATAAGGGCAGATTATTAATTAATAAAGACTTATTTTGGCACAGTTTCTTTCACAATACTATGTTATGACCTAAAAACACTAAATTCATGACACGTTTCCACCTGTACATCAGATAACCAGCTCATTTCACTTGCAGTGCAGGGAAACACAAGTTCTGATATTAAAAGCTAAAATGGCATGGTTGCTGCAGCATATACAGGATCTTCATCACCTGTCTCTCTTCTCCCACCCTCAGAGTCATCCTACACTTTTTAGGGTTGATGTATTTCATCTTTGTCTTTTGATCTTGTTTCATTGACTCATTTACATAAAGTGAAACGTTTCTTTAATTTTACCATATCACATTGCCAAAGGTTGCTGTCCCTTGTGTTGCTGGAAATAATTTAAAATTAATAAATTTGGATTATTATGTTTCTGCAAAATGCCGTCGATACTAAAAGACAGTCACACACAGATTAGGGCAAGCTCAGATTTTGAGACGCACGTGTAATATATCAAGATGTATACAAAAGTTCCTGTCATTGAACATGTTTATTGAATCTCTTTGAACCTCTTCAGACTTTATTGCATATTAATTGCAATCAAATTAAAATGTATTACGTAAAATTTGAATAATTCAATACACTTTAGATTGTTTTTGATCCATTTAAATAGGAAATTTATATTTGCAGTTACACATTTGTGATGATACTTAAAACTGATACTTGTAGTTATACTTAAAAGTTCTTTACATGTTCTTCAATATGTTAGTCACATTTTAATGAGTGTACTTCAAAGCACATGATTAAAACAATGATTTCAAATCTGCTTTAAAGTAAAACATTTAATTTGACAAAGAATGCTTTTTTGATGTACTTTTAAGATTTAAAGTACACTACAAGTTTTCACAAGCTAACTTTCCCCTCCAAAATGTGCCATTTAATGTATTGTGTTGAATTTTGAACCTTTTACTCAAACAGTTTAGGATCCATCAGCTAAACTAAATATAAAACTGCCAATTAACATTTAAACATTTATTTTCCTTTTGAGATAGCTAAAATCCTTTACAAATGGATTCAGCACAGCTGCAACAAGTTTTTCCATTAATTTTCATAATTTTTTTCAGGAAGAAAACATGTTTATGGAGCTACAGTAAGAATATCAATACTGCATTAGTGAGCTGTAATAGCCCGTTCTCCAACCTGCAATTATGACTCATTTTAACTCACATAACAAGGAATTCAGATTGCAACAAAGATTTGGTTCAAATGCATAATGAAGAGCTTTATGTCATCTGTCAGCCCCTTTTAAGTACCCCCAAGACTAGCACCACACAGTAATTGGTTACTGTGCATGTTAATGAATGTGAAGAAAAAAATGCTTTCCACCATGTTTGTTAAAAAGAAAATTAAGTTAAGGGGCAAAATCTGCTACCACCATGGTGAGAGTCTTTGATGAGAAACCTTCTGGAGGATAAGCAATGAAGATTTTTGTTTCCATTTGAGGGACTGAGTCGCTGCATGGTGTTAATAATCGGATCTCATCCAGGGGTTGTAACGGACTCGACCACGCCCCCGGCACCTGGCTCCCCCTACACTCCTCCCACACGCTCCTCCTCACCTGAGTACTAGCACCTGTTCCCAATCACTCCTGCACTATATAACATGCACGCACCCCTCAGTCAGCGTCTGGTCTCATCAGAGATACACGGACTCATCCCTAGCTCTATGAGCGAACTCAGAGACTGCCTCTCCACGCTACCTGACGACCCTCTCATCCACGATTCATCCCCAAGCTTCCTGGTCTACATCCCGAGTCTGCCATCTGCTATCCAGCACTCAGCTAAGCCACTCAGATTCCTTTTCACTGCCTTGCACCCGTCCTCTGCCTTGTGTCCTGCCGAATCAATAAAATCTGCTTCACTAACCTCTGTTGTGTTGAGTCTGTGTCATGACAGGGGTTACAACTATCTGAAGCACAGGTAAAGTTACTACGGATTTACATGGAGTGGCCATACGTGTCTGCATTAGACATCTTCAGCTTTGCTGTCTTCAGGAGCTCCTCTGTATAAACTAAGACAATGAAAAGAGATTATTCGCTTCTTTAGCTTTGCTAATGTTGGTATGTGGCACCATAGGGTGTACTTCTATGAAGAGACCGAGACAGGCAGTGTTTACCTAGAGCTCTCTTGTCCTCTCCAGCTTGGAGATCAAATCAGATTCATACATTTTTTAGAAGGATGCAACTCCTTCACATTTGGTTTGACCGGAGTTGTTGACAGTGAAGTGCTGAGGCAGCAACTTACTGAAGTATCACAGTGAAATTATGTGGTGGGATGTGGTGGAGTTGTGGTGGACTTTCCCTGCTAAAATATGTGTTACGTATGGTAGCATACACCTATGGTATTTTTTCCTTTGCACTTGATGCCATTGGCTTCTAGGGAATGAGGCCATTTTACATGCTGCATAGGATGCTTGGTTGCTGTGATGTATTGTTGAGTCGTTATGTCTAGCTCACTAAGATTGTGCACAGTTCACAGCTAAATTGTAGCAGGCATTCTCTCATCATGGTGAATTTGATATTAATGTTCTCATAGCATCGTGAGCATCAGCTGTTTCTGAAGGCCGAAAAATGTGAGTTCCATTGTAGCTCAACTCTATTCCTTGGCTACATCATTGATCGGAACAGTGTTTAGATGGACATGGGGAAGTTTAAAGCTGTTAAATCCTGGCCGGAGCCCACCACTATTATGGAGCTGCAACGCTTTCTTGGATTTGCCAACTTTTATTGCCGGTTCATTCACAAGTTCAGCACCATAGCAGAACCACTAACAGCATTACTCAAGAGTGGGCCCAAGTCTCTGTCCTGGACACCAGAAGCCACTCAGGCCTTTCACGATCTCACTCTTGCTCATCCCGACCCAGAACTCCCTTTTGTGGTGGAAGTGTACGCTTCCAGTGTGGGCGTGGGAGCAGTCTTGTCACAGAGGCAGGGTGAGCCACCTCGTCTTCACCTGTGTGCCTACTACTCCAAGAAGCTGACCCCGGCGGAGCAGAATTACGACATCGGAAATCAGGAGTTGCTCGCTATCAAGTTGGCACTGGAAGAGCGGCGGCATTGGCTGGAGGGAGCTTTTCACCCTTTCGTTGTTATCACTGACCATCCAAACTGTAATATCTCCGTGAGGCCAAGAGACTCAACCCCCGACAAGCCCCCGTGGGCCCTGTTTTTCACCAGGTTCAATTTCACTGTTTCATATCGCCCGTGACAAAAACCTTAAAGCGGACGCACTTTCCCGTCAGTTTCAACCAGATAACCACCCTATGTCACCCGATCCCATCCTCCCTCCAGCCATCATTGTAAGCCCGATTCAGTGGCCAATAGATCAACTAATTGCAGAAGCAACTCACGAGGAACCTGCTCCGCCGGACATTCGCCTACGGCTGCCCTGCTACAAGCTGAGTCCCCGTCATGTAGGTTTTGTAAGTCCTGAAACAAATCAATGAGGTAACCTATAAACTCCGCTGAGTATCGCATTTCCCCATCTTTTCATGTCTCCTTTTTGAAACCGTTCACTAAACCTCTCCTGCCTTCTCCCACAGCGTCTGTTGCTGAGGCAGTACCCCCTCCTCCAGCGGACCCAGTGGATCAGAATATTTACAGAGTTGCCTCCATCCTAGACTCTAGATGACGAGGCGGCACCCTGCAATACTTCGTTGACTGGGAAGGATACGGGCCAGAGGAACATTCATGGGTTACTCGAGACGAAATCTTGGATCCTTCGCTTCTTGAGGAATTCCATGCTGCTCATCCTGACCGACCGACACCTCGGGGAAGAGGCCGTCCTCACCGTCGTATAACAACACCCTTATATAACCCGCACGCATAGATTTATGAACTTTTTTCTGTAAGTTCACATTTTGAATTTTGAATGTTGCTCACATGACATCCATTATCCATAAATGTTCAGGCTCAGTACACAGTGCTTGTGCGCGGAATTCAAACAATAAGAATACAAATACAAGTCAGAAATCAGAACAAGAATAAAAAGCAGTCTCTCCCACTGTGCAGCAGGACATTGCTTCTTTGTCGCCAACTTTTGATGCCATATTAGACTGTCGGTTGCATCCAATTCGTTAAGATTCAGTGCAGTCTTGTTGAGGTCCAGTTGGATCGTTTGCCCCCAGGTCTTTTTCGGGTGACCTTTTGGACAAGTGCCAGGGACTAAAAGATCTAAAATAGACAGTATAGCACTGTTTTCATTTCTTTTTACGTGGCCAAACCATCCCAGACGGTGTCGTCGACATAAATTCTTCATTTACGCATAAGCCAGCTCGACATAGAATTTCCGTCAATTGGATATGATTTTTGATGTTAATGCATTGCATCCATCAGAGTATTTTCATGTCGGTTCGGTGAAGTTGCTGTTCGAGTTTTTTTGTCATTGGCCATGTTTCTGTGCCATACAGCAGCACAGGACATTTCACTGAACCATAGAGCCTTGAACGTAGGTGAAGTGAAATGTTGCGTTGCATTAGTATTGAAGCAAAGAGATGCCATTTATTCCACACTGCACGTATGCGTACCCAACTGGCAGCCTCGGCTGTTCCAGTGCAGTCCAACACGTCGCCAAGTCTTTAGTCTTGCATTGTTGTGTGGTACTTGTTGTTGTGGTGGGTTGACGCATACAGGACAAACAAAATTGGTCGCTTTTGATAATGGGCCAGTTATTTTGGAACATCGTTTGTGACACCATTGTTGGCCATGTTGACACATAATTGAATTGTTGCCCACACCGAATTTACAAACTGAGCAGGGCCAATGGCAGTGGCTGTAGATTTTGTAGATTTGCAGATGTTCATTGCTTTAGTCTTGCCAATGTTGACTTTGAAACCATTGTCGGCGAGTTGAGCATTCCATTCCTCAAACATTCGCGCCGCTCCCTGTTCTTATGTGATCGTTAAAACAATATTGTCGGTGTACATACAGAGTCTTGTGTATCCCTGGACTGAGCTTCTTGTTAAATAAATATTGAATGTATTGGTTTCCCTCGTCTTCCTGCCTTCTTCACTCACGCATGCATGACAGAAGAACGGACCAAACAAAAATTTCTCTGCGGAAAAAGACTGGTCGGAAGACCGTCTTCAGGTCATCGTCAACCAAGGAGGGGAGTTTTTGGAACTGGCAGATTTGGTTTTCTGGAGAGACTATTTAAATTAAATTAAATTAAATTAAACATGCATTCCTTGGCTGGTCTGGATGGTGAAGCTTGTCACCAACTATCACCGTTTGAGTGCTGTCAGCGATTCCAAGACTTCCAAAATCGTGTCCTCTATATAAACGGCTCAATCTTCTATGTTGGGAAAGCTGACATGCCAGAGCCCGCGACCCGTCAGCCAGCACCAGTTCCCACGATGACCCGTCAGTCTGAGCCTGCTCCGGATCAGCTGTGCCAAAAGAAAAGGCGTAGGAGGAAGATGAGGACTTCTTCAGCTCCTCCGCTGCGCCTTGCCCTTGAGGCTCTCCGTGTCCCCCTTGCCCTGCCAGCTCCTCCCTATATATGTTTTTGGGGTGGCCATAACACCAGTGTGAGGTCGGTACTTTGGTACTTATCCTAATGACAAAGATGAATTAATCCTACTGTTTCCCTTTCTAGACAGTGTGAAAAAAGGGTTTTTAGCAGTGGTTCTGTTTGTATAGGCACCCAGGACTAAACATCTCCCTAATCAAAAACACCTGATTAACCAATCGGTCTCATTATTAGAGATATCTAAAATTAGTACCATTGGGGTATTAAGTTAAAATCAGTTAAAGTATCAAGTTAAAATGGCAATCCACTTTATTGTTGCATATTAACATCAATATTTGATAGATTAATACCATCTAAATAGTTTTGAAGTTTATAAAAATTCTTTATAAAATTCTTTGTAACATTTTTTATCATATTGTGAATTTTTTGTTTGTAAGGTAGAAAAATACTTCCTTTGCAGCGAAAAACTTACTAGTAAACCTCTAAAACTCCCCCACATAATTGTTGCAGAAGAATCAGTGTTTTGAAGAAATTACTTGAAGGGATGATTCAGTCCAATTGGCACCGTTCACGGCTCAGGTAGGCAGTGGCATTTGATGTCTTTATGTGCAAGTCACTGAATAATAGAACTGTCAATAGCACTTCTTCAGTAACACTTTAGAATACTGTTCCATCATTAATGCATAACTTCACAATCCCTACCATTACCATTAACTGTCACGGTTCGCAAATTCATTGTCTCCTTTCATGTATGTGCGGTGAATGTGGGAGGCGTGGTCACTGATCACCACCACCGTCATCATCACCCACACCTGAACCATATTTCCTCTGCCTATTTAGTTCACCTCTCTCCTCACCATTGTTGTCGAGTCGTTGTCTTCAGTGTGATGTTCATAAAACAGTGATCCAAATAATTAATAGTTCCTCTAGAACAGTGGTTCTTAACCTGGGTTCGATGAGTTTGTTTTAGGGGATCGGCGGAGGGGTTCACGTTTAGTGTTGAGACAACAGATGTCAATGATGAATACCTCGATGAAATCATTGAAATTTAGCAGAGCCAGGTCCAACAGCAAATCTTCAGAACAACAATGCTCTCAACGTTTTGGTGTCAACAAATGGTAACGTACCCTGTTATTGCTAAGAAAGCGCTGGAGATTTTCATACAGCTAATTACAACATATCTTTGCGAGCAATCCTTTGAGGATGCTGGACATAAAAACGAAGAAAAGAAACAGACTTTGCTATGGAAATGAGTGGCACTTGCCAAGGTGAAGCAGTGCATTTCTGAACTGGTCTCTGAAAAGAAACAGCAGAAGTCACACTGATTTGCAGTAAATATTCATTATTATGTTTTTGTTTTTGTGTGAAAATGTTTCATGTTTTAATGGTTTTGTTATTTGAACACAGTGATGTTGATGCACAGTTCATTTTGTGCACCAGTAAAATATATACAGTGGAACCCACTTATCTCGACCTTGGTTATCTCGCCAACCCGGTTATGTCAACGTTTTTGAAGTGGAACCGCCAACTCCCTATTTTCCTTAGCATTCTCGTGCACAAAACTACATACGCCATCTCAAAGACATAGTCCCAACATAAACAAAGTAGCCGTTATAATCTCTGTTGTTAGTTGGTGCACATATGCCTTTTGTTGTTAGCAAACATATACAATGTACGTACATTTTTATAGCATGCCGATCGCTTTAAACAAATTGCCATATTTGCTTTTGGTTCTCTCGAGCCTCAGTTATCTCAATCCTCGGTTATCGGCGCTTTTTTGCAACCCCTGAGGCCGTCGACATAACCAGGTTCCACTGTACATGTTTTGAATTTGAAAAAAAACAAACACATTTTATTTTTCCAATTAAGAAGGGTTCGGTGAATGGTTCGGGGAAACTGGTGGGGTTCAGTAGCTCCAACAAGGTTAAGAACCACTGCTCTAGAAGGATGTCATAACACTTTTATTACTACAACACACAAGATATCACTATCCAAGACAAGTCACAAAACATAACTTCTTAATACTAACTACTCACAGATATCAAATGTAAACTAAGCAACAACAAAAAAAAGAAAGGAAATTGAATTACAAAAAATGTGTACCGATTTAACTTACAAAATTGTACCCTATATCTCTTATCTGAGGGCATCAGCTCATACTCCTTATATAGAACTTGGCTTGTGTCAACAATTATTTTAAGGCTCTGTTTCTATACAGACTTATAAAAAAAATTCCTGAAGAGAAAAAGGGGGCAACATGCCAGTTATTTTTCCAGCTCTTCTAAACACAATTTTAAGTTATGACCTAAGTTTAACCCCTGACCAAACCATTTTGTAAAAGCAAAATTCAATAGCTGATCCATAAAACAGAAACATGGTACTTTTATTCACCCCATAAACCCTAAACTTGCACAAAAAATACAAACGCTAACTAGACACATTCTACTTTATGACCCCATTGTAGCAGAGAATCAAAGTAGATGCCTAAATACTTACCGTATTTTTCGCCGCATAAGACACACTTTTTCTTCCCCAAAACTGGGGGGGGGGAAGTTGGTGCGTCCTATCCGACGAATATAAAGAATCCACGGAGTGCGGCCACGGCCGTAGCCGTGGTGATGACGAGTGGGGGGTAATGGTGGACTTTACAGTAATGACTGTGGCGAGGGGGCCATGGTTCAGCGAGGTCAGCAGCGGGAGAGAGTCGGGAGACGAGTGGTTTCGTAAGAGAGAAGTGAAACGAAACCTAGAGAGAGACGCGTGACTCACAGAGAGTGAAGCGTGAGCGCCGAACGCGCATGTTTTGGTTGTTATTTTGTTTTTGTTCAAGTCTGAGGAATTAAAAGAGCCCGTGATTCTCAGCACGCTGACCCTGCCTCCTCAGCGTGCTGAGAATCACGGCTCTTTTATTAACCTCAGATTTCCTCAGACAAAAACAAAACTGTCAGAAAGCCTGTCCTAGGAACTAATGTTTTGTTGTTGTTGCTGGTGTCCCGTTATTAGTGACGCACACCGGTGTTCGATGACTTTTCATCTTTGTTCATGTTGCTGACTATGTTCCATGCCATGCGTGCGTTCATGCACTACCTACCACGCACACGCACACCCTTATAATATTACAGCTGCATACCTGCATATACTGGATATAAATAAATGCCTCATCACCAGGAATCACTTCTCCATTCCTGATTCTCTGACCGGAATCTGATCCATATTTTATAATATACCTCGCTGAACCACGCCCCCCTTGCGACAGTCATCTATTCCCCACTTCCCGATTTACACACAAAGTGAATAACCAAAGAGAAAAGGAACGGTAAATAATAATGCACTTAACAACCATAAGACATAAGCAACAAACTATTAGACCCATTATACACACTGTTTACTGTGTGTATAATGTAAACACACAGTAGCTCCACAACCACCAAAACCTGTGGGCCCAGCTCGACCTCCCATCCCTCCTGCGAGAGCTCTTCGGCCGCTACCACAACGCCAGGGCCCTCACCCTCCTCCATCTGTTCTAGGTGAACCAAAAACAACTGATAAAAGCTCTCAGTGATGTGTGTCGGGTCCCCGCTATGATAACAGTGACTTTGTCAAATGTTTACAGAACAAGCGGGAACCCAGTGTGCCTGTTGCTTTCGCTATTTCAGTTCTATTACGTGATAGAAAGCCAAAGGTCTTCTCAAACCGTTTGGCAAACCCACTTAATCTGTTGCATATTACACGCCAAACTAAGATTACTGTAGAGACAGAAAGTAAGACTGTTAAGTTAGCACTTTTAATCATCCGTTCACTTAAAAATAAATCACTTCTAGTCAATGATTTAATAACCACAAACAATCTAGATTTTATGCTTCTAAATGAAACATGGCTTGAAGACAGTTGCAGTTCAACAATCCTGAATGAAACAGCCCCTCCTAACTTTACTTTTATGAGTGTCTGCAGAGCTGTTAGAAGAGGTGGAGGTGAAGCTGCTCTATTTAAAGATGTCTATCAATGCAAGCAAGTGTCATTTGGTGAATACTTGTCTTTTGAATATTTGGGTATTGTGTTAAAAGGTGCTCCTCGCATTCTACTTTTAGTCATTTACAGGCCTCCAAAATACTCTCCAGCCTTTGTGGAGGACTTTACAGAACTGTTATCAGCAACTTCCTCAGAGTTTGACTGTCTTGCTATTACTGGGGACTTTAACATCCACATAGAAAATGCAGAATCCAAAATGGCAAAAGAAATTCTAACAGTTTTGAATACTTTTGATCTGACTCAGCATGTACATAGACCCACACACAATCGAGGACATACACTAGATTTAATTAACAGTAAGAGTCTAAACATCTCATCCATTGTCATTAAGGATGTAGCTCTATCAGATCATTTCTGTATTTTCTTTGATATATTGATCTCTCCGACTGTTGAAGCTAGATCTATCTTGGTCAAAAAGCGATGCTTAAATGAGAATACTAGTGCTCTGTTTATGAAGGCTGTATCTTTAACACCAAGCATATCTGCAGACTCTGTTGATTTTCTTCTTGATTCTTTTAACTCAAAAGTTCAGAATGTTATTGATAGCATTGCTCCTGTGAAAGTCAGGAAGAAGAGTGGCAGACAAAAATCACCCTGGAGGAATTCAACAGCAGTGCAAAATATGAAAAGACAATGCAGAAAAGCTGAGCGCATGTGGCGAAAGACAAATCTTGAAATCCACTAGAACATCTATAAAGATAACCTTCATGCTTTCAATGTGGAACTAGGCAAAGCTAGACAGACCTTCTTCTCAAATATTATAAACAGAAACGTCTCAGGTTACATACGTAACCATAGTTCCCTAAGAGGGAACGAGACACTGCGTCGAGACGCGATTGGGAACCCTTCAGTGTATATGTCTCTTGAAGCACAATAAAACCAACGTGCGGGCGTGTACGTCGCCGAGATGACGTCATCACGTCATGACCAAGGAGTATAAAGGCACGTCATGACCCGGAAGCGGGTTAGCTTGAACAGTGTCTGAACAGGCCGGCATGCTTAGGAGCTGAGGCTGCAAGACGCAGTGTCTCGTTCCCTCTTAGGGAACTATGGTTACGTACGTAACCTGAGATGTTCCCTGTTAAGGGAACTCGCACTGCGTCGAGACGCGAATGGGAACGAGGAATACCCACGCCGCCTCAGCGTACGGGAGTATGCAAAGCGAAACGTAGCTCACTACGATAACGCCAAAGATCCCAAGGCGGGGTTTAGGTCTAGCTGGTAGAACCTAATAAAGGTATGCGGTGAGGACCAGCCAGCCGCATCACAAATGTCCGCGAGGGAAGCCCCTGCGAAAAAGGTTTTCGAGGCAGCCATGCTCCGAGTAGAATGAGCTCGGACAGACAGTGGACACTGCTGTCCTGCAAGCTCATAAGCTAAGGAAATAGACTCCGAAATCCATCTGCTCATAGTAGGCTTAGAAGCAGGGGAACCCCTGGGGGCCCCGAAACAGACAAAGATTTGGTCTGACCTACGCCACGTGGCAGTCCTGTGGACGTAGGCGTCCAGTGCTCGCACTGGACAAACCTTGTTCTTTAACTCCTGGTCATGATCAATAAATGGAGGAGGACAAAGGGCCTGTAGTACTATGTGGCGCATAGGACTAGAAAGCACTTTAGGTACATAACCCGGCCTGGGGTAAAGGAATGCTTTAGCCAAGCCGGGTGAAACTCTAAACATGAAGGGGCCACGGAGAGGGCCTGCATGTTGCCAATCCTCTTGAGGGAAGAAATGGCGAGTAGAAAGAGAGTTTTAAGGTAAGGTGCTTATCTGAAATTTCGTCCAGCGGTTCAAAGGGAGCTTGGGACAAGGCCTGGAGCACCAGGGACAGGTCCCAAGGAGGCACCCTTGAACGTACCACAGGCCTCAGCCTCTGAGTGCCACGTAGGAAACGAACCATGAGGGGGTCCCTGCCCAAAGAGTGTGGAAGGGGACAGCCCTGCTGCGTCCTTTAGTGTGGAAGGGGACAGCCCTGCTGCGAACCTTTCTTGCAGGAACTCCAGCACGGTGCCAATCTGGCAGGTAACTGGGTTCAGCCGCTTTTCGCAACACCAAGAAGTGAAAATCTTCCACTTCTGAGCATACAGTTTCCTCGTGGACGGGGCTCTGGAGTGGAGAATCGTCTCTACAACCTCGGTTGAGAGACCAGACTCTATGAGCTGGGCCCCCTCAGGGGCCAGACCCATAGTTTCCACAGGTCTGGGTGAGGATGGAAAATCCTCCCCTGAGCCTGGGACAGGAGGTCCCTCCTGACCGGAATCTCCCACGGAGTGCCGTCTAGGAGGGACACCAGGTCCGAAAACCACACCCTGCCCGGCCAGCGCGGGGCAACTAGAGTGAGACGGACCTTCTCCCGTCGAACTTTCTCCAGAACCCCTGGAAGCAGAGCTACGGGGGGGAAGGCATATAGGGGTAGATTTGGCCACCCCTGCCTCATGGCGTCCAGGCCGAGAGGCACTGGAAGATAAAGGGAGGACCAGAGTGGGCAGTGAGTCGTCTCTCGAGACGCAAACAGATCCACTTGAGCCTGGCCGAATCTCTCCCAATTCTGCTCCATCACCTGAGTGAGGAGTCGCCACTCCCCGGGCCTCGGCCCCTGCATCGACAGGAAGTCTGCCCCCAGGTTCTGGGCCCCCGGGATATATCGCTCGAAGAGAGAGCAGTTCCCTTTGGGCCCAGAGGAGGATCCTGATCGCCAACTTGGAAAGTCAACGAGAACGGAAACCCCCTGGTGGTTCAAGTAGGAGACCACCGACGTATTGTCGGTCCGGACTACTACATGATGGCCTCTGAGGTTGGGGAAGAACGCCCATAGCGCCATCCAGGCAGCCATCATTTCCAAGGCGTTGATATGCAAAGAGAGATGTGCCTGTCCCATGGACCTTGGGCCGAGCGGTCCCTGAGGTCCGCCCCCCAGCCCGAGCGGGACGCATCTGTCGACAGCATGTGCGGTGACAGATGGGCCCCAGTGCGAGCTTCTGGGAAAGAAACCAGTTCTCCTTCCACGGATGCAAGGCTCGAAGGCATCGCCTTGAAACCCTGATCAGACGGAAGGGGTTGCCCCTCGGGGAAAACCCTCTGGTTTTGAGCCACCACTGCAAGGGTCTCATGTGGAGCAGGCCGAGTGGGATAACACTGGACGCTGCCGCCATAAGACCCAACACTCTCTCGAAGTGTCTGTACAGTGACTAGCTGGCCTAGCTTGATATTCTGGACTGTGGGCAAAACAGTAGCAATGCGCACGAGGAAGAGCCGTCCGCATGCTATGTAAGCGAGAGTGACATCTCGATGCCAGACTGCTACCTGCCGTGACTGAGAAAAGGATCAACAGATCGTTGATGAGACACAGCCCAGAATCGTGGAGCTAGGGAAGCTAGTGAAGCTGAACAACAGCATGACGTCCCTAATGTCTGGGAGAAAAGTCCAACAGACCTTATACTGAGCGATCCCTCAGGACCGCCCAAAACCCATGAGAGAAGTATCTGTCGACAGCATACGCAGTGACAGAATGCTCTCAGTGTGGGCCTTTTATGGGACGAGAACCAGAATTGCTCCCACATACCTGAGGTGCGTAGGCATTGCCTCGTGACCTTAATAGTGTGGAAGCGGTTTCCTCTGGGAAAACCTTCTGGTTCTGAACCACCACTGAAGGGGCCACATGTACAGACGACCGAGTGGACCGCACTGGAAGCTGTTACCATGATGCCCAGCAGTCTCGACTGCTCAGTGAGTGATTGGTCTAGCTTTTGCTATTGACTGCTGGGGGGATGATGTCGATGAGCACGGGTGAAAGCCGTGCTGGCAACGACACACAATCCCAACAACGCTTCGGAAGGTGGCTCCCAAATGAGGATACAACACCATCCTACTTGCGTACAGTCTGAGCCCCAGCTCCTTCCAGTGAGCAAGAACGACATCTCGATGCCAAACTGCTACCAGAATCAACCAAACATTGATGAAATCTGATGAAATCAGAAACCTTGAAGGTGCCGGGTAAAAGCTAGACTGAACAGAAGAACCAGACCGAAGCCGTAAACTCTGGCTGGGAACTCCAGCTGAGCGTTCACTTCTGTTCCATAACCAGAGCCTGCTTGGGGGCTACCACTCGGGCAGGCACCCTGGATATTATTGCAGGACCCATTGGGACAAAACCGTACTCCAATAAGGTAACCAGCCTCTCGAGGCTGGCCTCTGGTATTTCTCGAACATCCGCTCCAGGGCCCTGCTTGCAGGGGAAACCTGGAGTGAGCGCTCTAAGACCCTCCTCAGAGGGGGCGACCTCCCAAGCGCCACCAGAAGTATGGGTGGCGACTAGAGAGTCCCGCCTCGGACCTGAGTGCCTGGCTCCCTCGGGATACCAACGCAGCACAGTGTCCAATGAAACCTCCCCATGGGAACGGTTCCGAGCCACTAGTGAAGGGAACACAAGTACAGGTGACTGAGTGCATAGCACTGGAAACTCTGCCTTGACGCCCAGCAGCCTCAGCTGCTCAGTGAGTGACTGGTCATTCCTAAAACGTGCATGACCTGGTTCCCTCGGTACACCAGGCACGCAGTTAATCGTTAAAGGGTGCTTGCCCAGGCAGTCCCCTAGGAGACTGCCAGGTGAGAGTGGAGCGACAGCGAGCACAGTGCGCTCACGCACCGGCTACGCATGCCCCAATCGCTGGTGCCTCATCAGCGGCCGATACTAACAACGTCCAGTTCCTCGGAGCTGGATAGCTGCAGTATCACCTCGTCAGGGTCAGAAGAAACCGCCACAGGGCGTGCTTCCGGTACCTGAACGAGGCCAGACCTGCCAGGTAAGGGTGGAGAAAAGGCCAAGCCCCCCCATGATCGCAGCCGCCGCTGGGCCTCAGCCACAGCGGGACCGGAACCATGAGGAACGCTAGCCTGGGCGGTTTCCTCGAAAACCGCCAGGCGGGATCAGAGCGTTCGCAAATTCATTTGCAAAACAATCTGCACAATCAGTACCCTCGAGCGCTGATCGTGCATGCTCCTCACCCATTTACCTCGGTGCTGGAAAAAGTGCGCTCAACCGGGTCTCGAACCCTGGTTTCCAGCATGATAGGCAAACACGAAGTCCACTGTACCACAGCAGTTATTAGCATACTGATGGCACAAAGTAAATACAACACCCAACTCCTCAGAGCCGGGTTGTTGTTATTCAAGTCGGAAGAAACCGCACAGGGCGTGCTTCCGGACCTTGAGAAGTCCCCGCGATAGGGATCGCCGCTGAGCCTCAGCTGCAGCAGGACCCAAACCGCGAGTCTGAACAGTCTCCTCGAAGACGGTCAGACAGGAATGGCAACCTACACAGTCGACGCCCTCGAGCGCGGACCATGTAAGATTAGCCCTCCCCCGCACCTTCCAGTGAGCGAGAACGACACCTCGATGCCGAACTGCTAACTGTCATGACTGAGCCATGATGAGGCTCAGAACATGGATATCTTGAAGGCGCAGTGCCCAAGCCTTAGTGAAGGTGCAGTTGGTAAGTTTGCCATATCTGCGCACTTTTCTCAATCACACGTGAAATCCCTTTTCTTTTAAACTAGACTCGGGGCACGCGTACCAGCAAATACATACACACACACACACACACACACGTTGAGCTTAGAGCGCTGTGAAGACACTGAAAGCTAACCCGCTTCCGGGTCGTGACGTGCCTTTATACTCCTTGGTCATGACGTGATGACGTCATCTCGGCGACGTACACGCCCGCACGTTGGTTTTATTGTGCTTCAAGAGACATATACACTGAAGGGTTCCCAATCGCGTCTCGATGCAGTGCGAGTTCCCTTGACAGGGAACTTAAACAACACCCGCACTCTTTTTGTTACTGTAGAGAGACTAACAAAATCCCCCAAGTCAGATTCCCAGTGAAATGCTCTCAGACAGCAAATGCTGTGAGTTTGCTTCCTTCTTCTCTGAGAAAATAAATAATATCAGAAAGGCGATCAGCACATCCTTGAGCTGCACTGGGGTAAAACAGATCAGACCACAATCTCAGAAAGTAGCTATTATGTCTGTTTTCGAAGCAATTGATGGTAAAATTTTGGAAGAAAAAGTACAGCACCTTAAAACATCAACCTGCGCCCTTGACATACTTCCCACATCTTTTTTCAAATGCGTGTTTAACTGTTTAGAAGCAGATATCCTAGAAGTGGTAAATGCCTCACTTCTTTCTGGGACTTTTCCAAATTCCCTAACAACTGCAGTTGTTAAGCCCCTTCTGAAAAAGAGCAATCTGGACAACATCATATTGAGCAATTACAGACCAATCTCAAATCTACCTTTCATTGGCAAGATCATTGAAAAAGTTGTTTTCAATCAGCTGAACAAGTTCTTAAGCTTGAATGGATACTTTGACAACTTTCAGTCTGGTTTCCGACCACATCACAGCACAGAGACAGCACTCATAAAGATAATAAATGATATTCATCTTAACACAGATTCAGGTAAATTATCAGTGCTGGTTTTACTCGACCTCAGTGCTGCGTTTGACACTATAGATCACAACATTCTCCTTGACAGGCTGGAAAACTGGGTTGGGCTTTCTGAGATGGTTCTTAAATGGTTCAGGTCATACTTAGAAGGGAGAGGTTATTATGTGAGTATCGGTGACCATAAGTCTGAGTGGACATCCATGACATGCGGAGTCCCTCAAGGTTCAATACTTGCACCCCTCCTGTTCAACTTATATATGCTGCCACTGAGCCAAATAATGAGAAAGAACCAAATTGCATATCACAGCTATGCAGATGACACCCAGATTTACCTCGTGTTATCACCTAATGATTACAGCCCCATTGACTCCCTGTGTCAATGCATTGATGAAATTAAAAACTGGATGTGCCTAAACTTCCTTCAGTTAAACAAAGACAAAACTGAAGTCATTGCATTTGGAAACAAAGATGAAGTTCTCAAAGTGAGCGCATACCTTCACTCTAGGGGTCAAACAACTAAAAATCAGGTCAGGAATCTTGGTGTGATTTTGGAGTCAGACCTGAGTTTCAGTAGCCATGTAAAAACAATAACTAAATCAGCATATTATCATCTCAAAAATATTGCAAGAATTAGATGCTTTGTCTCCAATCAAGACTTAGAGAAACTTGTTCATGCTTTCATCACCAGCAGGGTGGATTATTGTAATGGGCTCCTCACCGGCCTTCCCAAAAAGACCATAAGACAGCTGAAGCTCGTACAGAATGCTGCTGCCAGGATTCTGAGCAGAACCAGAAAATATGAACACATCACACCAGTCCTTAGGTCCTTGCACTGGCTTCCAGTTACATTTAGAATTAATTTTAAAGTACTGTTACTTGTTTATAAATCACTCAATGGCCTAGGACCTCAATACATTGCAGATATGCTCATAGAATATAAACCTAACAGATCACTAAGATCATCAGGATCAAGTCACTTAGTAATACCCAGGGTTCACTCAAAGCAAGGAGAGTCTGCTTTTAGCTGTTACGCCAGCCGCAGCTGGAACCAGCTTCCAGAAGAGATCAGGTGTGCTCCAACAGTAGCCACATTCAAATCAAGACTCAAAACACATCTTTTTACCTATGCATTTGCAGATTGAGCACTGTGCTATGTCTGAACTGTTTGCATTTTATTTTATACGTATTATCTTTTTATTCTTTTTTATACGTATTATCTTTTTATCTGATACAGCGATCAAATGCTTTGGTTGTGGAAAGATTGGGCATCTTGTTCGCAAATGTCCTGATAAAGTACATAAGAACACAGAGCATGTTGATGAGGATGGTGCGAGTGTTGCGGTGGAGCTGATGGAGGTCGGCGTGAGTACAGCGGTCAGTGTCCCGCAGGACGAGCCGATCGCGGGGGTCAGTGATGCAGAACCCGGTGCTGATGCTGCTGATGGGGGTGTTGAACCGAAGTCAGCAGTATCAGACATCGAAAAGACAATGGGCGTGATTGCATCTCCTGTTAGAGAACTTGTAAACGAAGATTTGGGACTGAACGACTGTGAATTGGATAAGGAAGTCGAAACTGTGTTTAAAACCCCCATTAAAAGAAAAAAAACACGAAGCATCACAGTTAATAAGCAAGCAAAAAAAACTGATGAAGAGGAAAGTGTAGCTTCAGATGATGAGGATTCAGACTCTAGTGTTTCTGTGTGTTCAGAGTTTTCTGCTTGTTCTCAAAACGAAAACCTAAACGTCTTGTACAAAGCTGAAGATATCAGCCAGTTTCTCCAGGAAACTAAAGGGCAAAAGGGTGTGCACATTGAAGACTATTTTACAAATCGTGCACAATTTGTGAAAGACGCTAGGTATCAGATGAAAGAAGGACTTTTTTCTGACCTTGAAGTGTATCGGTTACGAAAAATGGTTAATAAGCTTAAAAAACAAATTATTAAAGATGATGAGAATATCATGGATTAATTTTCTGGTCTTGTTTGTTTTGACCATCTGCATAATCTCTGAGTTAGTCTCTTGTAGTTCCTCGCTGAATTTTAACATCATGAATCAGCTAAAAATTGGAACTCTAAATTTAAATGGAGCCAGAGATGCTTGTAAACGGATGATGCTGTATGAGTTTATTAAGCAGAAGTCTGTTGATGTGATGTTTGTACAAGAAACACATAGTGACAACAGGAATGAAGTAGACTGGAGAAGAGAGTGGGGAGGACAACTTTTCCTTAGCCACAAGTCCCCTAATAGTGGAGGTGTAGCTGTTTTATTCTCTAAGAATGTGACTCCAGTATCTTACGAAGCTACAGAAATTGAAAACGGTCGTTTTTTAAAAGTTGTTGTTAAATTTGAGAAAAATTTTATGGTTTTTTTAAAATATTTATGCTCCTAATACTGGAGTGGAAAGAGTCCTGTTTTTAAATTTAGTCAACAGCACTTTAAAAAACTTAAATACAGATGAGTTCCTAGTTTTAGGTGGAGATTTTAACTGCACTGAGGATGACAGAATGGACCGAAATCATTTAGAACCACATGCCGCATCTAAAAAGGTGATTAAACATTTAGTCAACACTTTTGATCTTTGCGACATCTGGAGAAACATCCACCAAAAGCTAAGACAGTACACATGGGTCCATTGCAAAGACAACTCATTGTCGCTGGCACGCCTCGATAGATTTTACACTTATAAACACCAGTTTAATGTTTTTAAAGGTTGTAACATCAGTCCTGTTGGCTTCTCAGATCACAGTGCCGTTATTTGTTCTGTTTTAATGAGTGACGTGAAATCAACTAGTGCATATTGGCATTTTAATACGTCTTTGCTTGAAGATAAGAATTTTAAAGATTCTTTTAGTTATTTATGGGAGATTTTTAAACAGCAAAAGCATCAGTATAGTTCACTGCAGCAGTGGTGGGATTGCGGGAAAGTGCAAGTTAAAATGTTCTGCCAACAATACACACTTAATGTCACAAGAGATATAACCCGATCATTAGAAGTTTTAGAGACTGAGATAATTGAGCTGCAAAACCTGTCTGAAACTACAAGGAAAAAAGAAAATGTTGAAGCTTTGGCATCGAAAAAAACTTTATTGGCAAACCTGTTGGGTTTTAGAGCACAAGGAGCGTTAGTCCGGTCACGCTTCCAAAAAATTACACAAATTGATGCTCCTTCAAAATTTTTCTTCAGTATGGAGAAGAAGAATAGTCAGAGCAGAACCATTCATTCCTTGATCTCAGATAAAGGACAGGAAGTTTTTACAACCTCTGAAATAAGAGAAGTTGCAGCACAGTTTTTTACAAAATTATATATGACCGAAGTTCTGAATGAAGAAAAGATGAAAAATAACTGCTTTCTTGAGGGACTACCAAAGGTTGACGAAGACAGCAATGATGACTTGAAGTTGCCTCTGACAACACAAGAGTTACATAAAGCACTGATGAGCATGGAAAACGGAAAATCTCCCGGAATTGACGGTCTTCCTGTTGAATTTTATAAAACTTTCTGGTCCATCCTGGCAGAAGATGTATTAGCAGTTTTTAATGAAAGCCTGAATATAGGCTGTCTCCCACTGAGTTGCAGAAGGGCCGTTATTACTCTGCTGCCAAAAAAAGGTGATCTCCAAAATATAAAGAACTGGAGGCCTGTTTCCCTCCTCTGCACAGAGTACAAGATCTTGTCCAAAGCTCTGGCCACACGACTGAGTAGAGTCGTAGGAAAAGTAACACACTATGATCAAACCTACTGCATACCCAGTCGAACGGTTTTTGATAACATAACTCTGGTTAGAGATGTGCAAGAGGTTTCAAGACTGTTTGGGATTGACGCTGGTCTCATCTCCTTAGATCAGGAGAAAGCCTTTGATCGGGTTGAGCATCTGTATCTGTGGCACACGTTGCAAGCCTTTGGATTCAACACCAGCTTTATAAACATGCTTAAAGTGATGTACAACAGCATTGAGAGTGTGATAAAACTCAACGGAGGCCTTGGTCACCCCTTTAAAGTCCAAAGAGGGGTTAGACAAGGGTGTGCAATGTCTGGGATACTATATGTGTTGACTATAGAACCCTTGCTTTCTGCGATCCGGAACTCATTAAAGGGGTTAACAGTGCCCCAGTGTAATGCAACCTTTCATTTGTCTGCGTATGCTGATGATGTGATTGTTTTTATTAATGATGATGATGATGTGCAAAAGCTGCAGAAAATTGTCAAGGATTTTAAAGAGATATCTTCAGCAAAAGTCAACTGGTGTAAAAGCGATGCCCTGATGATTGGGAACTGGGAGCGAGGGAAACCCGCTCTACCAGGAGGACTGCAGTGGCAAAGAAACGGACTGAAATACCTTGGAGTTTTTCTTTTCTGGGACAATTTGCATTGGATCCCCCAAAGCGTTCTGTTCCTCACCAAAGAAGAAGGAGGTCAAGGGCTGGTGCATTTGGTGAGCAGATGTGCAACCTATCGAATCCAGTTTGTGCAGAACTTTATGCTGGGATTTGAGAAATTTTTATGGAGACCATTAACCCAATGCATCCTACGAACGATAAGTGGACTTGGACTGGACAATGCTCTGTTTTTAATGGATTCTAGAAAACTAGATTTTAGAGGAGTGCCTGTTTTTTACAAAAGTGTTTTTAAAGCCTGCAGAATGTTTAAGAACCAGTGGATGGAGCCGCTGATGTCTCTGCACTGGTTTCTTGAAGAGCCGATTGTGTGTGGCGCTCGCTTTGATGTAGCAGGTGAAGAAACACCAGGTCTGAAGAGGCTACTATACAAAAGTGGGTCTCTACAATTGAAAAACATTGTAAACGCGGCAGGTCCTGATTTTAAGAATATAGAAGCAGTTTCTGCTCTTTTAGAGGTGAAATCGGAGCGATTCACTAAACGTTTTTTAGACAAATTGCAAATGGTTTTGAATATACAAGAAAGAACTTTACTTGAACAGTACAATAACAAATGTATATTCCCAGACTGTGAAGATGTTTTTCCAGACATAATCATTGTGCCTGATTTTACTTCCTCTAATTGCACTCACCCCTTGCTGAAAAAAGAAATAGATTTTTTTGCAACGAAAGGTAAAGTTTTATACGAGAACGTTGTAAAAGTGACAAATACTAAATGGTTAAAAAACAGGAATGATACAGTATGGAGAGACATTTTTGAGGTTAGTGATGAGATAAAACCGGAGTGGAGGGTTCTTTACAAACCTCCGTTAGCTAAAAGAGTGGGGGATCTCCAGTGGAGGATACTGCATGGAGCGATAGCTGTTAACTCCTTTGTGTCGAAGATAAATCCAACTGTGAAAGAAAATTGCCCTTTCTGTAAAGAAAAAGAAACTGTTTTTCATTGTTTTATGTTTTGCGACAGACTTCTTTCTTTGTTCAATTTTTTAATGGTTCTTTTTGAGTTTTTTGAAGTAGTTTTTACTAAACAAAATTTTATTATTGGTTATAAATATACTTTGAAACAAAAGTATAGATGTCAATTGCTTAATTTTATCATTGGTATTGCAAAATTTGCTATCTATGTAACTAGGAAAAATAAGGTTGAAGAAAAAGGAAATCAAGAAATTCTACCAGTTTTTAAGAGAATGGTAAAATCACGGATTCTAGTTGATTTCAATTTTCATAAACTCATGAGTACTTTGAGGATCTTTGAAATTGAGTGGTGTTTTAAAAATGCATTGTGTTCTGTGGAAGATGATGAACTAATTTTTTCAGAAGTGTTGATATGACATATTATTTGTTTTTTGTTTTTATTTATTTATTTTTTGTTTTGTTTGTTTTTAATTCACAGTTGAGATACTGGAATGAATTTGTGATATTTTTGTAATAAAAGAATTGTCAAATTCAAAAATTCTCTCTCTCTCTCTCTCTCTCTCTCTCTCTCTCTCTCTCTCTCTCTCTCTCTCTCTCTCTCTCACACACACACACACAATAAGGACATTCTGTGATAGGATCATTATGAGCGTGTGTCCGCGTGAGAGATCTATCTCTCACCTATGATCGCAGTACATCCACGATATCATCCTAAAGCAGAAGGATGTTATCAATAATGTAAATCCTTCCAAGTGCATGACGATTATATCGAAGTTATGTTCGAATATAAATTATGAGATGAAGAGGCTTCTGTTGTTGTGGATAAAGGAGAAGCAGATTTCCCATGACAGGTATTTCGTTAAAATGTCTGCGTCAAGTGAAAGTGAAAGTGGGGGTAGTCAGGGGAAAAAAGGTAGGAAAAGTATTCAATTATACAAATCGAAAAAAAATCAAAGCAATAATATACAATAGAAAAGTTTAAAAAGAAATACGTAAGCTAAGTTATGTTAATTTAAGTTATGTAGTGTTCGTGCAAGGTACGATACAGAATCAAGTGTCTCCATACACCCCCCCCCCCCTTCTCCGCACATGCCGCTGTCTGTAAAAACTGTAAAACCACATTTTACTTGATATCACACATGTATCACACTGTATACATGTACTATAATTGTGTGTGTGTCTATACCAATAAGAACTCTCTTGACTCTCCTCACAAAACCATCAATCAGACTGAGTCAACAAGGACTGTTAAGGAAGATCTGGGGGTTTGAAGCTTCTGACACGAAAAGTGAAACGCGCACGTGATTGGACAGAAAGTGAGGCTTCATTTGTCATCGATCACGTGACTCCAATACACACCCCGATACAGCGCTTCATTTCAAATTGTGTCACATGAGCGATACACGCATCGAAGCTTCGTGTCATACGTAACATCACTAGTCCTTGGTAATATAGACCAAGTGTCCACTGAGTCTAGCGGTTGGGTATTTATATATGTTTTTTTTTTTCCTCTTTTCGCTTTATTTGATTTGAAATATTTGTAGAGAGCACCCCTGGTCTTGATTTTTGTGGAAATAAAGTTGCACTTTTGTACTTATCCTGGTCTACACGGCATCTCTCTATCACCTCCCTTGACCTCTTATGGTCACGTTACGACAGATCCGTTCCAAAAACCTTTAAGATAGCCGTAATTAAACCGCTTATTAACAAAACCACAACTTGAGCCTACAGAATTACTTAATTACAGGCCGATATCAAATCTACCCTTTTTGTCAAAGATTCTAGAAAAGGCAAGGTCTTCACAACTATGGGCCTTTCTAGAAAGAAAAAGCATCTACAAGGATTTCCAGTCAGGATTTAGACCATATCATAGTACTAAGACTGCTCTAGTTAGAGTGACAAATGATTTGCTCTTATCATCCAATCGTGGTTGTATCTCTCTGTTAGTGTTACTGGACCTTAGTGCTGCATTTGATACAATCAACCACAAAATCCTTCTAAACTTGAAAGCCATGTTGGCTTAAGTGGAATTGCATTAGCCTGGTTCAAATCATACTTATCTGACCGGTATCAGTTTGTAGCAGTAAATGAGATGTCATATCGATCACGGGTTCAATATAGAGTTCCTCAAGGTTCAGTACTAGGACCATTGCTTTTTACCCTGTACATGCTTCCTTTGCGTACAATTATTAGGAAGCATGACGTTAGCTGTCACTGTTACGCTGATGATACTTGGCTCTATATTTCTTCTCATCCTGATGAAACGTACCAATTCACTAAATTAACAGAATGCATAACTGATATAAAAAAATTGGATGACTAATAACTTTCCGTAATGGTCTAGAGTACTGCCGAACACTCGATGGCTGTTCTGTCACGTCTTCGTCGTCAGTTAGAAACCTGGGTGTGCTCTTTGATAACAATCTTTCATTTGAAAGCCACATCTCTAGCATCTGTAAAACAACATTCTTCCATCTTAAAAATATATAAAAATTGTGACATATGCTCTCTAAGACAAATGCGGAAAAGTTAGTTCATGCGTTCATGAGTTCAATTCTAGATTATTGGAATGCTGTAATAGGTGGTTGCCCTGCACGCTTAATAAACAAATTCCAGCTGGTCCAAAATGCAGCAGCTCAAGTTCTTACTAGAACCAGGAAGTATGAGCATATTAGCCCAGTTATGTTAAACCCGCACTGGCTTCATATTAATCACCAAATACATTTTAAAATCTTGCTAATTACTTACAAAGCATTAAATAGTTTAACTCCACAGTACTTGAGCGATCTCTTAACACATTATAGTCCTTCATGTCTATTGCAATCCCAAAATACTGACCAGCTTATAATACGTAGAATATCAAAATCAACTGCTGGCGGTCAATCTTTTTCCTATTTAGCTCCCAAACTCTGGAACAGTCTTCCTAATACAGTTCGGGAAGCAGACTCTGTCAGTTTAAATCTAGACTAAAAACATCTCTTCAACCTGGCATACACATAACACATTATACATACATTTTTAATCCAAATCATCTAAAATGATTGTTCCCTTTCAAAGGAACTCACGCTGCGTCGAACGCTTTGGAGGAATACTTGGACACTGTCTCGCGAAGCACAAAATATAAACTTCCGTCGACCGAGTGTGAGTGACGGTCGCAGGTCAGTGACGTCACTAACCAGGTCATAAAGGAGCGCCAGAACCCGGAACCAGCAGCTTAGGTGCCTTCGCAAGCACAGTGTGAGAGAGTGTGTTGGCGCGCTGGTTGTTGGAGTTTGTTTAGTTCCTAGATTAGTTTAAAAGAAAAGGGCTCTCCAATTTTCAAAATGGTGAATCAAACATTTGTGCAGTACGCTTCTCCCTGCCCTCACTACTTTTTGGGTGGGAACATGCACTCACTATGTGTGTGCATTGGGAGCAGAGCATGCTCGGACAGCGCGTGAGCGCGCTGACTGTAATCACTGCAGCCAGCCACCACTGCAGGTGCTCCGCTCCCACGTGGTGGTCTTTGATACTGAGTCCGCCCAGGCTCGCGCTCCACATGGCTCAGATCCCGCTGCAGTCGAGGATCTGCAGTGATCTGGGTCCTGGGGTTCGCGAATGGATCAGACGGCGGGATGTGAGACAAGCACTGATTTATCTCAGCCCTTTCCCGGCAGATCCAGTGCCCGTACATGCCCGAGGGCTGTTAGATCTAATCAAACAGAGGCACAAACGCTGCAACAATCTCTGAGGAGTTTTGCCACTTTTCTCTACAGTATGAGGAGTTTTTCGAGGAAGTGACTCACGCACCATGTTGACTATTTATTGTCGGCAAAGGAGCGTTTGTCCTAAGAAAATAAATAATTAGACGAACATGTCCTGTTAGCACGAGTCATCCCCCCATGATATATAAAAGGATCAATCCTGAGTCTGAGGAGGCGCTTGCGAGCTACCTATCTCAATCAGTATTGATGCAAAAAAAAAAAAAAAAACCTGCACTGCTCTGTAAACCCGTGAGGATTATTTCTACTCTCATGGGCAGTCAAGCAGTATAAGATTCAAGAGTTGTATTTGTCACATACACAGATATACAGCTGACAGTGAAATGTAAACAGGAAAGCAGGGTTATTGGGGGACCTCGATGAGAGCATAAAATATACATATATTTTTATATTATATAAATCTATCTATATGTGTATATATAGATGTATATATTATATTTATAAAAGAGGCATCTGTGGCTCAAACTTTAAAGATAAGGAAATAAGTTCCTACTGGACGACCCTCTCTCTCTTCTTTTTCGGCGACACTGTTGAGATGGTCGTCGACAAGTTTTAGGAGGCTGCTAGCAGCAGGTGGCGTTCAGTGTGCTACTGCCTCGTTGCTCTCAAATTAGGGTCTGTGAGCCAGCCACAGTCCCAGAGCTCCTCACAATGGGCCTCTCTGAGGCAGAGCGTCGCAACCCGCTAATCCCTCCAGAAACCCGGGGGGTCGGGCCGGCACTCCCAGCCTCAACCCTCTGTCAGGAGGACGGATCTGAGGGCCGTCATCCTCATCAAGAAGGCTACATCAAAGAGGTGCTGGCGCTAAGTTGCCAGGCCTCGCACAGGCGTCCCTTCACAGCTGCCGCCCGTGAGTCTGGTTGCTCTGAGGAGATCGCCCCCTCCAAGGAGTGTCCTAGAGCATTCACTCCAGGCATACCCCTGAAAACCAGGCCCTGGAGTGTCTGCCACTCAAGCACCAGAGGCCCTCATTAGAATTTCTGGTCGCATCTCATGCCTACCAGAAGTTTCTCATTGGGTCCTGCAAAATATATATATATATATATATATATATATATATATATATATACACATGTAATTTTCCTTTAGCAGGGTTCTACCCACCATGGTGAACCCTGAGCAGGCTCTGATCACGGAACAGGAAGTAGACACTCTGTTGAGGCAAGGGGCCATAAAATATGTACCCCCCCTCGGGCAGAAAGTCAGGCTTACAGTTGTTACTTTTATTACGGATTGCGGCCCATCCTAAATTTGCGCCTTCTAAATCACTCGTTATCAATGTTGACATTGAAGTATATCGCGACAGATCAGGTCTGAGGACTGGTCTGTCAAATCGACCTGAAGGATGCATATTTTCATTCCATCCTTCCACAACACAGGAAGTACGTCAGGTTCGCCTTTGGGGGGAAGGCTTACCAATATCGAGTGCTTCCGTTTGGCCTAGCTCTTTTACCTCGCACGTTCATCATATGCATGGTCGCAGCGCTAACCCCGCTGCGCCTCCAATGAATCAGAGTTCTCAATTATATCGACGACTGGCTTTTCTACCCTCTCTACTACTTGTTGACGCGTAATGCTATCAACGGATATATTCCTTACGGGCTGGAGAGCAGTCTTGAGAGACTGCTCCGCCCAAGGTCATGAGCACAAGTTATCCTGGCACATAAACCTTCCAGAGATGATGGCTGCTTGGAGGCCGCTTCAGGCATTCCTCACAGACCTTAGGGGCCACTATGTGGTTGCTCAGACACTGTGGTCTCCTATATAAATCATCAGGGAGGTTTATGTTCGCAACGATTATACAAACTGATCCTCCTTTGGTCCTAAGGGAGACTGCTCCATCTACGGGCAGTTCACATCCCTAGGACCTAGTATGCGTGAGCAGAATTCCTGTCGAGGTAGGGGCCAAGGCCCGGAGACTGGAGGCTGCACCCCGAGGAGGTGGAGCAGATTTGGTTTCGGAATCGACTTTATGCCCTCTGTGGTTTTCATTCTTGCACCCAGCCCTGCTCAGGCTGGATGCCATGGTTCAGACATGGCCGAGGCTATGTCTGTATGCCTTTCCCCCGATTGCTCTGCTCCTGGGAATTATGGAGAGAGTTCGCAGGATTAATTCGCTGCAGGGCTGTCCCCGTTCACCCTGAAAGTCTACGTGGCTGCTTACCATGTACCTCTGGGTGGTATGTCCATTGGCAGGGACCCCCTCGTCACACGCTTCCTCTGTTGTACTATTAGGCTGAGACCTGCAGTACAGACCAAGGTTCCTACCTGGGACTTATCCCCGGCACTCCAGGGGTTGTCCCAGGCACCTTTTTAACCTTTGTATGAGGTTCCTCACTTTAAAGACAATTTTCTTATTAGCTACAACATCGCTAAAAAGAGTTGGGGATCTACAGGCGCATCTGCAATTCGAGCACTGGACACCTACGTCCACAGGTGTGCCCTTGGCGTAAGTCAGACCAGTTGTTTGTTTGCTTTGGGGCCCCAGCATCCAAACCTACTTTAAGCAGGTGGATGGTCAAGGCTATAACCCTGGCTTACGAGTCCCCGTGCCCACTCCTCTAGGAGCATGGCTGCCTCTAAAGCCCTTATATCAGGTGTGTCTTCATCTGATGTTTTTGATGCGGCGGGGTGGTCTTCCCCGCATACCTTTCTGAGGTTTTACCAGCTTGATCTCAACTCCGCTCCGGGAACATGTGTCCTCTCGCAGTGAGCTACGAGACACTCGTCGGCCTTCGTCACTAAGGTGGTGTTGGTATATCATTCCCCAAAGCGTTCGACGCAGTGCGAGTTCCCTTGGTCTCAGGTTACATATGTAACCATAGTTCCCTGAGCGAGAACGAGACGCTGCGTCTTTGGCCTCAGCTCCTTGCGCCTTCCGGGCTTGCTTAGACACCTCTAAGCTGCTGCTTCCGGGTTCTGGCACTCCTTTATGACCTTGTTCGTGACGTCCCCGACCTGCGACCGTCACTCACACTCGGTCATCGGAAGTTTACATATTGTGCTTCAGTCCAAGTATATACAGCGTCCAATTATTCCTCCAAAGCGTTCAACACAGCGTCTCGTTCCCTCTCTGGAACTATGGTTACATACGTAACCTGAGACATTAGGCTGCATAATTTAGGTCAGCCGGAACCGGGACATTCCCATAACATCTGATGTACTTGATACATCAGAAGAAGAATGGCATCTACACTGATATTATTCTCTGTTTATTCCGAGGTTACCATGGTCAAACGGATCCGGGCCGTATCCAGATAAGATGAAGGACCTGCACCTGGACACGAACACAGCACTGTTCTGAAGTGTTTGCGGAGACCGTGACTCTCCTTAACCCTCCCCTGTGAAGATCATGAATCCATCTCCAATCGGACCAAATTGGACTTAATATTGTTATCAATATAATATTCTAAGTATCAATCAATCAAATTAATCAATAATCACAACTTAACACTTTATATTCCTCAATTGTATTAATTTGCCTGCTCTTTCAAGGCTGCCGTTCAGCCAAACAAACTTTGTTTATAATGTTTTCTAGTGACTACGGTAAAGCTGCTTTGAAACAATCTGTATTGTAAAAAGCGCTATATAAGTAAAGGTGACTTGACTTGTCTAGTCATCAGAAAAACAAGTCATTCCATCTCCTTATGGTTCCAGTTGATCACCAATACAGAGCATACTAATGTACACACAGACACACAGGACAGACAGCTTCTCCAAGGCAACTATCAACAGAAAGAATTCTCAAAATATTCTGATAGGTTCTATCTGGTGAGAAGTACAGACTATGTTCATCATAAAACAGAAAACCAAAGTAAAGGCTTTAACTAATAATCAATTACATAGGCGACAGACTGAAGTATACACACATTTGAAGAAGTCATACATCGTCCGTCATACAGTCATACAGTCATACGACTGTAACAGGGCTTCATCAAATTCACACAACAAAGCTGAGTTTTAGGTATATCATGATTTTTTTTAAATTCTCAGTAAAACAGAGGATTTTTTTGTCTTGACAACAGTTGGTGGTGGAACTTCATGTCACACATGTCCCCCAGTCAAATTGTTAAGATGATATCCACACCTTCCACCGGTAACAATGAACGTAAAGTTAATACCACTTCACCTTGCACAAGATCTGAATGCAAATAAATTTTGTTTATTTGTTCAGTTCCCCGAATTAACACGCTACCTCCAGCGCTAATTGTAGACGAAAAGTGTATAGTCATTTGCAATTTGAAAGATTCTAATGGAGGTCTCGTAGGTCTCCATGGCAGCATCGGGAGTTCAGGGAGCCAGGGTGGCACTGCCTTCTTTCTTTAGAGGGTCAATTGCCCCACCTACCCCGTTGATGGGCCTATAGCCCCCCCCCCAAAAAAAAAAAAAGAAAAGAAAAAAGGATCCAAGTGGATGTCACTGTTCATAGGAGGGGCTCTGGAGCGGGCTCACGGACTGGCAGGAGGTCACATGTGCCCTTGGGGAGAGGTAAATGTTCAGATACTAGGGCGCAGTCACCAGGGGGTGCTCAAGAGAGGGCTTGTGCATTAGAGATTTGGTTAGATTAGTGCTTGGATATAGGAGAGTGGACAGGAGAATGCTTGGAAACAGGAGAGCGGACGGGAAAAAGCTTGGGTATGGAAGAGCGCACAGGAGAGGGCTTGGGTCTTGGGGAAGAGTTACCAGCTTGGGAGCAGGTTGAGACTGAGTAGTTGCTGATGTAGGCTGTCAGGTATTGGGTGCTGGTGCAGGCTGGACAGCAGCGTGTTTTAATACAACCTGACAAGTTAAAAATGCTGGTTCAGGCTGTTGAATAGTGGGCTCTGATACTCACAAGCGAAGGGTGCTGGTACAGGCCAATGAGCGGAGAGTGCTGGTGCAGGCTGTCAAGCAGCTGGCGCTGGTGCAGACTGCCACGGAGCGGGCACTGGAGCAGACTGACAATAGTTAATAGTAGTCACTAGAATATTGGTAGTGCTTTACTCATGTGCTATTCCTGTGCAGTTCTTCATTAATGTTATCACATAAATGAACGGGATTCTAAAGTATTGCAATTTAAAACTCAATCTTTAAACTGACTGCTGCAGTCTTCCTTAGCATTTTATCATTTACCTCTCTTCAATTACCTCTCCTCATTCTTTACAGAAACCATTTTGTTTGCCATTTCTGTTTATCCCCTCTACTTTTTTTATTTTCTTTCAACCCCCCACTTTTTCCTCAGTAATTTGATCAACAGCTAGTGGAAGTGCATGATTGAACTCTGAAGTTGTGGTAGTATGATTGAACTCTGAAGTTTTGGTAGTAGTTTTTCACATTTATATTTTTCTGGAAGACAGAGGCTGCAGTATGAGACCTAGGGAGTTCTTTGTCTTTTCCTGCTTGTCTTAAATAAATGAATCAACTTTTAGACAGACCTAAATTGCATAACAGAGGGAAATAGCTTCAAGGCTGTGTAACAAATCAGTGACAGTATTAGTGCTGACAACAGAAACTCTACAAGCTGTTGCCCAAGCATGCTGAGTCAGCATTTGTACATGAGTGATGTGAAGGCCATGTGCTTACCATTGTGTTTGGAAGAAAAAGAGGAGGAAGAAGAAAACTTTACATTACATAATTGAATCACACTTAGTATTATAATAATAATAATATAATAATAATATAAAGTGGGAGCCATAATTGTATTTGTAAAGGATAATGTAGTCATTGCTGGCCCATACATTAATTCAGTCATTACTGAACTGAACTCTGACAGGATGATCAGGACCTCAGTGTGAAGTGCAGCTGACTGCCTATTTTTGTGATTAACATATAACAACTTAACAAATAACTCTCTATAGAGTATTTTTGTTTTCTTGGTAATCAGTTAAACAATTTGTCCACACTTAGTGTTAGCCTTAACGCTTCCAATACTATGTTTGTATTGTATAAATATTTGTTATTCTGGAAAATTACCCACTCTAATTGCTTTATAACTTTCAGATATGTGTTATGGTTATACAGGGAATCTGTGAGTAGTTACCGTAGTAACATTAGTTTATAAACAAAATACCCAAACAAAAATAATCCAAACAAGATGATGATGATGCAATGAGGCAATCCAAATGGGAAACAGAACTACAACAATTTACTTAACCACATCATTGACGATGATCCTCCACTGCATTCTGTCTTCGGCGATTGTTCTCAAATGTTCTAACCAGGAAATTGTACGCCTTTCTACTTAAATTGAACCATATTCAGTTGTTCTGTCTCTGTACACCTCCTTTGGACCACTTCCAGGCAGGACCTGGTCCCCCATAAAAGTTCTATAGGGAAGTCAAATGTCAGGCATTCTCATGACATGGAGCGCTCACTCACCACAGCCATTAACACTCTCGGCTGGTGCAAATCTAAATGACCCCACCGGAATCAATTAATTATGCCACCAAATATAGGCGGATGGAGTACGATTGAAGGGACTGTACATGAAAATAAATGTAGCAAGTGGAAGCACATATTTGATCTGTTACACAAGCAGAGAATGATTGGAGTGCAGTCTTCCAGGTTGTTGCCTCAAAAACCTTAGAGAGAGCAGGTATTGAGTGTTGCGCATGATCATGAATTTTTTTGTCGTGTTGGTTTTCGGAAAACTCTCCATTTATTGAAGCATTTTTTTTGGCCTTCAATGAAATCTGATGTTGCAAAATTTTGTAAATCTAGGGTTGGTAATGGGCAAGATCAGTGTCACGGCTCTGTCATTCTAGTTTGGTCTTTTCGAGTGTCTGTTGACAGTGCCCTGACACTGCAGCTTTATTGTGTCATGTAATTGTGCAACCCCGCCCACCTTGTTACCTTGTTTCCATTGAGTGTTTTCAGCTGTTCTCAGCTCGGTACCTTTCCTCGTGTGTTCCTTATATATAGCCCTTGTGTTTTCAGTCCATCGTGGTCTCGTTGTCTTTCCATGTATTCCCTGTTCCAGAGCCGTGTCCCCTGCAGTGACTTCTGGTTTGGTTATGTTATTGTCTTGTGTTTATTATCATGTTTACGTTATGTTTTCCCTCTCGTGGGTTGTTTCCTTTCTTGTTATTATAAATAAATCCTTTACCTGCATATAAGTCCTTGGCCTAGTAATTCGTGACAAACCCTTGTTTGGGGGTCTGACATATACCAGTGTTACGAATCAACCAGACTCTTTCACCTCTACACCTCAATGAGCACCTTCCCAGAGTATTGACTGCACACACCTGGACCTCATCACCATGCCCATCACCTCACTATATACGCATGCACCTCAGTTCAGTTCACCGTCTGACCTACAATGTACACAGGAATACTCTGCTTGACTCTGCGTACTGCTACTGATTCTGGTGATCCCCAGCTTTGTCTCCCTCTGCTCCATACCTTTGAATCTCCAAGACCATTGATTCTACCTAGTACTCTGCCTCACTTCCCTGGATTTCCATCTGCATGTGTGTGTCACAATTCCAACATAATTATCCACTACCACTACATCATCCTGTAAGCCCATTCTATCCAAGATCCCTCAGGATATCCAAAGATCCAGGATATTTTTCCTCTTTCAACCTAGTGGAGTAATAGGTGGACAAAGACTAAAATGTACCCAGGTCCTTCCTCCTGAGCAGTATACAGCAATTGAATTGAAGAGTATACCACACCACCGGGTCGATTATTTGTGCGAGAAAGTGAGATCCGAGGTCGTCCTTCTGTCACAATTCGCAAATTCACTGTCTCCTATTACTGCCTGAGTATGCATGCGTGCTGAGTGTGGGAGGCGTGATTACTGATCACCGCCACCGCTATCATCACACATACCTTATCCATATCTTCTATGCCAGGGTTTCTCAACCTTTTGCCTATTGCGACCCACTTTTTTTTGTATGACAGTCCTACGACCCACTAAGGCTAGAAATAAATAAATAAAAATATTAAATAATAAGTCATGAAAAATAATGAAATAATTTGTTAGACCTATAGCTACTGTGTGTGCTCATAATTAATTTCACAAAACACTTTTTCAAAAATTAGGCAGACTATGAAACGAACTGATTTATTTATTTTCACTCACGTTCACGTTAATGTGACATTTGAGACTGCCGCTCTGAAACGATGATATCCAGACGCGGTGGAATTGGGGAAAGGGCCACTCGTAGTGTCGCACTCAAACTAGAAGTTGTCAGTCTATTCCTGCTTTTTGTTTTCGTTGCAGTCACCGTCGAAAATCCCGACTCGCAAAGATAGGTAGTGCTAAATGGCAGAAGAAACTTCGTTGCACGACCTGCCCGTTCGAAGTGAGACAATGAGTGACACAATACTGCTTTGCTGTCTTTTAAGTACATCGTGCTTTCGCACAAAGTAATCCACAGGTTTACCGACACATGTTGGATGTTTAGTCTGAAGGTGACTTTCAAGTTTTGATGGCTTCATGGACTCCTTTGCTAAGACCTCACCACACTCAACGCATTGTGGTTTTTCGTCCGACGTAGTAAATCCATATTTAATATACAGTGAGCCCTCGCTACTTCGCGGTTCGACCATCGCGGATTCACGACTTCGCGGACTTTTTTCATTACGTATGTATATATTATAAAAGAAATATATCGCGGATTTTCCGGAAATTTCGAAAATAGACGCGATAGGCCTATATGAACATTAGAACGGCTTGCCAACGGTTTGCCTGGGCCCCCTCATTTACATGTTCGGCCCCCTCAGATTCTCAATTGTTTAAAATCGCAACTGTGAAAACTAAATTAAAAGGACATATCGCCCGCTGCACAAAACGACCGCAACGCACCCCCAAAGTCAACATTGGCGCGCTGCGCGTTGCATCGCAACTAGTTCTGACAGAGTGGTTAAGGCGCTAGACTAGAAATCCATTGGGGTTTCCCATCACAGGTTCGAATCCTGCCGACTATGTTATGCTCGCCGACCACCCCTGTCAATAATCGCGCGCAGTTTTGCCCCTCATTTTAAGCTGGGCCCCCTAAAAAACAAAAATCTGGCTACTCCCCTGGAACACAGTAAAACTCTCGCGACCCCCTTTGGAATGTTCCGCGACCCACTAGTGGGTCGCGACCCACCGGTTGAGAAACAGTGTTCTATGCCTATTTAGCGCTCTCTAACCACACCATTTTTGTCGAGTCATTGTCTCTTCATATTCCATGTCGACCGCTCAGTGTTCCTGTGTTCCCGGCTCCCGTCTCCCGTGTCAGCGTCTTCCAGTATCCAGCGTGAGTGTCAGCGTGAGTATCAGCGTGTCTTTGTGTCCCGGTCTGCTGTTCCGTGTTTCACTCTCCACGCCACGCACATTGGATTACACTGCACTGCACCATCTATCGTCTGTCCACTGAGTCCCTGCACTGCCTGCTTCATCTGCACCTCTCAGTTACTCATCTCTCTCAATAAATATACATTTGCATTTGAATCCGGTGTTGCGATTTCCTGACACAAAAATTTTAACTCAAGGAACATATCTGTAAACATTCTTCAAACGTTTCAACAAAACATATTCATCAGTAAAAAATAAATAAAAATAAAATAGACAAAACAATCACAACAGAAGGCTGAAAATAAAAATGAATCAGTTTGTTTACATTGAATTGGAATCAATTCAGTTCAATCTTGATTATATGAATTTGCCTGCAGATCCCGCAGAAATGAGCGACACAGAAAGCCGTCCTCCTAGTCACGGATCTGATGAATGGGCCTGAAACAGTTAGGACATGTAACCTTAACCTCTATGGAATTCCTCTACCGGAATATATGGGCTAGCCCAAGCACAGAGATAAACACTCTCTTCAGAATGCCTGGGAGCAGGGCGATAGGGGAAAGGTACGGACATAGTCTCAGCCACGTCCTAAACCTAGAATCCAGCCCAAAAGAGGGCCTGGAAGGAAAAGGGAAGTTTCCCAATTTTCCCCAGGCCTTGGCCCCTTCCTCGACAGGATGCCTACTCACATATGATATGTTGCCAGATTGTTGACAACAAGTTGATGGCCCCTAGATCTACCTTGCAGAAACCATTAGGAGACCTCTGGTAGGCGTAGATACATGGCCAGAGACTATCCAAAGGGAAACTCGAGGCTGTGTTATGAGGGAGTGACCCCTCAGTACCACTCCCAAACCTTAAGGGTGCATCTGTTGTGACACGAAGCTCCGATATGGTTTCTACGCTATAGAAGGGACATAGGCGTGCCTCGTGAGGGTTCTGGCCACCACTGTTGGGGTCCAGTTACAGCAACCTGAGTAACTTACTGTTACGGCCCATAACCAAATAATAGCTTGTTATTATTAACAAGACAAATAATGGGAATGGACCGAACACATGAATAATCCAGAGACACGAGATAACAGGTTCAAGACACCCATGCGCCTACATTTACTCATTAACAAAATAAATGATTACAACATATCAACAAAGCCTTATCCAACAAACAGAAAGAAAGAAACAACTGTAAACTGGTAGCGCAGCTAAGGAAACAGACCCCTGCCTACACCTGTTCTTACCAGCAGTTCTTACCTGGCTCTCGATAAAATAACAGGTGAGTCTTCCAAGCATCTGCTTCCCTCACTATTCTAACTAAATAAACAAAACGTAAACTATCAAACAAAAACCACTACCTATTACTGAAATAAGAAAAGTAACGAATGACTGTAAATATAAAACTACCCAAAAGGTCAACATAAACACAACTAAACTAGAATACAATGAAAAGGCGAAGCTCTCAAGGTGTAAAGAGAGTGGTGTCCTAGAGACGATGGAGATAGAGTGAGACGCCACCATTGTCTCGACCTTCTTTTTACAGAGCCTGCTTGGGGCCCCCCACGACGGGAGGGTCCCTGCTGGAAACCAATGGCCATAGGTTATTGTGTGCAGGACCCGTTAGGGGACATCTGGAGCATGCGCATATCGAGGCTGGCCTCTGGAACTTGAAGAGTTACATGTTACTTATAAGTAGAGACTCAATCTAACAAGGACTCAACAAAAATATCAGATGCACAGCCGTAAACGTGCTCATAACACGCAAAGGATCGGGCAGGCAGAAAACAGCAATAAAAGTAGTTCAGACAAACACAGGTGGTAGGCAGGCAGCACAGATTAGAACAAGGTAATCCAAGGCAGAGTCTATCATAGGAAGAATAACACTTAGAAATGTAGCTGGGTCAAAACATGTCAATGTTGAGTGGCCTACTGAAACATTCTAGTTAAACCACTACATGTTTCTGACAATTTTTTCATTAAGTTGGCTGAGAAGCAGCCAACTTACTGATGTTGTTATAAACTTATTATTATTAAGTTGGCTGAGAAGCAGCCAACTTACTGATGTTGTTATAAACTTATTATTAAGTTGGCTGAGAAGCAGCCAACTTACTGAAATGCTAATAAACTTATTTTTATTATTCTTCTGAGCACCTTTTTCTAAATGCATCTCGTCCTACAGCTTTAGTGCTACAGACCCCAAAATTCTCGCGTTGCTATATCTTTTCCAAGGGATCAGACCTACGGTTTTCCTAAAAATGGGGAAAAAAGCCTGAAAAAAAGTCCCATTGACTTTGCATTGCGGAATGTTCAGATTTTTCAAACTCCAACTGTCAAAATTCAAATCTAAACACTGCAGCTGCTGAGAGTCAGTGAAGGGGCGGTTCTATCAACTGTTTCTCATCCAATCAGAATCAGTGATGCTGCCATTCTACCTAATATGGCAAAGGACAGGAAACAGGAAGTGCTTGCACTTCCTGTTTCCTGTTTCATTCCCTTCATGTTTCATGGTAACTTGCATAGGGATTTTGCATTGAACATAACTCTGCATCACAGTATTGTACACTCCTGGGGGAGGGCTCTTTTTAATCAGGCAACCAATGAGTGTCTCATGATGACTATGAAGCCACTCCCTAACAACCAAACGATTACCCTAGCAACCATTTAGCCAGATCTATATCTCTGCTTCTGAGTGTCGTAGAGACATGGGGGTTGGGTCTATTGACTCATGCTAGCAAACAGGACTTCCTACATGCTACATATGCTAGCAGTGAATAGCTACATGCTAATAGTGGTTAGCTAAGTGTTAAATTGTGCTAGGAACGCCATAGTAACTACCCAGAAGACCTCACAACTACCTAGTAACACCCTAGCAACCACTCTGATTACCCTAGCAACCGCCTAACAACACCCTAGCAACCACCCCGGTTACCCTAGCAACCACCTAGCAACACCCTAGCAACCACTCTGGTTACCCTAGCAACCACCTTGCAACAGCCCCGGATACCCTAGCAACCACCTAGCAACACCCTAGCAACCACCCAGGATACCCTAGCAACCACCTAGCAACACCATAACAACCACTCTGGTTACCCTAGCAACCACCTAGCAACACCCTAGCAACCACCCAGGATACCATAGCAAATGCTTAGCAACACCCTAGCAACCACCCAGAACAACTTGGCAACCTGTTAATTTCTGGTTTCATAACGTATTTCATAGTTAATGTTAAATTGTGCTACCAACATGCAAAATTTCCGGTGCGAAAAAAAAAAAGGTTCCGGTGCGACTTTCTCAGCCAACTTCTAAAGTTTGTCTCGACGAACTTTATCCTCTCTAGTTATTAAGTTGGCTGAGAAGCAGCCAACATATTGAAATGCTAATAAACTTATTTTTATTAAGTTGGCTGAGAAGCAGCCAACATATTGAAATGCTAATAAACTTATTTTTATTATTATTATTATTATTCTGAGCACCTTTTTCTAAACGCATCTCGTCCTACAGCGTTAGTGCTACAGACCCCAAAATCAGAACAGGCCGCAGAGTTCTGGCCGCAGGGCTCTTTTTAATCAGGCAACCAATGAGTGTCTCATGATGACTATGAAGCCACTCCCTAACAACCAAACGATTACCCTAGCAACCATTTAGCCAGATCTATATCTCTGCTTCTGAGTGTCGTAGAGACATGGGGGTTGGGTCTATTGACTCATGCTAGCAAACAGGACTTCCAACATGCTACATATGCTAGCAGTGAATAGCTACATGCTAATAGTGGTTAGCTAAGTGTTAAATTGTGCTAGGAATGCCATAGTAACTACCCAGAAGACCTCACAACTACCTAGTAACATCATAGCAACCACCCCGGATACCCTAGCAACTGCCTAACAACCACCCCAGTTACCCTAGCAACCACCTAGCAACACCCTAGCAACCACCCCAGATACCCTAGCAACTGCCTAGCAACCACCCAAAATACCCTAGTAACTGCCTAGCAACACCCTAGCAACCACTCCAGTTACCCTAGCAACTCCTTAGCAACACCCTAGCAACCACCCAGGCTACCCTACCAACCACCTAGCAACCACTCCAGTTACCCTAGCAACCGCCTAGCAACACCCTAGCAACCACCTAGCAACCGCCCCAGATACCCTAGCAACTGCCTAGCAACCACCCAAAATACCCTAGCAACTGCCTAGCAACGCCCTAGCAACCACCCTGTTTACCCTAGCAACCGCCTAGCAACACCCTAGCAACCACCCAAAATACCCTAGCAACCGCCTAGCAACCACTCTGATTACCCTAGCAACCACCCCGGTTACCCTAGCAACCACCTAGCAACGCCCTAGCAACCACTCTGGTTACCCTAGCAACCACCTAGCAACACCCTAGCAACCACCCAAAATACACTAGCAACCACCTAGCAACACCCTAGCAACCGCCTAGCAACCACTCTGGTTACCCTAGCAACTCCTTAGCAACACCCTAGCAACCACCCAGGATACCCTAGCAACACCCTAGCAACCACTCTGGTTACCCTAGCAACCTCCTAGCAACACCCTAGCAACCACCCAGAACAACTTGGCAACCTGTTAATTTCTGGTTTCATAACGTATTTCATAGTAAATGTTAAATTGTGCTACCAACATGCAAAATTTCCGGTGCGAAAAAAAAAAGGTTCCGGTGCGACTTTCTCAGCCAACTTCTAAAGTTTGTCTCGACGAACTTTATCCTCTCTAGTTAAGTTGGCTGAGAAGCAGCCAACATATTGATATTCTAATAAACTATATAGTTATTATTAAGTTGGCTGAGAAGCAGCCAACATATTGATATTCTAATAAACTATATAGTTAAGTTGGCTGAGAAGCAGCCAACATATTGATATTCTAATAAACTATATAGTTAAGTTGGCTGAGAAGCAGCCAACATATTGAAATGCTAATAAACTTATTTTTATTAAGTTGGCTGAGAAGCAGCCAACATATTGAAATGCTAATAAACTTATTTTTATTATTATTATTCTTCTGAGCACCTTTTTCTAAACGCATCTCGTCCTACAGCGTTAGTGCTACAGACCCCAAAATCAGAACAGGCCGCAGGCCTGTTCTGACTCGAGTTGCTATATCTTTTCTAAGGGGTCGGGGGTACGGTGTCCGCCCCAGGGGCGAAAAAGCAGCCCAAAAATCCCATTGACTTAACATTGCGACGAACTTTGACGATTAATAACTCTGAGTGAGGAATTTGTAAAAAGATGAAACTCGCCACATTTGAAGAGGGTGACAGCCTCTGTAAGAATATACCACACAATGGGGTGAAAGTTGTACCCCTGGGGTGCTAGAGCTGCCCAAATTTGTCCCATAGAGATGAATGGGGAAGGCCGTCCCATGAAACACCAACTACAATGGCAAATTGCATAGGGATTTTGAATTGAACATAGCTGTGCATCACAGCGTCACAGAGACAAGGGGGAGGGCTCATTTTACTCAGGCGACCAATGAGTGTCTCAGGATCACAGTGAAGCTATTAAGCCACGCCCTAGCAACCATTTAGAGCACCTTAGCAACCCATCCCATAGACTTCCATTCAAATTGATCGACTTCTATCTCTGGATAGAAAAGTCATAGAAATTTGAGGGTGGGCTCGTATGACTCGGGCTAGCAAACTGTCAATCATCAACTTCTTCAACACTTCCTAGCCACGCCCTAGCAACCATTATGGAGCACCTTAGCAACCAAATGCAAAGCGAGATATCTTCAGTTCTGAATGTCGTAGAGGTATTGTGGTTGGTTTATATCGTTCATACTGACAAGCAGCCTTTGAAGATACATCAATGGCAGACGCTTAGCCACTCCTTAGCAACCAAACAGAGAACCCTAGCAACCATTTAGCCAGACCTATATCTCTGCTTCTGAGTGTCGTAGAGACATGGAGGTTGGGTCTATGTGACAATCAGCCTTTGGAGTAACATCGCCAGCAGATGCCAAGACTCTCCATAGCAACCAAACAAAGTCCCCTAGCAACCATTTAGCCAGACCTATATCTCTGGATCTGAGCGTCGTAGAGACATGGGGGTTGGCTCTATTGACTCATGCTAGCAAACTGGACTGTCAATATGCTACACATGCTAGCAGTGAATAGCTACATGCTAACAGTGGTTAGCTAAGTGTTAAATTGTGCTAGGAATGCCATAGTAACTACCCAGAAGACCTCACAACTACCTAGTAACATCATAGCAACCACCCCGGATACCCTAGCAACTGCCTAGCAACCACCCAAAATACCATAGCAACTGCCTAGCAACGCCCTAGCAACCACCCTGTTTACCCTAGCAACTGCCTAGCAACCACCCTGTTTACCCTAGCAACCGCCTAGCAACCACTCTGGTTACCCTAGCAACCACCTAGCAACCACTCTGGTTACCCTAGCAACCACCTAGCAACACCCTAGCAACCGCCCCAGATACCCTAGCAACTGCCTAGCAACACCCTAGCAACCACCCAGGATACCCTAGCAACTGCCTAGCAACACCTTAGCAACAACCCAGGATACCCTAGCAACTGCCTAGTAACACCCTAGCAACCACCCAGGATACCCTAGCAACCACCTAGCAACCACTCTGGTTACCCTAGCAACCACCTAGCAACACCCTAGCAACCACCCAGGATACCCTAGCAACTGCCTAGTAACACCCTAGCAACCACCCAGGATACCCTAGCAACCGCCTAGCAACCACTCTGGTTACCCTAGCAACCACCTAGCAACACCTTAGCAACCACCCAGGATACCCTAGCAACTGCCTAGCAACCACTCTGGTGACCCTAGCAACCACCTAGCAACACCCTAGCAACCACCCAGGTTACCCTAGCAACCACCTAGCAACCACTCTGGTTACCCTAGCAACTCCTTAGCAACACCCTAGCAACCACTCCAGTTACCCTAGCAACACCCTATCAACCACTCTGGTTTCCCTAGCAACCACCTAGCAACACCCTAGCAACCACCTAGCAACACCCTAGCAACCACCTAGCAACCACTCTGGTTACCCTAGCAACTCCTTAGCAACACCCTAGCAACCACTCCAGTTACCCTAGCAACACCCTAGCAACCACTCTGGTTTCCCTAGCAACCATTTAGGATACCCTAGCAACCACCTAGCAACACCCTAGCAACCACCCAGGATACCTTAGCAACTGCCTAGCAACACCCTAGCAACCACCCAGGATACCCTAGCAACCACCTAACAACACCCTAGCAACCACCCAGAACACCTTAGCAACCTGTTAATTCTGGTTTCTTAACATACTTCATAGTTAATGTTAAATTGTGCTACCAACATGCGAAATTACCGTTTCCAGTGCGACCTTCTCAGCCAACTTCTAAAGTTTGTCTCGTCGAACTTTATCCTCTCTAGTTATTATTATTATTCTTCTGAGACCCTTTTGTTGACAGTATCTCGTCCTACAGCGTTAGTGCTACATACCCCAAAATCAGAACAGGCCGCAGGCCTGTTCTGAATTTAGTTGCTATATCTTTTCTTAGGGATCAGACCTACGGTTTTCCTAAAAATGGCAAAAAATGCCCGAAAAAAAGTCCCATTGACTTTGCATTGCGGAATGTTCAGATTTTTCAAACTCCAACTGTCTCCAAATTCAAATCTAAACACTGCAGCTGCTGAGAGTCAGTGCAGGGGCGGTTCTATAACTGTCTCTCATCCAATCAGAATCAGTGATGCTGCCATTCTACCTTATATGGCAAAGGACAGGAAACAGGAAGTGCTTGCACTTCCTGTTTCCTGCCTCATTCCCTTCATGTTTCAAGGTAACTTACATAGGAATTTTGTATTGAATGTAACTCTGCATCACAGTATCGTACACTCAAAGGGGAGGGCTCTTTTTAATCAGGCAATCAATGAGTGTCTCAAGATCACTATGAAGCCACTCCCTAACAACCAAACAGAGTACCCTAGCAACCGTTTAGCCAGACCTATATCTCTGGATTTGAGCGTCGTAGAGACATGGGGGTTGGGTTTATTGATTCATGCTAGCAAACAGAACTGTCAACATGCTACACATGCTAGCAGTGAATAGCTACATGCTAATAGTGGTTAGCTAAGTGTTAAATTGTGCTATGAATGCCATAGTAACTACCCAGAAGACCTCACAACTACCTAGTAACATCCTAGCAACCACCCTGGATACCCTAGCAACTGCCTAGCAACCACCCCAGTTACCCTAGCAACCGCCTAGCAACCACCCCAGTTACCCTAGCAACCACCTAGCAACGCCCTAGCAACCGCCCCAGATACCCTAGCAACTGCCTAGCAACCACCCAAATACCCTAGCAACTGCCTAGCAACCACTTAGGATACCCTAGCAACCACCCCAGTTACCCTAGCAACCACCTAGCAACACCCTAGCAACCGCCACAGATACCCTAGCAACACCCTAGCAACCACCCAAAATACCCTAGCAACTGCCTAGCAACGCCCTAGCAACCACCCAAAATACCCTAGCAACTGCCTAGCAACCACTCAGGATACCCTAGCAACCACCCCAGTTACCCTAGCAACACCCTAGCAACCACCCAAAATACCCTAGCAACCGCCTAGCAACCACTCTGGTACCCTAGCAACCACCTAGCAACACCCTAGCAACCACCCAAAATACCCTAGCAACCGCCTAGCAACCACTCTGATTACCCTAGCAACACCCTAGCAACCACTCTGGTTACCCTAGCAACCTCCTAGCAATACCCTAGCAACCACCCAGGATACCATAGCAACTGCTTAGCAACACCCTAGCAACCACCCAGAACAACTTGGCAACCTGTTAATTTCTGGTTTCGTAACGTATTTCATAGTTAATGTTAAATTGTGCTACCAACATGCGAAATTAAAGGTTCCGGTGCGACTTTCTCAGCCAACTTCTAAAGTTTGTCTCGACGAACTTTATCCTCTCTAGTTAAGTTGGCTGAGAAGCAGCCAACATATTGATATTCTAATAAACTATATAGTTAAGTTGGCTGAGAAGCAGCCAACATATTGATATTCTAATAAACTATATAGTTATTATTATTATTCTTCTGAGACCCTTTTGTTGACAGTATCTCGTCCTACAGCGTTAGTGCTACATACCCCAAAATCAGAACAGGCCGCAGGCCTGTTCTGAATTTAGTTGCTATATCTTTTCTAAGGGATCAGACCTACGGTTTTCCTAAAAATGGCAAAAAATGCCCGAAAAAAAGTCCCATTGACTTTGCATTGCGGAATGTTCAGATTTTTCAAACTCCAACTGTCTCCAAATTCAAATCTAAACACTGCAGCTGCTGAGAGTCAGTGCAGGGGCGGTTCTATAACTGTCTCTCATCCAATCAGAATCAGTGATGCTGCCATTCTACCTTATATGGCAAAGGACAGGAAACAGGAAGTGCTTGCACTTCCTGTTTCCTGCCTCATTCCCTTCATGTTTCAAGGTAACTTACATAGGAATTTTGTATTGAATGTAACTCTGCATCACAGTATCGTACACTCAAAGGGGAGGGCTCTTTTTAATCAGGCAATCAATGAGTGTCTCAAGATCACTATGAAGCCACTCCCTAACAACCAAACAGAGTACCCTAGCAACCGTTTAGCCAGACCTATATCTCTGGATCTGAGCGTCGTAGAGACATGGGGGTTGGGTTTATTGATTCATGCTAGCAAACAGAACTGTCAACATGCTACACATGCTAGCCGTGAATAGCTACATGCTAATAGTGGTTAGCTAAGTGTTAAATTGTGCTATGAATGCCATAGTAACTACCCAGAAGACCTCACAACTACCTAGTAACATCCTAGCAACCACCCTGGATACCCTAGCAACTGCCTAGCAACCACCCCAGTTACCCTAGCAACCACCCCAGTTACCCTAGCAACCACCTAGCAACACCCTAGCAACCGCCCCAGATACCCTAGCAACTGCCTAGCAACCACCCAAATACCCTAGCAACTGCCTAGCAACGCCCTAGAAACCACCTTGTTTAACCTAGCAACCACCTAGCAACACCCTAGTAACCACCCAAAATACCCTAGCAACTGCCTAGCAACACCCTAGCAACCACCCAAAATACCCTAGCAACCACCTAGCAACCGCCCCGGTTACCCTAGCAACCACTCTGGTTACCCTAGCAACTCCTTAGCAACACCCTAGCTACCACCCAGGTTACCCAAGCAACCACCTAGCAACCACTCTGGTTACCCTAGCAACACCCTAGCAACCACTCTCTTTACCCTAGCAACCACCCCTGTTACCCTAGCAACCGCCTAGCAACACCCTAGCAACCACTCTGGTTACCCTAGCAACCATCCCTGATACCCTAGCAACCGCCTAGCAACACCCTAGCAACCACTCTGGTTACCCTAGCAACCACCTAGCAACCACCCTGGATACCTAAGAAACTGCCTAGCAACGCCCTAGCAACCACAGAGAAGACCTTAGCAACCTGTTAATTTCTGGTTTCGTAACGTACTTTGTATTTAATGTTAAATTGTGCTACCAACATGCAAAATTAAAGTTTCCGGTGCGACGTTCTCAGCCAACTTCTAAAGTTTGTCTCGACGAACTTTATCCTCTCTAGTTATTATTATTATTCTTCTGAGACCCTTTTGTTGACAGTATCTCGTCCTACAGCTTTAGTGCTACAGACCCCAAAATCAGAACAGGCCGCAGGCCTGTTCTGAATTTAGTTGCTATATCTTTTCTAAGGGATCAGACCTACGGTTTTCCTAAAAATGGCAAAAAACGCCCGAAAAAAGGTCCCATTGACTTTGCATTGCGGAATGTTCAGATTTTTCAAACTCCAACTGTCTCCAAATTCAAATCTAAACACTGCAGCTGCTGAGAGTCAGTGCAGGGGCGGTTCTATAACTGTCTCTCATCCAATCAGAATCAGTGATGCTGCCATTCTACCTTATATGGCAAAGGACAGGAAACAGGAAGTGCTTGCACTTCCTGTTTCATTCCCTTCATGTTTCATGGTAACTTGCATAGGGATTTTGCATTGAACATAACTCTGCATCACAGTATTGTACACTCAAGGGGGAGGGCTCTTTTTAATCAGGCAACCAATGAGTGTCTCATGATGACTATGAAGCCACTCCCTAACAACCCAACAGATTACCCTAGCAACCATTTAGCCAGATCTATATCTCTGCTTCTGAGTGTCGTAGAGACATGGGGTTTGGCTCTATTGACTCATGCTAGCAAACAGGACTTCCAACATGCTACACATGCTAGCAGTGAATAGCTACATGCTAATAGTGGTTAGCTAAGTGTTAAATTGTGCTAGGAATGCCATAGTAACTACCCAGAAGACCTCACAACTACCTAGTAACATCCTAGCAACCACCCTGGATACCCTAGCAACTGCCTAGCAACCACCCAAAATACCCTAGCAACTGCCTAGCAATGCCCTAGCAACCACCCTGTTTACCCTAGCAACTGCCTAGCAACCACCCAAAATACCCTTGCAACTGCCTAGCAACCACTCAGGATACCCTAGCAACCACCTAGCAACACACTAGCAACCGCCCCAGATACCCTAGCAACTGCCTAGCAACACCCTAGCAACCACCCAGGATACCCTAGCAACCACCTAGCAACCACCCAAAATACCCTAGCAACCGCCTAGCAACCTCCCCGGTTACCTTAGCAACACCCTAGCAACCACTCAGGATACCCTAGCAACCACCTAGCAACACCCTAGCAACCGCCCCAGATACCCTAGCAACACCCTAGCAACCACCCAGGATACCCTAGCAACCACCTAGCAACACCCTAGCAACCACCCAAAATACCCTAGCAACCGCCTAGCAACCTCCCCGGTTACATTAACAACACCCTAGCAACCACTCTGGTTACCCTAGCAACTCTTTAGAAACACCCTAGCAACCACCCAGGTTACCCTAGCAACCACCTAGCAACACCCTAGCAACCACTCTGGTTACCCTAGCAACCACCTAGCAACACCCTAGCAACCACCCAAAATACCCTAGCAACCGCCTAGCAACCGCCCCGGTTACCTTAGCAACACCCTAGCAACCACTCTGGTTACCCTAGCAACTCCTTAGCAACACCCTAGCAACCACCCAGGTTACCCTAGCAACCACCTAGCAACACCCTAGCAACCACTTTAGTTACCCTAGCAACTGCCTAGCAACACCCTAGCAACCACTCTGGTTACCCTAGCAACCACTCCAGTTACCCTAAATTAACATTAATTAGCGAAATTAACGTTTCCGGTGCGACGTTCTCAGCCAACTTCTAAAGTTTGTCTCGACGAACTTTATCCTCTCTAGTTAAGTTGGCTGAGAAGCAGCCAACATATTGAAATGCTAATAAACTTATTTTTATTATTATTATTATTCTTCTGAGCACCTTTTTCTAAACGCATCTCGTCCTACAGCGTTAGTGCTACAGACCCCAAAATCAGAACAGGCCGCAGGCCTGTTCTGAATCGCGTTGCTATGTCTTTTCCAAGGGATCGGACCTACGGTTTTCCTAAAAATGGCGAAAAAAGCCCGAAAAAAAGTCCCATTGACTTTGCATTGCGGAATGTTCAGATATTTCAAACTCCAACTGTCTCCAAATTCAAATCTAAACACTGCAGCTGCTGAGAGTCAGTGCAGGGGCGGTTCTATAACTTTCTCTCATCCAATCAGAATCAGTGATGCTGCCATTCTACCTTATATGGAAAAGGACAGGAAACAGGAAGTGCTTGCACTTCCTGTTTCCTGCCTCATTCCCTTCATGTTTCAAGGTAACTTACATAGGAATTTTGTATTGAATGTAACTCTGCATCACAATATCATAGATTCAAGGGGGAGGGCTCTTTTTAATCAGGCAACCAATGAGTGTCTCATGATGACTATGAAGCCACTCCCTAACAACCAAACGATTACCCTAGCAACCATTTAGCCAGACCTATATCTCTGCTTCTGAGTGTCGTAGAGACATGGGGGTTGGGTCTATTGACTCATGCTAGCAAACAGGACTTCCAACATGCTACATATGCTAGCAGTGAATAGCTACATGCTAATAGTGGTTAGCTAAGTGTTAAATTGTGCTAGGAATGCCATAGTAACTACCCAGAAGACCTCACAACTACGTAGTAACATCCTAGCAACCACCCTGGATACCCTAGCAACTGCCTAGCAACCACCCCAGTTACCCTAGCAACCACCTATCAACACCCTAGCAACCGCCCCAGATACCCTAGCAACTGCCTAGCAACGCCCTAGCAACCACCCTGTTTACCCTAGCAACCGCCTAGCAACACCCTAGCAACCACCCAAAATACCCTGGCAACTGCCTAGCAACACCCTAGCAACCACCCAGGATACCCTAGCAACCGCGTAGCAACCACCCAGGATACCCTAGCAACCACCCAAAACACCCTAGCAACTGCCTAGCAACCACTCTGATTACCCTAGCAACCACTCTGGTTACCCTAGCAACTCCTTAGCAACACCCTAGCAACCACCCTGTTTACCCTAGCAACCGCCTAGCAACCACCCAAAATACCCTGGCAACTGCCTAGCAACACCCTAGCAACCACCCAGGATACCCTAGCAACCGCCTAGCAACCACTCTGGTTACCCTAACAACTGCCTAGCAACACCCTAGCAACCACCCAGGATACCCTAGCAACCACTCTGGTTACCCTAGCAACACCCTAGCAACCACCCAAAACACCCTAGCAACCACTCTGATTACCCTAGCAACCACTCTGGTTACCCTAGCAACTCCTTAGCAACACCCTAGCAACCACTTCAGTTACCCTAGCAACGCCCTAGCAACCACCCAGAAGACCTTAGCAACCTGTTAATTTCTGGTTTCGTAACGTACTTCGTAGTTAATGTTAAATTGTGCTACCAACATGCAAAGTTAAAGTTTCTGGTGCGACGTTCTCAGCCAACTTCTAAAGTTTGTCTCGACGAACTTTATCCTCTCTAGTTATTATTATTATTCTTCTGAGACCCTTTTGTTGACAGTATCTCGTCCTACAGCTTTAGTGCTACAGACCCCAAAATCAGAACAGGCCGCAGGCCTGTTCTGAATTTAGTTGCTATATCTTTTCTAAGGGATCAGACCTACGGTTTTCCTAAAAATGGCAAAAAACGCCCGAAAAAAAGTCCCATTGACTTTGCATTGCGGAATGTTCAGATTTTTCAAACTCCAACTGTCAAAATTCAAATCTAAACACTGCAGCTGCTGAGAGTCAGTGAAGGGGCGGTTCTATCAACTGTTTCTCATCCAATCAGAATCAGTGATGCTGCCATTCTACCTAATATGGCAAAGGACAGGAAACAGGAAGTGCTTGCACTTCCTGTTTCCTGTTTCATGGTAACTTGCATAGGGATTTTGCATTGAACATAACTCTGCATCACAGTATTGTACACTCAAGGGGGAGGGCTCTTTTTAATCAGGCAACCAATGAGTGTCTCATGATGACTATGAAGCCAGTCCCTAACAACCAAACGATTACCCTAGCAACCATTTAGCCAGATCTATATCTCTGCTTCTGAGTGTCGTAGAGACATGGGGGTTGGGTCTATTGACTCATGCTAGCAAACAGGACTTCCAACATGCTACATATGCTAGCAGTGAATAGCTACATGCTAATAGTGGTTAGCTAAGTGTTAAATTGTGCTAGGAATGCCATAGTAACTACCCAGAAGACCTCACAACTACCTAGTAACATCATAGCAACCAACCCAGATACCCTAGCAACTGCCTAGCAACGCCTTAGTAACCACCCTGTTTACCCTAGCAACTGCTTAGCAACCACCCAAAATACCCTAGCAACTGCCTAGCAACCAATCAGGATACCCTAGCAAACACCCCAGTTACCATAGCAACCACCTAGCAACCGCCCCAGATACCCTAGCAACTGCCTAGCAACGCCCTAGCAACCACCCTGTTTACCCTAGCAACCGGCTAGCAACACCCTAGCAACCACCCAAAATACCCTAGCAACTGCCTAGCAACACCCTAGCAACAACCCAAAATACCATAGCAACTGCCTAGCAACACCCTAGCAACCACCCTGTTTACCCTAGCAACCGCCTAGCAACACCCTAGCAACCACCCAAAATACCCTAGCAACTGCCTAGCAACACCCTAGCAACCACCCAGGATACCCTAGCAACCACCTAGCAACACCCTAGCAACCACTCTGGTTACCCTAGCAATCACCTAGCAACACCTTAGCAACCACCCCGGATACCTAAGAAACTCCTTAGCAACACCCTAGCAACCACCCAGGTTACCCTAGCAACCACTCCAGTTACCCTAGCAACACCCTAGCAACCACTCTGATTACCCTAGCAACCACCCCGGATACCCTAGCAACCGCCTAGCAACACCTTAGCATCCATTCTGGTTACCCTAGCAACCACCCCAGTTACCCTAGCAACCACCTAGCAACACCCTAGCAACCACTCTGGTTACCCTAGCAACCACCTAGCAACACCTTAGCAACCACCCCGGATACCTAAGAAACTGCCTAGCAACGCCCTAGCAACCACCCAGAAGACCTTAGCAACCTGTTAATTTCTGGTTTCGTAACGTACTTCGTAGTTAATGTTAAATTGTGCTACCAACATGCAAAATTAAAGTTTCTGGTGCGACGTTCTCAGCCAACTTCTAAAGTTTGTCTCGACGAACTTTATCCTCTCTAGTTAAGTTGGCTGAGAAGCAGCCAACATATTGAAATGCTAATAAACTTATTTTTATTATTAAGTTGGCTGAGAAGCAGCCAACATATTGAAATGCTAATAAACTTATTTTTATTATTATTATTATTATTCTTCTGAGCACCTTTTTCTAAACGCATCTCGTCCTACAGCGTTAGTGCTACAGACCCCAAAATCAGAACAGGCCGCAGGCCTGTTCTGAATCGCGTTGCTATGTCTTTTCCAAGGGATCGGACCTACGGTTTTCCTAAAAATGGCAAAAAAAGCCTGAAAAAAAGTCCCATTGACTTTGCATTGCGGAATGTTCAGATTTTTCAAACTCCAACTGTCTCCAAATTCAAATCTAAACACTGCAGCTGCTGAGAGTCAGTGCAGGGGCGGTTCTATAACTGTCTCTCATCCAATCAGAATCAGTAATGCTGCCATTCTACCTTATATGGCAAAGGACAGGAAACAGGAAGTGCTTGCACTTCCTGTTTCCTGCCTCATTCCCTTCATGTTTCAAGGTAACTTACATAGGAATTTTGTATTGAATGTAACTCTGCATCACAGTATCGTACACTCAAAGGGGAGGGCTCTTTTTAATCAGGCAATCAATGAGTGTCTCAAGATCACTATGAAGCCACTCCCTAACAACCAAACAGAGTACCCTAGCAACCGTTTAGCCAGACCTATATCTCTGGATCTGAGCGTCGTAGAGACATGGGGGTTGGGTTTATTGATTCATGCTAGCAAACAGAACTGTCAACATGCTACACATGCTAGCCGTGAATAGCTACATGCTAATAGTGGTTAGCTAAGTGTTAAATTGTGCTATGAATGCCATAGTAACTACCCAGAAGACCTCACAACTACCTAGTAACATCCTAGCAACCACCCTGGATACCCTAGCAACTGCCTAGCAACCACCCCAGTTACCCTAGCAACCACCCCAGTTACCCTAGCAACCACCTAGCAACACCCTAGCAACCGCCCCAGATACCCTAGCAACTGCCTAGCAACCACCCAAATACCCTAGCAACTGCCTAGCAACGCCCTAGAAACCACCTTGTTTAACCTAGCAACCACCTAGCAACACCCTAGTAACCACCCAAAATACCCTAGCAACTGCCTAGCAACACCCTAGCAACCACCCAAAATACCCTAGCAACCACCTAGCAACCGCCCCGGTTACCCTAGCAACCACTCTGGTTACCCTAGCAACTCCTTAGCAACACCCTAGCAACCACCCAGGTTACCCAAGCAACCACCTAGCAACCACTCTGGTTACCATAGCAACCACTCCAGTTACCCTAGCAACACCCTAGCAACCACTCTCTTTACCCTAGCAACCACCCCTGTTACCCTAGCAACCGCCTAGCAACACCCTAGCAACCACTCTGGTTACCCTAGCAACCATCCCTGATACCCTAGCAACCGCCTAGCAACACCCTAGCAACCACTCTGGTTACCCTAGCAACCACCTAGCAACCACCCTGGATACCTAAGAAACTGCCTAGCAACGCCCTAGCAACCACAGAGAAGACCTTAGCAACCTGTTAATTTCTGGTTTCGTAACGTACTTTGTATTTAATGTTAAATTGTGCTACCAACATGCAAAATTAAAGTTTCCGGTGCGACGTTCTCAGCCAACTTCTAAAGTTTGTCTCGACGAACTTTATCCTCTCTAGTTATTATTATTATTCTTCTGAGACCCTTTTGTTGACAGTATCTCGTCCTACAGCTTTAGTGCTACAGACCCCAAAATCAGAACAGGCCGCAGGCCTGTTCTGAATTTAGTTGCTATATCTTTTCTAAGGGATCAGACCTACGGTTTTCCTAAAAATGGCAAAAAACGCCCGAAAAAAGGTCCCATTGACTTTGCATTGCGGAATGTTCAGATTTTTCAAACTCCAACTGTCTCCAAATTCAAATCTAAACACTGCAGCTGCTGAGAGTCAGTGCAGGGGCGGTTCTATAACTGTCTCTCATCCAATCAGAATCAGTGATGCTGCCATTCTACCTTTTATGGCAAAGGACAGGAAACAGGAAGTGCTTGCACTTCCTGTTTCATTCCCTTCATGTTTCATGGTAACTTGCATAGGGATTTTGCATTGAACATAACTCTGCATCACAGTATTGTACACTCAAGGGGGAGGGCTCTTTTTAATCAGGCAACCAATGAGTGTCTCATGATGACTATGAAGCCACTCCCTAACAACCCAACAGATTACCCTAGCAACCATTTAGCCAGATCTATATCTCTGCTTCTGAGTGTCGTAGAGACATGGGGTTTGGCTCTATTGACTCATGCTAGCAAACAGGACTTCCAACATGCTACACATGCTAGCAGTGAATAGCTACATGCTAATAGTGGTTAGCTAAGTGTTAAATTGTGCTAGGAATGCCATAGTAACTACCCAGAAGACCTCACAACTACCTAGTAACATCCTAGCAACCACCCTGGATACCCTAGCAACTGCCTAGCAACCACCCAAAATACCCTAGCAACTGCCTAGCAATGCCCTAGCAACCACCCTGTTTACCCTAGCAACTGCCTAGCAACCACCCAAAATACCCTTGCAACTGCCTAGCAACCACTCAGGATACCCTAGCAACCACCTAGCAACACACTAGCAACCGCCCCAGATACCCTAGCAACTGCCTAGCAACACCCTAGCAACCACCCAGGATACCCTAGCAACCACCTAGCAACCACCCAAAATACCCTAGCAACCGCCTAGCAACCTCCCCGGTTACCTTAGCAACACCCTAGCAACCACTCAGGATACCCTAGCAACCACCTAGCAACACCCTAGCAACCGCCCCAGATACCCTAGCAACACCCTAGCAACCACCCAGGATACCCTAGCAACCACCTAGCAACACCCTAGCAACCACCCAAAATACCCTAGCAACCGCCTAGCAACCTCCCCGGTTACATTAACAACACCCTAGCAACCACTCTGGTTACCCTAGCAACTCTTTAGAAACACCCTAGCAACCACCCAGGTTACCCTAGCAACCACCTAGCAACACCCTAGCAACCACTCTGGTTACCCTAGCAACCACCTAGCAACACCCTAGCAACCACCCAAAATACCCTAGCAACCGCCTAGCAACCGCCCCGGTTACCTTAGCAACACCCTAGCAACCACTCTGGTTACCCTAGCAACTCCTTAGCAACACCCTAGCAACCACCCAGGTTACCCTAGCAACCACCTAGCAACACCCTAGCAACCACTTTAGTTACCCTAGCAACTGCCTAGCAACACCCTAGCAACCACTCTGGTTACCCTAGCAACCACTCCAGTTACCCTAAATTAACATTAATTAGCGAAATTAACGTTTCCGGTGCGACGTTCTCAGCCAACTTCTAAAGTTTGTCTCGACGAACTTTATCCTCTCTAGTTATTATTATTCTTCTGAGACCCTTTTGTTGACAGTATCTCGTCCTACAGCGTTAGTGCTACAGACCCCAAAATCAGAACAGGCCGCAGGCCTGTTCTGAATTTAGTTGCTATATCTTTTCTAAGGGATCAGACCTACGGTTTTCCTAAAAATGGCAAAAAATGCCCGAAAAAAAGTCCCATTGACTTTGCATTGCGGAATGTTCAGATTTTTCAAACTCCAACTGTCTCCAAATTCAAATCTAAACACTGCAGCTGCTGAGAGTCAGTGCAGGGGCGGTTCTATAACTGTCTCTCATCCAATCAGAATCAGTGATGCTGCCATTCTACCTAATATGGCAAAGGACAGGAAACAGGAAGTGCTTGCACTTCCTGTTTCCTGTTTCATTCCCTTCATGTTTCATGGTAACTTGCATAGGGATTTTGCATTGAACATAACTCTGCATCACAGTATTGTACACTCAAGGGGGAGGGCTCTTTTTAATCAGGCAACCAATGAGTGTCTCATGATGACTATGAAGCCACTCCCTAACAACCCAACAGATTACCCTAGCAACCATTTAGCCAGACCTATATCTCTGCTTCTGAGTGTCGTAGAGACATGGGGGTTGGGTCTATTGACTCAAGCTAGCAAACAGGACTTCCAACATGCTACATATGCTAGCAGTGAATAGCTACATGCTAATAGTGGTTAGCTAAGTGTTAAATTGTGCTAGGAATGCCATAGTAACTACCCAGAAGACCTCACAACTATCTAGTAACATCCTAGCAACCACCCTGGATACCCTAGCAACTGCATAGCAACCACCCCAGTTACCCTAGCAAGCACCTAGCAACACCCTAGCAACCGCCCCAGATACCCTAGCAACTGCCTAACAACCACCCAAAATACCCTAGCAACCACCTTGTTTACCCTAGCAACCGCCTAGCAACCCCCCAAAATACCCTAGCAACTGCCTAGCAACCACTCAGGATACCCTAGCAACCACCCTAGTTACCCTAGCAACCACCTAGCAACACCCTAGCAACCGCCCCAGATACCATAGCAACTGCCTAGCAACGCCCTAGCAACCACCCTGTTTACCCTAGCAACCGCCTAGCAACTCCCTAGCAACCACCTAGGATACCCTAGCAACCGCCTAGCAACCACTCTGGTTACCCTAGCAACCACCTAGCAACACCCTAGCAACCACCCAAAATACCCTAGCAACCGCCTAGCAACCACTGATTACTCTAGCAACATCCTAGCAACCACTGATTACCCTAGCAACTCCTTAGCAACACCCTAGCAACCACCCAGGTTACCCTAGCAACCACCTAGCAACCACTCTGGTTACCCTAGCAACTGCCTAGCAACACCCTAGCAACCACTCCAGTTACCCTAGCAACCGCCTAGCAACACCCTAGCAACCACTCTGGTTACCCTAGCAACCACCCCGGTTACCTTAGCAACCTCCTAGCAACACCCTAGCAACCACTCTGGTTACCCTAGCAACCACCTAGCAACACCTTAGCAACCACCCCGGACACCTAAGAAACTGCCTAGCAACGCCCTAGCAACCACCCAGAAGACCTTAGCAACCTGTTAATTTCTGATTTCGTAACGTACTTTGTATTTAATGTTAAATTGTGCTACCAACATGCAAAATTAACGTTTCCGGTGCAACGTTCTCAGCCAACTTCTAAAGTTTGTCTCGACGAACTTTATCCTCTCTAGTTAAGTTGGCTGAGAAGCAGCCAACATATTGAAATGCTAATAAACTTATTATTATTATTATTATTCTTCTGTACAAAAATTTACACGCTATCTCCTCCAACAGCTTTAGTGCTACAGGACCCAAAATCAGAACAGGCCGAAGGCCTGTTCTGACTCGAGTTGCTATATCTTTTCTAAGGAATCGGACCTACGGTTTTCCTAAAAATGGTGAAAAAAAGCCCCAAAAAAGTCCCATTGACTTTGCATTGCGGAATGTTCAGATATTTCAAACTCCAACTGTCTCCAAATTCAAATCTAAACACTGCAGCTGCTGAGAGTCAGTGCAGGGGCGGTTCTATAACTGTCTCTCATCCATTCAGAATCAGTGATGCTGCCATTCTACCTTATATGGCAAAGGACAGGAAACAGGAAGTGCTTGCACTTCCTGTTTCCTGTTTCATTCCCTTCATGTTTCAAGGTAACTTACATAGGAATTTTGTATTGAATGTAACTCTGCATCACAATATCATAGATTCAAGGGGGAAGGCTCTTTTTAATCAGGCAACCAATGAGTGTCTCATGATCACTTTGAAGCCACTCCCTAAAAACCAAACAGAGTACCTTAGCAACAGTTTAGCCAGACCTATATCTCCGCTTCTGAGCGTCGTACAGACATGGGAGTTGGTTCTATTGACTCATGCTAGCACACAGGACTTCCTACATGCTACATATGCTAGCAGTGAATAGCTACATGCTAATAGGGGTAAGCTAAGTGTTAAATTGTGCTAGGAATGCCATTGTAACTACCCAGAAGACCTCACAACTACCTAGTAACATCCTAGCAACCACCCTGGATACCCTAGCAACTGCCTAGCAACCACCCCAGTTAACCTAGCAACCACCTAGCAACACCCTAGCAACCGCCCCAGATACCCTAGCAACTGCCTAGCAACCACCCAAAATACCCTAGCAACTGCCTAGCAACGCCCTAGCAACCACCCTGTTTACCCTAGCAACTTCCTAGCAACCACCCAAAATACCATAGCAACTGCCTAGCAACCACTCAGGATACCCTAGCAACCACCCCAGTTACCCTAGCAACCACCTAGCAACACCCTAGCAACCGCCCCAGATACCCTAGCAACTGCCTAGCAACGCCCTGGCAACCACCCAGAAGACCGTAGCAACCACCTAGCAACACCCTAGCAACCACTCTAGTTACCCTAGCAACCGCCTAACAACACCCTAGCAACCACTCTGGTTACCCTAGCAACTGCCTAGCAACCACTCTGGTTACCCTAGCAACCACCTAGCAACACCCTAGCAACCACTCCAGTTACCCTAGCAACCGCCTAGCTACACCCTAGCAACACTCTGGTTACCCTAGCAACCGCCTAGCAACACCCTAGCAACCACTCTGGTTACCCTAGCAACCACCTAGCAACCACCCAGAAGACCTTAGCAACCTGTTAATTTCTGATTTCGTAACGTACTTTGTATCTAATGTTAAATTGTGCTACCAACATGCGAAATTAACGTTTCCGGTGCAACGCTCTCAGCCAACTTCTAAAGTTTGTCTCGACGAACTTTATCCTCTCTAGTTATTATTATTCTTCTGAGCACCTTTTTCTAAACGCATCTCGTCCTACAGCGTTAGTGCTACAGACCCCAAAATCAGAACAGGCCGCAGGCCTGTTCTGAATCGCGTTGCTATGTCTTTTCCAAGGGATCGGACCTACGGTTTTCCTAAAAATGTCGAAAAAAGCCCGAAAAAAAGTCCCATTGACTTTGCATTGCGGAATGTTCAGATATTTCAAACTCCAACTGTCTCCAAATTCAAATCTAAACACTGCAGCTGCTGAGAGTCAGTGCAGGGGCGGTTCTATAACTGTCTCTCATCCAATCAGAATCAGTGATGCTGCCATTCTACCTTATATGGCAAAGGACAGGAAACAGGAAGTGCTTGCACTTCCTGTTTCCTGCCTCATTCCCTTCATGTTTCAAGGTAACTTACATAGGAATTTTGTATTGAATGTAACTCTGCATCACAATATCATAGATTCAAGGGGGAGGGCTCTTTTTAATCAGGCAACCAATGAGTGTCTCATGATCACTTTGAAGCCACTCCCTAACAACCAAACAGAGTACCTTAGCAACAGTTTAGCCAGACCTATATCTCTGCTTCTGAGTGTCGTAGAGACATGGGGGTTGGGTCTATTGACTCATGCTAGCAAACAGGACTTCCTACATGCTACATATGCTAGCAGTGAATAGCTACATGCTAATAGGGGTTAGCTAAGTGTTAAATTGTGCTAGGAATGCCATTGTAACTACCCAGAAGACCTCACAACTACCTAGTAACATCCTAGCAACCACCCTGGATACCCTAGCAACTGCCTAGCAACCACCCAAATACCCTAGCAACTGCCTAGCAACACCCTAGCAACCACCCAGGATACCCTAGCAACCGCCTAGCAACCACTCTGATTACCCTAGCAACACCCTAGCAACCACTCTGGTTACCCTAGCAACCACCTAGCAACACCCTAGCAACCACTCCAGTTACCCTAGCAACCGCCTAGCAACCACTCTGTTTACCCTAGCAACTGCCTAGCAACAACCTAGCAACCACCCTTAGTTACCCTAGCAACCACCTAGCAACACCCTAGCAACCACCCAAAATACCCTAGCAACTGCCTAGCAACACCCTAGCAACCAATCAGGATACCCTAGCAACTGCCTAGCAACAACCTAGCAACCACCCCACTTACCCTAGCAACCACATAGCAACACCCTAGCAACCACCCCTGTTACCCTAGCAACCGCCTAGCAACACCCTAACCTGCGAAATTAAAGTTTCCGGTGCGACGTTCTCAGCCAACTTCTAAAGTTTGTCTCGACGAACTTTATCCTCTCTAGTTACATTTCATATGCAACTTACTACTCCTGCAACTCCAATCCCTCTACCAGTCACTTTCGGGCAAAACCTACGCTCTCTTTCTAATTCCCAGTTTTACTCTGTTGTTTCATGTTCTCTTCCCTCTCCCAAACACTTCTCATCACTGCATATGAATACTGCAAGACACTTTATGTTCTACTTTGACATCTTGTCTAGATAATATCTGTCCGCTTTCTTCCAGGTCATCATTTGCTACTCCCTCTAACTCCTGGCTTACGGATGTTCTTCGTGAACACCGGACCAAGCTATGGGCAGCTGAGAGAAAATGGCACAAGTCAAAGGACCTGTCTGACCTGAGTTTGTATAAATCTCTGCTCTGCTCCCCCTGCTGGTGGAACGATCTCCCTACCCTCATCTGGAAAGCAGATTCCTTGTCAAGGTTTAAAAGACAACTGAAAACACATCTCTTTTTATAGACGCTAATTATTTTTGTTGAAAAAACTCAATTCAACAATTATAATATCAGATCATGGACCATTGCTCCTTGAATTACCTTTTACTCTGCTCTGTACACGTCAACACATGGTGGCTCCCAGGTGTTAGCGGGCTCTGGCGCTGGCTGGTGAGTCGCTGGCTGCTCTGGAGCGGCAGGCTTGTGCAGCCTCCAGGCGCGCATGACTGCCACAGAGAAAAACAAAAATACCGCCCTTTGGGCCGAAGCGGGGGAGATCGGCGCAGGCTGACGAGAAGTGGCCTCTGGAGCTGGCTGACGAGTTTAGGCGTGCTTTAGGGCAGCAGCCTTGTGCAGTCTCCAGGCGCGAACAGCTGCCAGAGCAAAGATCAGTTGCACTGCCCTTTGGGTCATGGCGGCAGTGATTCTGTAAAAGTCTTTAGTGGGCAACCAACCCGGTCGATTGTTCTGTATGACTGTGACAATTTATTTTAAACCACTTTAAAATCTTTTGGATTGTGTTAGACAGGTACATTAATTAGAGATTTATTCAACCATGATTTCAAACAAAAACTCAAGTGAACACAATTTAGTTATATGTAATTACAATGTATTTTTTATTTTTTGTATATATATGCTCTAACATTTATTGTAAAATATGAATAATTGGCTGCTTCCTTATAGTACTTCTGTAATCCAGAGTTAGTAAGTAATGTATTCCACAAAAACATTTTGCACAGAGTGATTTAACCATTTTATCTAAGTGCAGAAGGACAAGCATCATTAGCAGAGACAGCAGCAATCATTTCTTAATTTGGTCCTCATGCTGTGTCTCATTAACTTGTAGGTCACAATTGCCATCCAGGAGTACTTTTGCTTTCTCCAGTTTAATAACAGTATAATTAGTAGTTTAGCACAACAGGTTCAACTAGGAAGCCACCATAAATTGACCATACTTGATACAAAGAAAATGAAACTCTATTTGGTTGTCAGACTGTCAAAGGAGATTATTAATGGATTAAACTGTTCAAAGCCAAAGCATTCTCTGATTAAACTTTATTTTATTTTACATAGCTTGTATAAAAGTGTATTTATTGTGTACTTGCCTAAGAAAGTACTTGGCAATAAAAGGTAAATACATGGTTTAAGGATACGTTTAAAGGTAGGTTAAGGGTTAGTTCTAGTCACTATCGTAACAATAATTACATAATATGTGCATGGGGAACAGGACTGTAAACTAAAGTTCTAGCCTTTTTCTTCATATCTAGGAAGTATATAAGCATAAGTATATCTATGAAGTACTTGTCAATAAAAGGTAAATACATGGTTTAAGGATAAGTTTAAAGGTAGGTTCAGGGTTACTATCGTAACAATAATTACATAATATGTGCATGGGGAACAGGACTGTAAACTAAAGTTCTACCCTTTTTCTTCATATCTAAAGCAGTCATAATTTTGACATTTTGACATTTTCTTTATCAGATGAATTGATAATGTTTCAAGGATGTTGAGGTGAGAGTTAAGAGTTTAAAAATCTATTTCAAAAGAAGAAGATATGACACTAATGCTTTTCATGTTGTCATGCAAGGTGCTGGTGTGCGATGCGGAGGCAATGAGGAGCAACAGGTTCCAACGAAAACACTTCTTTATTCACAAATCGAAAAAAACAACAACACTTTAAATATAGAACAGAAAGCGGCACTTGTCGTGCAAAACCAGGAAACACATAGGATAACTTGGAGAACCCAGAAAGTGCATCCACATAAACAGAGATATACATAACGTTAACGTTAACAACTGACAAAGACAAGATGATACAGGAAGGTATTTATACAAGATTACACAAGGAGTACCTGACAGGACTAAACAAGGTCAGTGATTAACAAGACAGGTGTAACAAGGACACAGAATGATACAACGACACAACCTGGATGTGAACCACGTGACATGACTGTGACACATGTTTATTCCACATGTCAAGCATTCAATTAATTTTGAATATTTAATGAAGATAAGGATAATGTCGAATAAGGATAACCTTTAATTTGGCATGACATTTAAATCCGGCAGTTGTTTAGTGAGCTGGTTGTGAATCTTGAAGGTCAATGGTTACATGTGGACTAGTCTGTGACCTTACAAGAAACTAGAAGTTGTCCTTGTCTGAGTCATGCAACCTCAATGGACAAAACAAACCTCTCTGAAGTTCAAACTGAGAAATTATTTAATAATAGTCCAGAGACAGTGGGTCGATACAGCATGTGATACATTTGATATTTTTTTCAAATGCCGAGGAAAAACCAACTGCAATGTCACATATACTAATACTTTACTTGTATAATACATATATACTTGTATAATACTTTTTATAATACTGATGATTGAGGTGTTTTTTTTAAGTCTAGAAAAATTACAGCCTGTCAAATACCCACACTTGTAGTTTTTGCCTCTTGAGAACATGTGCACTCAACTAGAAGTAACTGTGCCAGACTTTACCAGGTCTTACAAACGGCAAACCTCCGTGCCCTTAACACACACTAATAAACCCACACTATCTCAAATACAGCTACAAAGAGGTTTTCAAGGCTACGCTTATCCCATCATGGATCATTTTCAGGAACTCATGTACCACAAAATTGTAAGATGTCAAAGAAAAGTATCCCACAGGATGTTGAATTAATAACATATTACATATAATTCAGAAGTAAAACATAAAGTGTTACAAAGATGAGTATGTAGATTTTGTACAACATTTGCAACTGCTTTTTATCACTTAATAAGAAGAACCACAGTTACTAAATTGTATTGTCTATTACATGAATAGACTTAACAGATATTTAGACATTTATTTTAAAGCTTTTAAAATAAAGTGTATAAGTGCTGTCCTGTTTGGAAACCAAAAGCTCTATACACATTTGCTGTGTTCAGGGACATTTAAATACTTGGTCCAAAAAGACTGCGGTTTCATATGAAATCGCATACTTCCTTACTATATAGTAGCTGAAAAACAATATGTGACAAAAAGTATGCACTAATAAAAGAGTATTTTACACTTTACACTTTACTATCCCATGAGGTCAGAGAACCATATTTTTGAATATCAGTGAAGTGACGTAACTGATGCTGATAGGTTACATTATAATGACAACATAGTGAATGTAGTACGTCCAGATTATATTAATACTACACACATTCATACCACATAGAACACATATACTTTTTTTAGCAGTCATGAATTACTTATTCAGAATAATTATAAAATGTCTTTATAAATAAAAAAATTAAAAACAGTGCATGGTCTTTAGTTTTTAACTTTTTAATTTGACATCTTAAAGTGTGCAAATTTTAAAAGTCTGGTGGTTAAAATTTATATTCAGGTATTAAGTTTGGACAAATTAAATAATAAAATATTTAATTAAATATTAAATATTAGATTATAACTTTGTATACAATTATCAGAGTTAAAAAATAATAATAATTGAATATGATTATTTTCAGCCATGCTGTTTTCAGTATCCATGTGAACTACATGGATACTGAAAGTATTTCAGTATATATGTGAACTATTCTGCAATGAAAGCATCTTCACTGTCAAGGAAGTGTTTTAAAAGAGAAGAGGGCTCTGATTCTTGGAACAAAACATGTTTAGATGTTAGTTTTTTATTATTTGAAAACAGTTTAACAGCTATTTTTATATTATATTATATATATTTTATATTATAAAAATATGTTTTAGCATAAATGTTCTTTTCAGACACATTGATGCTCTTTCAATTTGATCCAACCGATAACAGTATAATTATCACATGAAGCTGTTTTAACGAACGCAAAAGTGTAGTAGATAACAATAATGAATATATTTAACTATAAATAGCAGTGCAAACTATAGCAGTGCAAACCAAGAGAAAACAAAAACACAACAGAACATTTTACAATAAAATCTTCAATTATATAATAATGGTGATCAGTAAATTAGCTAAGGGACAAAATTATTATTATACCCCTCCCCCCATTTCATACTGTTATGAACAAACATGTCCTAAATTCAGTAGATCTCTATCGACCTTTTTAATATTAGGTATATATAACCAATGTTCTTCAGTGAAGCAGACATAATACAATCTGGTTCAGGTAATCTTTTAATATTTTACACAATATATATATATATATATATATATATATATTAAATCTTCAAAATTAATAAAACGTTACATTTTATGGTGTTAAGTACTGACTGTCACAGCATCGTTTAACCGGAACTTTTATTTTGCCTTTTTATGTCACGTGTTCCTTTGTTCTAGATCCTTCCATCACTTATCTGTTACCATGAACATTAATCGCCACAGCTATTTATCATTTGATCATTACCACTCATATATTTAGTTCTTTCTCTTTAATATTCAGTTGTTTGTGTTTGACAAATGTTTGTGTGAACTAGATGATTGTGTTAGCACTACTGTTACTATTTTCCTTGTCTTCATTAAAGTTTAGTTGGATCATCATCTTTGTCTTTGCCCCATGACTGACAGAGTTGAAAAATATTAAGGGTGTTGACAAAGGTCCAACTAAGCCAAGGTTACAACTGGTAAGACAAACAAGAAGTTAAGATAGCTAACTAACTTTAAATAATATTTGAATTTAATACAACAATACCTCAAGTGGTGTCACACCTCTGAGCCGCAAAGGCTGAGGATTCAGACACAGTCCTTTATCAGGGTAATAACAATCAAATATAATTTCATAATCAAATGCATTTCGTTTCAAACACTTTATTTGGCCTTTTTACATTGTGAACTCTTGCAGAGGAAAGGTTCAATTACCTGTATTTTTTGTATAAAAAATATAACATCTATTTCAAATAATTTTAAAGAAATAATTTTAAAATATTAACAAAGAATGCCCTGAGCCATGAGCACAAATTTTCATTAGATATTACTTAAGTACTTTTATTTTGAATCGTATCTTCCATTTTTAACATAAAGGGGGATTTTGTGTTTAGGACATGATTTTCCCCTTATCTCAAGAATCAGTGTGGAACCAATGTTCCAGTGGTCGATGAGACTCACACTCTCTTCTTTTCAGCATCAAGCTGGGTGAATTTGAAAGTCACTGCACATCTCTTATTGATCCACTTGAAGTAACTGATACAACTGCTACTGGGCAAATTTGTGATTGTGTACTTGACTGAAAGTGACTGGGAGGGGAAGATCTAATCTAACTTTATTTTGTTGCGTCACACCGTTTTGGTATAGCTTGGATTTTGTTTATTCCTGTCACTTTTGCAGTGGGTTTCGTGATCTTATCTTGGGTCCCACAAAGCCATGCCTGTGTGAATCTAATGATTACACGATATTGTAGAATTGTGCTAAGGCAGGTTAAGATGTTCATTGTCCTTGTAACTTATTCATATATTTGCAAGATTTCAAGGACATGGCAGTTTTAAGGACTCAGACAGGTGAGTATCAGCATTATCAATAGTTTAATGGAAATATATAACTAACTTGTATGTGTCTGTGTCACAAAGATTGTAGTGTAGAGGAGCCTAATACGTATAGGTGAGTTTACGACATGTCAGAATTTTCATAATTATACGATTCCAACTTGTTCAGTCTCCTGTCTCATAAATCTCACCTGCATGTTCACTCATCTAATGTTGGCCATTTTTCTCGCCTGCATTGGCAAAATTTGTGATTTCACATCTGGGTCGACAGTCCCACAAATCAGCCTGCACTCATCTATTTCTGTGGACTCTGCCGCTTATAACCACACTCAAAACTCTTAGAGCTCAAATAAATCAGAGATGAACTATTACAATGAATCACTGGAAAGAATACTTTTAGTCAAGAGAATTCATGTCTTCTAAAATGTTTCTAGAAGTATTTTTTTTTTTATGGCTTGTGGTGAAGAGCTAGAACTGATCTGTTTATAATCAGGTCATGTAATGCTAACAAATGTCCTTAACTGTCAATTAATTTACTATCTAATGCACTTTTTTACATTAACAAATGTTGTGATTTTTTTTTTAAATGCATCACTTTAACAACCTTTACACACTATACATATTAAAACATTATTAATTCATAATTCGTAAAGGTCACATATTTGCTCTTTATTTGTATATTTATATATAAGTTATTTAGGATAACAGTAACAATCCAACAAACACACAGAGAAAACAAGAACATTCATATACCGACAGTGATGAACAAAACACTTCTGAAACATAAGAGCATACATCCAAAAGGATATTAAGTGTGTCTAATGATGGTAACCATGGTAACTAATATAACAAGGAGATACAGACACCAAACACAGGAAGGTTCCATGGATAATTTTTTTTAGAACAGAATATTTCAAGAAGCCCATACAGAACCAAAAAATAACACAGAGCTGGGATAATGACAGTCCAGGTGGGAGGTAGATTGGAGGCTGAAAAGGGGGAGGGATAGAGGGTCAGTTGTGTGGTGTGGAAGAGGGCCTGGAGACGAAGGCAAATCGGGGAACCAGGTAGAGCATGGTTGTGTCAGTGCAGACAAGAAGTTCCTTGACAACCTCCATGGTCATATCTGACCAGACAGGAGAGGGGGAGGGAGCCACGGACAGAAAGTGAACTAGAAGATTCAAAGGCCTCTTTGCTCACAGCAGGACATAGAGAATTCAGGAACTGAAATCGGGATTTTCCTTAGTTGTTAGTTATAATCATAAAAATTAAAATAAACATTTGAAATATACCAGTCTGTGTGTAATGAATGAATATAATATCCAAGTTTCACTTTTTGAATGGAATTGGTGAAATAAATTGATATAAATTTAAATAAATTATTTTCTAATTATATGACCAGCACCTCTATGCCTGTGTATGTCATTTGGTTTGCTTCTCAATTTTTGAAGCTACCTCACCTATTGGCAACACTATGTTCACCGTGGAAAGGGAAAATTGAGAAACACAGGAGGCAATAAGTAATTTCACAGTCTTTATTTTGCCGAGCTTGATCTTCACAAACAATATGCTATTGCATATCACAGCAGAGGTTCCTATTGTATATATGTGTGAGAGAATGCAAACATTAAGTAGAAAGACCAGAAACATGACAAAAGGATAGAAACACTTTGTGCCTTTTGTGACACAAGACTCAAGGGAATTAAATTATCTCATCTTCATGTAATTCAGAATAGGTGAATGCAAAATTGAGTCATCAAGCTGTATGTTTTTTTTTCAACTTTCATTGTTCTATGCCACGGACTCTTCACCAGGAATGAATTGGACCTGCTGCTCATTTTCTGTATTGATTTATATCCGAATATTCAATTATGCAAATCGGGTAGCACAAACACACCTTCAATAATTTGTGTTAAATGAAGTTTGCATGTTGCAATTCCTCATCTTACAGGTCACTTAGGAGTGCTAGATTGCGTAGGATGCAGCAAACCTTTATCTAATCTGATTTACTTTACTGGGAATGTACAGCGTCAATATAGTCTGTTAGATTTACTTAAGATGTGTGTGATGGATGACAGGTTCAAGATCACTTTGGAATGAAAAGTAGTATATTTATGTTTATAAAAGTGGACTTCAATATACAATGGACAAAGATGAACATGTTTGCCAAAAATCAGTGGCATTGCACTATAAACATAATCAAAGAGTTGTCTGGAAACTAAAGCTGTTCAAGGCTTCAGAGAAATGAAGAACCGATTCACCTCGGGTCCCATTTTACATCACACTTATCCCAAATTATCTTTCGTGGTTGAAGTAAATGCAATCAGCATATTGGCAGTATCCTCTCTAAACGCCAAGGTAATCCTTCTAAGCGTTTCCCCTGTGTTTACTACTATCAAAAATGTTCCGCTGCTGAACATAAACATGATGTGGGTAATCGTGAATCGCTTGCTATGAAAGCAGCATTTGAGGAATGCTGACACTGGCTGGAGGGGTCCAGAAATCTATTTCAGCTATTGTCAGATCATCGCAACCTAGAATATATTTGTTTACCCAAAAGATTAAACCCCAGACAAGCCAGATGGACACTATTCTTCACTCCATTTCATTTTTTAATAACTTCTCATCTAGGACTAAAAACATTCAAAACTGACTCCCTATCCTGTCAATATGACTTCACTCCTCAGATTCTCTCTACAGAATCCATGATTTCATTGTCTGATTCTAGCTCCCAACCAGTGGGACATCATGTCCAAATCACCCAGTCAAGAATACCTGCCCAACCAAACGTTTACTCCAAGTCTATGAGAAAAAGTAATCCACTTGGTGCATGCCTTTTCAAGCTTTTGCCATCCAGATATTTATACCACAGTAATATTGCCTAGGGAAAAAAAGAAAAAGAAAAATCATCCAAAGCGACTTGCATTGCATTCAAGGAACACAATGATCTAATCATTGACATTCTAACTCATTTTTATGTGTCTGTCAGGTCTCTGTCTACTTCCTGGTTCCTCCCGTGATCTCCCAGTGTTATTCTCTGGACAGACTACGCACAGAACTCAATCCTCAAACCATCCACAAAACTAACATCTTTTCAGTGTTTTCTGGGGTTCCAACGTCCTCTATTTCCAAGTTCTGAAGCTGGCTCTCATCACCATCCTAGGCCCAACTACACTCCAGGTCTGTGGGTGTGGCTTTCAACCCTTCATCTTCATTTACCTTTCAAGAAACTTAGTCCCAGATATTTGGGTCCTTTAAAAATGCTGAGACAAATTATTCCTGTGTCATATTGCGTCCACTTACCTGCTAATTATCATATACGTATTGCTGCTGAAACCTGAGGGTGGAGGAGGAAGGCGGTGACTCAGGGCCCCCACCCATGATTGTGGCGAGGTGGCATTTCAAGCTCGAGATTTACAAGATTTCAGTCGTTGGGGACACCAGATCCAATATCTAGCAGATTTGGAAGGACATGGTAAGACTCGCCATCGAATGTACTTACCCGAGTACTAGCATTTACTATTGAACTAGATTTCCCATGAGTCCACAAACTTGGACTGATTAGTGCACACCCCCTGTTCCTAATTGCTCAGACTGTTTAAATGATCATTCATTGAGAAGTCTTATTTGCCCTGGCTTATTCTGCCCGTGTTTAACTCTGCCTTGGATTACCATGTACAAATGTTTTCTGCCTGTTTACCATTGTGTTTTTCTGGACTACTCTTGTTGATGCTGCTTGGCCCGATTCTCTGGCTTTTGTGACCACATTTACATTTACTTACTCTATTGTTATTTGCCTTGGTGTTTTGACCCACCCCTGTCTGTACTCTGAATTTTCTTTGTGTTAATAATACCCACATGTATCCCATTCAGCATGAGTCCTTGTTTAAACACAGATTATAAAGGATACATATCTGAATTCGTTATTAATTTAAAAATATTTTACAAATATTTTAAGATGTCATATAGTGAGTCCCCAAATTAATTTTTTGGATTTTCTTTTTGTCAGATGTTTGGATTTGATCTTTTAGAGTTTTAGAGTTGACCATGTTTTATAAAAAAAAAAATATATATCTAATATAAAATGAATACAAATAATTTTTTATATTTTACATTTTTATAAACTTAAACTTGTATAACTTTTTTTTCATTTCACATTCAAACTTTCTTACTTCTATAGTAATCTCAGAATTACTCAAGTTTTATGACACTGTAGAGTTGAAGAGTCCTGACATACAGCAAAAAACTCAAATCCGATTGAGTCAAATTGATCCACAACATAATATGAGGGCCACAAAACGTCTCGGGTTACGTATGTAACCCTGGTTCCCTGAAGGGGAACGAGACGCTGTGTCAAAAGTGCTAGGGGAAATACCTTGACGTCAGTCACGTGAAGATGTGTACAACCAATGAGAGAATTATGCGTGTGAATGCGAGTCGAGGGTCAGTGACGTCATGAACAGAGCATAAAAGCGCACTGGAACCCGGAAGTGACTGCAAAAGAGTGTCTGAAGCGGGCCCAGAGGCGCAAGGATCTGAGGCAGAGACGCAGCGTCTCGTTCCCCTTCAGGGAACCAGGGTTACATACATAACCCGAGACGTTCCCTTTCATGGGAACTCGAGCTGCGTCAAAAGCGCTAGGGGAACGCTATACCAATGTCACCTCAGCGATGCCGGCCTGCGGGTGTGTCCCAGCTCACTGCTCGCACTGGACAGACCTTGTTCTTGCGCTCCTGCTCATGATCGTCGAAGGGGGGTGGACAGAAGGCCTGTAGCATGATAGACCGAGCCACATTAGTGGGAACCTTGGGGATATAACCTGGCCTCGTGTGGAGAAAAACTTTTGGCATCCCAGGCGCGAACTCGAGGCAGGTAGGAGCCACCGAGAGGGCTTGAAGATCCCCAACCCTCTTAAGCGAAGTGATAGCCAGCAAAAGAAAGGTCTTTAGAGAGTGGAGCTTAATAGGAAGCTCGTCTATTGGTTCAAAGGGTGCCTGGGACAGGCCTTGGAGTACCACAGACAAGTCCCAGGCAGGAACCCTGGTCTGAGCCACAGGTCGCTGGATGTGTTAGGGAGAACCACAGAGGGCAATGAGAATTCTCGACGGAGGCAAACAGGTCTACCTGTGCCTGCCCGTATCTCCTCCAATTCTGCTCCACAACCTCGGGGTGGAGCCGCCACTCCCCGGGCCTCGGCCCCTGTCTTGACAGGAAGTCTGCCCCTATGTTCTGAACTCCAGGGATGTGAGCTGCCCTGAGAGAGAGCATCTTGCCCTGAGTCCAGAGGAGGATCTGTCTCGCCAGTTTGTACATGGGACGAGAGCGCAGACCCCCCTCTTGATTGATATACGTGACCACCGTTGTACTGTCGGTAAAAACAGTGACGTGACGGCCGCGAAGGTCCGGGAGGAACGCTAGTAATGCTCTGCGGATTGCCAATAACTCCAGCAGGTTTATGTGCCAGGACTGGTGCCGTGTGCTCCACAGACCTTGTGAGGGAAGTATCCGTTGACAGAGTCACCTGTCGGGACGGAGCCCCCAACACCGGGCCTTGTGACAGGAACCGGGAATTCTTCCACAGACTCAAGGTGCGTAGACATCGCCTCGTGACCTTGATTGTGCGAAGCGGGTTGCCCCTCGGGGAAAACCCTTTGGTACTGAGCCAGCACTGCAGGGGTCTCATGTGCAGTAGGCCGAGCGGAATAACACTGGACGCTGCTGCCATGACCCCCACTACCCTCTGAAAGTGTTTGACAGTGAGTAGCTGGCCTAGTTTGATACTCTTGACGGCTGAACGAATGGAGGAGCGCCCGGGGGAGAGCCGAGCAAACATTGCCTCCGAGTCCCAAATGACTCCCAAGAAAGTGGTTCTCTGAGCAGGAGAAAGTACGCTCTTCTTGGTGTTCAACCTTAACCCCAGCTCCTTCATGTGAGCGAGCACGACATCTCGATGACATTGCTGCTAACCCGGATGACTGGGCTAACACTAGCCAGTCGTCGATATAATTGAGGACACGAATACCCTGGGATCGTAGCGGAGCAAGCGCAGCGTCCACAACTTTTGTGAAGGTGCGGGGCGAGAGTTATAGGCCGATAGGAAGTATGCGATACTGGTACGCCTTCCCCCCGAAGGCGAACCGAAGGAACTTCCTGTGATGAGGAAGGATGGAGATGTGGAAATATGCGTCTTTGAGGTCGATCGTGACGAACCAGTCCTCGGACCTGATATGCGTCACGATCTGCTTGAGCGTTAACATTTTGAAATTTAGACGCATGATAGTGCGATTTAGACGGCGCAAATCCAGAATGGGCCGCAACCCCACATCCTTCTTCGGAACTATGAAGTACCAGCCGTAGAAACCGGACTGTCTGTCTGTGAGGGGTACATACTTGATGGCCCATTTCTCCAGCAGAGAGTTTACTTCTTGTTCCATAACCAGAGCCTGCTGGGGCCCTACCAATGATGGTAGGACCCCCGAAAAACAGGTTGGTGAAGCCCCGAACTGAATGGCATACCCGCAGGTCACCGTGCGCAGGACCCATCGAGAGATGTCCCGGCAGACGCAACTACGCGGCCTGGAACTCTACTAAGGGAACCAGTCTCTCGAGACTGATCTCTGGTACGAGCAGTGACACCACAGGGCCGGGGTTTCCGGACACCACACGGGTGGAATGCTCTAGCACCCTCCTTGGAGGGGGCAGTTTTCCCGTGGCGGGCTCCCTCAGAAGCCGCACACGGAGAGAGCCGCCTTGTTGCGGCTTGCCTTTGGCGTCAGGGACGCTTGCTGGCAGCCTTCTTGGCGTTTAAGATGGTCCTCAGATCCGTCTTTTTGCCAGAAGGCTGGGCCTGAGAGTGCCGGCCCAACCTCCCCTTGTTGGGGGGAGGTAAGCGGGAAGCAACACTCTCCTTCTGTGAGGACCTGTATGAGGATTTGTGAGCCTGCTCACGTGAAGGGCGATGGGGAAGGACCTTGCTGAACACCGCCTGCTGTCGTGCAGCCTCCTGAAACTTGTCGACGACACTTTTTACGCGCCTGTCTCGCTACCTTCTGTGAGATCCATTTGCGATCCCCAGGATTGTGAATGCCGCTGAGCCTCAACTGCAGCAGATCCGGAACCCTGAGAAACGCGAGCCTGGTTAGTGTCCGCAAACACTGACGGGCAAGAGCGGAGAGTACGCAGCGTGAACTTCTCACAGTTCTCACAGTCAGCGCCCTCGAGCGCCGACCGAGCGTGCTCCACTCCCAGGCAGACGACGCACTGCCTGTGCGTATAAATAATAACAGAATAAACGTCTGCTCAGCCATTCAAACAAACACACACAATCTCGCCCTAACTTTTTAAACTAGAAGGTGGTTTGTAACTCGCAAGCACCATCTCTCAGACACACGCACGCTGAAGACACTCAAAGCTGTCACTTCCGGGTTCCGGTGCGCTTTTATGCTCAGTTCATGATGTCACTGACCCGCGACTCGCGACACACGTAATTCTCTCATTGGTTGTACACATCTTCACGTGATTGACGTCAAGGTATTTCCCATAGCACTTTTGACGCAGCTCGAGTTCCCATGAAAGGGAACAATTGTAACCTAAAAATGGCAATATAAATGAACTGCGTCAAACAAAAACATTTTTAGAGTTGCATTTTCATTGAAATTCGGTTTTCTGAAAATTGTAAAATCATTTGAAAAAAAACATAAACATAAACTTGACTAGGAAAAAAAAAACATGGTGTGAACATAAGGGAAATCACATGACATGACAACAAAGAGTCCGACCATACATCAGCCTTATAATCACTGAATCAACCTAAATGCATTAATTTATATCAAGAAAACTAAATATAGCTCTTTGAGCTACAACGACTTACCAATGTGATGCAATGAGCTCAAGTATCCAAATGTCTACATTTTGAAGTGACTGTAAAACTTGTGAATAAGTAATACGCATTGAATTGTTTACTACAAGACCAAATTAAAAGAGAACATTTAATTATTTTAAGTTGATAAGGAAATCATCATTACTACAGTCCAGTGAAAATCCTGACCCCTGCATTTTCCCTAGAATAAAGTAATGACAGATGCAAACCAAAAACAGAAACACTGAGCCAGAGGAAGATTCTATGAGGGATTGGAATGGAAAAGCGTAGAAAAACCTTGTTAACCTTCACCAGACCTGCGGCTGCAGAGTGATAAGATGCTTCTTGACACCTTTAAAGATACAGGATTTTTTTTAATTTTGGGAATCAAATTCTTAAGTTAAGAGGGGAAGGTTTACACATTGTTGCTCTTTTGTGCAATTCATTAGTTATTGTTTCAATGAAAATTTAATTTTTGCTAAAGCATTGGGTCCTCAACTGACAGAAGCCTGTCTGATTCATCTTTATTCTCATGGGAATTCAGTGGAGGCCACGGTGTTGACTCATCAGACCTTGCCTGCAGCAGTATCTCTTTGTGACACTTGTGTTACCCGGGTTTATGTTTCAAAGATTTCTATGTTGCATGCTGATTTCTGTGGATAGCTGATTTTAAGATGCCTTTATTGATTTGAAGCATAAAGCTGCCACATGAAAATGCACATTACCTTAACTATTACATTCTTTGTAGTTACTGTTTCCACATTTTAGAATATTAAACTCTGATATAATCCTGAGGATAATGCACTTTACAAAAAGGTTGTATTTGCTAACTTGAACTACATTAGTTTACAATAGTATCACCATAATTAACTTTCACTTTAGAACAGGGAACCAAATTGCCTTTATTAGTTATGCATTATTGACAGTTTAGCCATAATTATTGGCTTATTCTGGTCAATAAACTTAAATATCACTCAGTACATGCAATAAATAATGTGGATATAACTTTCACTTTAAAACAGGGGGTCAAATTGTCTTAACTGTAAAACCAGCTATTTAAACATATTTACACCATATTGTTCAGTTAACTTAATAGATGGTGAATCACTGAAATGTGACTAAATACATTACTATACAACAATAATAAATGGTTTGTGAGGTTGTAAATAATGGCTAAAAGGCATGTACTGTTAACACTCATTAGATCGCTGGAGATAACTTAAACCCAACCAAATTAACATTTAGATATTTACAATACCACACAGGGAAACGGAGAAAACATAAACAGGTGTGATGAGTTAATGAACAACTTATGAGACTAACTAGGGAAAACAGGAACGCATAAACTAAACAAAACAGAGCATAAATGTGACATTATGTTAACCTCAAAAGGTACTAATAGCATTTTTAAGATCAAAAGTAGAATTCTTTAACATAAGTACTGTGAACTTACATAAACTTATTTATTACCAAACAATAAAAGAGATGAGTAAATTCTGTACAAATATATACTTACTAAAATATAACTACGATGTTAAAAAAAATTAGACCTTATAGTAAGGTGTTACCAAAACACAAATGGAAGTATAGGAGCATAAGATACTAAACAGTAACATGTAAACAGTTCACATGTATGCTGCACAGTTAATGGCTGCTTTTCCTTCAATATATGTGTAGGCATGATGGTGCAGGTGAATGACAAAGGCACGGAAGACAGGAACTTCAACAAACAACTGAAACTTGCTTTAATAATGTGACTGGGGATTTAGATGTACCACCAGATACACATTAGGGGTTCAATCTATTTTTAAGTTTATTCATCTACTAAATTTAAATGTGAATTGGTCTTACAAATGAAATAAACAAGTCCAGGCATTCACCAAAAAAAATAGAAAAGAGAAAAATAGTATAAACAAAAGTAATATTTATAAAACTAGCAAAAATGTGATACAAAAATATGGCAGTGGGAATACTGTACAAAAAAACAAAACAACATAAGTACATTTATAAATTACCCACTTGCAACACATGATAAATAAATTAAAGAAAATAACACTCACATAACGATCAGCTCACAGATCTTCACACTCAGTTCAGGAAATCTGAAACCCTCAACATATGTTTTACACTGTAAATGAAATGAAAAGTGCTTGAAACCTTTGAAATATTAAAGTTTATAACAGTCTGCAACAGCAGACAAACAGGCCCACACCACATGACATCACATCGTTGTAGAGATCACACACTAAATAATTTGTCAAAGATAACTGCTCTACAAATGAACCAACACAAAATATACATCCACAAATGATATACATCAAGATCATTGTTGCAATAACATTGTATTCACCTGTGGATGACACCGAATTCAACACAATTTCCCATGTGCACACGTATTTCTCCAGCAACACTCGCTGCACGTCTCTCAAAGCACTCAACACAAACAGCGTCATATGCTGACGACTTCAGGTAACTACCGAAATTTACCACCCGGTTACAATAATAAACGCAAATAAACCGTTTTCACAGGTGGTCCCCAGGATCTCAGGGAACCAGGGCGGCGCTGCCTTCCATGGTGGCACCAGGAATTTGGGTGACTTCCACAACCTTCCAGTTCAGGTCTCCCTAGAGGCTCTGCCTCCATTGCCCCACCTGCCTGATGACAAGTCTTGCGGTGACTAGCTGGGTCCATTGTTCTGTTAAGCATGATGGTGAAAGTGGATGAGGAACACACTACAGACAGGAATAAACTGATAGCTGCTTTCATAAACGCAAATAAAAACCTTTCAAAACAAACAAAAAGAGCACATCTTTTGCAAAATGCGATAAGCAGTCTAAAAGGAAGCCCAAGAGGCTATAAGAAGAATTGTTACAATTTATATAGCGCTTTGAGCTCTGGAAAACATAGTACATAGTACATAGTAGGGGGAAATCTCCTCAACCACCACCAATGTGCAGCATCCACCTGGATGATGTGACGGCAGCCATATTGCGCCAGAACACTCACCACACATCAGCTTATTGGTGGAGAGGAGACAGAGCAATGAAGTCAATTAGAGTTTGGGGGGAAGGGGATTAGGAGGCCGTGATGGACCAAGGCCAATACACCGGGGTTAAACCCCTACTCTTGCAAAGGACATCCTGGGATTTTTAATGACCACAGAGAGTCAAGACCTCGGTTTAACGTCTCTTCCGAAAGATGGTGCTTGTTGCAGTACAGTGTCCCCGTAACTATACTGGGGCATTAGGACCCACACAGACCACAGAGTGAGCACCCCCTGCTGGCCTCCTAACACCTCTTCCAGCAGCAACCTAGTCATTCCCAGGAGGTCTCCCATCCAGGTACTAACCAGGCTCAACCCTGCTTAGCTTCAGTGGGCAACTAGTCTTAGGCTACAGGGTGATATGGCTGCTTACAATCATACAACATCTATACAACATCTAACATTAGCAGCAACGGACAAAGACTGAATGACACAAAAGGTAGATATACACAAGTGATAGATTAGACACATGTGACTGACGAGGTGATTGATTACGGGACAGGTGCATGGAAAAACATTTGAAGAATCACGTAAAGGAAATAGGAAGTGGGCATAGTCAACCATCTAAATGGAAGAATAATTTGTTTTCCCCTTTGGGGCTTGATGTCATAGATGAATTGCTGCTTGCAGAAAGTGGCATCTGAAATACTATACTAGGTATAGTTTATTTCTCTGTGGGTTTAGGATTATTAATACAGCATAGATTGTGTTTGATGTTTTCTTTCTGGGTCAAACTGCTTAAAATACTGTATATCAAACACAATTTTTTTATGTCATTGCAGTTTTGAGTGACAGCAACACTTCCTTAAGCCAACCAAATGCCTTGTTAACTTAGGGTTTAGTTTGTCACAGATCAGTGTTTCTGACAGACCTTGCCTCCTCTTAGAGAAATTATCAATCAAGAAGATCCACCAGAAGGTCAGCTGTGTCAGGATGAATTAGAGTGCACCTTCATGACTTCATAGCCCCATCAAAGAAACAAAAATAAAATAGGACATGACATGCCAGAACCTTGCTGATGTGGCTTAGGTCTTCTTAACAAATGTATTTGGGTAATTACATTAAGTGTTTAGTTTCTGTTCTGGTGTAAAAATAATGAATGAATGAATAAATGAATAAATGAATTGTGATTCTCATTATTTATACTAATGATATCTAGATTCTCATTACTATAATGAAACATTAAAATAAAGAGATCATATTAAAATCAGGATTATATTATTAAAAGTGCTACAGTTCAATAATTTTCTAATTTCTATAATAGTTCTAAAGGGGAACTATTATACATTGAACATTCTTAAAAGAACCATTTTTTCTTAATGTGCATAACATTTCAATGTAAAAAATATAAAATACATTTTGTGCAATGGAAAGATTCAATGGACATTAATTGTTCATTATGTAGATTACAATAAGCAAACATTATTTTCAAGTGTAAATGTTTCATCCTTATTTACAAAAGAAATAGAAAAGAAAAGAAAAAGAGGGTGGATAGGTATATGGATTGGAAAGGCACAGAAGTTAGTGAAAACGCAGAAACAATTTCACACCTTTATGAATCTCTTTTTCATTTGTATCAATCCACAGTCCTGTCAATGTCTGATGAACACACGAGTGAGGAGGGGCGTGTAAGAAATCAGGAGAATATCAGGAAAGCACAAAATACAGATTGTCATTTTTTAAAACAATATAATAACGCTGCTTAAAGTCAGCATGCAATTGTAACTCCAGTATCTCCTGTTTTACCACGTTTCATTCAGCATTATCAATATTGCTACAAAGTAATATCATTCTTAAAATGATCCACTTTTAAATTAAAACCAGTCAATGTGTATGAAGCACCTCACTGTCTTTTTAATGAGACTCCTGAGCTTGTTTATTGAGATGTTTACAGAAATATCTCTGTAGATATTGACATATACTCTGTGAGTGTCATCCACACAATTGGAAAACACTTAAACAAGCAAGACATTTTTATAGGTTGATAAACAAAGCAAAATGGGAATCTTGTCAAGGATCCCCTTGGGTGCATGTACCTCAGTTTGAGAATCACTGCGCTCAATAACTCTAATTGTCATAAATCTTGTTTATACTGCTATGGATTCAATATTTTAATAAATGTATTTGGTGTGAATTCTGTGTTCAAGGTTTAAGCAAAAATCTGAGTTCCCTTTCAGGGAACTCGAGCTGCGTCTAGCGCTAGGGGAAATAGTCTTCCTCGGTCACGTGAAGATCTGTGCAACCAATGAGAGACGAACGCGTGCGAATGCGTCACTGCCGGCGGCTGCCGGTGACGTCATGAGCTAGAGCATAAGAGCGCGTCCGAAACCCGGGCGCCTCAGCTCTGAATGTCTTCAGCGTGCTGTGTTTGTGCGAGAGTGATTTTTGAGTGTCAGATATCGAAAAAATCAGAATGAGTGCGGAAAATGGGGCGATTGAACAGAGGTTCACACCGTGTGTTCATCCTTGCCCTCGTTTTGTAACAGGCAAGGATACACATGTTATGTGTGTAATCTGTTTGGGAGAGGAGCATGCACGGTCGGCACTTGAGAATGCCGGCTGCAAAGACTGCGAGAGGTTTTCCTTGCATGATCTCCGCTCCCGCCTGGCGGTCTGTAAAGAGGCCGCCCAGGCTAGTGTTCCCCGTGGTTCAGGACCTGCAGCAGCCGAGGCTTTGCGGCGCTCTCGTTCCTGGGGATCACAAATGGATCTTGCCGAGTTAGCTGGGGTGGGTCCCGCCTTACCTCAGCTCTCGCGAGATCAAGCGGGTCCCAGTCACGAGCACTCCGAGAGAGGTGCCCGTGCTGTGACTCCAACATTAGCTCTATCTAGTTCAGAAAGTGAGATGGATTTAGCTAGTGTTGGTCCGGCCGAGGAGGAATCGCCACCCTCCTCGCCGGCAGTTGAGGAGCTTCTTGAGGTTGTGACACGAGCGGTCTCTTGTCTGGGGCTTGATTGGCCAGCAGAGACCAGAAGTGCTCGTCCTAGAAGAAGTATGTTGGACGAGCACTATTTACCAGTTCGCATCACTCCCCCGCGCCGAGCAATGCCTTTTATACCAGATTTGCATGCCGAGGTATCTAGATCTTGGGGAAGGCCAGCCTCCGAAAAGGTTCATACACGCAATAGCGGAATGTATAACAATTTAGTAGGGGGTCAAAATTATTGTTATGGAGGGATGAAAAAAGTGGATGAGGCTCTCGCGAGTTACCTCGTTCCCCAGTCTTCATCCTCCATTAAAGCTCCGGCGCTCCCCTCCAAGCCGATGCGCGTCACATCGTCCTTGGTGGGGAAAGCGTACTCAGCATCGAGTCAAGCCGCATCGTGCCTGCACACCACGGCACTGTTGCAGGCGTATCAGGCTGAGTTGCTTGGGAACCTCAACGAGGGCGGCAGTATTAGTCCGGAGGCAGTGACAGAGCTGCGCCGGACTGTGGATTTGTCTCTTCGGACCACTAGGGAGACGGCCTACTCTGTCGGCCGCTCCATGGCAGCTCTGGTGGCCACGGAGAGACACCTTTGGCTTAATTTGTCAACGATGAAAGATAAAGACAAATTTGTTTTGCTGGACGCTCCTCTGTCCCCTTCGGGCTTGTTCGGCGATGCCGTGAGAAGCGTCGTCGACAAGTTTCAGGAGGCTGCACGACAGCAGGTAGCGTTCAGTAAAGTTCTTCCACGTCGCCCTCCACGTGAGACCGCCAGCCAAGCCAGGTCTCAGAGCTCCTCATACAGGGCCGCTCAAAAATACAGTGTCGCAACCCGTCTCCCTCCGGTAGATGCCGGGAGGGGGGGTCGACAAGTTAAAGCCACAGGTCGTAAAGGTGATCTAAGGGTTGTCCTGGAGGCTAAGAAGGCTAAGAGTAAGCGGCCCTGACGCCAAGCCGCAACCAGGTGGTGTGTCCCTGGAGCAGCTCAACAGTCAGCCCGCCATGGGAAAACCACCCCCTCTAAGGAGGGTCCTAGAGCAATTCTCCCGGGTTTCCGGAATCAGCCCCGGCTCAGTGGGGGATATGTTCTTGGTACCAGAGGCCAGCCCAGGGAGGCTGGTTCCCCTAGTAGAATTCCGGGATGCGTGGTCACGGCTACCCGGTATCTCTCAGTGGGTCCTGCGGACGGTAACCTTAGGGTACGCCATTCAGTTCGGGGTTTCTCCACCTCGCTTTTTGGGGGTCCTACAGTCAGTGGTAGGCCCTCAGCAGGCTCTGGTCATGGAGCAAGAAGTAGACACTCTGCTGGCGAAAGGGGCCATCGAGCATGTACCCCTCGCAGAAAGCAAGTCCGGTTTTTACAGCCGGTACTTCTTAGTTCCAAAGAAGGATGGAGGGTTGCGGCCTATTCTGGATTTGCGTCTCTTGAATCGTGCGGTCAGGCGTCTAAAGTTCAAAATGCTAACGCTCAAACAGATCGTAGTGCAGGTCAGATCCGAGGACTGGTTTGTCACAGTCGACCTCAAGGACGCGTATTTCCATGTCTCCATCCTTCCGCAACACAGGAAGTTCCTGAGGTTCGCCTTTGGGGGAAAGGCGTACCAGTATCAGGTGCTTCCGTTCGGCCTAGCGCTCTCACCCCGCACGTTCACAAAAGTCGTGGACGCTGCACTAGCTCCACTGCGGCTACGGGGCATCCGTGTTTTAAATTATATCGACGACTGGCTTATTTTGGCGCAGTCGCCGCAGTTAGCGGAGCAACATTGAGATGTGGTGCTCGCACATATGAAGGAGCTGGGGCTGAGGCTGAACGCCAAGAAGAGTGTACTTTCTCCCGCTCAGAGAACCACTTTCTTGGGAGTCATCTGGGACTCAGTTGCGATGTCGGCTCGGCTTTCCCCCGAGCGCATCCAAGCTATTTGTTCAGCCGTCAAGAGCATCAAGCTAGGCCAGCCACTCACGGTGAAACACTTTCAGAGGGTGTTAGGGCTCATGGCAGCGGCATCCAGTATTATCCCACTGGGCCTTCTGCACATGAGGTCCCTGCAGTGGTGGCTAATGACCAAGGGGTTTTCCCCGAAGGGGAATCCACTACGCACTATCAGGGTCACGGGGCGATGCCTACGCGCCCTGAGCATGTGGAAGAACTCTTGGTTCCTGTCTCAAGGCCCAAGGCTTGGGGCTCTGGTTCGGAGAGTCTCTCTCTCGACAGACGCCTCCCTCTCGGGCTGGGGGGCGGTCATGAAGGACCGCTCCTCACAAGGTCTATGGAACAGTCGGCACCAGTCCTGGCACATAAACATGTTAGAGTTACTGGCGATCCACAGAGCACTATGTGCGTTCCTACCGGACCTTCGCGACCACCATGTCACTGTGTTCACCGACAGCATGACGGCGGTCGCCTATATCAATCACCAAGGGGGTCTACGTTCGCGACCACTGTACAAGATGGCGCGACAAATCCTCCTCTGGGCCCAAGGGAAGTTGTTGTCTCTCAGGGCAGCCTACATCCCGGGGGTCCAGAATGTGGGAGCAGATGCCCTATCGAGACAGGGGGCAAGACCAGGGGAATGGCGGCTCCACCCCGATGTGGTGGAGCAGATTTGGGAAAGATACGGCAAGGCACAGGTCGACCTGTTTGCCTCAGTAGAGAACACCCACTGCCCTCTGTGGTTTTCAGTAACGCATCCAGCGCCTCTGGGGCGGGATGCCATGGTACAGGATTGGCCGAGGTCACGCCTGTACGCCTTTCCCCCGATCGCTCTGCTCCCGGGAGTTCTGGCCAAGATTCGCCGGGACAAGGTCCGTCTCACGCTAGTGGCCCCCCACTGGCCATCCAGGATATGGTTCTCGGACCTGGTATCCCTCCTAGACGGACTCCCTTGGGAGATTCCAATCAGGAGGGACCTTCTGTCCCAGGCGGAGGGTTGCATTCTATATCCGCAACCAGAGCTAATGAAACTGTGGGTCTGGCCCCTGAAGGGACCCAGCTCATAGAATCTGGTCTCTCAGCCGAGGTTGTTGAGACCATCCTTCAGTCCAGAGCTCCCTCCACGAGGAAACTCTACGCCTTGAAGTGGAAACTTTTCACGTCCTGGTGTATTGAAAGGCAGTTGCACCCAGTAACCTGTCAAGTTGGCAAAGTACTGGAGTTCCTGCAAGAAAGATTTGTGGCAGGGCTGTCCCCCTCCACCTTGAAGGTTTATGTGGCTGCCATAGCGGCTTGCCACGTACCTCTGGGTGGGGTATCCCTGGGCAGGGACCCCCTGGTCACTCGTTTCCTCCGTGGCACATTAAGGCTGAGACCTGCGGCACAGACCCGGGTGCCGGCTTGGGACTTGTCTGTGGTACTACAAGGCCTGTCCCAGGCACCCTTCGAACCTATAGAGGAAATCTCAATCAAGTACCTCTCTCTTAAGACCCTGCTTTTGCTGGCTATCACCTCGCTCAAGAGGGTCGGGGATCTTCAGGCCCTCTCAGTGGCCCCTTCATGTCTTGAGTTTGCGCCCGGGATGGTAAAGGCATTTCTCCACCCGAGGCCAGGCTATGTCCCCAAGGTTCCCACTGATGTGGCTCGGTCTATCACGCTGCAGGCCTTCTGCCCTCCCCCATTTGATGATCATGAGCAGGAGCACAAGAACAAGGTCTGTCCAGTGCGAGCACTGGACGCTTACGTTTTCAAGACTGCCACTTGGCGTAAGTCAGACCAGTTGTTCGTTTGCTTTGGGACCCCTGAGGGGGCTCCTGCCTCTAAGCAAACCTTAAGCAGGTGGATAGTCGAGGCTATCTGCTTAGCTTATGAGTTGGCCGGACATGCTTCTCCTTTGAGGGTCCGAGCCCACTCCACTAGGAGCATGGCGGCATCCAAGGCACTCCTCTCCGGAGTGTCCTTATCTGATGTTTGTGCTGCGGCTGGCTGGTCTTCGCCGCACACTTTTATGAGGTTTTACCATTTGGACCTCGATGCCGCCCCGGGGACTAGGGTGCTCTCTCAGTGAGCTGGGACACACCCGGAGGCCGGCGTCACTGAGGTGGCGTTGGTATTGCGTTCCCCTAGCGCTAGACGCAGCTCGAGTTCCCTGAAAGGGAACGTCTCGGGTTACGAATGTAACCCTGGTTCCCTGAGGGGAACGAGACGCTGCGTCTTTGCCTCAGCTCCTTGAGCCTCCGTGCCCGCTTCAGACATTCATGCTGAGGCGCCCGGGTTTCGGACGCGCTCTTATGCTCTAGCTCATGACGTCACCGGCAGCCGCCGGCAGTGACGCATTCGCACGCGTTCGTCTCTCATTGGTTGCACAGATCTTCACGTGACCGAGGAAGACTATTTCCCCTAGCGCTAGACGCAGCGTCTCGTTCCCCTCAGGGAACCAGGGTTACATTCGTAACCCGAGACGTTCTCATCAATCATTGAAGAAACAATAAAAAAACAAGCAGAGAGTTATCCCAGCAAGTTACTTACACTATGACACCTAAAAAATATTTTCATAAGAGAATGACACCTGAGCTTGAAAGGTTGAAAACTAGGTAAAAGGTTATGATGAAAATTAAATTAGCATACTGTGAAAAATAATTCCCAAGATACCCTCCTTAACAGTTTTTAAAACGAATAAATTTTATTCAAGTCTACACAGCTATTAGCAAAGAAAAAAATTAGAGTGGGACACAAATTTTCCATTTTAAACGCTACTTTCAATGCTAAGCTGATTTGTACCATGTGAAAGCATCTTTGTTGGATCGGCAAACACTTCAAGAATTTGACATAAATTATCTCTGATGATTATATAATTGGACTGTGCATATCAGAGGCAATATATAGACGTGAGACAGGTGTGCTTTCAGGTTCCTTTTTTCATGATATCTTCAGAATTGCATTGCAGTGTGTGCTACTTCTTTCTGAAAGCTATCCCTTTTGCTAAGAGTTTGTTTTGCCAACAGGAATAAAGCCTTTCCCAGTCTCTTTCTCTTTCTCTGAGGAAAAAAAATCATGTTGAGAGAATCCATGAGATGTATTATTTTAAATCAGTGTGACCTAAATCCATGCGAACTTAAAGGAGCTCAATTAATTTCTCTCTAAACAACGAAATAGAATTTGAGTCAACTACTACTGCTTTTGCACATGGTCAGATGACAGGAAACCCACGTGACCTTGTCAAACATTGCGGGAGTCAACATGTGAAACTTTTTTTGTCGTCTTTATTTGTATTGTGCTGAAAGACAGTATAGGTATTTAAATCTGTCAGAATTCAACATAAAGCTGATATTTGACCGATTATTAGAATATCTGAAGGACTCTATAAGTCACATGTTGAGACTCGATAAAACATGATAAACTGATGTAAATACCTGTATGCATGTCCGAAGTTGACGTTAATTATTAAAAATGCAGATTGGGTAGCAACACTAAATATTACATAGAAATTAAAATGCAGTTATAGTTTAATTGAATGCCTTACATATATTTTAATTTACAGCTTTTACAAGAGCTTCGTAAACGGCATCTCATGCTTGGCATTAAGACTACTTTTTCATGTGGTAAGTTGAATGAAGTATTGTTCTTAAAGGGATAGTTCACCCAAACATGAAAACTGCATTAATTGCTCACCCTTATGTGGAGTTCAATCCTGCTGTGTAACACGAGAATTAACCTCATTGGTTGAACATGCTTAAGCTTTCCTTTCCTTTTTTTTATTATGTGCATTCTACATAGACATGCTAATTTACTTGATATTATGTTAAACCTGGAAATTTGATGACCTAATTTCATTATATATTATTTCATTTCAGTTATACTTGGTTATTGATTTGTTAAGGTCAAATAATCAATGTTTTAGTTATTTTTAATTTTTTTTAAAGTACTGTTACATGTTTATAAATTACTCAATAACCTAGGACCTCAATACAAACAACACAGATATGCTTATTGAATGGGGATTCACTCAAATCCAGTCCGGTTCAAAACACGCAGATTCCAGGATTGGTCGTGACCCACCGCCTTTCTTGGGAACGATGAAGTAGGGATTGTAAAACCCCAACTCCATCTCGGCTGGAGGAACAGGCTCGATTGCACCTTTCGCCAAAAGGAAAGCAATCTCTTTCAGCACTACAGAGGTATCCTTGCCTGCCACCAAGGCAGACAGAAAGCCACCAAATCTGGGGGGCTGCCTGGTGAACTGAATCGAATAGCCGAGTCTGATTGTCTGAATGAGCCAGCGGGACGGAGTAGGAAGTGCTGGCCAGGCTCCAAGGCCCTGAATGAGTGGCACCAAGGGGATGACAGACAAACCCACACAATGCGTTAGCACAATGCTAACGGTAGTGATAGCGATTTATTTTGAAGCTAGCAATGTCAGATTGATAAGACAATCACAGTTTAAGTTGTATTTAGCAATATAAATGTTGAGTGAATATTTAAAACAAAAACAAATCTTTTAGAAGCAACAAACGTAATTTCAGATTAAAGAGGGTGTTGGGTGTGAGTTTAGGCTTCTCAAACCTACAGTAAAATGCTTTCAGATACTTAGCCAATTATTGATTCTCCACAGAGAGGGACTTTGTGATGGTCCACAGGCTTGTCTAGACTCGATTGACCGAGTGTGAGTGACGGTTGCAAATTGGTGACGTCACGAACCAGGGTGATACATATGCGGTGGAAACCAGTGACATCACCTTAGAGAAGTATCAGAAGCAAGCCCGAAAGGTGCAAGGGAGTATGCGCAAGGGAAACCTCAAGACTGTATGTGGGGAGGACCAACCTGCCACATCACAGACATCAGATGGTGACACACCTGATATAAAGGCCTTAGAGGCAGCCACACTCCTTGTAGACCAAGAACTGAAGAGTCTCCACTTTAGGGTGCACAGCTTCCTCGTGAAAGGAGCTCTGGAGTGGAGGGCGGTCTCAACAACCTCAGTTGAGAGACCAGAATCTATGAGCTGGGCCCCCTCAGAGGCCAAGCCCACAGTTTCCACAGTTCTGGGCAGGGGTGACGTATCAAGCCCGCTGCCTCTGGACAGAAGGTCCTCCCAGGGGATCTCCCAGGGGACTCCGTCCAGAAGGGACAAAAGATCTGTGAACCACACTCTGCCTGGCCAACGTGGAGCAACCAGTGTGAGACGGACTCTCTCCAGAACTCCCGGGAGCAGAGCAATCGGTGGAAAAGCATTCAGACATAGCCTCGGCCATATCTGAACCATGGCATCAAGCCCGAGTGGGGCTGGGTGCGAAAGGAAAAACCACAGAGGACAACGAGTCGATTCCTCAGATGTGAACAGATCTCGGCTGAAGCTACTTGAGCTCGGCTGAATCTCCACCAAATCTGCTCCACCACCTTGGGCTGGAACCTTCATTCCTCGAGCCTCGGCCCCTGTCTCAACAGGAAGTCTGCTCCCACATTCTGGGTCCTAGGGATGTGAACTGCCTGTAGATGGAGCAGTCTCCCTTGGGACTAAAGGAGGATCTGCTGCGCCAGGTTTGTATAGTGGTTACGAACGTAGACCCCAATGATGATAGGAGACCACAGTGGTGCTGTCGGTCTGAGTAACCATATGGTGGCCCCTGAGGTCTGGGAGGAATGCTTAAAGCGCCCTCCAAACAGCCATCATCTCCAGCAGGTTTATGTGCCAGGACAACTGGTGTTTGTGCCACAGACCTTTGGTGGAGTGATCCCTCGGGACAACTCCCCAACCCATAAGGGATGCATGCATCTGTTGATAGCATGACACGTCAATAGGGAGCTTGCAATACGGGTCCTTGAGACAGAAACCAGGGTTTCTTCCACATATATAAGGCACATAGGCATCGCTGTGTGACCTTGATCGTTCAAAATGGGTTGCCCCTCGGGGAAATTCCTCTAGTTCTGAGCCACCACTCTAATGACCTCATGTGTAGCCGAACGGAATGACGGTGGGAGTTGCTGCCATGAGATCCAATACTCGTTGAAAGTGTTTTACAGTGAGTGACTGGCCTATTTTGACTTTCTTCATGGTTGATAGGATCGAATCGATGCGAGCGGGGGACAGCTGTGCCGTCATTGAAACTGAGTCCCATACAATGCCTCAGAAGGTGATTCTCTGAAAAGGAGAAATCATACTCTTCTTCGCATTCAACCTCAACCCCAACACTCTCATGTGTGCGAGAACAACATTTCGATGTTGAACTGCTAACTGTGGCGACTGAGCCAGAATTAGCCAGTCGTCTATGTAGTTTAAAACTCTGATGCCCTGGAGGTGCAACAGGGTTAGTGCTGCGTCCATGCATTTCGTGAATGTGCGGGGTGACAAAGCCAGGCCGTAAATCCATTGCCGCTTATATATATATTCTTTCATTTTTCTTATTTGTACCTATATTCTTTTCTTTGTCTTAATTTTCATGTTTATTTGTCTTATTTTTCATATGTTCTTTTCCTTTTTCTTATTTGAATGATTTGTAAAGAGTGATTTATAATCAAGTTAGGGATTTCTATTAGTTATATCCTTTCTTTACTTTTCTGTAGTTTTCCATCGTGTAAGGATGAATATTGTCTGCACGGCTCAACAGTTCTCAATGGTGTTATCAGAATGTTTTGGGAAGGTTCTGTTGATTGTGGAGCCTGAGCCGAATTCAGCCTTGGAGAAGCTGTGAATCTGTGTGTGCGTTAATATGTTCAGTATTGGTGAAGTGATTAGCTGGCACCATAAAACTTGTTGTTCTCGACAAGCCACGTCACGAACCCGTCAACCACGTGATCAACGAAGATATGCTTCAGACTGTCTGCTCTCGAGTGGAAAATTACTAGTTTTGTTTTTCTTTCTTTCTTAGCCAATCAGAATCATTTAAACGTCATCATTGACGTAGTTAGCACCCTCTGTTAGAGTATAATTGCTGTAACAATGTTATTGTATAAGGGGGCGGCCTACGAACTCCTTGTGAGACCTGAAGCTGGCTTCTGCTGATGAAATTGCAAACTAAACTTCACTAAAATTTCTTCTATTGACTGCACTTCTGACTCCTGGTCTTCATTCAACATATCTGGTCCTCGGGTCTTAACTGTAAATTCCCCTACAGTTAATGGTGGAGAATGCGCGGGCAATTCATTCTTCGGTGACATCCCTGGTTAAACAACAAACAAGGTAGGAAGTTTTAGTTTGTTAGGGCTGTCTAACTGGAAGAGAGTGGAAAGGGGATCGGGAAAGCTTCACTCAGACGTGAGTGGGGAGTACCGACGCTGGTTAGAGTCCAGGGGGTACACGTAATTATGCCAGCCTTATGATTTTAAAGATTATATGGTTTTTGATGGTGTAATAGTCGCTGGTATCCGTAACACTGGTTAGATTCCAGGTAAGCGGAAGGCATCGCCGAGACGCACTTTAAGGGGACAGTAAGTCGCTGATGGGAGTGTAAGACACTGGAGAAGAACACAGGTTAGATTCCTGGTTCCGGAACACGGGTTAGAGTCCCGGTTTCATTCGGTTCAGTGGCACCATGAACCTGACTTGATCTCTTCCAGTTCAGACAGGGGCGCCCCGAAGATAGGGAATCAGGCAGTTAGGGACTAAACCATTAGTTAGTTATTAAATAAATAAATATATATAGAACTAATTTGTTTACCAGGGATGCATCTGGAACGATTCCGACAAAAGTAAAAATTTGTGTGACCCGAATTGGCTTAGACCACGATATGTGACCTGGTGTTTTTGTAAGTATACTTTGTAGTTTCATCACGCAGAAGCCACAGCTGTGTTATTCAAAGATCGCCGCCTCCATCTCTTCCTACCATGACTTCAGGTGAGTATTAACTTTGTTTGAATACTGTGAAATTATTTTGTTTCAGTGGAAATAATTATTGAAATGATTATTTGAATTTGTTTCATTTTTTTTATTTCTGTTTTTGAAAAAGAAAATTTCAAGATGTTCTGCAATTAAGATGGTACATGCTATTTGCCTGTTAAATGTAGAAACTCAAAGCTTAAGACGGATTTGTATGGGATTTATTTATTCTTTCATTGTTTATTTTTATTTAGACCACCTTTGATTTTAATTGGTGTAGTGAAATAGATTTACCCTCTTATTTCATGTATTCTACAATGAATTGGAAATTGTTTTGTTTTTGGTTTATTTACAACAACAACAACAACAACAAAGTGTATATTTTGATATTTTCATGCAATAATGGGTGATTATACCAGTAGACGTGACACTTTTAACCTAATACCTGGCTTCTAGAGAATAAAAATGTATTTAATTTTTAAATCCATTTAATTTGATTATAAACTAAAATAGCCAAGATTCATACTAACAGCATAAGATGTTTATACAACCATGTCTTTTGTTTTGAAGGTCAATAACACACTCTGTGCTCTGTAAGATATTCTGTTCCAGTTAAGTCTGTGAAGGGAAAACATATTTTGTTTTATACAATTTTAACCGGAATTAGAGCAAGGGTGAATATATCAATTTGTAGCGGCATTAATTGATAGCCCAGATGTGTTGTTTCACTACACATTTGGCCTTATAAGGGGGGACTGAAGGATACTATTCGGAAATCCATTGCCGCTTATATATATATTCTTTCATTTTTCTTATTTGTACCTATATTCTTTTCTTTGTCTTAATTTTCATGTTTATTTGTCTTAGTTTTCATATGTTCTTTTCCTTTTTCTTATTTGAATGATTTGTAAAGAGTGATTTATAATCAAGTTAGGGATTTCTATTAGTTATATCCTTTCTTTACTTTTCTGTAGTTTTCCATCGTGTAAGGATGAATATTGTCTGCACGGCTCAACAGTTCTCAATGGTGTTATCAGAATGTTTTGGGAAGGTTCTGTTGATTGTGGAGCCTGAGCCGAATTCAGCCTTGGAGAAGCTGTGAATCTGTGTGTGCGTTAATATGTTCAGTATTGGTGAAGTGATTAGCTGGCACCATAAAACTTGTTGTTCTCGACAAGCCACGTCACGAACCCGTCAACCACGTGATCAACGAAGATATGCTTCAGACTGTCTGCTCTCGAGTGGAAAATTACTAGTTTTGTTTTTCTTTCTTTCTTAGCCAATCAGAATCATTTAAACGTCATCATTGACGTAGTTAGCACCCTCTGTTGGAGTATAATTGCTGTAACAATGTTATTGTATTTGGGGCGGCCTACGAACTCCTTGTGAGACCTGAAGCTGGCTTCTGCTGATGAAACTGCAAACTAAACTTCACTAAAATTTCTTCTATTGACTGCACTTCTGACTCCTGGTCTTCATTCAACATATCTGGTCCTCGGGTCTTAACTGTAAATTCCCCTACAATGGAAATGTGGAAAGAAGCGTCCTTCAGATCGATGGTGACGAACCAGTCCTTGGACCTGATCTGCATCACTATTTGTTTTAATGTCAGCATTTTAAATTTTAATTTCATAACTGAGCAATTCAGAAGACGCAAATCCAGGATGGGCCGCAATCCTCCATCCTTCTTGGGAACAAGGAAGTAACGGCTGTAAAAGCCTGCCTCTCTGTCCGAGGAGGGTACATATTCTATGGCCCCTTTCCGCAAGGAAGCGCCAACTTCCTACTCCATGACCAGAGCATGCTCGGGGTCCACCACCGTGGGTAGAACCCCGTTGAACCTGGGCGGGTGAGACCCGAGCTGGTTGGAATACCCTTTTTTTTTTACAATGAAACCAGGCTCAGTCGAGGGACCAGTTCTCCTCTAGCCAGCAGCCAAACAGTGCATGATTATTATACAACAATTCAAGTCCAATATGAAGTCCAATTTGGTCCGGTTAGAGATGGGTTCATGATCGTCACAGGGGAGGGTCCAGTAGAGTCACGGTCTCCGCAGACACCCCAGGGCAGTGCTGTGCTCGTGTCCAGGTCCTTCATCTGATCTGGATACGGCCCGGATCCGGCTGACCACGGTAACCTCGAAATAAACAGAGACCAATATCAGCGTAGATGCCATTCTTCTTCTGATGTATTGAGTACATCAGATGTTATGGGAATGTTCCCGGTTCCGGCTTATCTAAATTATGCAGCCTAACAATCATTTTACATGATTTGGATTAAAAATGTATGTATAATGTGTTATGTGTATGCCAGGTTGAAGAGATGTGTTTTTAGTCTACATTTAAACTGACAGAGGTGTGTCTGCTTCCCGAACTGTAATAGGAAGCCAGTGCAGGTTTGACAGAACTGGGCTAATATGCTCATATTTCCTGGTTCTAGTAAGTTGTAAGTAAGTTCTAGTAAGTAAGTTCTAGTAAGTTGTCTTAGAGAGCATATGTTGCAATTTAGATATATTTTTAAGATGGAAGAATGCCATTTTACAGATGCAAGAAACATGGCTTTCAAATGAAAGATTGGTATCAAAGAGCACACCCAGATTTCTAACTGACGACGAAGACTTGACAGAACAGCCATCAAGTGTTAGGCAGTAGTCTAGATTATTACGTACTTTTTTTTGGTTTAATAATTAGAATCTCTGTTTTTTCAGAATTAAGCAGTAGAAAGTTATTAGTCATCCAATTTTTTATATCAGTTATGCATTCTGCTAATTTAGTGAATTTGTTCGTTTCATCAGGATGAGAAGAAATATAGAGCTGAGTATCATCAGCGTAACTGTTACGCCCCACGGCTCAAAAGGGACGCAACAAAACATGGGACACACGGAAAAGCCAACTTTAGAAGGAAATATGTTTATTAACTTAAACAAAATAATACAAAACGGTGTGATGCAAAAGACAGTTATCAGTAGTGTAGTGCGGGGAGAATGAGTGGAAATGTAATGTGCTGAAGTGCTACATGAAAACAGAAACAAAACAACAGAAATATGTCAGAAAAATGTCGGCCGCGCATCTGTGATCAGTCTTGCTTCTTTTAACTGGAGCCAAGGGAAGTTGGCCACAGGTGTTGCAGATCCAATCAAACAAGAGGGCAGAGTCAGAGGCGGAGCCGAGACTGACGACAGGTCGTCACAGTAACAATGAAAGCTAATGCCATACTTCCTAATAACTGCACCCAAAGGAAGCATGTACAGAGTGAAGAGCAATGGTCCTAGTACTGAACCTTGAGGAACTTCATACTGAACCTGTGACCGTTATGACATCTCCTCATTTACTGCTACAAACTGATAACGGTCAGATAAGTATGATTTGAACCAGGCTAATGCAACTCCACTAATTCCAACATAATTTTCAAGTCTATTGAGAAGGATTTTGTGGTCGATGGTATCAAATGCAGCACCAAGGTCCAGTAACACTAACAGAGAGATACAACTACGATCGGATGATAAGAGCAAATCTTTTGTAACTCTAATGAGAGCAGTCTCAGTACTATGATATGGTCTAAATCCTGACTGGAAATCCTCGTAGATGATCTCTTTCAGTAGCTTAGTTGGTATTGGGTCTAGCATACATGTTGTTGATTTTGATGATTTAACGAGTTTAAACAATTCTTCCTCCCCAATAGCAATGAAGGAGTGGAATGTTTCTTCGGGGACACTAAAATTTAATGTATTTTGTGATATATTGTAGTAGACGGTTGCATGGTTATTATTTTCTCTCTAATATTATAAATTTTTGCAGGTAAAGAAGTCCATGAAGTCATTACTGCTGTGTTGTTTTAAAGCATCTGGGTTGAGGCTTTATTTCTTGTTAATTTAGTCACTGTATCAAATAAATACCTAGGGTTATATTTGTTTTCTTCTAAGAGGGTAGAAAAGTAAGTAGATCTAGCTGATTTTAAGGCCTTCCTGAATGCAATAGAGCTGTCTTTCCATGAAATGCGAAAAACCTCTAGCTTAGTTTTTTTCCAGCTCCGCTCCATTTTTCTGGCTGCTCTCTTGAGGGCCTGGGTGTGCTCGTTGTACCACGGTGTTGGACTATTTTCTTTAATCTTCTTTAACCGCAACGGAGCAACAGTGTCTAAAGTGCTGGAAAAGAGAGAGTTAATAGTTTCTGTTGCAACATCAAGTTCTTCTTGGCAATCTGGTATGCTAAGTAGATGAAACTGATCAGGAAGATTATTTGTAAAGCTATCTTTTGTGTTAGCAGTGATAGTTCTACTATATTTATAACAGGGAGTTTGTTTTTCGACTTTGGCTAAAGGTAATCTACACGCAACTAAGTAATGATCTGAGATGTCATCGCTCTGCTGCTGAATTTGAACAGTATCAACATTGATCCCATATGACAATATTAGATCTAAAGTATGATTACGAGAATGAGTGGGTCCTGATACATGTTGTGTAACTCCAATAGAGTTTAAAATGTCTCTAAATGCCAATCCCAATGCGTCTTTTTCATTATCTACATGGATATTAAAATCACCCACAATTATGACTTTATCTGCAGACATTACTAATTCTGAGAGAAAATCAGCAAATTCTTTGATAAAGTCTGTATGGTGCCCTGGTGGCCTGTATAGAATAGCCAGCACAAAAATTAAACAGGAATTATTACTTGCACTAGATAATTTTACATTAAGGACCATCATTTCAAAAGAATTATATTTCAAATTAGATCTTTGAGCAGTACTGATCGTGTTACTATAAATTACAGCAACACCTCCTCCTTTACCTTTCAGACGAGGCTCATGTTTATAACAGTTATCTTGAGGGGTGGACTCATTTAAAGTTATGTAATCGTCTGGTTTTAGCCAAGTTTCTGTCAAAAACAGCACATCTAGTTTATGATCTGTAATCATATCATTTACAATAAGTGCTTTTGAGGAAAGGGATCGTATATTCAGTAACCCAAGCTTTATCATTTGTTCATTTGTGTTATATCCGTTCTTAGTTGTTTGTAAATCAATTAAATTTTTACCCTTAAACGGTTTTGAGAGTTTTTGTATTTGCTAATTCTGGGAACAGACACAGTCTCTATAGGATGATATCTAGGTGAAAGAGTCTCAATGTGTTGGAATTTGTCTGACCTCTGTGACGTGAGACAGCTAGCAGATGGTCGGTTTAGCCACGCTGAGTCATGTCATCTCCTATAATCCTTACATGCACTTCCTGCTTCATGCATACTATTTCTGTCTCTGTCAGCAGCCAGGGCTTCACATGTGATAAATGTAGGGACATAGTCAGGCTGACAGAGAATATTTCAGAATTACAGACACGCATCCAAACTTTAATCGAGGATAGTAAGAATGCAAGGGCTTTAGATATTGCTTTGGATGCGACTAGCTTAGCAAACCATGTACATTGTTCGGTTCCGGCTGTAGAGCCCGTGCAGCAGGGCAACTGGGTGACTGTGAGACGGCATCAGAACATCAAACAGGTTCTCCCCACTCAGTGACGCACCCACTGAGAAACCTGTTGAAAGTGCCCTTGTGATTGGCGATTCTATTACTCGGAATGTGAAAATAGAGACTCCAGCCACCATAGTCACATGTTTGCCGGGAGCCAGAGCGCCTGACAGTACGCTGGATCCGGGCCGTATCCAGATCAGATGAAGGACCTGGACACGAGCACAACACTGCCCTGAGGGGTCTGCGGAGATCGTGACTCTACTAGACCCTCCCCTGTGACGATCATGAACTCATCTCTAACCGGACCAAATTGGACTTCATATTGGACTTGAATTTTTGTATAATAATCATACACTGTTTGGCTGTTGGCCAGAGGAGAACTGGTCCCCCGACTTAGCCTGGTTTCTCCCAAGGTTTTTTCTCCATTCTATTCTTCATTCGTTACGTCACCTGCCGGAGTTTTGGTTCCTTGCCGCTGTCGCCTATGGCTTGCTCAGTTGGGGAAACGTTACACTTAAAATTCATCAATTGTATTGATTCACCTGCTCTTTTGGGGCTTCTGTTCAGCCAAATAAACTTTCACGAGTTCACACTTACGAATGATTCAGGAGCAATGGATGGTAAGCGTATTTGGCGAGCTGTCCGAGGAGAGGGCTCCGAGCTCGGTGTTAGCCCGAACCTGGAGCACTCCCCCCGTATCCTGACTTTGATAGGAACAATTAAGTGTGAGGAGTTGGGGTGGTGGAGGGATGCCGAAAAATGTCAAAGAGCTGTAGGTGAGTCAAACGTGTCTATATATACGTACTTCCTCTCCTGCTGATAGGATGAGGAGTAATTGCTGATGACGTGTTGATTGTATTAATCATTTGAACGTGCTCCTCCCGAACTTTGTTAATAAAACATCATTTGTTTATATTGTTGTTCCTGTAAAGCTGCTTTGAAACAATCTACATTGTAAAAAGCGCTATATAAATAAAGGTGACTTGACTTGACTTGACTCAGGCAGAACTAGCAGAAACTGAATTCATGAACCATGATAGTTACTGCTTAGAGGTACTGTACGTGTATATTTCACTACATGAACAATAGCAATCAGAATTAATTAATGTTTAGAATATGAGGTAAAAACTTCTGTAAATCACTTATAAAAGTATCACTGTGGTGAATGATGCAGCCAATGAATGAGTTAAGGGGTGATAAAGGGGTTGGAACCTCCTGACTGTGTTATGAGAGGCTGTCATTAGGATATTTCATGTAAAAATGCGCACAAGGATGCTGAGCGTTAGGACTTTTTCCACACAAAACTGCGCATGGGTGAGGGAAAATGTTTCTCGTACACCGATACAATGCTCGTACACCGATTTGCTCGTATACCAAGTCGCTCGTAAACCGAGGTATTACTGTACTTTGATCGCGCTCTATTCTAGAGTAAATTTTAAAAGATTAATAAACACAATACTGAACATACAATGCTAAATGACGTACTGGTCTAAATGCAGAAAAAAATAGCTTTTTATTGTGTAATTTATCAAATAGCAATAAAATAATGTGTTATATCGCTTTGATAAGAGAAACTAATAAAACAAATTAAAGTGTAACACAGCGTCTGAATACAGTTCAGAGAAAGTGACACAAGGTTTTACTAAATGAGCCATTACTTTCATGGGACATGGGAAATCAGGGTAATTAAACTCCTGTTTAAGGAACCATATAACGGCAATAGAAAGGCAGTGAGGAAACACAGTCAGGTAATTATAATCTCTAGTGTTAAAAGAGCCATATTACCCCAACAGTGAATTTGATGTCACTGGAACATTTAGTTAGTGATTCATGTTTTAGGCAGGTGCACTGATCACTTTAATTTTACAGTAAGCAAGTATGGAGACTGCATTGAGCTCACAACTCAGATCAATGTGAAATTATCAGACTTTCCCTTGGTGTAATCTGTTTAATTAGTGCACGATACCAGGCTTGGCTTTTTACCAGCAAATGTTTGTTGAATTTTTACAGAAGTGTATCCCTTAGATAATGCATATATTTCTTTGAGGTTGGTTCATGCGAGTACATTCTACATATTGCACTCTCCTATTTTTAAACGTTTTGTCCTTGAAGCAAATGGAAGGAATTGGGCTTAGCACTTCAGTGAAATGACTTGCCTGATAGTGCCATAATGATGGTGCTCTATGTCAGTATCAGAGAAGGGAGGAGGCGAGGACTCAAACACAAGGAAAGAAGGGCTAAATTGATAATTTAAAAAAAATCAAACCAAAACTACCCTGAGGGAGAAAATATAACTTATACTTGACTAGACCAGGCTAGACTAGACTAGACTAGACTAGACAGGAGTAGCAACCACAGCAAGAAATGACGATTTAATGACATCACAATTCTACAACGAAGCAGACCAGGACAGCAAACACGGGGAGAATAAATAGGGAACAAACAGAGCACGTAATGATGGAGGACAGGTGGGGAGAATCAGACCAATAATGAGGAAACAAGACAGATGGGGTTACATAAAGTCAGGATAAAAAATAAAATAAAACATGAAAATGCAGCCAACGAGAACTCAGGCTGCCTGTCCACACAAAACAAGTGAACTCGAAACCACACACACTCACAGAACATGACAAAGCACACGAGCGAACACTCATCTCGTACGATCACAACTGAAGACAAACACACAGAGCATGAATATCCAACACCTGACACAAATTTGAAACCGAATAAGACCGAACTGCTGGGATCTGAACACCACACCCCGTACACAAAACACATCACAATAAGGAGAGCGTGCAATTCGAGCACACTCAAAGCCACAAGCTCACAGGAAGACATGATAATAGAGTAGTGTCAGACCTCTTTCACAACATCAACTAGATAGAATGTGACAGAACCCTGACAGTCAGTGCTGTAATGAAGACATTTGACATATTAAAAAAGAATTTTGTATGACATCAATGGGATTGAATATTCCTGTGGTAATTAAAAAAATACATTTTTCATTTTTTATTGAACTAACTTGAATACTGTGATGGCACTGGATATTGTATAACACTCAGCTTCACACATTCCATCTATATTACAGTGGAGTTCACTTGTCTCGACTCATGGTTAACTTGCCAATCCTATTACGTCGTCGTTTTTGAATTGCACTCTGCTCAGCGCTGCTGCGGATTGAAGGACCCAGTTGTTAAAATTTGTTGAGAAAGCACATTAGACAGGCAGAACGCAAGAAAGTATGCAATCTAGTACAGCGTGATGACCTCACAAATATGTTGTGACTGTTTGCGCTGTGAACGAAATTGTGTTTTGCCATGTTGGAGAATACAATTAAAGGTTTGCATCGAGAATCAAAGGTGTTTTTTAATGTATACTAGTAAATCTCTGCTGTTAGTTGGTGCACATATGCCTTTTTGTTGTTAGCAAACATATACAGTGTCTGTACATTTTTATAGCATGCCGATCGCTTCATAAAATAAATCGGCATATAGGCTGTTGGTTATCTCGATCATCGGTTATCGCGATGCTTTTTTGCAACCCCCGAGTCCGTCGACATAACCGTATTGCACTGTACATATCTATAATACAAAACTTTGAAAAAACTGAGATTTTAATTATTAGACCAAAAAGTTCAGCACGTAATAATCTAGACTACTGCCTAACACTCGATGGCTGCTCTGTCAAGTCTTCGTCGTCATTTAGAAACCTGGGTGTGCTCTTTGATACCAATCTTTCATTTGAAAGCCATGTTTCTAGCAGCTGTAAAACGGCATTCTTCCATCTTAAAAATATTTCTAAATTGCGACATATATTGCGACATATATCTAAGACAAATGCGGAAAAGTTAGTTCATGCGTTCATGAGTTCAAGGCTAGATTATTGTAATGCTCTAATAGGTGGTAGCCCTTCCAGCTGGTCCAAAATGCAGCAGCTCGAGTTCTTACTAGAACCAGTAAATATGAGCATATTAGCCCAGTTCTGTCAAACCTGCACTGGCTTCCTATTAAACACCGAATACATTTTAAAATCTTGCTAATTACTTACAAAGCATTAAATAGTTTAGCTCCACAGTACTTGAGCGATCTCTTAACACATTATAGTCCTTCACGTCTATTGCGATCCCAAAATACTGACCAGCTTATAATACCTAGAATATCAAAGTCAACTGCTGGCGGTCGATCCTTTTCCTATTTAGCGGCTAAACTCTGGAACAGTCTTCCTATTACAGTTCGGGAAGCAGACACACTCTGTCAGTTTAAATGTAGACTAAAAACACATCTCTTTAACCTGGCATACACATAACACATTATACATACATTTTTAATCCAAATCATGTAAAATGATTGTTAGACTGCATAATTTAGATAAGCCGGAACCGGGAACATTCCCATAACATCTGATGTACTCGATACATCAGAAGAAGAATGGCATCTACGCTGATATTGGTCTCTGTTTATTCCGAGGTTACCGTGGTCAGCCGGATCCGGGCCGTATCCAGATCAGATGAAGGACCTGGACACGAGCACAGCACTGGCCTGAAGTGTCTGCGGAGATCGTGACTCTACTAGACCCTCCCCTGTGACGATCATGAACCCATCTCTAACCAGACCAAATTGGACTTTATATTGGACTTCATATTGGACTTGAATTGTTGTATAATAATCATGCACTGTTTGGCTGCTGACCAGAGGAGAACTGGTCCCCCGACTGAGCCTGGTTTCTCCCAAGGTTTTTTCTACATTCTATTCTTCATTCGTTACGTCACCTGGGGCCTCATGTACTAACACTTGCGTTGAATTCATACTGACACATTACATACAGACAAAGCTGTGAATGTGCGAACGCACAAAAAAAATCCAGATGTATCAATCTCTGCGTTCGAAGGATCCCGCGCATATTCTCTTTGTACATCCCGATTAACGTAAAATTGAGCGCACATGCACGGGCACAACACTCCACCCAGTCTCCTCCCTTAATTAAACTGATTTAAATACGGTAATGAGTCCACTTGGGCAAAAGCAAGCGGCACGAAAACAAAAATGAAAGTACAGAAAGTGAGGTGCTACTATCGGAGGTAGAAATTACAAAAAAAAATTATTTGGAACTTTTTTCTCCAGAATTAATAATGAAAGGAAAAAAATATGAAAATATGGGGGAATTTAGCTGATGCCGTCAATGCGGCTGGATCTGAAAGTCGCACTGTAAATGATCTTAAAAAGAAATGGTCTTATAATTGTCTTTAGTGGATAACCGCGGTCTTCTGAAGGGTTGTTGTATAATTAAATACAATTATAATATATAATTGTTATATAATTAATTTAATTAAATGCAAATAAATAAAAATAAAAAGTACTATTAGATAAAACCATAACTTTAAATGCATCACTCATTAAGAAGCCACCCATCGCGCACTCTGTCAGCTACCAGCTGTCCCCCAAACATGCTTTTTGTAAGGATTTATGAATCATGGGTTGACCCAGGCCACCTTGCCACAATATTTATTTGGCGTATTTGCGCATCACATATAATCTGCACATTTATTGAATGGAAATGTTTCTGATTCACACATGCAAATTCATCTTCAGATGGAGCCTTATATGTGTGTGCAGTCGATCGCTCCGTTTACATTAGGGAAACCGGCTATTGTTGCAAATTGCATTTTAATGTTTGGCTGGTCATCTGCATCATATGGAACCATCAAATGGGCGTTGCGCGGCGTTGCGCGGCTCAAAGACGACTCGCTTATTTCTGAGCATCTGCCAGTTCTCTTTAGAAATAATAATTTGCCAGGAAACCAAGCGTTGTCAGCACCTGGGTATTGCGTGTTTCCTCGCTGTCTCTCTCTCTAGATTCGGACCCAATTAGATTCAGAGGATAGCCCTTGTAAATCTGAAACGGCTGATTAGCCAGTCATCATCCTGGGCCAGAAAATCATTGTGGTCCCTAAAAACTCGTTCTCTTCGGATTCTGCCATTAGCAGTGTCCTCTAATAAGGCCAAAGCTGCCATAGCCATAGACTAAGGGTTGTGTCCATTTGCACGTGCTTTTATATGTTCTTACTTAATTGTTTACTTAATAATAATTACTTAATAATTCATAGAATATTCCTAAAAGGCTTGTATGACAGTATATATCAATTATTTTATACAGTGCAAATTAATAGCAATGTTTCCCACAGACTTGTAGAACAATTCATTTTGTCGTGTTTGCAGCTTCACTTCATTGCCTGTAGGAGTTGCCAACGGACAAAACTATGAGAAATGTACTTACGCCTGACATGAACTTGCCGTGGAGAAACGCACATTGTCACGTTAGTTTCACTTTTAGTACATCTGACCGTGAGCGTGAAAGCGTTTTTGTGCGTAAGTAGTGTTGATACATGAGGCCCCTGGTTCCTTGCCGCTGTCGCCTATGGCTTGCTCAGTTGGGGAAACTTAACACTTAAAATTCATCAATTGTATTGATTCGCCTGCTCGTTTAAAGCTGCTGTTCAGCCAAACAAACTTTGTTTATATTGTTTTTCCTGTGACCACTGTAAATCTGCTTTGAAACAATCTACATTGTAAAAAGCGCTATATAAATAAAGGTGACTTGACTTGACCTGAACTCTGGGTATCTTTTGCAGTGTTTGATTGATTAGTTTGCACTGTAATATTACAAAATCATATTAAAATTGGGGTTCATATAGCCTCCACTACTAGGCTAGTTTAATTTTCCAGAGCATACAAATAGTTACATATGATACTTGCTTTTTAAAAGACAAGACACAAATACAAAATCAATCCTCCATTATTTTCATGGTTGTGTAGAGCGGAGGAAGGCACGGAGGCATGGAATTAATTCAAATAAACTTTAATAATAAAAACTCAAAACAAACCACTTTCTACAACAAAAAAAGACAATCATGCAATCATTTATCAATCAATCAGATAATGATTGTATCAGGCAACATGTTTAAAAATGGCAAACAGGACGATATCAGGATGGAACATACTCACGACGATGTATTTTTTGTTTATATACATAATACAGAATAGAAAGAGACATTACATTCCTTCTTAAGAAGTATCAGTGGAAATAAAGAATAAAGAGAAGACGGAAAAATAGGATGAAGAAGCCAAGCCATAGAAACAAAAAAAGTATGAGACAAAACATGCTACTTTCTGTCAGGACTTTAGCATTTGAAACAAAATTTTTATTTAACCCTTTCACACGTAAGTTGTGAGTTTTATGTGTTTATTTTTTATAGTTTAGAATGTTTCCTTATTGTTTCCATGGCGATGTGTCATGCTTGTCACGTGACAAACCATAGCCACAAAAGCGCTGTATGACAAATGTATTTATTTTTTTATTCATGCCTTTCACAAACTTGTTGGCTTTGTCATCAACTAGCTGGTATTCTGATTCTCAAATATGTGTAAGTGAATGTGTTTAGTTTATAAACACACTTTATATTGATCATGTTAGCTGATCTGTGATGCGCGATGGGTGCTACCATGTTAGTTTGCACCGCAATTCAGAGAATCTGATCTGTTGGATTTACAACATGTCAATTGATTAATTTAAATATTAAATACAATGTAATGAATTATTATTATTATTATTATTATTATTATTATTATTATTATCAATTTCTCCCGAAATAAATGACAGTAAGTGTCTGGTCAATTTATAGTTGAACAAATTTTGCAAAACATCTTTGATTCCACATTTTAAAACACCACTGTAAGAAGATGTGTCAGATTAGTGGACAACAAATAGGAGTATTTCAATGTATGATTCTAAATGTTTTTTCATACCAAGGACGACAATGATAGCACCAGCGATGAAAATGTTAATGCTAATTATATGAGAGTATTAAATTCTACTCCACAACTATAACTATAATTGCAAAGAGGAACAATATTGTTGAAATCACTTTAAGAATTTTTTTTTGGTTTTACAGCTGATGAATGATAAAAAAAAACACTGAAAGCCAATCAGAATCAATATGGTGTCTCAAGCATAAGTGGCAGAAGACAAAACTGTATAAATTATAAATAAACAATATAAAACATTATTAGTCATAATAAACAGAATGTCATAGTTGTCAGGGTTCTGCCACATTCGGTCTAGTCATATCTTGGTTTTGTGGCAGAGCTCTGACACTACCGTATTGTCTCGTGTTTGGTGTGTGTGCGCACGGCTTCGAGGATTCGAGCCGCACGCGCTTGTCTGTGTGACGTCTTTCGTGAGAGTTATGTCCTGTCCCGATACTTTGGTCTGGTTCAGTTTCGGTTTTGGATCGGGATTTGGCCATTCATAACTCGTGTGTTCGTCCTTGTCGTGAGCGCGTGAGACAAGTGTTTTTCTCATTCTCACGCGCTCTACGTTATGTGAGTGGGCGCGACTTCAAACTCTGCTCGTACCGCGCACTCTCGTGTCCTTGCCCTGTGTTGTAAGCACGTGGTTCACGCCTCCGCATTGGCTACATGTTCAGGTCTTGTCTGGTACCCCGCCCGTCTTGTTCCATTGTCATTAGTTTGATTTATCCCAGCTTTTTTTCCTCGTTAATTTCCCCATGTCCTCCCTATATATTCCATCTTTGTATGCTATTCTGAGTCGCGTCGTTGTCGCACCTGTCTTACCTGTCCTGCTGCCTGTCGTTCTTGTCTTGCCTGTTCCTGTTCCTGTTCTTGCTCCTGGTCTTACAGTTTAGTTTAGTCAAGTCTGTTTTAGTTCATTAGTCAGTCAAGCGTTTTCCCCTACGGGGTAGTTTTGTTTGCTTTTTATTTTATGTTCAATAAAAGCCATTTTCACCTGCATCAGTGACTCCTCGCTCATCCCTTCATCCCCAATACCCGGCAATAGTGGGTTTGTGTGGATGCTAATATAGTTATCATTATAGTTACTTTAATAATATATGCTATGGTAATATATGTTCAACATATACAAACCAAGATATTCATCATTGCTAACTTAACAATTTAAAAAAAAACCTGAACAAATGTGACCAAACCCCTTATAAGCTTCTCAAACCATTGAAACGTCACTTGTTGGAGAAGTCTGAAGCCTTGGGTTGCTATGGTTACAGAGGAGAGTTCAGGGTAATGACTAAAGGACTCGCAAAGGACTCACACTGGTCTATTGCACTGATTATATATATATATATATATATATATATATATATATATATATATATATATATATATATATATATATAAAACGTAATCTCTCTTAATTGCAACAATTACTAAATTGTTTCAGAAAAAAAAACGTTTCACGTCACAGTTACAGCAAAAATGAAAAAAATAAAAAGCCTTTTTTGATTTAAATAAAAAGTCTGAATAAGTAAATTATTGGAAATCATTGCCAAAAACCAAGATAACACTCAGGTTAAACTTAAAATCAAACTCTCGTCATGATTTTAACTATCCGCTAACACATGCATTTGTGTATTTGTGCACATGCATAACAATGCATTTCCTTTACGGTTTGTGCATCATATAGTCCATGAATATTTTTTAAACTGTGTTGTGGAATGATGAGCTTCTCAAACTTTTAATTTTAAGGAAAACATAAATCAGAGAATTAGGGGTGGATTTTGCTTAAACCAGTAAGCAACCTCTCAGAAAATCCCCTAGCAACCATTCGCACCTTAGCAACATAGCAATGCTGTGTGAGCACCACTTACATTTCATAAATAGTTTTTCTAATGTAAGAATCTAGTAAAAGTTTTATTTTTATAGATTATATATATAATATATGTCCTGTACCAAGGTTGGCTCTAATGTTGCAGGCTTATTTTTAACACTCTACAGCATTTCAGTGTTTTTTACCCACATCGCAATGGTCTCTGCTGTGGGATTTGGTCTTGAGATTTCTCAGAATAAATCAATAAATGTGTTCTGGAGAGAATTATTGTGAGTGCTAATGGCTACAAAGAAACGATAAAAACACCCACATGAGCTTTGCCTCTAAATGGGAATAATTGCTTCTGCTATATGGATCTGATTTTATGCTTTTAAACAATATCTATCTATCTATCTATCTATCTATCTATCTATCTATCTATCTATCTATCTATCTATCTATCTATCTATCTATCTATCTATCTATCTATCTATCTATCTATCTATCTATCTATCTATCTATCTATCTATCTATAAAATTCAAATTTGCTTTATTTGCATATCTGTATAAGTTGCAATATTGCCAAAGCATATATATAGTACATATGAAGGTATTCATATACAGTATTATTATGCATATATGAAGATATGCATAATAAAATAAAATAAGAAAAATATTAAACTTTGAAAATATGATAACATAACTCAAACCGAAAGAAATATTGTGACAAATTAGAAAATGTAACATGTTAGAACATATTCAATTGGAACACAAGGGGTGGTATCCCACCGTGTTTTAACATACATGAACACATGCGCGTACTGAGGGTCACTGTGGTGGACTGTAGGGAAACACATTGAGATCTGACACAATACACACAATGCACACACACAGCAGCTATACCTCAGGCTGTGGCATGTACACACATATTTCCCAGCCATTGCTGCTGTCTGTCCCTCTCCTAATAATATTTTTATTTGTTCTGTTTCAGTAATGGCTGTAAAGTTCTTTGTTAAGTTGTTAATTTATTTAAGTAGATGTCTCTGATTGGTTTGTGACAGTGAGGGAGGAAGTACATCCATATCTATCTATCTATACAATGAACAAACTTACTCAGCAAATTACAAGAAAGGAGTTACTGTAAACAAAATAGGTTTAACTTGTTAAAATAAGAAGGCTTCATCAATGTTTTTCATGTGACTCTCACACTGACCTGCTGTGATATCTGCAGCTGGAAAGTGTGAGAAAGCAAGAGCCTGACAAATCTGTTTTGACGTCTTGCTCATCTCAAATCCATCTGTTTTGTTGTGTACTATGTGTGTCTTATGTGGCAGCATAATGGATGGAGCTGGAGAGCTCTTTACAAACGGTGCATTCTATTCCCTAAACCTACCTACAAACTTCTTAAGCAGTATTTAGTGTATCACTATTGAGGCAGCTCATCGTCTTGTGGATGCAATGGGTTTTTCCCGCAATTTGTACCGTATTACAGTTTGGACTGTAAAAAAAATGTTTAAAAAGTGATTATGTAAAAATGAACATGATTAGTCTTACATAAAATAAAAATATATATATATCCCTATTTGTCTTTGCTGTTTCTTATGGGTAATGTCGATTCTTTTTATGTTGCCGAAATCTAATATCTCGAGCACAAAAGAGCCACTTCACATGGTTATCTCGTGACTAATGATCGTACCTAGGTCACTGCGCATGCGCTCAGTTTGCCTTGCACATGGATTGCGGTCCGCTCACTCTAATGCCGGTTCACTCTCTGTCGTTGATCTCATCTGAGGGATAACACGTTGTAGCATCCTGCATGTTTTTTGTGATTTTGTGAGCAATTTTTGTGTTTGCATTGTTGGAGAATATAATTAAAGGTTTGTATCAAGAATCAAAGGTGTTTTTTATTGTGGTGGTTTTACATATGCCTTTTGTTGTTTGCAAACATATACACAGTACGGTGTATGTATATATTTTTAGATGAATGGCGATTGCTTCATCAAACAAATCGCGGAAACACTGTTGTGTAAAAAGACACCAAAAACACGAGCATGTACATGAACACGCTTCTTAAAGGGACGTGCTGCTGGACAGTGAGAGAGACTGCTTTTTCTTTTTCTTCTGATTTTTGTTTCTTTTCTTATTGTGTGAATTTCGCGCACAAGCACTGTGTACCGAGCCTGAACCGAGCCTGTTATGGATAATTGACGTCATGCGAGCAACATTCGAAATGTGATCTTACACAAAAAAGTTCATCAATCTATGTGAACACTTATGCCAACAATTTTTTACACAAAACCCAAAACCCTGCTGGCTATATGAGTGTGCGGAATATATGTGGGAAAATTGGTTATCTCGGTCATTGGTTATCTTGATGCTTTTTTGCAACCCCCAAGGCCGTCGACATAACCGAACTCCACTGTATATATATATATATATATATATATATATATATATGTAACGCAGTTCAATGTTCATGGAGGAAGGAGGCGGGAGCCAGCAGACATTCAAAGACTTTAATAATCAAATAAAACATAAATACAAAATAAACATAATGGCGGCAGTTCCTCACGGACAACTACAAAATACAACATAAAGTCCAGGCCTGGTCCTCTCTCGTCTTCAATGTCTCCGCTCCTCCGTGAGACGAGAAACACCGGATGCTTGCAGGTGACACTCATTATCAATCACGCCACCGGGTCTCGTGACGCTCTCACGGTCCCTCGACCCCGCCCTGCTCGCCACAATATATATATATATATATATATATATATATATATATATAAACTTATGTTTGCACAATAAGGAATCATCTGTTCTATGCAAATTCACAAAGAGGCAAGTAGAACCACAAGGAGTAGTGGAAAATGTAAGATTGATTACTGTAGAACTACACAAGGGCAAAGAGCCTTTTAAACTCTCCCAACTCTGGAACATATTGCCAAATTAGTTTAAAGCAGCATGTGATATTAAGTATTTTACATTAACGGTAAAAGTACTTGTTTAAAACAAACAAGAGCTGTATACATATTTATATTTATAAAATGTGTAAGTAGTTATTCATGCTGTGAGGCCTGGAAATATATATATATATATATTTTTTTTTTAAACGTATACTTTGAAAAGCCTGTTCAGAAAAATGTATAAAAATCACAGAAAAATGAATGCATATTTATATTTTCATAAAACCACTTACTGTAGTATTATTTTTTTAAGCTGTTTTCCTCATTGGCCCCAAATAATGTCCCACATGCTCATGCATGTTTCTTTTAATTTACTGTGTTCTTGACATTATTGCATCAAAAAATCCAACCACCACAATTCATGGCCTGTTGAAGCACTGGGCATGTGTCTCTACTCTAGATGAGAAATAATCCTACTGATGGTGTCCTGCATCTCTGCCAGGCTTTATTTCCATTTTCTCGCAGACACACACCTCTTCAGTGAGCCACCATCTGGAGTCCACAGAAAGACAATCCTTAATTCAATCTGTAGAGGAAAGAGAGAATGAAGGGGCAAAATAAAGGGTTATTGCATAGAATTCTACATCATATATTAATATCTCTTAACAGACTATGCCATCAGTTGCCATAATTTTATTCTGCATACCCATTTTGCTTAAAAATTATTTGAGGAGAGAGAAACATTTGAATTAAAAATGGGTCAAAAATACATTTTGATTGTCTACATCTTCAGTCATGTCAGTCGTGTCTTTCGTCTACTTCCTGTTACCTCCTGTGTTCTTCCATGTGTTTCCATCCACCTTGTGGATTGTCATCAGTCACCTCGTTAGTCATGTCAGCTGTGTCGCTTTTTGTATATAAACCTCATGATTTCCTCAGTCTGTGTCGGTATTTGTCAGTGTATAGTTGTGTTTCCCTTGTCGGCGGTCTCCATGTTTATATCATGACCTGGTTAGTTTCCTATACTATAAGACTATAAAGATGGTCTTCCCTGCTTTTGCTGGAGCAGGAAGACCGCTCGCTGGAAGAGCATACCCGAGACTCTTTACATTTTGCGTGCCAAACAAACTGCCCGGACCACGAGCTCAGTGGTTTCCACCGTGTCGGGCTGAGCGAGCGGTCCAAGGCACACCTTCCAGCGCATGGTCTAGAGAACGACTTCACCTATTTTTATGTGGAGTGGGGGCGGGTAAACAACGATCACCATCAGCTGGGTAGAGGACAATGCCAGTACCACCCACAGCCAGAGACCAGCCTTTTACCACCATGTACGATCGACAAGGCCATGAACGATTGACAACAGGACGTCGCATGGGCCCACTGATGACCGTGAAGACCACGCCGCCGCGAGAGACAAGCCCGAACCGAGACAGAGGTCGGAAGGAGTCATCGCCCTGGAACCCATTCCACAAAGGAGGTCTGACCAGGTGCGCGAACCAGCAATGTCATCTGTCGATGAGAGGGGATTACTGGAGCTTGAAGCCCGGGAGGAAAGCCCCGTCCACCGCTTCTCCATGGCTGAGAGGTTGGCTTGGGTCACTGGACTGCTTGAACTGATTTCATGAACCTCTTCGTTTCTCCCTTCAACTGTTAAAAGTTCAGTGCCTTATTGGATCTGAATGATGTTATTACATAACCATGCATGTGTGTGAGGTCCTGGCAGAGATAGATTAAGGTCTACAAAGGCCCATAGGTTCAGTGTTCACCCCAACAGAAAGCCTGTTTCTACCTGGTAAGATGTGTTTTTGGTAATCCACTGTTCTACTGTTACACCTGCTATTATTATCATGTGTTTCAAATGCATCTTCTGTGACCATGTTCAGATTTTGTGTAGACAATTTGGTCTCTTCTTTCATCACACTCATACATCCCTCTCACTTTCTGTGTACAAGTGCTATTGAATGAACAAACTTCTGTTACATGGCTTACATGAATGAATTTAATAGTTGCCTATAATATACTGCATATTGTTTTCTTAGGAGGGGTGTTGTGCCATCTCCCGGAAATGTGTTTTTGGAGGGTAAGATACAAACACAGGCATATGACTTGTATGTTGTGTAGCATCTGGACGGTGTCTCAAATTGATCGATCAAAAACAAATATTTGATTGTGACTTTTGAATTAACAGAATGAGACTTGAAGACTCAGGCCACGTCCACACGAGAACGGTGCATTCCCTAACCGCTCTTTTTTTCCCTTCGTTCTAAAAAAAAATGCCGTAAACACGGCGTCGGTGCAAGAAATCTCAGCGTCCACACGAGAACACTGAAACCGACTGAGAACTGTGTAGTATAAATGCCAGACCAGTATGTGGCGCTGTAATTCTGCCACAGATATACACTATACACGGAGAAGAAGAGTTTGAGCATGCGCACAACCTTGCGCGCTGAATATTTACAGACGTGCACTGCTGCAAGATGACACGGAGTGACTGCCCTGTTGCATTGTAATTCTTGATTTTATATTGTTTGCCCTGCACTACATGTTGTGTTTTGCGCACTGCTACACTTTATACCTGTTTTTTCAGGTTATTTTTAATTGTTCTATTTTCCAATAAAAAACAGTTCTTGAATTTTTGCTCTCATTTATTTTCACTTGACATATTCAGTACAACACTTTCAAAATAAACAGTACATTTTCAAAAAGGTAAATACTGTAAAAAAAAAACAGATCAAAACTTGATGGCCAGTATTTTTAAGGGTCAAGGTACTTTGTGAGTACTCTCCTCACTCTCTTTCCCTCTCCCTCATTACAGTCTGTGAAGCCTTTTCAGTGCAGCATATCTGGCTTTGAGACGACCAAAAGCACACTCATGTCAATCTGATCAGGGATCTGGCCAGTCAAGTACATGTTTAGCTTTGAATTAGCAAAAACCCGTGCATCGTGTACACTCCCGGGCCACTTTATCACAACATCCATAAATCTGTACTTATAATCACAGACCGCCTGTACATTGATAGAATGTTTGCCTTTCCTGTTGATGTAGTCCAGAGGTCCCCAACCTCCGGTCCGTGGATGAAATGGTACCGGGCCGCGGATCGAATTCGCGGACCGGTCCGTGAGCTGCTACAAGCGGCTGTGACGCTGCTGCTTTAGCAACGAGGAAGTGTGTTTAATCTCGCGCGTACTCGCTCAACAAACTGGAGCCGCCACCGGTCCGCGGCAAAATTTTCATGCGTTTACCGGTCCGTGGCACAAAAAATGATATGGTCCATCGAGTTGTCAGACAGCTGCTTGATTTCTATGCGTGTGCCGTCGACCGCTCCCAAACACTGTGGCATGCCATGATCACGATGGAAACGCAAAACCAGATCCGTAAAAGGCAACTTTATGTGCTTTTAGCCGTTCTACAGCACGAGCACAATCATGTAGTCCGCCATTACTGTTGTTGCTGTTACGTGTGACGCAGCCGACACGTGATGTGATGACATCATCGTTCTCTCAAAAGATGCGGATTGGCCGTCCACACGAGAATGCAAGGGTGTCGTTCTCAGATCTTTCCACTTTAGAACCCGTTCTCCAAAGAGAGCGGATTCAGCCACCCAGAACGCCGGATCCGTGTGGACGCAACGCCAATCCAATACGAAATGTATGCGGTTACAGTGATTCGCGTTCCCGTGTGGACGGGCCCTCAGACTGCCTCTTTGTCTGTAGAGACAGTAATTTTATGGCCCTGGGGCAATAAAACCCTTTGTTCCCCAAGGCCTTCCCCCGACCATCTCCCGACACACACACACCCCATCTCCTGACACACACACACACGGGATACACAAAATGCCTACATACTCTATGGAAACTCATCCACAGCCATCTCAATCCTGTCTATGATATTTCCTGATGTATGTATGCATGCCCTCCATGTGTAGTCTTTTTAGTTATGTGTGGTAGTTCATTTAGACGTTTAAATGTGTATAACCTTGTTAAAAGAGACCACTCTCTTTATGTCTTTCCACCTTTCTTTGTATCATTTGAATTCGTTCAGCCTTCGCTTTCCGAATCTGTATTTTGTTTAATGCTGAAATGCATTATGTAATTTCTAATCATTGTTGCATCAAACTCTGAAAAACTCCAACAGGATAATAAATGATGCAAATTAGGTTGAACAGAGATAAAAGGAAATTTCCCAGCATCCACCTCCAAGCCAGCGACTGGCTCCACAGCCAAGGTGTGGGAGTGTCCCTATGTTTCTATAAAGACCCCTGAGATCCAAACATCTCTCTCTTCTTGTCTTGTCCTCTCTTGAACTCTTCTTCTCTTGAAACTCTTCCTGCAAATCCCTTCCCCCTCCAGCGACTGCACCTTCAGAACAACAGCAATTTGAATCTCCCGCAATTCAAACAAACGACCCAAGAAAGGACCAGCATCCAATGAAAGAATCTCTCTCAATGCAAGGCTTGGTAACTCTGCACACACAAGAGACCTAATGCAAGTATTGTTTACGAACTCTAAATGCGTTTAAAGCTATCTGCCCCTTTTAAAAGGTGAATTTCCATGCTGGTTTTCTCAAAGGTTTAATTGTCTGTAGGAATGTCGTTTCCTTCCTCCCTCTCCCTCTCTCTCTCTCTCTCTCTCTCTCTCTCTCTCTCTCCATCTCTCTCAAACATCTCTTTCTCTCACTCTCCGTTAAGTCGGTCTATGTTTTGTGTTTAACGTTTGTTTAATAAAACATTATGTATATAATCCCACATGATTGATTCTGTAATATTCTTGAGTAAGTCACTTCTACGTTTGCATCTTGCTACAATGCTAAGTACTTTGGTACGATAATGAAAGATTCTTCTTTATGACGATGAAGATGATCTTTGTTAAAGATCGCGCACCTCGTATGAGCGCACATATGGCTGCTGCTTTGAACTCAATGCTAGAATTAATCAATTCTATAAGCCAAGGGGGTGTACTGTTTTGTTTTGAGTTTGTTTTAATTCACGTTTGCATTCTGTTATAGTGTATATTGGTTTATTGGTTGTGTCCCCTTCATTTTCCCTGGCAAATTTCAGGCAATGTCAGGATCATCTTTAACTCTGAGAAACTCTTTCTTTTACCTGCTCATTGTGGATCTCACAGTATGACAGATAAACAGATAAACACCTTTAACAGACTGTCATTTCGGTGAAAAAGTTTCCGTAAATAGTTTTGGGATAAATCTTGGCATTTTTTATACGTTTATTAAAGCAGCTACAACTGAGGGAAAAAAATTGCTTCACTATGCAAGATGTGGTTGAGGTGGAAAAAAAAATCATTTTGTCAACTCTGTCAGGTTTTATGTCAGAGACTGATAGAGTTGACTAGTGCTCAAAATATATATATGCAGTATATATATATATATATATATACAGTAATACCTCGGTTTACAAGTGACTTTGTATATGAGTAAATCGGTGTAAGAGCATGGAGGGTCAAATGCATTGTATACGAGCATTGTATCGGAGTGCGAGAACATTTTTCCCTCACCCACGCGCATTTTTGTGTGGAAAAGTCCTGGGGCCTCATGTATCAACACTACTTACGCACAAAAACGTTGCGTTCGCCAGCTTTCACGCTCACGGTCGGATGTACTAAAAGTGAAACTAACGTGACAATGTGCGTTTCTCCACGGCAAGTTCATGTCAGGTGTAAGTACATATCTCATTGTTTTGTCCATTGGCGACTCCTACAGGCAATGAAGTGAAGCTGCAAACATTATACAACGAATTGTCCCATAAGTCTGTGTGAAGCATTGCTATTTATTTGCAATGTATAAAATCATTTATATATATATATATATATATATATATATATATATATATATATATATATATATATATATATATATATATATATATATACATATTGTCACACAAGCCTTATGGGAATATTCTATAAATTATGCAATTAAGTAAGAACATATAAAAGCACGTGCAAATTGAAGGGTAAAATGAACAATTAGTCTTTGGCAATGGCAGCTTTGGCAATATTAGAGGACATTGCTAATGGCAGAATCCGAAGAGAACGAGTTTTTAGGGACCACAATGATTTTCTGGCCCAGGATGACTGCCTTATCAGCCATTTCAGATTTTCAAGGGCTATCCTCCGAATCTAATTGGGTCCGAATCTAGAGAGAGAGACTGCGAGGAAACACGCAATACCCATTCCGTTACAGGTGCTGACAACGCTTGGTTTCCTGGCAAATGATTATTTCCAAAGGGAACTGGCAGACCGCTCAGAAATAAGCGAGTCAATTGAGCCGCGCAACGCCGCGCAATGCCCATTTGATGGTTCCTATATGATGCAGTTGACCAGCCAAACATTAAAATTCAATTTGCAGCGATAGCCGGTTTCCCTAATGTAATCGGAGCGATCGACTGCACACACATATAAGGCACCATCTGAAGATGAATTTGCATACGAGAATCGGAAACATTTCCATTCAATAAATGTGCAGATTATATGTGATGCGCAAATACGCCTAAAAAATATTGTGGCAAGGTGACCTGGGTCAACCCATGATTCATACATCCTTACAAACAGCATGGTTGGGTGGCAGCTGGCAGGGTGCGCGATGGGTGGCTTCTTGGTGAGTGATGTTATTTAAAGTTATGGTTCTATCTAATAGTACTTTTTATTTTTATTTATTTGCATTTAATTATACAACAACCCTTCAGGAGACGCGTTTATCCACTAAAGACAATTATCAGACCGTTTCTTTTTAAGATCATTTACAGTGCGACTTTCAGATCCAACCGCATTGACGGCATCAGCCAAACTCCCCAACTCATATTTTTTTCCTTTTTTTATTAATTCCGAAGGACAAAGTTCCAAAAAAATTTTTTTTAATTTCTACCTCCGATAGTAGCACCTCCAATTCACTTTCTGTACTTTCTCTTTCGTTTTGTGCCGCTTGCTTTTGCCCAAGTGGACTCATTACCATATTTAAATCAGTTTAATTAAGGGAGGAGACTGGGTGGAGTGTTGCGCTCGTGCATGTGTGCTCAATTTTACGTTAATCGGGATGTACAAAGAGAATATGCGCGGGATCCTTCGAACGCAGAGATTGATACATCTGGATTTTTTTGTGCGTTCGCACATTCATAGCTTTGTCCGTACATAATGTGTCAGTATGAATTCAACGCAAGTGTTAGTACATGAGGCCCCTGATGCTCAGCATCGTCGCAAGCATTTTTACTGGAAATCTCCTAAACACAGCCTCTCATAATACTCGTTCATTCTCTTAGCATCGCTCGGTTTGCGTGCATACTTTTATAAGTGATTTACAGCGGTTTTACGTGTTGTTAACATTAATTAATCGCTATTGTTCACGTAGTGAAATATACTAAGCAGTAACTGTCATGGTTCATGAATTCATTGTCTCCTAGTTCTGCCTGTGTGTGTGTGTGTGTGTGTGCGTGAAAGGGGCCAAGGAGCACTGACTCACCTGATTCTCATATCATCTGCCTATTTAGCTCACTTCTCTCCACTCTTGTGTTGTCGAGTCCGCACTGTCTTTGGCTCTCATGAATTTGTTCGCGGCTCCCGTGTTCCATGTTCCACGACCTTCACTCTGAATTATCACTTAATTTTTTTTCTGCACTATTATAATAAATTCACTCATTTGCACTTGAATCCGGATTTTGTGTTTTCCCTTGCTTTCCCCGCTCCTCCCTCCTCTTGTCTCCTCCACAAGTGTTTTTAGAGTTTAATTGGCCATTATTAATTAGTATTTATATGAGATCTTAATGGTTATAATTTTAACTGTAATTAATAGGGTAAAACCTAAATATTTTAAAATAAAGTGAATTTACGGTAAATTTAAAGTAAGTTTAAAATAAAATATTTAAAATAATATAACAATATTTAAAATGGGCATGTATGGTCATGTGGAACGAATCAATTGATTTTTAGTGCATTCTTATGGGGAAAATTGTTTTGGTGTATGAGCATTTTGGGTTACGAGCTCACTCTTGGAACGAATTAAACTCTTAAACTGAGGTATTGCTTTATATATAATTATTATTTTTTTTTTTCTCCATTCATGCATTTGGCAGACACCTTTATCCAAAGCGATTTAAATTACATTCAAGATACACATTGACATTCTATTCAGATTTTGCCTGGGAATCGAACCCATGACCTTGTCGTCTACTGTTTGATATATATATACACACACACACACATATATATATATATATATATATAAAATTTCAAGATTTCATGGTTACACCTATAAAAATATTTTATGCTTCGTTTTACTGTGAGCAATACCTTAGTTCTCCAATAATTCAGTCTTGCTGTCAAATATCTAGTGTTATTATATAAGTTGTCAACTGCTGTCGGGAATCCGGAATGCAGCATAGCAGGCTGACGTAGTTAAGCTCTCCCTCCGACTCACTCACTCCCCTCACATAAAAAAGCACAAGTTTGAGCCTTCTAGCAGATCCCTTCAAATAACAGCGCTCGTCTCACACCTGTAGATGGAAGCTGAACGAAGGGAAGCTTTATTCGTAGGTGTCACTCGCCCTTGATGGACTTTAGTTTATATTAAACGCGAGACCATTCCTTCACAAATCGAGCTTATAGTTGTATATTTTTCACCCCGCTCTGACATCAAGAAGTTCAAATCGTCAGGCACAACTTTCCGTTCCTTCAGTGAGCGGGCAGAGACACTGAAGCAATGGAGCCGTCCGTCATTCCCGGTGAAGACATGTCAGACCTTTACTCCATTAACCCGTTCAATGGTACTTTTCCTGACGACGTTATGGGTTTCGTTCCGGACGGGATGAACTACACCGAGCCTAACCCGGTAAAGAGCCCCGCGGGAATCATCATCGCCATTTCCATCACTGCTCTTTACTCCGTTATCTGCGTGGTGGGACTCCTGGGAAACATCCTAGTAATGTACGGGGTGGTCAGGTAAGAAAAACAAAACATAAAGACGTTCAAAATACGTAGCTGGTAAGCTTTGAATCAAAATGTGAACATTAAAACAATTTAGCACAAATAATTACAAGAAAATGATCAAATATATAAGGTAGCATTGGTCTACAGAAATGAATAAACTGCTTACAATTACAACATAAAAACCATGTACCTGAAATTTTGGAAAGATAAGTGCACTTTAACCTTTATGTTAAATTATGTATTATATCGACTCCTCATGTCTGGCCATTTGAGTTTATGTTAACTTAATATAAAATATAATGATTTAAAACATGTTTGAAGTATGTGTTTGATACCATCACGTAAAAAAGTATAAAACACTGCTAGAAAAAACAAGCACAACAAACATTAAATGTGATTTTTCCCCGTAGTCACTATTTTACTTTGTGTGTTTGTTTGGGCGTATAAAAATTAATAATTCAAGTAAATTCCTCACCATTTTCAAAAGCACACAGTGTGAAACCATAGGATGCAGGTCATGCATTTCTTATTTTATTTCCTGATTAACAACCTTTTGTGTTTGCCAATTACAACTTGTTCAGGTGTTGATTGGTAGATAACTGTTTGTCTGCAGTTTTCTGCTTATGGGTGATTATGCTGTGGTTTTCTTATTTATGAGTTTTCAAGTCTTGAGGGGGATATGCACGGTGTCCTGATGAACCCATCAGTAAGGCAGAGTTAGGACTGGAAATTACCTCATTTTGGGATCATCTGATGGAAATAGCATTATAGAGCACAACTGTGGATATCTCAAGAGACGGCTCATCTCATATTTTGTGCACCCTGTTCCATTTCATTCCAGAGTGTGGCCTTTAGATGTGATGAATATCTCTCTGAGATAATATATGCTCTCTTTGAGTGGAGGCGAAGAGGTGGTGTTCAAATTACATTTCCCACCGCACCCTTTTAAAATAAAGGTCTATCAACATAGCTGTGGGCCATGATTCATGACCATTTTAATTGGTTCTCATTCTATTACAAAATTCAGTTTTTCTCTACAAGGCAGAATATATATTTTTAATTTATCAGCATTCAGTTGACAACCACACAGTCTATAAGTTACTGGGTTGTCTGAAAAATGATGTGTAAAAGGAACTGCACCAGCTGTGCTTTTTCAAAATGACAGTAATTGGTCTATTCCTCTGATACTGTGGTGCTTCTACACAGACAGCTTTCATCTACATACTAACTGAAAGCTAATTCTTCTATGCTTCAGAGCAAAGTAGATCTTAGTTTTAACACAAGCTGTTTTTACTTTAAATAATAAAAAAAGATATATGTTGCACACTGATAAAGATATATTAGGTGTGGTGTGAAAATGTAAGCAACAATACAATTTTTTGTAAAAGTAATTAGTAGTTTTTTGTAATAATTATTTAAAAAGATTAACTCTGTACATCTCAACTGCTATTAAGATTAAAGATATTTAGAAAAAAACAATGGAAACCATGTTTTGTGGCATACAAGTCAAATAATGTTTTGATGTCATAAAAAAGATGAATGTGCAAAATGTAATAAAAAAACTTAGAATGCCTCTTACTAAAATTTGTAACAAACAAAATACACAATTGTTATTTGACTGTGAATTGAATGTGTGATTTTTTTTACAGTGTGTAATTTGACACCTTCACCTTATTTTATTATTCTCAGGTTAGATAAGCAAATCGAATATGACCTAAAGTAGATGTACTTTAATATACTTAAAATAAAACAAATTACTTTTCAGTGGTCTATTTAGGCTTAACAGGATACATCAATTATAAACATAGAAGTCAATTTATTTCTGACATTTAGTAAATCTTGCAGTATAAGTATTCTAAAAATACTATATACAAGTACAAATATATATATATATATATATATATATATATATATATATATATATATATATATAAATCAAGGCAGTTTCACTGATGTCACTGCTGTTGTCACAAATGTTTAAGGATAAATTAGTGACCTACCCAAATGACATAATCCAGATTGGGAATGCCCCCTTTAAACAGATCTGTTTTATGCGTTCTCCTCCGCATTTGGTAAGTTACCATTTGGTAAGTACCTCTTTTCTTGTCTGCATCACTTTTCACCCATGGCAAGACATATTTAGAACAATAGTAATAAAGTTGATCTTATACAGGTTCCCTTTCAGGGAACTCGAGCTGCGTCCAAAGCGCTAGGGTAAATAGCCTTGCGTCAGTCACGTGAAGATCTGCGCAACCAATGAGAGACGAACGCGTGTGAATGCGTCACCGCCGGCACGTGCCGGTGACGTCATGAGGAAGAGCATAAAGCGCGCGCGAAACCCGAAACCCGCTCCGCTCCCGCCTGGCGGTCTGTATGAGGCCGCTCAGGCTAGTTTTCCACGTGGTTCTGGACCTGCAGTAGCCAAGGTTTTGCGGCGCTCGCAGTCATGGGGATTACAAATGAATCAAGCAAATGGATCTCGCTGAGCCGGCTGGGATGGGTCCTCCCTTATCTCAGCCCTCACGAGATGAGGCGGGTCCCAGTCACGAGCGCTCCCCGAGAGACGATCGTGCTGGGGCTCCGGCACTAACCTTATCTAGTTCAGATGACATGGATTTAGCTAGTGCCGACTCGGTGGGGAGGATTCGCCACCCTCCTCACCGGCATTTGAGGAGCTAGTTGAGGTTGTGGTGCGAGCGGTCTCGCGTCTGGATATGGATTTGCCGTCGGAGACCAGGAGTGCTCGTCCTAGAAAGAGTATTTTGGACGAGCGCTACCTGCCTGCTCGCGTCACTCCCCCGCGCCGAGCTATGCCTTTTATTTCCGATCTCCAGGCCGAGGTATCTAGATCAGCTAGTGCTATGTATACAAATCTTGTCGGGCCTCAACACGATGTGTTAAAGCTCTGGCGCTCCCCACCAAGCCAATGCGCGTCACATCGTCTTTAGTGGGGGAAGCATACTCTGCTTCGAGCCAGGCTGCTGTGTGCCTGCATACTACGGCACTGCTGCAGGCCGATCAGGCAGAGTTGCTTGGGGACCTCAACGAGGGCGGTGGTATCGGTCCGGAGGCAGTGTCGTAGCTGCGCCGGACCGTGGATTTGTCTCTTAGGGCCGCTAGGGAGATGGCCTACTCTGTCGGCCGTTCCATGGCAGCTCTGGTGGACATGGAGAGACATTTATGGCTCAATTTATCGGCCATGGAGAACAAAGATAAATTTGTGCTGCTGGATGCCCCTCTTTCCCCTTCGGGCTTGTTTGGCGATGCCGTAAAAAGCGTCGTCGACAAGTTCCAGGAGGCTCACGATAGCAGGCGGCGTTCGGTAAAGTTCTTCCCCGCCGCCCTCCACGTGAGACCGCCGATCATTCGCGGTCTCAAAGCTCCGCACACAGGGCCGTTCAAAAGGAAAGTGTCTCTACCCGACTTCCTCGGGTAAACCTTGGAAAGTCGGGCCGACAAATCCAGTTCAGTCTTCGGGTAAAATGGGTGATTTGAGGGTTTTCCTTAACACTTAGAAGGCTAGAACGAAGCGGTCCTGACGCTAAGCCGCAACAAGGTGGTGTCTCCCATCTGCAGCTCCAGTCAGCCCGCCACGGGAAAACCACCCCCTCTAAGGAGGGTCCTAGAGCATTCCACCCGAGTTCTGGAAGCCCCGGCTCAGTGGTGAATATGTTCACAGTACCAGAGACCAGCCCAGGGAGGCTGGTTCCCTTAGTAGAGTTTCGGGCTGCGTGGTCACGGCTACCCGGTATCTCTCAGTGGGTCCTGCGCACGGTAAAAAAAAGCCCAGCAGGCTCTGGTCATGGAGCAAGAAGTAGACACTCTGCTGGCGAAAGGGGCCATCGAGTATGTACCCCTCGCGAACAGCAAGTCCGGGTTTTACAGCCGGTACTTCATAGTTCCAAGGGAGGATGGAGGGTTGCGGCCCATTCTGGATTTGCGTCTCTTAATTTGCGTCTCTTAACTTGCGTCACAATTATGTGTCTAAAATTCAATATGAATGAGATATGACGCTCAAGCAGATCGTAGTACAGATCAGGTCCTATAACTGGTCCGGCACGGTCGACATCAGAGACGTATAATCCCTCGTCTCCATCCTTCCACAGTGGGAAGTTCCTGTGGTTCGCCTTCAGGGGGGAAGGCGTACCAGTATCGGTGCTTCCTTTTCGGTCTGGCGCTCTCGCCCTGCACGTTCACCTAGGAGTGGACGCTGCTCTAAGCTCCGCTGCACTTGCAAGGAACTATCGTGTCCTAAACTATTTCGACGACTATGGCTTATTTTCGCCAAGTCGCCGCAGTTAGCTGCACAACATCGAGATGCTGTGCCCGCACATAAAGGAGCTGAGGTTAAGGCTGAACTCCAAGAAGAGTGTACTTTCTCCCACACAGAGAACCACTTTCTTGGCAGTCATTTGGGACTCAAAATGCTCTTCCCCGGGTGCATTCAGGCCTTTCGTTCAGCCGTCAAGAGTATCAAGGGGCAGCCACTCACGTGAAGGGTGTTAGGGCTCATGCAGCGGCTCCAGCGTTGTTCCACTGGGCCGGCTGGGCATGAGACTCCTGCAGTGGTGGCTGAAAACCAGGGGTTCTCCCCGAGGGCTAGAACTCTTGGTCCCCTTCTTATCTGGAGCAGATTTGGGAAAGATACAGAAGGCACAGGTCGACCTGTTTGCCTCAGTAGAGAACACCCACTGCCCTCTGTGGGCTTGGTATATGCGTGGCTGAGGTTACGCCTGTACGCCTTTCCCCCGATCACTCTGCTCCCGGGAGTTCTGGTGAAGCTGTGGGTCTGGCCTCTGAAGGGGCCAGCTCATAGAATCCGGTCTCTCAGCCGAGGTTGTGGAGACCATCCTTCAGTCCAGAGCTCCCTCCACGAGGAAACTCTACACCTTAAAGTGGAAACTTTTCACGTCTTGGTGTTGTGAAAGGCAGGTGAACCCAGTAACCTGTTGAGTCGGCAAAGTGCTGGAGTTCCTGCAAGAAAGATTTGCGGCAGGGTTGTCCCCCTCCACCTTGAAGGTTTATGTGGCTGCCATATCAGCTTGCCATGTACCTCTGGATGGGGTGTCCTTGGGCAGGGACCCCCTAGTCACTCGTTTCTTCCGTGGCACACTAAGGCTGAGACCTGCAGCACAGACTAGGGTGTCTGCCTGGGATTGGTCTGTGGTACTCCAAGGCCTGTCCCAGGCACCCTTTGAACCTTTGGAGGAGCTCCCTATCAAGCTCTTCTCTCTTAAGACCCTTCTTTGGCTGGCTATTGCCTCGCTTAAGAGGGTCGGGGATCTTCAGACCCTCTCGGTGGCTCCCTCATGCCTCGAGTTCGGCCCAGGATGGAAAAACCTTTCTCCACCCGAGGTCAGGCTATGTCCCCAAGGTTCCCACTAATGTGGCTCGGTCTGTCACGCTGCAGGCCTTCTGCCCTCCCCCCATTTGGCGATCATGAGTAGGAGCAAGAACAAGGTCTGTCCAGTTCGAGCACTGGACGCTTACGTCCCAAGACTGTCACTTGGCGTAGGTTGGCCCAACTGTTCGTTTGCTTTAGGACGCCTAAGGGGGCTCCAGTTTCTAAGCAAACCCTAAGCAGGTGGATAGTCGAGGCTATCTGTCTAGCTTACGAGTCGGCCGGACATGCTTCTCCGTTGAGGGTCCGGGCCCACTCCACTCGGAGCATGGCGGCATCCAAGGCTCTCTTCTCTGGAGTTTCCTTGTCTGATGTTTGTGCTGCAGCTGGCTGTTCCTCGCCGCACACATTCTTGAGGTTTTACCAATTGGACCTCGATGCCGCCCCGGGAACCAGGGTGCTCTCTCAGTGAGCTGGGACACACCCGGATGCCGGCGTCGCAGAGGTGGCGTTGGTATAGCGTTCCCCTAGCGCTTTGGACGCAGCTCGAGTTCCCTGAAAGGGACCGTCTCGGGTTACGAATGTAACCCTGGTTCCCTGAGGGGAACGAGACGCTGCGTCTTTGCCTCAGCTCCTTGCGCCTCCAGGTCTGCTTCAGACACTCTTTTGCTGGCGCTTCCGGGTTTCGCGCACGCTTTGTGCTCTTCCTCATGACGTCACCGGCACGTGCCTGCGGTGACGCATTCACACGCGTTCGTCTCTCATTGGTTGCACAGATCTTCATGTGACTGACGCAAGGCTATTTCCCCTAGCGCTTTGGACGCAGCGTATCGTTACCCTCAGGGAACCAGGGTTAGATTCGTAACGCAAGATGTTTTCTTCTTTGATTTGAGGATAAATAAGAGAGCATTAATAAATATATAGAGCATTCCCATCCTTATGACTTTGACCTCAAATTTAACTCTGTACAGCAGCTTGTGCACACACACTCTCCAAACTAACACTCACAGTACCACTGTGTGAATACTATAACACATCATACAAATGTTTTATTCATTAAATTATAAATACATTATCTATATATCAGTTGAATCATTGCCCAGATAAGATTTTTCCTGGAAATAAATCAAATAATAAAGAATTATGTGTGTTAAAGCTATCGACTAGTGCCCATATGCTCAATAAAAGTGGTAAAACAATGGCTACAATACGCCTTACAGCTATAATAAACTGTAATTTAACTTTTAACTTCAACTTTAGTCAGGCAATGATGCTTTCAATGCGTTTTCTGTGTTTAGAAGTTATGCACATGTAGCGTTTCAATATAACTCTACATGCTACTATGCTAATGTATGTAAACCATTTGAAGAGAAATACAAGTGTGTTTTCATTCAAATAAATCATACTCCCACATGCGGTAATTAATTACAGATTATAGTAAGCATATTTCATAATTAGATCTACTGTGTTTTCAAACTGTGTGCAAGATATCTTATAGGTATACTATAGACCATCTGATATAGGTAGACTACATATTTGGTAGAAGTTATTACTTCACGTTATTACATAAATACTTGATTACTGGAAAGCTATCCAAAGAATTAATCCGCTAACCAAAAAACAACAACAACAACCCCATTAGATTAATAGGAGAAATATTAATTAGATGAATCGACAAAAATAATAATCATTACCTGCAGCTCTAGTTAAATAGTCAAATAATGAGGCTGAGTAATTGTATTCTCTCCATATGTACACAGGAGAATAAACCACACATTAAATCATACACAGGGAACCATATCGAGGAAAAATACCAGACGACCATAATGACAGACAGGTGAAAATCATACATAACCATAGGAACACATAAAGATTAGTGAGGACGGAAACCGAAATAATACAGAGCAGCAAAACAGGAACTAAAGGAAACAAAAATAATATCAAAATGATAGCCCATAACTGTGACTGTAGTCTCCCCCTCCTGGAATGGATGGTCTCACAACATAACAATATGCCCAACTGTGGCAGAAGGGAAGAGCTTAGGAAGGGTATGCGGGGCTGGCAGAAGGCAGGAAAAAGAAAGAGATGACATCAGGAGAGACCAGGTTAGTTCCGACAGAAGAAGCCAAACTGAAACCCAGAGCACTGCCAGGATTAAGTCAAGGGAGGTAGGAGACAAATTCAGCAGGCGGACCCAGGGAGATGACAGATTGGGATGGAGCTGATCGAGATGGAGCTGAATGAGATGAACCCAGGCAGACTGTGGACTGAGTCTGAAGACTGAGGTGGAGTTACAGCAATGAGCATCCAAAGTGAAGCCAGGATGCCAGAGGATTGAGCTAGAGGGAAGGCAGAGCCAAAGGGGTGAAGGGATGAAGCTCAGCAGAAGGCCCGTAAGTCTGTGGCACAGACAGAGCCACGACTGACCAAGGACAAGAGAGCCCAGTGAGGCCATAAGCAAAATGGTACCATCAGGAGTACTATGAGCCAAAGTGGAGCTTACTGGTCAATGAGCCGAGGTGGAATGACGAACTCAGTGGCTGGAAGCATATCAAGGAAATCGAGTAAGGTTCAGGCTCCATCTCTGCAGTGGGTTATGACATATCATCCATTGTGGTGTGGGTTACTCGCTGGGCTCCATAGTGGGAATAGTGTTGTCTTCCTCCACGGGCAGATGGTGAACGGATATCCACATCTCACCAGCGCCCACTCAACATACTCTGCTAACCTCCCTCAAGGACCATCCATGGGCAGGCATGCCTTGGACCAATCGTTGTGACAGGTGAAATGGAAAATGCAGATTGTGTGGTCCAGATACTTTGTCAAAGTAGTCGAGAAAATTCCTTGTGTGGTCCTCCAAGAAATGGTCTTTCTGAATGAGGAGTAGCTGGTAAGTGGACAGCAAGTAAGTACATAAATGTTTAGGTCAGTTCTTCTGTAACGTGTAGTGTGGTAAAACACAGACACTTAAAAGGAATACTTGAAATAGACTTTAATTAGAAATGCAAGAGATGAGCAGAGGAGAATAGGAGCACACAGGAGAATAAACCACCGATTAAATCATACATGAGAACTGACACGTAAACTGAGCATAAAATAAAGTATAAATACCAGGCGCACATGATGATAGACAGGTGAGAATCATAAGACAAAAACTAAAGAACAAACAAAGATATAATCAGTAAAAATAGAAACTAAAACTAAACAGACCTGGGAAACAAGAATTAAAAGGAAGCAAAAGATAAATACAGTGGAATTCACTTAACTCGAACTTGGATAACTCGCCAACCCTATTGTGTCGACGTTTTTGAAGTGGAACTGCCAAACTCCCTATTTGTCTAATCATTTTCTTATCGGTTATGTCAATTCATTTATGTCGCTGAACCCTAATATCTCGAGCACAAAAGAGGGACAAATTCGCCACTTCACATGGTTATCTCGTGACTAATGATCGTACCTAGTTCACTGCGCATGCACAGAGTTTGCGTTGCACGTGGATCACGGTCCATATGGTCGTAACCACAGAAGAACTTGCGGAAGTGGTGGAAAAATCAAGCCTTGCAGATGCTATGGCAGGAGTTAGAATCACTGTCCAGAAATTCCCAGACATCGACAAAGACGTCGTTACTGATAGAAGCTTAGAAGCATTTGTTTTCAAGCAGACTGTTAAAGGCAAAAAGCAACAAAGCATTTTAGAGTTGGTAAAGAAACCATAGTAACCACGTTTACAGTACTATTCAGAACGGTGTCGGTGAGTGCATGTTTATGTGTGGTTGTGACTGTTTACGCTGTGAGCAAAATTGTGTTTGCAATGTTGGAGAATATTATTAAAGGTCTATATTGAGAATCGAAGGTGTTTTTTATTGTATACTGGTAAATCTCTGCTGTTAGTTGGTGCACATATGCCTTTTGTTGTTAGCAAACATATACAGTGTATGTACATTTTTATAGCATGCCGATCGCTTCATCAAATAAATCGGCATATTGGCTCTTGGTTATCTCGATCATCGGTTATCTCAATGCTTTTTTGCAACCCTGAGGCCGTCAAGATAACCGGATTCCACTGTATTAATTCCAAAATTATCGTCCATAACAGTGACACACACACACACACACACACACACACACACACACACACACACACACACACACACACACACACACACACACACACACACACACACACACACACACACACACACACACACACACACACACACACACACACACGTTTCTTTTTAGTGAGATTAGATTTGGTGTTCCAATTCTGTAAATTCTTCTTCCTTTAATTCCATTTCAACATCTTCTGTGGTGTAGCAAATTCAGTTTACGAGAGCCTTAAATTATTTTCAAAATTGCTTCAAAATGTTCTCATGATTTGAAGGATCTCCTCTCATACAAGCAGTGCCTCACTGTAAGAAAAAAATAATAAAAAACAAATAAATCATTTAGCAGTAGTGGCCACTAGCACCTTGGAGTGAACAAAATGTGCTGAAATTGCAACTGTAAAAATTCAATCTTCTAAGCATTATTTTTATGAGCAAGGGTGAACACAGAAAATGATAGATTGTGGAAGTAGTGAGAGAGAAACATAAAATGTGCCCATTTTGGAATGAAGGGAAAAGAAAAATACACTGGAGAACAACCAGGTCATAACCTCATTCAGTCTGTCATAAGAAGATGGTGGGAGTCAGTGCTATAAGGCTGATAATGATGTTGGATCACACAACTGAGTTTAAGCTCAAGGCACTTGTCAGTGGTCTGTCGGAGGGTCTTTTCGTCACCTGTCAATGAAAGCTCTGCAAATGAGGTCTGGTCATTGAGGCTATGTATACATTCATCCTGATACATTTGCAGACAGTGTTTTTATTTTAAACAGTTCTCTGCCCATCCTAGCATTTTATTTATCAAAATATCTCACTATTCACCGATGTGTCCAGGTCGCACTCAGTTACCATTACATGTTTGTTCTAAAACGCAACTGGTCCCATGTTTTGCCGCAGGACAGAAAATGTGAATACTCACACATGTGAATACATATTCTGTCATCTTTACAGGAGTGTGATATGAAGAGTGTGACTATTTTAGCAACTGGAGAGTGAATAGCACATTAAAGGCACAATTCAGGAAATAAACAGGAATATCTATTTAGGAATATCTATCTATCGCTTCAATATTCGTCACGACTAAATGTGTTATCGTTTTCAAATAACTCTTAATAACTTTTCACAGTGCACACTAAAAATGATAACCGCATTTATAAATTTAACCAACTTGGAGCAAGTTTTCTAAGAGAAAAATATGCATTTTCAAACAAAATCTTATTAGTGTGAACAAGGCCTGAGCTGAGGGTGGAACAAGAAATTCTGTTTATAATCTTAAAACAACACCAACGTAATTCTGTCCAGCAACAGAATCAGGTGGCTTTGTGATGGAAAGAATCTCAACTGTAATTGGTGTTCATATTATGTATGTCTGTAATTGCCTTGTATTGTTGTTCGCCCATGTAGTGGTAGCCATTAACTACATTGTCACATTCTCGTCATGTTGTTCACATCCGGGTCCCTTCAATGTATCTTCCACGACCTTTCTGCACCTGTCCTTGTCAATCACTTACCTCGTCAGTGTTGTCAGGTGTGTTCCATCTCGTCTTGTTATATATACCCTCCTGTGTTCCCACGTCTTTTTTGATCGTTGAGGTTGTTTGATGCTGTGTGGATGGTTTCTCTGTGTTCTCCTGTTTTGCACTAATAGTGCCATTTTCTGTTTGTGTTTCAAGTCTTTTGTATTCTTGAGTTTATAATAAAGCACATCTTATTGGATTCTGCTGCTTCCTCGCTTCTCTCCGCATCACACACCACACCCAACGTGTGACATACATATATATGCACAACAGCTTACTTCAGCTTTTAAAAACAAAATTTCTAAGACAATGAGAAACATTTAAATTATCATTTTCTGCCAGAAACCTAATGGGTGATTTTCCTTTTTCTTTGTAAAGGAATTGGAATGAAAATTATGTTATTTAGACTCTGTGATGATGTTCCAAAAATAACCCAAGCTAGAAAAACATGCCTGTGGAGAGATTGATGCAAAAAGCTTTGCAAGTTCAAATATGTACCGGGTGAGCTTTCAAGAAAGTTGAATAAATGAGAAAGATCATATAGAATAGGTTATGTGATCCTCACATTAAAATGTATCAGTTTTCAAGTCATGCATTGTAGGAAATGTGTTTTGATCGTAAGGAAGTTGCAAAGAACAGCATGAAAATAAGTCTTCATTAATTGATCATATGTTCCTGTAATCATAATGTTCATTTAATCTGAAAACCGCAATTAACTGTCTGTAAAGGTATGTTTGTGGAGTTTTGAATGTAGTAGCGGCACATTTTTCCAATATTTTCCAAATCTGTTTTTGAAGAATGTACACAATTTTCTCAATCAAATTTTTGTTTTCAATGCTAATTTGGAACAACCTGCAATATATCTGTGTAAGAGCCAAAATGTTGTACCTCTGTAAGAACAAAGTGTGTATTTTATTTGTTGATTGGAAATGTTCTAGAAATAATCCTATGAATAATGTAAATATAAATACTGTAGATTCATGCATGTGTTTTAGACGCAATTGAGAGATACATAATGTCTTAATTTCACCTCTTTGTGCATGTGCTTGCTTTGGTCTGATTCACCGAAGAATTCTTATAGCATGTCTCCCTCTTTAACACAATTTGTGTCAGTTTTAGGCCAGCCAACCAGGCAGACGGTCCAATCTTAACATCCTGTTAATGATGTCAAAATCATCAACACTAGCAGCGTATTTGCCAGAAATATTGATCTCTATTGCTCACCATACCATTATTAAATAGTAATAGTTTACACCATTCCAAATTATTAAGTGACATATCAGCAGGATTTCAGTACAACAAACAATCAGATTTTAGTTTTTCAATGAAAGTGTTTGTTTGTTTTATTTTTCCACATCTTTTTAGATAGTTGGCATCAATCTCAGACCTTTTTGTTAAATAGGCTAGTAGTAATACAGGCTAGCATTGTGTGTAATGTACCTTTAACTAAAGCTCAAAAAGAAAAACGTTTACTGTGGGTGTAGCAATACATTTTCAACAGTTTTATTTGCGAGGTGTTTTTTGCTGCATGGGATAGTAGGAATCATTTGACACCTTCAGAGATCCAAAAGGGACTTACCATCTAACTTTCCAATACTCCACCCCAAATCATCAACCACTAGGTCCTTGCTGATGTCACAATCTTGTAGAAACATGGTGGCCACTCACAAACCATCCAGAAGTTCATCCATTTAGACTATCCATTGTAGTATGGCATTCATCAGTGAATACAACTATTTTAAAATGAGTCATCATGAATTTCTACACCCACCGTAAATGTTTATCTTTACGAGTTGGCTGAAACACACAACTGCCAGCCAGCCTCCAAAACTAAAACAAACAAACAATTTATTTTAAAGGCTAGAATCTTAATGTTTATTTTACTGAAATCCTACTGATATGTCATTTAATAATTTGAAACGAATAATTGGATCGATTCTGAGATGACTTGCCATGTAGTTTAGAAACACCTGTATTCTGTTTGCTTTCAGTTCCTCACTCACAAACAACACTCAAACCATTCATAAAATAATCTTTCATGAAGTTTGGAGAGGTGGAAGTGAAGTACAAGGACATTCGTGGGCTTCATTACACAGGATGTACACTCTGTGATAACGTGCTTTGCTTTATGTTGTGCTTACAGTGTGTGCTCTCAAATGTCTGTATTTTCCTAGTAAATGCTGTACAGAGGCATCATTTATGTTGTTTGGAATGCTGTGGGCTTATTTTTTTAAAATATTAAACTCAGTGAAAGAAGTCTACTTTCAAACCCATAAGTTCATGTGCATCTTGTGACGAGCATTCACACATGCGGCTGTGTGACCCCATTTAAGGGGTTAAATGTACTTGAATCTCAAAATGCTTTAATGAAATGAATGTAAACAGTCAATTATGTCTTGATGGATTAAAAAGACAGGACAAAAAATACCTTGTTTTCAAAAAGGATCTCTGCATTTGTAACACTTGTTCCTGTCTGTCTGGGTCTTCTTTGTCACTTCATGTCGGTCTTGTCATTGTTTCACTCCCTGCACCTGTCATGTAATCACTGATCGTTAGTGTCCCAGGTGTTTGTAATTCCGTTGTGTATAAATCACTCTTGCATCGCCCTTGTGTTTGTCGGTTGTTAATGAAGTTATTGTGGATGTTTCTGGCATGTGTGGATGTCGCCATGTTCCTGGTCTTCCCGAGTTTCTAGTGTTTGGTTTAAGTTTAGTTTATTGTACATGTGTGCTTCTTTTGTTTTGTATTTAAAGTCTTTGGTTTTGTTTATATTAAATGAGCTTTTGTTTAGAAACCTGCCTTGTCTCCACGTTTCTGCATCGCACACCAGCACAGAATCGTAACAGAACAACCGACCAGACTAGTCACCTACAACTGATCTGGGTTGGTCTCTCCCAAAAAAGACTGCGTTGCATCATGGACTCTCTGGACAAGGTGCTCCAAATGCTTATGGAAAATCTGGACTTCAATGACTTTGCCACAAAGTTCTGAATGTTCGCTATTTTCTCGTCCTTGGGTGATGAAATACTGAAGAAGCTGTTCTGGTTTGGAGCCAATCATCTCCAGCTTCGAGACCTCCCTGACACTACCGGCATGAGCTGGCTGCAAGCAGTGCACGAGTGTCAGGTGAGTGTCTGGCTCCGAACCAGTCAGCCTAAGCCTTCTGTTGTGACGACCCGTCTGCCAAAGCCAGAGTCTGCGAGGACCGAGTCCACCCGCCGCAGCAACAGAAGGAAGCGGAAAGGCCCGGAGCCCGTTACAGGCCCGGAGGCCGCCGTCCCGGAGCCCGTTACAGGCCCGGAGGCCGCCGTCCCGGAGCCCGTTACAGGCCCGGAGCCCGTTACAGGCCCCGAGGCCGCCGTCCCGGAGCCCGTTACACGCCTTGCTGGCGCACCGTGAACGCCTAGCCCTGCCGATGCCGCCCAAACCCCTCGCCCTACCGGTGCCCCGTGAACTCTTGCCAGACCCATCTGTCCTGCCTGACCTCCCAGAGCTGCCAGACCTGCCTGACCTCCCAGCCTTGCCTGAGCCTGCCTGGCTCGTTCCCCCAGCTCCACCCTGGCGGTCTGCTAGGATCCCTGCACTCTGAGCCACCCTGGCTCATCCCTCCTTTGGATATCATCCCTCCTTTGGACTCTGTTTTGGATATTTTTTTTATTTTTCATGGTATTGAGGACTGTTTTGAGTTATTCTTTTTCATGATGTCTTGAGGTCTGTTTATTTTGTTTATCATTTTCACATTGTTTTGCCTTGGTTCTTGTTCTGCGTCCTTTGTAGTCTTCTGTCTGGTTTCATGTCTTTCGAGTCCTGTTCTGTCCCCCGCCCACCCTCCGCAGTTATTACCTTGTCAGCGCGAGGCCGCGCCTACCGAAAGGGGGGCGTTATTTAACATTTTTTCCTGTCTGTCTGGGTCTTCTTTGTCACTTCCTGTCTATCGGGTCATTGTCTCACTCCCTGCACCTCTCATGTAATCACTGATTGTTAGTCTCCCAGGTGTTTGTAATTCCCTTGTGTATAAATCACTCTTGCGTCTCCCTTGTGTTAGTCGGTTGTTAATGAAGTTATTGTGGATGTTTCTGTCGTGTGTGGTTGTCGCCATGTTCCTGGTCTTCCCGAGTTTCTAGTGTTTGGTTTAAGTTTAGTTTATTGCACATGTGTGCTTTTTTTTGTATCTAAAGTCTTTGGTTTTGTTTATATTAAATGAGCTTTTGTTTGGAAACTTGCCTTGTTTCTGCATCACATACCAGCACAGAATCGTGACAACATTAGTGAGATTCAGCTTATTAGATGTTTTGTTGTTCCTCTCGATTATTTGCGAGTCTACTTGTTTTGAAGTTATATTAGTTTATGTATTTAAAAATCTTAACATACATTTGTATTTATTTTTACTTTTTATTATTACTAATTATTTAAAAAGTACTTATAATTACTTATGTGATTGAAAATATTTTAAGATTACAAAACTAATTAATAAGACAAATAAAGTTGATCAAGTATCTGAATCAGACTGGATCATAAGTAGGGACCAACCAAATTCACGATTTCACGGCCGTGTCATTTTCCGTGAAATTGGCCACTTTCCGTGAAAACCCCCAACAAGCGTGAAATAAGGTTAATTTTTATTGAAGGGGGAGTTCAGAAGTGCCACGATAACTTTTTTTTTATGGTAATTGTTTCATTTAAATTAATTTTCTTTGCACGTTTTGCTGAACGCAAATAGGACAATTCATTTTTGCCTATTTTTCTATCTCATTTCCGTTTCCGGAATAACGGAAAATATAAAAAAATATTTTTTTTTAATTTCCGTTTCCGGAATAACGGAAAATATAAAAAAAAAAAATTTATAAAAAAAAATTTATAAGCAGCACTGTAAAGCTGCTTTGAAACAATCTACATTCTAAAAAGCGCTATATAAATAAAGGTGACTTGACTTGACTTATTCCTCGCCGTAGGCCTAAGTCATCATCAACTCATTATGTCGATGAAAAAAAAAGCAAAAAAAGTTTTGTGCAAAGAGCGAGCAAGACAGCATCCAAAGGACACGTTGCATGCCGATGCAGGGAGATTATTTTGCTCGATCTGTAACGTTACCGTTGATCATACGCGTAAAGAGACTATTAACAGGAATTTAGAGTCGTCCGTTCATGAATCGAAAAGAAAGGCGAGTGAAGAAGCACAGGATGCCAAGATGAAGAAGCAGGCGACAATCACTGGAATGTTTTCACGGCAAACACAAGCAAAAGAAGACCGACATGTGGCCGTTTTTCGAACTCGTTGAAGCATTCACTGAAGCCAACATACCACTGGAAAAACTGGATAATCCAGCCTTGCACACCTACTTGCAAAAAAACGTCTCGAACCTGGGACTGTTACCTGCGTCTCAACTTTTGCAGACAGACTACCAGCAAAAAGTATTTTCTGCACAGACAGTACGTTTAAAGGAAGTGCTGACATCTGCGCAATCGGTTGCTATTGTTGCAGATGAAGCCAGCGATTCACAGGACAGGTTCGGTTTGCATATTCTTTTTATTCCAGGAATGGACGGTTCGTCCGAGTGTGGTCCAGCCGCGTATTTGGCTGACATTGTATACCTCGAAAAAGTGAATGCACTTATCGTAAGCCAAAGTGTATTAGCCTGCGTTGCAAGAATGGGCATCCCCTACAGTAACGTTAGCGCTTTCGTAACAGATAATGCCAGTTATGTCCAAAACGTTTCAGAATATGAAGGTCGTACTGCCAAATGCTGTTCATTGTATGTGCAACGCTCACATTCTGAGCCTTGTCGGTGAAACATGGCGAAAAAATTCAAAGACGTTGACCGTTTGGTGGCGTCAATCAAATCGATTTTTACGCATTGTTCCGGCAGAAAGCGCAGGTACAAGCAGTTCCTCGCTGGAAAACATGTACGGAGGTTCCGTTGCCACCGGTACCAGTTGTAACCAGATGGAACAGTTGGTTTCAAACTGTTTTCACCATGTGATATACGTACAGTTTTACAAAGATTTCGTGGCCGAGGAACTCGAAATTGGACACGGAACATTTGCGCTAAACGAGTTGCAAGCGCTACTTGAAGACGACGCTTCAATCGCAGACCGTGTCAACTTTATTGCTGTGAATGCCACGAAGCTTTTGGAAAGCCTAAGCTGGTTTGAGTCCACAGAGGTTCGAATCCATCTGGCGTACAACAAAGTTATGGACTTGTTGGCTTGGGCTGAATTTGAAGCAAGCAGCACAACAGTACCGATCTACAAAAAGGCTTTCCAGGACACTGCTGACAAGCTCACTCAGTACTACAGGCCGAGCGGCTCACAGCGATTTTCGCAGCCTGGACTGGCCTTCATGAAATCGGTCAGAGACTTTGATTAAACACAGGTATCGATGCTGCCATGTCAGGAACTGATAAAGAGTATACAAGGAGCAGATGATCATAGCATCTTGGCCGAGTTTGCAGCCTACAAAGCAGCAGCAAAAGAAGTTCCGCCGGATAATAGTATAACAGGATTCTGGCGTTCGCACAGCAGTCGGTTTCCTCTGCCGAGCCGGCTAGCATTACGCTAATTTTCCGTGTAATCGAGTGTTTTTTTTTTTTTTTAAACTTCCGTGAAATTGCGCATTTTTACCCGTGAATTTGGTTGGTCCCTAATCATGAGGTGCCTAAGGATTTCTACCACTATTAGTAATATTAGTAGTTTATTTTGTTGGATAGTTATGGCCTAATGATTAGAGAGTGAGACTGCGGTAGCCCAAAAGTTGTGAGTTTGATTCACAATGAATAAAAATGACTGAGGTACTCTTGAGCTAGGCAATTGCTCCCCGCACACCACAGTAAATGTGGCTGCCACTGCTCTGGGTGTTTCCATGTTTTTTTGTGTGTATGTGTTCACTACTCTTGAACACACCAAAAATCTCTGCCGACCAAGCCATGTGGGTCACTTTATTCTGGTGGGTAGAGCATATTCTGCTCCAGCCTGGCAGCGGTAAGGCTTAAAGCACCCTACCGTTCTACTGCGGGCATAAGCGGAATTTAGTCTGGGACCTCGATGAAGGCAGGACTCTCTCTCTCCGGGCTGCTAGGGAGACAGCCTCTTCCTTTGGCTGCTCCAAGAAATTAGATTTGGCAGCTTTTGACAGAGCAACTATCGAGTGTTAGACAATAGTCTAGGTTATTACACACAGGGCTTTTTAGTCTAATAATTAGAACCTCTGTTTTTCAGAATTAAGTAGTAGGATATCACTAGTCATACATTCCATTAATATTGTGAATTGAACAATACAATTTACTGTGATACTGTAGTATACGGTTGCTTGGTTTTAATTTTCTCTTTAATATTATCAATTTTAGAAAGTACAGAAGTTCATAAAGTCATTACTGCTGTGCTGTTTTAAAGTGCCTGGGATTGAGGCTTTATTTCTTGTTAATTTATTCATTTTATCAAATAAATGCCAAGGGTTGTATTTTTTTTTGCTAAGAGGGTGGACAAATAAGATGATCAAGCTGATTTTAAGGCCTTTCTTCCACGAAATGTGAAAAACCTCTAGCTTTTTTTTCTTCCAACTCTTTCTTCCAATTTTTCTGGCTGCTCTCTTGAGAGCCCAAGTGTGCTCGTTGTACCAGACTATTTTCTTTGAGCAAAAAGGAGCAACTGTGTCTAAAGTGCTAGAAAAGAGAGTGTTAATGGTTTCTGTTGCAACATCAAGTTCTTCTAGGCTATCTGGGATGTTGAATAGATGAAACTGATCAGGAAGTTTATTGATTAAAACTATCTTTTGTGTTAGAAAGTGATAGGTAAACTATATTTTTAACAGGGAGTTCGTTTTTCAGCTTTGGCTAAAGGTAGTGTAAACACAACGAAGTAATGATCAGAGATATTGCTCTGCTGCAGAGTTTGAATAGCATCGACATTGATTACATGCGACAATATTCGATCTAAGCTATGATTACGATAATGAGTGGGTCCTGACACATGTTGTGTAACTCCAATAGAGTTTAAAATGCCTCTAAATGCCAATCCCAATGCGTCTTTTTTGTTATCTACATGGATATTAAAATCACCAACAATTTTGACTTTAGCTGCAGCCTAATTACTAATTCTGACAGAAAATCAGCAAATTCTTTGATAAAGTCTGTTTGGTGCCCTGGTTGCCTGTATACAGTAGCCAGCACAAAAGTCAAACTGGAATTATTAATTACACTAGATAGCTTTACATAAAGCACCATCACTTCAAAAGAATTATATTTTAAACTAGATCTTTGAGTAGTACTGAAGGCATTACTATAAATTACAGCAACACCTGCTCCTTTACATTTCAGAAGAGGCTCATGTTCACAACAGTAATCTTGAGGGGTGGACTTATTTAAAGTAATGTAATAATCTGGTTTTAGCCAGGTTTCTGTCAAACACAGCACATCTAGTTTATTCTGTAATCATATCAATTGCAATAAGTGGTTTTAAACATCATCCAAAAGGCAAGCTAGATGTGCACTTTATGTCACAAAAAAACATTACCTCCACCATGGGGCTTTCCTTTCTATCCAAACCTTCATAAAGAGGTTGCAAGGTCATGGAAAAAAGCCAAATTCTGACCATTTTTTCAGCCCGCACATGCACTATTATTTTAATATTTTGATGTTAAAGGGGGCAATACCCAGGGTTGAGTACATACACATTGTCAACACACACCTACTCTCCACCAAGGCTTCAGCTCCACTGCCTCTTGCAACCGCGACAGAATGACATCACAGGGAAATGTAAAATGAAGGCGGTTTAATGCACGTTCGGCCAGTTATTATTAGACTATAATTTTTTACAACTCTCCGCGCCTCCCCTGGCATGCTCTGGCGTCCCCCAGTGGAGGCGCGCCCCAAACTTTGAAAACCCCTGAATTAGGCCAAGGGGGTGGAACCTGATGATGTTTGAGACCTGCATCAGGACACAGATCTGTCTCTCTGCAGCCCTAGTGGCCACTGAGAGGTACCTTTGGGTTAACTTGTCTTACATCATTGAAAAGAAGAGACCTTCTGCTCAGTTTGGCCTCTTTCATTACACCATGAACATGGTCATCGAGAGATTTCAGGAAAGCAATTAACAGGTGGCAGCTTTTAAGCAAAAGCTAACGAGCTAAACTCCCCAGCCATCTAGCTCCACATAATGAGTGTAAAATCATGGCATTTGGGATTAACCCGAAGCCTTCTAAACAGAAAAACGGATCTGAGGACTGTTCTTCTCGTGAAGAAGGATTCAACCAGGGACACTTGCACTCTCTGAGGAGATTCGAGCAGTCAGGTTTGTTGTTTCCTGCCAATATGCTTCAGGACACAGAAGTGACTACTCTGCGTATAGGGGAGCGCGGGGCACAAAGTAACGCGGGGTAAATAGTAACACAGACTTTTTAGATAGTTGCACGGTCTTAAATGTGACGTGCTAACTGGCTTTTCACCACACTGTTTGCATGCGTCTTCTGGCCATCTTTCGAGAAATTTCAGCGAAATTTGGATGAGAACCACAGGAAAACCTCTTTTGAAAGCATGAAAATATTTTTTGTTATAGTAGTTGTTTTTCGATTTTCAAAGAATGTGCGAAAGTATGTTAGTCCAATCTTATATTGTTATGATTACCATCTTCCTGGCTAAAAGATGGTACCATTTTGAAAGATGTGAAAAACACACAGTGGCTGCTAGCCGGTCCTGAAGTGAACAAGACAGCGCGGGGTTAGTTGTAACGCGGTGTTACAACTAAGCCGCATTGAATAGGCTGCATCAATAATCATATATTTTGCATTGTGTTAACCTATTAAACCATTTTTCATGTCATTACATTGTTCAAAGCATAACAATGTAATAAATAAAATAAAATAAAATAAATATATTCCATTCATAAGTTATGCTTATAATCATTAAGACTCAACTTTTATTAAGAAATAAAAATAAGCCAATGAACACCCATTGGATAACATGGTGTTACAACGAGCCCCGCTCACGGGGTAAGTTGTCACATTTCACTCCTTGCGCTTTTGGTGATACTGCGCAGAAACTGCAGGTCCGACGAACATCAAACCAGTGCTCATTTGTAGGAGAGGCTTGTGTGTTGTTTGTATAAAAATATGGTTTGTCTAACCCTATTAATTTGTTCATTATTTGGCTAAAACCAAAAAGTGTTACGTTTGTCCCCGCGCTCCCCTACTAGAGGCTGGTGCCCTTAGTAGATAATCTGGATCAAGCTTCTGCCGAGCATGTCGCAATTGGGTTCTGCAGACTGTAGAAAAAGGCTACAAAATCAATCTCAAGCACCTCGATTCAGCGAGGTACTGCTCACATTAGTGGACTCCAAGCAGGCTCTGGAAATAGAATGAGAAGTAATGAACCGGGTTCGCAGACTTCTTAAAGCATCATTGATGCAGTGTGAGATCCCTCAAAATGAAGAAGATACTTTTTAACTCTTCCTGCATCCCTGTGTTCTTCTTACTTCATAATAATAATAATACATTTTATTTGTGCACCTTTCTAAAATTCAAAGCACAAATTTCAAGTAAAACAATATTGCAAAAACAACAACAAAAAATAAAACAAGAAAATACACAATAATAGGTTATAGTTAAAATTTTGTAAAAAGACAAAAAATATGTGTTTTGAGACACTGCTTTAAACAATCCAAAGAGTTTGCATCCCTAACAGATGCAGGTAATGAATTCCACTACTTTGTTGCACTGAAGTAAAAGGCCCTCCTGCCCATAGATTTTAGTTTACAGCAAGACTGATAAAAAAAAATTAGAGAGCCAGTGGAGCGGAGGGAACGAGAACGAATAGATGGATTAATCAAACCCCAAATGTAAGCAATAGCCAAGCCGTTAAAATCAGAATTTTAAAATCAATATGCGATTGAACTGGTAGCCAATGTAGTTGCTGAAGCACAGGAGTGATATGATGGCACGTTAAAACACATGCAGTAAAGTTGTGTATGTATTGCAATCTCTTAATACAGTTAGCTGGTAACCCTGCAAAGAGAGAATTACAATAATCAAGCCTCAACGTGACAAAGGCATGGATACGCCTCTCAGCATCAACCCTAGAATGAAGTGGTCTAATTGGAGCAGGGGTGTCAAACGTACGGCCCGCGGGCCGGATCCGGCCCGCCAAGGGGGTTCAGTCCGGCCCGGAAGATAAAACGTCTCGGGTTACTTATGTAACCCTGGTTCCCTGAGGGGAACGAGACGCTGTGTCGAAGCACTAGGGGAAATAGCCTTGCGTGAGTCACGTGAAGATCTATGCAACCAATGAGAAGCGAACGCGTGTGAATGCGTCACTGCCGGCCGCAGCCGGTGACGTCATGAGGAAGAGCATAAAGCGCGTCTGAAACCGGGGCGCGTCAGCCATGAATGCCTGAAGCGGGCCCGGATGCGCCCGGAGCTGAGGCCAAGACACAGCGTCTCGTTCCCCTCAGGGAACCAGGGTTACATAAGTAACCCGAGACGTTCCCTTTCAGGGAACTCGAGCTGTGTCGAAGCACTAGGGGAACGCTATGCCAACGCCACCTCAGCGAGGTCAGCATCCGGGTGTGTCCCAGCTCACTGAGAGAGCACCCTGGTTCCCGGGGCGGCATCGAGGTCTAGCTGGTAGAACCTCATGAATGTGTGCGGCGAGGACCAGCCAGCCGCAGCACAAACGTCAGGCAAGGAGACTCCGGAGAGGAGAGCCTTGGATGCCGCCATGCTCCTAGTGGAGTGGGCTCGGACCCTCAAAGGAGAAGCATGTCCGGCCGACTCATAAGCTAGACAGATAGCCTCGACTATCCACCTGCTCAGAGTTTGCTTGGAAGCTGGGGCACCCTCGGGGGCCCCAAAGCAAACGAACAGTTGGTCCGACTTACGCCACGTGGCAGTCTTGTGAACGTAAGCGTCCAGTGCTCGCACTGGACAGACCTTGTTCTTGTGCTCCTGCTCATGATCGTCAAATGGGGGAGGGCAGAAGGCCTGCAGCGTGATAGACCGAGCCACATTAGTGGGAACCTTGGGGACGTAGCCCGGCCTCGGGTGGAGGAAAGCTTTCGCCATCCCGGGCGCAAACTCAAGACATGATGGGGCCACTGAGAGGGCCTGAAGGTCCCCGACCCTCTTAAGCGAAGTGATAGCCAGCAAAAGAAGGGTTTTTAGCGAGAGGTACTTGATAGAGATACCCTCTAGAGGTTCAAAGGGTGGCTGGGACAAGCCTAGGAGTACCATGGACAAGTCCCAGGCAGGCACCCTGGTCTGTGCCGCAGGTCTCAGCCTTAATGTACCACGGAGGAAACGAGTGACTAGGGGGTCCCTGCCCAAGGACACCCCACCCAGAGGTACGTGGCAAGCCGCTATAGCAGCCACGTAGACCTTCAAGGTGGAGGGGGACAGCCCTGCCACAAATCTTTCTTGCAGGAACTCCAGTACTTTGCCAATTTGGCAGGTTACTGGGTTCAGCTGCCTTTCACTACACCAAGAAGTGAAGAGCTTCCACTTCAAGGCGTAGAGTTTCCTCGTGGAGGGAGCTCTGGACTGCAGGATGGTCTCAACAACCTCGGCTGAGAGACCGGCCTCTATGAGCTGGGCCCCCTCAGGGGCCAGACCCACAGTTTCAACGGCCCTGGTTGCGGGTGAAGAATGCAACCTTCCGCCTGGGACAGAAGGTCCCTCCTGATCGGGATCTCCCAGGGGACCCCGTCGAGGAGGGACACAAGGTCCGCGAACCATATTCTGGACGGCCAGTGGGGGGCCACTAGCGTGAGACGGACCTTGTCCCGGCAAACCTTGGCCAGAACTCCCGGGAGCAGAGCGATCGGGGGAAAAGCATACAGGCGTAACCTCGGCCACGCCTGCGTCACGGCATCCCGCCCCAGAGGCGCTGGATGTGTGAGTGAAAACCACAGAGGGCAATGGGAGTTTTCTACCGAGGCAAACAGGTCGACCTGTGCCTTTCCGAACCTTTCCCAAATTTGCTCCACCACCTCGGGGTGGAGTCGCCATTCCCCTGGTCTCGCCCCCTGTCTCGACAGGGCGTCTGCTCCCACATTCTGGACCCCCGGGATGTAAGCCGCCCGGATGGAGAGCAGCTTTCCCTGGGCCCAGAGGAGGATCTGTCGCGCCATCTTGTAAAGTGGTCGCGAACGCAGACCCCCCTGGTGATTGATATACGCAACCGCAGTCATGCTGTCGGTGAAAACAGTGACATGGTGGTCGCGAAGGTCCGGTAGGAACGCACGGAGTGCTTTGCGGATCGCCAGTAACTCTAACATGTTTATGTGCCAGGTTTGGTGCCGACTGTTCCATAGACCTTGTGAGGAGCGGTCTCTCAAGACCGCCCCCCAGCCCGAGAGGGAGGCATCTGTCGAGAGAGAGACTCTCCGAGCCAGAGCCCCTAGCACTGGGCCTTGAGACAGAAACCAAGGATTCTTCCACATACTCAAGGCGCGTAGGCATCGCCCCGTGACCTTGATAATGCGAAGCGGGTTCCCTTTCGGGGAAAACCCCTTGGTCTTTAGCCACCACTGCAGGGGTCTCATGTGCAGCAGGCCCAACGGGATGACGCAGGAAGCCGCTGCCATGAGCCCTAACACCCTCTGGAAGTGTCTGACAGTGAGTGGCTGGCCTAACTTGATGCTCTTGACGGCTGAACAGATAACTTGGATGCGCCCGGGGGAAAGCCGGGCCGACATCGCTACTGAGTCCCAGACGACTCCCAAGAAGGTGGTTCTCTGAGCAGGAGAAAGGACACTCTTCTTGGCGTTCAGCCTCAACCCCAGCTCCTTTATGTGTGCGAGCACTACATCTCGATGTTGCTCCGCCAACTGCGGCGACTGGGCCAGAATAAGCCAGTCGTCTATATAGTTTAAGACACGGATGCCCCGTGACCGCAGGGGAGCTAGAGCAGCGTCCACGACTTTCGTAAACGTGCGGGGTGAGAGCGCTAGGCCGAAAGGAAGCACCCGATACTGGTACGCCTTTCCCCCAAAGGCGAACCTCAGGAACTTCCTGTGTTGCGGAAGGATGGAGACATGGAAATAAGCGTCCTTGAGGTCGACTGTGACAAACCAATCCTCGGATCTGATCTGCACTACGATCTGTTTGAGCGTTAGCATTTTGAACTTTAGACGCTTGACCGCACGATTCAAGAGACGTAAATCCAGAATGGGCCGCAACCCTCCATCCTTCTTTGGAACTATGAAGTACCGGCTGTAGAACCCGGACTTGCTCTCTGCGAGGGGTACATACTCGATGGCCCCTTTCGCCAGCAAAGTGTCTACTTCTTGTTCCATGACCAGAGCCTGCTGAGGGCCTACAGCAGACTGTAGGACCCCCGAGAACTGGGGTGGTGAGACCCCGAACTGAATGGCGTACCCTAAGGTGACCGTGCGCAGGACCCACTGAGAGATACCGGGTAGCCGTGACCACGCATCCCGGAATTCTACTAGGGGAACCAGCCTCCCGGGGCTGGCCTCTGGTGCTGATGGCATGTCCACCACTGGGCCGGGATTTCCGGATTCCCGGGTGGAGTGCTCTAGGACCCTCCTCAGAGGGGGTGGTTTTCCCATGGCGGGCTGACTGGTCAGCTGCTCCAGGGATACACCACCTTGTTGCGGCTTGGCGTCAGGGCCGCTTGCTCTTAGCCTTCTTAGCGCTCAGGACAGCCCTCAGATCGCCCCTCTTGCCAGAGGCTTGAGCCTGTCGCCCCGACCCCCCGGGATTAGCCGGAGGAAGACGGGTGGCGACACTTCGTTTTTGAGCGGCCCTGTGTGAAGAGCTCTGAGACCCCCTTTGACTGGCGGTCTCACGTGGAGGGCGGCGGGGAATAACTTTACTGAACGCCACCTGCTGTCGTGCAGCCTCCTGAAACTTGTCGACAACGCTTTTTACGGCGTCGCCGAACAAGCCCGAAGGGGACAGAGGAGCGTCCAGCAAAACAAATTTGTCCCTATCTTTGATGGAAGACAAATTGAGCCAAAGATGTCTCTCCGTAGCCACCAGAGCTGCCATGGAGCGACCGACAGAGTAGGCCGTCTCCCTAGTGGCCCGGAGAGACAGATCCACGGTCCGGCGCAGCTCTGCCACTGTCTCCGGACCGATACCGCCGCCCTCGTTGAGGTCCCCCAGCAACTCAGCCTGATAAGCCTGCAGCAGAGCCGTGGTGTGCAGGCACGCTGCGGCTTGACTAGAGGCTGAGTACGCTCTCCCCACCAAAGACGACGTGACGCGCATCGGCTTGGAGGGGAGCGCCGGAGCTTTAATGGAGGACGCAGATTGGGGCACAAGGTAGCTCGCAAGCGCCTCATCCACCTTCTGCATCCCCCCATAGCAATAGCTTTGAGCCCCTGCGAGATTCGTATACATCGAACTGTTCCGTGTATGAACTCTCTCAGAGGCTGGCTTTTCCCACGATCTGGATACCTCGGCATGCAAATCGGGAAGGAAAGGCATAGCTCGGCGCGGGGGAGTGACGCGAGCCGGCAGATAACGCTCGTCCAACATACTTCTTTTAGGACGGGCGCTTCTGGTCTCCGCCGGCCATTCAATATCCAGACGAGAGACAGCTCGCGCCACAACCTCAACTAGCTCTTCAAACGCCGGCGAGGAGAGTGGCGAAGCCTCCTCTGCCGGGTCAACACTAGCTAAGTCCATCTCACTATCGGAACTCGACAAAGCTAATGTTGGAGTCACAGCACGAACATCTCCCGAGGAGTGCCCGTGACTGGAACCCGTTTGGTCTCGTGAGGGCTGAGGTAAGGACGGACCCACCCCAGCAGCCTCAGCGAGATCCATTTGTGAACCCCAGGACTGAGAGCGCCGCAACGCCTCGGCCGCTGCAGGTCCCGAACCCCGGGGAACACTAGCCTGGGCGGCCTCGTTACAGACCGCCAGGCGGGAGCGGAGAACATGCAGAGAAAACTGCTCACAGTCTTTACAGCCGGCGCCCTCAAGAGCCGACCGTGCATGTACCACTCCTAAACAGATAACACACATTACATGTGTATCCCTGCCCGTTATAAAACGAGGACAGGGATAAACACACGGTCTGAAACTCTGTTCATCTCTCGCCACACTTTTCACACTCATTCTTTGATTTTTTAAGCTATCAAGTCTCAAAAACCACTCTCGCACAGACACAGCACGCTGAAGGCATTCAGAGCTGACGCGCCCCGGTTTCAGACGCGCTTTATGCTCTTCCTCATGACGTCACCGGCTGCGGCCGGCAGTGACGCATTCACACGCGTTCGCTTCTCATTGGTTGCATAGATCTTCACGTGACTCACGCAAGGCTATTTCCCCTAGTGCTTCGACACAGCTCGAGTTCCCTGAAAGGGAACTGCAATATTAATTTTTTTTTTTTTTTTTCGGCGGAGCTAACACCAGATGGCAGCACTGAGCTTCAGGGTCTGAGTGGCGTTCAGATCTGTCAGTTTATGCACTTTCCTGTTGGCCCTGGCAACCTCATCATCGAAATATCTGTGGATATGGACACAAAAATGGAAATGGACATAAAAATGGACACAAAGTGTCGGATTTATCAAGAAAAATTGACCTCTTCCTATATGTTCACGGAGGTGAATGGGAAACCCGTGTGCTGGTGTGCTGCAGGAAGTTTCGGTGCTTAAGGAATATAATATTCGGCGCTACTATAAAACCGGTAAGCATGGAGTTTAGGTGCGTATATTCAAAAAACACTAAATAAGTAATAGGGACTTAAAGATAATCATACATGGTCAAGGAATGCAACAAAACAGTTTTAACCAGACATCTACACGGGATAATTGGCAGCTATAGCAGATAATGCTGCTGCAAACGTCATAATTTCGAAATCGATTTCGGAGCACAAACTCGTGAGGATGGAAATAGGATGCGTGACGTGCCAAACTGTGTTTAAGTTTGCGTTTGGCACGCATCCACATATTCTCGATGTTGTTCATGTGGATCTCCCTGTCGTTCGGATCTACGAAGTTGTGCCAGCCGTCTGAAATTACGCAATCTGTGACCGTTTGAATATAGGCACCTAAACTGCATGATTACCATAAAACTCAGTATGGCGAGAAATACAACAGCTTGCACGGACAACTGAGAATACAGAAGGTAAATGAAATGATGGTGGGTCTGAGGAAACAGCGATCTGTTTTCACCCGGAGAGGCCAGTGATGCTGCAGTGAAAGCAGAAGCGTTCATCCTGATTTAGCGAACTCTAATTACAAATTGCAGTTTTCGCAAAGTGATAAAGTTAATTTGTTTACATAAAAAAACATACATACTTATGTATAAACTTGCAAATTTTACAAAACGTTTTTTTTAAATCAGCTGCCACTTAAGATTTTAAGTGTGTGAAGTCAATTAATGTGTTCAGAATTGCTTCCCAGAGTTGGAAAATGAATTTTAAATAATTGATAATTGATTTTTGTTAACACGCAGGACAGTGTTTTTAAGTTCCACAAAACTGTGACTAAATGCTTTATTTTCACATTCATTGTGAAATAATAGACACTTTTTTTATGCATAATGCACTTATATAAATGTTAAACTGAGTAAACTGTGTTTTTGCACATACTGTATGTAGGTTGTTTGTAACATATTTTGTAAAAGGACAATTCATTTAATTTAAAGATTTTTATAATTTAATATAATTTATAATATAATGCACTAATATAATAGTCCACAAAAAAGCAGACTCATTTTTAGTTCTATGTAATTTTGCTATGAGTTTAGTGCTCGGCCCCCTTGACATCAGATTAAGCAGTGTGCGGCCCCCCGACCAAAATGAGTTTGACACCCCTGAATTAGAGCAAAGATGGGAAAAAAGCAACCTTTGTTATATTTTTAAAATGAGAATTAAAAGTCAGCTGATCATCAAATATCACGCTCAAATTGCGTACCATGACAGACGGGGACAATTGGGACGCATAATATCGAATGCAGCAGTAAGATCTAACAAAACCGAGATGCCACAAGCCCCGGAATAAACTATAAAAATGAGGTCATTCAAGATCCTGACTAGGGCCGTCTCTGTACTGTGTCCAGACCTAAACCCAGATTGAAAGGTTTCCAGCAGGCTATTCATAGAGAGATGGGTATGGAGTTGACCAACAACCACACGCTCAAGAACGTTTGCCAGAAATGGTAAGTTTGAAATTGGTCTATAATTGGACATGACAGAAGTATCAATTCAGGACAATCCCTGAATTGAGTGAGGCACTGACAATAGAGGGAACAATAACAGCTTTTCAAAACAGTATTTGTTAGGGGATCAAGTATGCAGGTAGTTGAATTAATTGATAAAAACGAGTTTAGCAATAAAATCAAAGTCAGCAACATTGAAACTTCAAAAAACAAGACCAAAAAGATTGGGAGGAAGCAATACAGAATATTCCGAAGCATCATCACCGGTAATATTAATATAGATATTGTCAAATTTGGAAGATAAATAATTGAGAAGCTCATTACACTGCTCAGTGGTTGGGCTGTTGATATTATTGTGCACTTTTAATGATCTTATTAATGGTTAATGGTTCTTATTAATGGTTCTAAATAGAACTCTGGGATAAGCATCTCTACTAATAATAGTAAGTCAGTAATTAACTCTATATACTGATGGATATCCACAGGAGAGTCAAGCTGAATGAAGCACACGTTGCTAATTCTGAACAAAACAAAACCACTTTGTATCATTCATCCTCACAAACTCAGCATGAACACAGACTGGAGACATTTTTATGCTATACTGCCCGGTTAAGGATGAAACAAGATTAATTATTTGTCAAAAGGATGGTAATCCAAAAACTTGGAAGTCCACATAAAAAAAACAACCACATTATAATATATTCATAAACAAAGCAGTAATGTAGATTTTTAAGACAATTTATTTGAGTTTTTGAGTATAGTCTTAATATTCAACCGATACAAGAAATTAAAGGAGTTAAGGAAAATGATGGGGAATTCACAGAGAACTAATTTTGTGCCCTATTTAAGTCATTTATTTGCATGGGCAGTTATCATTTATTTACCAGGTGATTCACAGAATAATGCAAGTTAGTTACTTGCACAGACAAGCTCAATAAATAAAGGCTGAACACAATTTGCACGTGCAGGTCTCCATCATTCATGTTGTAAAAGATGTACAATAGCAGACTAGCTGACATATTTTACTGTACAATGTTGTTGGACTGTAGAATAAAAACAGATTATGTGCCCAGTTTTTACACTACACCATAATCACCATAATTACATGAAAATACATGACTAGTTCCATTATCACTACAAAATAAGCACAAACATTTCTTTTAATATTCTAATTACAACATGTGGTAACACTTAAAAACGTTATGTATTAGACATTATAAAAGGTATGCATAACGTACACTATAACATATTTTCACATATAATTGTAACCAAGTTTACATGTGTGGTGAGCAGGATGAGAATGAGTGTCGTGAGAACCTCATGGAGAAGCAAGCATAAACGGACAAGTGATGATAATGAAGGACGAGTAATGACCAGGCTTGGAATTTACGTTGTGTTTGTGTGTGGGCGGCAGTCGTCCGTGAGGAGCTCCCACCATTAGGCTAATTTAATTTTGATGTTGGTTTATTTTGTGTTAATAAATGTTTCTGTTTCCACCTCCTTTTTCCTGGCTTTCAACACCTCTGTTGTTCAGGCCTAGTGTTAGATTGATATAGTTCTTTGATGTCGTTGAGCCCGACCTCTCAGATATCATCCAGATATTATCATATGATTATAAAATTTGCACCATTTACAAAAGTGGCATGTAAAGTTGGCAAATTTTCCCTTGCCATGATCACGTCCATATGTTTCTCAACACCCAACCACAATTGCCAAAATGCGATTAATTTTACTTTATGTGTTTATCACTAGTGCATGCTGATGTTTTTATCTTCTATACTAACTTGTGTCTTAGCATATGATTTAATCTGTGTCATCATTATGCAATAAAGGCATGTCATTCCAACGTTTATTAGATTAATTTTGTACAGTGATTTGTAATGATCTTACAGGATGGGAAAATCTCTCTGTACAAGCATTAGACAAGGTTGAGGAATAACTGAGAAAAATGTAAAGGTATATCTACTGTATCTATATTATTATGATTATTGTTATTTTTGTACTAAATATTAAAAATAGTTTTAATACTCACCACAAGTAAATGTTGAAAAACCCAAACAAACAAACAGGCTTAAACAAGCATAATTAGATGATACGCACAAACTAAAATAAAACAAATATCAACTTAATATAAATATATTTAAAAATACACATTAATGCTGTCACACTTGGTTGTAGAACACACTATGAAGAAGAATAGGTTCTGAAAGTCTTTAATTATCCACACAAGTAAACTCAAATACAGGCAGGCAACTTAACAACACAAGTATTGATGAGATTGGACAAATAACACAGAAAACAAATTAACTTAAATGCTGATAAGGTGCACTTAGATGATGTTTTTTTTCCTCAAATATACTGTTCTCCTTCCATACACCCTTACAACTGCAAATGCTTTAGTTCTCACTCCTTGATTTGATTCATAGACATTTACATAGCTACCAATTACCTAGAAAAATGAAGATCATATTGTATGCCTTGTGTGCCCATCCTACACCCCCACCCCCACTTTAGGGTCCTACTCTCTAGTGGTCTTGAAGTTGAAATTCATGTCAACAGGATGTATGACTGGGAGAAATAAACAGTTCTAATATAGTCCATGAAAATGCTCCTCTCCTTTGGGAAATCACGTTGCTCTTCCTTTCCACAAAAACAATATAGCTTTTATGTTATGCCTTCTTGACCTGTACCAGGTAAGATGAAGTTTCTCTACTGTGTTTTGAGTAACATGTATATTGCAGGGTTTTTTTGTATTTTGGTTTTATGGAACACAAATTGCATTTCAAAAACAATACTGTATCTACAAAGGTGTTGCTTGCTTTTCCTTAGTATATTTATTGTTCCATCACCTGATGTACACAACATACACAGTATGTAAATGTTGAAAATGTGCTGTGAAAGCATTGACAGTATTCCAAAAGTAATGAACAATTAACATTTACAGTTACTCTTTCAGCAGAGCATTTTAATTAATCTAACTAATTCAATTAATTATTCCGTGACTACATATTTGGAACAATATCAAAACAAAACATTAACCGTTTCATCAATGCTGTTGCCTCGGAATTAACTAATTTTTCACTTTACAAACACATATCAACACAATAATTAATAATAAAGAAATAGTAAAAGGATGTACAAATACAAATAGTAAAAGCTTTTAGGATGTAAAAGCTTTTCTCCATAACATGTTTGAGCAAATGTTAATAAAATGCATTTTAGGGTACATTTACATATAATTTGCTTCCTGTCGCCTGTGAAACATGACACTAAAGGAGAAAATATAAGTAACTGGTTTAAGGAAATGTAAAGATGGAAAAGTCACTGAGATGGTGAAAACACTGACGCAGGGACTGAGATGGCCAGGTGAATTGACGTGATGAAGGTACAGGTGAGACAAAGAACACAATCCACAAACGAACAATCCATGATGCACAGGGAACAGGAACACGAAGACTGGAACAGACTGGAACAGACTGGAACAGACTGGAACAGACTGGAACAGACTGGAACAGACTGGAACAGACAGGAACAGACAGGAACAGACAGGAACAGACAGGAACAGACAGGAACAGACAGGAACAGACAGGAACAGACAGGAACAGACAGGAACAGACAGGAACAGACAGGAACAGACAGGAACAGACAGGAACAGACAGGAACAGACAGGAACAGACAGGAACAGACCATCAAACAACAATCTGGCAAAGGTGATAAGAAGTGAGTGAGTATAAGTAGGGGAAGTGAAGGAGCTGCAGCTGGTCTGGTGATGAGTGGCAGCTGATGACATTGATCCTCCATGTGGCTTGGAGCCCCGCCTACTGACACACACACACACGCAACAACAACAACGACGACAGCAGGAAGTGGTGCGTTCATGAACCGTGACATTTAAGACATGCTTTAATTATTTAAAATGTATTATTAAGATAAGAGTAATACAGCAAAATAAAGAGAAAGAGAATTTAATTAATTGTTTCTATGATTTTATGAATTTGATTACCATACCTCACACTTCATTAGAACATTTGTTTCAACAATTTCAACAATAACTTTACATCATTACAACTTAATCGTTCGGAACATGTTTATTAAACACTTTACATATATTTGATTAAATGCTTTAACAGTGCCGGTACATAAAAGTCCAAACACAAGGGTGATTCAGCATCTTAAAAGGTCCTGACCAGTGATTTCCATTTCTTTACCATCTGTTCAACAGTCTGCAAAGACCTGACCTTTCGACAAGAGGCCACTTATTCTGTTCTTTCAAAGTCCATACCAGCTACATGAATCAAACTTCCAAACGTGAAGATCTGTGAATTCTGCAATAGTATATTGAAAGGAGTATTTTAATATATTTTTTATATCAAAATGAGCCCAGTTTATTAGTTAATCCTCCAAAATCCAGCGAAGAAAAGATATTGTGTTCTTTATCTATGAGGCAAAGATAATCCAAACATTGAAGAGATTGCAATAAAATACTGGTAGCATGTTCACTTTAAGAGGGTTTATTAGAAACAGGGATTTTTCCAACTCCAGTCCTTTGTGTGTATAATGGAACATGTAGCAGCCTGCCATCAATCCAATGATGATTTATTCAAAATATTTGTAGAAAATTGCAAATGACAGTCTACTGTTACACTTTTCAAATGTATGAAATCATGACCACCCTCTTCTTTAGGTAAGTGCAACATACTCTGTGGGCAGCTTTGGTATCAACCACTTAAATACTTAAATACTTCTCAAATTTGATTGATAAACACCACCACACTCCTAAAATTCTCTTTTTGTTTATAAACTCGTTAAATCCCCCTGTAAGTACTTTTCAAAATCCCACTTCTATACTTTGTGAAGATTTCTTGAGACATATCAGTGACAAAGCGATGAGTCTGAGGGCCCAGATACAAACAGCTGATCACAAAATCTTGACACCTGGAAACCCACCTGCCTTTTGGACTACGTTTAACTCTGTCCTACAATCAGTCAAGGAAGTTATTGTAAAACTTAAACCTACCCTTTGTCCCTTTGATACTATACACCCTCGTTATTTCAAACAATTGATTGACATTATTGGATCAGGACTGGTGTCCCTGTTAAACAAATGTCTGCATTCAGGGTCTGTCCCAGACAGCTTAAAAATGGCCATGGTAACTCCAGTTCTAAAGAAACCCTCACTGGATGTTTCTGTCTTATCAAATTTCCGCCCTATATCTGTTTTACCTTTTATTTCTAAGGTAATGGAAAAAATTGTGTTTTTTCGGACTGTGTATTTATTTATTTCGCTGTACTGTTTATTTCTTTCTTTTGTTTGCCTCTCTGAGACTTGTCACCACTCCCACTGTGTCTGTCGTAAAAAAATAAAAATAAAAATATATACTCTCCCCTATATATATATATATATATATATATATATATATATATATATATGGGAGAGTGGGATAATGTGAGACACCCCCTGTAAATCTAAGAAGATAGAAGATCTAAGATGGTGGCGCGAGTACATCGTGAGGCTCGGGGTCTCTCCAGTTTCTGCAATTTTGCAGTATTACTCTTGCTTATCTCGGGTCTGTTTGTGCAGAACAGTTGTGCCTTTACATCGTACACCCGAAGTGAGCTTTTGGATATTGGTTTGCAAATTTCCGACGGTTTTATGGACAACCTTCGACTCCTTCCTGAGATCGCCAGGACGCCCGAGGCAGCGCATTCTTCCCGGCCGGGCGGAAGTGCTCGCAGGCGGCGTCGAGATCGTAAACAAAGGCGAGGCAAGCGTATAGGACTTAGAGCTCGGCTAAAGCTTACACCACACCGGCTCCCTCTACCCAGTATCTTCCTTGCCAATGTCCGATCGCTAGTGAACAAAATGGATGAGATTCGACTCAACATGACACACAGCAAAAGACTTCTGAACTGTAACGTCCTTATCTTCACGGAGACGTGGTTAAATAGCGGAATACCAGACTCCACTATTGAGCTCAGGGGACATCACACGCTCCGCGCGGACAGAACAATAGATGGATCCGGTAAGACAAGGGGAGGTGGATTGTGCATTTACATTAACAAAGCTTGGTGCACAAACTCTGCTGTTGTTGGGAGCCATTGTTCAGCTAACCTAGAGCTGAGATCAATAACCTAGATAATAACCTAGCCTAACCTAGATAACTAACCTAGATAACCTAGATAACCTAGATAACTAACCTAGATAATAACCTCAATAACCTAGAGATCAATGGAATGGCCGTTGAGCGTGTCTCCAGCTTCAAGTTCCTGGGGATCCACATCTCGGCTGACATGACCTGGACAACCAACACCTCTAGCCTGGTCAAGAAGGCTCACCAGCGCCTCTTCTTCCTGAGGACACTGAGGAAGAATCAGCTCTCCTCGGCTATCCTGGTGAACTTCTACCGCTGCGCAATAGAAAGCATCCTGACGAACTGTGTCACAGTGTGGTATGGGTGCTGTTCTGTCGCGGAGCGCAAGGCACTGCAGCGGGTGGTGAAAACTGCCCAACGCATCACAGGGACTCCACTTCCTGCCATCGAGCACGTCCAGAGGAAACGCTGTCTGCGTCGAGCTCGCAGCATCCTCAAGGACTCCTCTCACCCAGCCCACAGACTGTTCTCCCTCCTTCCCTCCGGCAGGTGTTTCAGGTGCCTCCGGACCAGAACCAGCAGACTAAAGAACAGTTTCTTCCCCAGAGCTGTCTCTTTACTGAACTCTAACCCTTGCTGACCCCACTCCTCTCTACATATCCTGCACTTGCTGCTATTGCACTTCTGGTTAGACCTAAACTGCATTTCGTTGCCTTGTACCTGTACTTGTGTAGTGACAATAAAGTTGAATCTAATCTAATCTAATCTAAATCTAGGCAACAGAACACATTTGTGGTCATGTTACCATTACATTTTCAAGCCCCTCTCATTTCCTATTGGCTGTGAAGTAGTGGACCTCGTGGTGCTGTGGTAAGCATGTTTGGTAAGGTTGGTAAGCAACCTGGGGCAAAACACACCAAGAGGAGATGGAGAGATCAGCTGCTGAGGTCAAGGGAGGAAAGAAGTCTATAAGAGCAGTTGCAATGAACCCTCCGATGTTTATCTTCCCCAGAGTTAAGTCTAAGAACTGCTTCATGATAGAAGCACCTCCAAGAGCCAAAGGTACCTCCACCAGAACGGGATGGATGAATGAAGACACCTGGGCTATGTTCCTTGATCACCTGATACAGCACCCTAACTGCACTCCTGACCATCCTGTGCTGCTAATCCTGGATAATCTTAAGGCTCACATCTCAATCAAGGCAGTAGAAACAGCAAATAGCAACAGTATTGTTCTGCTCACCCTCCCACCGCACACATCCCGTCACATGCAGCCTCTCGACATGACCTATTTGGCCCATTCAAGACCACCTGCAGATGAACCACCCACAGCAAATAATGTACTCACTGATGCTAATCCATCCACTGTGCGTGGTCCACATGGATGTGCCTTGCCAGCTGATTTAGATTTGCCAAGTGTTCCCAGCCGACCTGGATATTAGTCTCATTGTCAAATCCCACCACACCCAGAACACAAACCAAAAAAAAATCATAGTTAGTTGCTCTGAAGTGAGTGATATCCCTGTCTCAATTGACAATGTGTCTGACAAAGACAGCTCTGAGGATAAGAGAAGTGATCAAGGAAACACAGATCGGCCCATGGGTGACTTTGTCATAGTTAACTTTGCACAAAACCCAGGAGCGTCTATTACATTGGCATGGTTAAGTAAGTTGAGGATGACAAAAAACTTGCACAATTTCTCAGAAGAATCCAGGGAAACACGAAAGAGTGGTAGAGACCCCAAGATTTTCTATAAAGGAAAATGATGTGGCACACGTTCCTAAAAGTGATGTGGTGTAGATGCCTCAACCTAAAAGGCCTGGACGAACCACATGGAGAGAGCAACGCCTCATCTTTCCCTGTAACCTTCAGGGTTGGAATGTAGAGTAGGCCTAGCTGTAGGGTATGACAGTACACTGATGTTCTAATCCAAGTGGGTCAAAGAGAGTGAGTCCCAGGCTGTTCTAGGTGGTTCTGATTGTCCTTTGCTCTGACCCCCAGACACTAGCTGGCTCTAAGGGTCCTGTGTTCTGATCCTCAGACTGTGTTCTAACCCAACTGGTTCTATCTGTCATTTGAACATTAATTAAAACATTTTGAATGATATTCTGTTGTATTTGATTTTGTTCAGAGTTACTTTCAAGTGTTAAGAAAAATCTCCATGATTCCGTTACTAGTCCAAAATTAGTTCTGGAATGTGTGGTCGTCAAGCTAGGTGTCAAGATTCTAACTGTCACAACATGTGTTGTTAAGGTAGTTTCAGAGTGGAAATAGTAAGTGGATCAGTGTACCCCTTGCTGGGGTAAAGTGATACACTAGACCATATTTTTTTTAAACGCTCATATTTTCACTGACCTTCATCCTGAATAAATTCTGATAATTTCCATTGCTAGGAAACATCCTGAAGTAATGGGAAATGTGTCAGTTTTACTGAAATAAAAAAAATCACACTTTACCCCACTCTCCGCTATCCATCCATCCATCCATCCATCCATCCATCCATCCATCCATCCTCTTCAAGTCTACCAGTACTCAAAATCATTCAGACAGTCAGGCCAGTGGTAGTCTTTACTCTCAGCACTTCCTTAAAATTATATGTTGAACCTGAGGTACACATGTTGGATATTTTCCATAGTTTTCCTTGTAGTTAAGATAGGCAATACAGGAGGCTATAGTGTTATAAACAGCAGGTCTTGCATAAGAATGAATACTTAGGAGACAGGACACTTTCTCCACTCCAAGTTTCTAATTATGCTCCTCTTACGCTCCTCTATACCCTAGAGGAGGTTCTGGGAAAAAAATGATATCACCTGCAGCTACTTTCATATAAATATGTATAGGAATACATTAGTCAACCCATATTTGTGTTCTAACAAACTGCTCTGTTGATTCTGTTTCTACAGATACACCAAGCTAAAAACTGCCACCAATATCTATATCTTCAATTTGGCCCTGGCAGATGCACTGGCCACTAGTACACTTCCATTCCAGAGTGCCAAGTATCTAATGAACACCTGGCCCTTTGGTGAGCTTCTATGTAAAGTGGTCATAGCCATTGATTACTACAACATGTTTACCAGTATCTTCACCCTCACTATGATGAGTGTGGACCGTTACATTGCCGTGTGCCATCCTGTGAGAGCACTGGAGTTTCGTACCCCGGTCAAGGCCAAAATCATCAATGTGTGCATCTGGATTCTTTCCTCCGCTGTAGGAGTTCCAATCATGATCATGGCAGTCACCAAAGTGACAAATCAAGGTCAGTATGTGTATATGGATTTGTTGGATGCTGTGCCTTGATATAACCAAGTATATTAAAGTTCACCTTCTTCTAGGTCCAATTAAAACTGTTTAAATTGATTCCATAACAGGTGCAACTGTGTGTATGCTGAAGTTCCCTGATCCAGACTGGTACTGGGATACAGTGACAAAGATTTGTGTTTTCATTTTCGCATTTGTGGTACCAGTGCTAGTCATCACAATCTGCTATGGTCTGATGATCCTACGTTTGAGAAGTGTTCGTCTTCTCTCGGGTTCAAAGGAGAAGGACAGAAACATGCGTCGAATCACTCGAATGGTTTTGGTAGTAGTGGCTGCCTTCATTATCTGCTGGACACCCATCCACATCTTCATCATTGTCAAAACACTTGTAGACATCAACCAAAAGAACCCCTTTGTGATTGCCAGCTGGCACCTGTGTATCGCACTTGGCTATACCAACAGCAGCCTCAATCCTGTTCTCTATGCTTTTTTGGATGAGAATTTCAAGAGATGTTTCCGAGACTTCTGCCCATTCTTCCAAACCAGAGCTGCCCAGAATAGTCTTAACCGAGCAAGAAATGCCACAAGGGAACCAGTGTCAGTTTGCGCACCTTCGGAGGCAGGAAAGAAGCCAGTATGACTAGGCCTGGAAAGGATCCCTCGGGGGTCCCAGTCCAGAAGAGTTCAGCAGGACCTTCAATCTGAGGTCACCCAAATCTCCACTACTGAATTCTAAGCTCAGAATGGAAGAGCCATTTTCAACACCCTGGAATGTATACAGCACCACACTACTCATACTGTCTCAAGTTTTGTATATTCAGAACATAACCAAGAATTTCAAACAGCTCTTCTCCTGAACAATTTATTCACTTTATATTGTGGATTGGACACAGTATTCTTTGGAAAAAATAAATGCTGAACGTCTTCTGAGCACAATGCATCAGACAAACCGTGTCCAAAACATCAGACTTTCAGGTTCTGAAATCATACTGGTACCGAGAACATAACCCAAATGTGAATAAATGACCATGCATTGAAATGGGGTCTGTAAACAATGGATAAATAAATTCTCTGAAAATAACTGCTGGTAAATCAAGAGATGAAATCTGTAATCTACAAAAGCAAACAGTTCAACTGGAAGACACTGGCTAAAAAGGAAAAGTGTATATATATGTCCAATATATAATTTCAGTATTGGACATTGATATAAACGCTCTCTTCTCTTTGTCTTCTGTTAACACCCAGTGAATGATATTCTGGGGGAATGATGGAAAAATATGTCTTGTACCAGAACAGACTGCTGTCAGACCGGAGTAGAATGTAGAAAGGTTGTATAATATGACACGCAGACCAAAGAGTATATGGACTGAACATGATCGTAGCGATATGGACATAATAACGATGGATTGTTTGCCATTATTGCTGATGATGAAGCTTGTGTTACCAAACTCTGCATCAACTACCCAAATTATTTCATCACTCCAGTCCATTAGTATAACTTCAGACAAAACTATTTTCAAAACCTGTCATTGCTTTGTTATGTACAGTGAAGTGGTGTACATGACACATTTCTTCAGTTTCCTGGACATTTCCAATTCATTTTATTGAAAGGAGTAGTAAACCCAATTAAAGAAACACAAATTATCCATTAAATATCATGCCAAAGGTCAAAGTTTACAAGTATTGTTTTTTGCTCAAGTTCTTCAATGAACATTAAGTATATTAACTTTATATTACCTTTATGTCTGACTTTTTTGAGTATTATTGGAACATGATATAGCCCTTGGACCTTAAAATCAATTTGGAATTTATTGGTTTTGACCTGCAATGAATGCAATGAGCAATTTGATAAATATTATAGCTTAAATTCCCTTATCGTTGTGCTTTTACAGTCAAGTCAAAAGTGTAGTAAGATAATGTGCATAGATAAGTACATTCTTTTATTTGGGATCTTTTATTGTGGTTGGCAGTTTTAAATTCCATTCAGAATCTCAAGAGACGGTTCCAACATTTGAAATAAACATACCTCATAAATGTTTGGTGAATTTTAATGGCAACACTTACAGCTAATTTAGTCAACTAAATTGGGTTGTTTTTGATCTTAACAAAAAATATCAGAGGCTTACTAGATGATTCACAGCTCAAGTGTAAAGTGTTTTTGATGCCTTGCTTCTGGATATTTTCTAGTTGTACTAGTTTATTGAGTCACTATTGTTATGATACTGATAAGTGTACTGACCTGTAATTTTGTTGATAAGTGGTTTTGGTGAAATTGTTGAAAATTCTGTGTTTGCGTTGTAGTTTTAAGGGTAAGGAGTTTTTTTTGTTTGTTTGTTTGTTTTTTTGTTTTAGAAGATTGTAAACATCTGTATGATCACCTCTTTTGTACATGTTAAACTTAATTTGGTCTTAAACTGCCAGTACAGCTGTTCAGGTATCAGTTTGTAGGTTTGTGGCTAACTTTACTTGAAAAGATGTGCATGTTTTGTTCTATAATATAAATGTAGTATAATAAATACTATAAATAAAATCATAAATTTAGTTTTTTTACAGTACTATCTCTTTAAGTAGCCTATGCATTAAAAATGAAAACTAATATGTATAAATCAAAATGTTGTACATTTCTTCTTTAGGTCTACACACTGAACAGCTCTATTACACTCAACAACAACAACAACAACAACAACAACAAAAAACTGCGTAATATGTATTGGAAGAGTAATGAAATATTATGATACTTGACTTCACAGGGATTTTCACACTTGAAATAGTTAACCCTGGGTCATTCTAAACACCAGCTAAACTGAATCCTGGGTTAAATCGCTTCTCACATTTCATATTATTCATAATTTACCCAGGGTTAACAATTAATCCTGGGTATTCATAAACTCACGTTTAACACTGTACGTTCAAAAACGTCTCAGGTTACTATTGTAACCATAGTTCCCTGAGAATAGGGAACGAGATGCTGCGTCCCCTAGGGGTCGCTTTGGGGAACACCTTCGGTGTGACAGGTGTCTGAAGCAAATCATCTAATCACGTCAATGAACTTGACAATGGCTGGCAGCTGCCTATGACGTCACCACGGGTGCGGCTGCAGGTATAAAGGAGCACACAAACAGTAAGTCATCCACTTCATATCTGAAGGGAGACAGCAGCAGGAAGGCTCGAAGCATGGCAAAGGGACGCAGCATCTTGTTCCCTATTCTCAGGGAACTATGGTTACAATAGTAACCTGAGACGTTCCCTTTCGAAGGTGTTATGTTGGTCTCTTTGTAATTTTTATTTTGAGCCTGCAGGTGGCCTTGAGAGGGGAAATCCCCTATTATCGGAATGCCGTGACGTCATCAGTGACTCCGGATATAAAGCCGTCGGTTGAGACAATGATGGCGCGTCTCACTCTCTCTCTCCATCTTTGGCCCATCGTCTCTTGACGCCGCTCTCTCTGCACCTTGAGAGTTTCGCCTTTTTGTTGCTTCTAATTTAGTTGTCTTTATGTTGATCTTTTGAGAAGTTCTGTATTTCTTGTTATTCGTTATTGTTTTTATTTTTAGTAACTGGTAGTGTTTTTTTTTGTTTGTTAGCTCACGTTTTGTTAGTTAGTTAGAATAGTGAGGGAAGCAGATGCCCGGAAGACTCACCTGTTCTTTTATCGAGAGCCAGGTAAGAACTGCTGGTAAGAACAGGTGTAGGCAAGGGTCTGTTTCCTTAGCTACGCTACCAGTTTACTGTTGTTTATTTATTTATTTATGTTTGTTGAATAATTTTGGTTGACTTTCGTTATACTCACTTTTGTTGATCAAGTAAAAGTAGGCGCTTGGGCGTCTTAAACCGCATCTAGTGTCTGTGGGTTATTTATATGTTCGGTCCATCACCATTCTTTATCCTATCCAAAATCAACGAGCTATTGTTTGGTTATGGGCCGTAACATATTTGGGGGCTCGTCCGGGATCTGAACGATCTGAACGATCTAAAATTAAAAAGATCCTCGTAGTTCTTTGTTTTAGCGCAGCTTCGTTTGATCGTTGATCTGCCTGCGCGTTTTGAATTTGTTACGTTGTAACTTTGATAACCACAGATTCTTGATTTGTTTGGCTCGTAGTACTCTTTTATTTATAATTTTTTTTTCTCTCTAATCCTGTCAGACGTTAATCGACACCATGTTTGATTTAACGGATTTTATTGCGAATCCGACGCAAACGGAGTTGTTTCAAGTTAACCGAGTAGACCTTATGAAAATTGCTGCTCATTATAGGGTCAGTTTTCGTAACACCATGTCTAAACGTGAACTTCAACTCTTGCTTGTGGATTCGTTATATAATCAGGGCGTCTTTGGTGAGGAGGAAAAATTAACAGAGAATCCTGAATTGGCTGAGGTGAGTTCAGGAGATCTTGCATTGCAGATTAAAAAACTCGAACTGCAAGCTGAAGAGCACGAAAGAGTTTTGTTACGGGAGAGAGAAGAATGGGAACGTGAGAGAGAGAGACAAAGAGAGCGTGAGAGACATGAACTTGAGCTGAAAAAGCTTGAAATGGAACAAGCTTGTCGACTCAAAGAACTTGAGTTAAAAGCTCGTGAGAGGGGTGTAACCGATGTTTCCGTTTTTGACGTGAGTCGAAATATCCGCATCGTTCCTCCTTTTCGAGAGCAGGAGGTAGACAAGTTTTTTGCTCTTTTTGAACGTGTTGCCACTAACATGAAATGGCCACAAACATTTTGGCCCATGTTACTGCAGTGTGTTTTTGTGGGTAAAGCTCAGGAAGCATATTCTTCGTTGTCAGTTGAAGAGTCTCTTGAATATGAACATGTGAAAGCCGCTGTTCTTCGGGTCTATGAATTAGTGCCTGAGGCATATCGCCAGAAGTTCCGCAATCATCGAAAAACTGACGACACTTATGTTGAATTCGTTCGTGAGAAGGAATCATTGTTTGATCGTTGGTGTTCATCGATGAAAGTGAAAACTTTTGAAGAGCTCCGCGAACTGATTCTTTTAGAAGAATTTAAGAACTGCCTACCCGAACGCGTTGTCACGTACATTAATGAGCAGAAAGTTCTAAAAAGTTACGCCGCTGCTGCACTAGCAGATGAGTATGTGCTTACACATAAAAATGTGTTTAGTATAGCACCTAGATCTTCATCGGGTAGCAGCAGTCCTCGATCTTTTAAACGTAACTTTGAGCGCGATCCGCCTGTTGAAACCGCGGCGGATAAGTCTTTGTCCTCACGTGTCTGTTTTTATTGCAGGAAACATGGACATATTATTTCTGAGTGTGCGGTGCTCAAAAAGAAAAATGTCTCTAAGCCTGTAGTTTTGTTGACGACGTCCTCGCCTCCGTTAGAAAAACTGGAGTTGTTGGCTTCACAAGCTGACATGTGTGAAAATCAGGGGTATGTGCCGTTTTTAACGGACGGATTTGTGTCTTTGGCAGGTGACGTTAGCTCGCGTAAACCTGTCAAAATTCTCCGTGATACTGGTGCTTCTCAGAGTTTTATTCTAGAAGGCATATTGCCGTTATCTGAAGAAAGCTCTATCGGCTCCAGCGTCTTAGTGCAGGGTTTTGAAATGGGCTTTGTGAACGTGCCTTTGCACGAAATTGAAATTGAATCTTCCCTTGTTGGCGGCCGCGTTATTGTTGGAGTGCGACTGTGTCTTCCCGTTCGAGATGTCACGTTTATTTTAGGGAATGACTTAGCGGGAGGAAAAGTTTTTGCCAGCCCTGAGGTAACAGATGTTCCTCTTCCTTGCCCTACTCCTGATCAGTTGGCTCAGAAATACCCTGAGGTATTTCCTTCGTGTGCTGTCACTCGCGCTACGACACAGAGAATTAAAGAGAAAAATCTTGGTAAATCGGAGGGTGAGTGGAATTTTGATTTGAACGATACGTTCCTCTCTATTTCTGATTTTTGTGACATTGAGTGTTCAAACTGTATTGACGGTTTAGGCATCGCCGTTTCTAAACGAGATGAACATTTAATTAGCCTTGATCACCTGTCTCTGTCGCGTGAGCAGCTCATTGCTGAGCAGAGGAATGATAATAAACTGTCATCCCTCTTTGAATTTGTTGTTCCAAGTGAGCAACTCGAACATGTATCGCTAGGATACTTTGTGGAAGACTGTGTGCTGATGAGGAAATGGAGACCGTTAACTGCATCTGCTGATGATGAGTGGCAAATCGTTAAGCAGGTGGTAGTTCCGTCCTCATATCGCTTCGAAATTCTGCGATTCGCACACAATATTCCTTTTGCCGGTCATTTAGGAGTAAATAAAATATTCGATCGTGTACTCCTAAATTTTTTCTGGCCGGGTTTGAAAACCACTTTGTGCACTTCAACATCTGACCGAAGAAAGAAGTCTCGTCTGTGTCACGTTAACATGTTTTTGCCGTACTTTGAGAGACCTCCGGATTCGTCTGGAAAGTCGGCTGTGTTAATTGTTTCACCCGCAGACTCTTCGTCGATTCAAGGGCAGGTGCTGTCCAGTACTGAACCTTTGATCCATTCTTTGTGTTCTGCCCTGTTTTGTGTGCTCCTGATTTTTCCAATTAATTTTGTTTTTCTGTTGCTGCAAGTGACACAGGTGCTGGAGCTGTATTACTTCAACAAGATCAAGCTGGTGTTGAACATCCTGTTTGCCATGGCTCGCGCGAATTTAATAAACCTCAGTGATGTTACTCCACGATTGAGGAGGCGCCCGCCCTGATCCTTGCTATTCAACATTTTGATTTTTACATTGGTTCAGTTTTACATTGACTCTGTTTCGTACTCTTTGATTGTCTACACTGATAACCCTTTTATTTGAGCCGGAGTTCTACAAACTTTTGAAGTGGACATTCGGCACATTCGTGGTAAGGATAACGTCATTTCCGACGCTTTATCACGGGTTTGAATAAATTGTAGTTGTATGAGGTAAGCTTAATTATTTCATATACTTAATTTTTTTTCTACAATTTATTCACTTAAGGGTGAGGGTGTTATGTTGGTCTCTTTGTCATTTTTATTTTGAGCCTGCAGGTGGCCTTGAGAGGGGAAATCCCCTATTATCGGAATGCCGTGATGTCATCAGTGACTCCGGATATAAAGCCGTCGGTTGAGACAATGATGGCGCGTCTCACTCTCTCTCTCCATCTTTGGCCCATCGTCTCTTGACGCCGCTCTCTCTGCACCTTGAGAGTTTCGCCTTTTTGTTGCTTCTAATTTAGTTGTCTTTATGTTGATCTTTTGAGAAGTTCTGTATTTCTTGTTATTCGTTATTGTTTTTATTTTTAGTAACTGGTAGTGTTTTTTTTTTGTTTGTTAGCTCACGTTTTGTTAGTTAGTTAGAATAGTGAGGGAAGCAGATGCCCGGAAGACTCACCTGTTCTTTTATCGAGAGCCAGGTAAGAACTGCTGGTAAGAACAGGTGTAGGCAAGGGTCTGTTTCCTTAGCTACGCTACCAGTTTACTGTTGTTTATTTATTTATTTATGTTTGTTGAATAATTTTGGTTGAATTTCGTTATACTCACTTTTGTTGATCAAGTAAAAGTAGGCGCTTGGGCGTCTTAAACTGCATCTAGTGTCTGTGGGTTATTTATATGTTCGGTCCATCACCATTCTTTATCCTATCCAAAATCAACGAGCTATTGTTTGGTTATGGGCCGTAACAGAAGGGAACTCTATGCTGCGTCCCCTAGGGGTCGCTTTGGGGAACGAAATACCAACGCCGCCATGCTGAAGGGCGTGACTGCACTTAATAGGTAAAACCATCAGTCAGAGACCCCCAGGGGAACTGTCCCGTGACCTGCAGTGACCCGGGTCGGGCTACTAGAGAACGGAGGCCTCAAGGAACCAGAGCCGAGGCCCAAGCACGCTCGATCTAGAGTCCGAGGGAGTGCAGGAGCCACTCCACTCAGGACTGAACCCGCAAAGCGAAGACCTAGAGCCGCAACTGCTAGGTCTACACGTTTAGGCGCTACTGAGCTCTAAGAGCGGCTGGGCACACAGCCAGCACTTTGCAGCTGTTCCTCTAGAGCGTAGAGGGGAACAGCACTCAACGCTTGTGGACAGCAAGGGGGTTCAGCGGAACCACTTTCTTACAAGCGGAGCTCACCGGAGCGGAGGCCATAGTCGTCGGCCTGACAACGCTCGACAGCCAAGTCCAGTTCGGGAGTCAAGGGTGACTCCACTGCCCTCGCGCCGACCCAAGTCGTTTGGGTTCAGGCAAGAACTGAGGTGCAGCATCGCTTCGCTCAGAGAAGTAGGGCCAACCTCCCGAAGGGTACACTCTCAAGATGAGAGGGCCAAAAAAAACTCCTGTACTTCAGAGCGTAGCGGGGTCTCACGGGGTGGAGGCCCGATCTCCTCAGAGAGGCCTGACGACACCCCTACGCATCAACCGACCAGAGGAGGCAGGAATACTTTACCTCGCCTACCACTCGCTAAAGGTCGCCGAGCGGAGCTTCGTGAAGCGGATGCCTCGGCAGAGAATACTCTCGTAACGAGAGGAAGCCTACGACGCCACGGAGAGGAGGATAGCCGTAGAGAGCTCAGAGAGCGAAGTAGTGCCCTCTCAGACCCCAGGCAGTGAGAAGGAGGCTTAAGAGAAGCCGACGACTCGCAGAAAGTGCCTGAGGGAGCATAGGGGAGCGGGAGCTCACCTGCAAGGGGACAACTCTCAGAGAGAAAGGAGCAAGCCGCTCACACCTACCCCTTTTCTACAACTAGGCTCCTCAGGAGCTCAGACGTAAACACGACTTGAACACTCAGGAGCGACTAGAGGGGGCTCTGCTAGAGCCACTTCCCCTAAACCAACTGAGTGGAGCTCCGGCGAGCAGGGAAGGCACACCGACCGGATTCTCAGGGCCCTCACACACTGACCCTATTGCTAGGGTCTAGTAAGCCAAGCACAGGAAACAGCAAGCAACAGTGCAGACCCTCCAAACCTGGAGGGCTGCCCAAGTTCACTCGTGAACCGGGACGGTGCACAGGACAATTATAGTGCTGTTATCACAGTGTACTCCAGGCCACTAGCGAGGAGACTCGGAGGGAGTCATACCCCAGCCACAGCTTGGGGGAGCAAGGATACCGTGAGTTACCAAACACACAGGAAGACCTTGCTCATCTCGCAAAGACCTAGCAGAATGAGCTCAGGAGCGAGGGTGTTAGTCAACATGCTCCTTCTTACGCCACAGGCGGGGCGAGGGGGCTCGACTTGAGCCGCCGACTCTAGCACACCCATGTAGCCCAGGCGGAGCTCAGGGGAACGGAGGCCTCGGCGAAAGGCAGCGGACTCTACTATTAAGAGGAAGCCTGACAACGTTCCCTGCGCTTATGAAGCCCTAGGGTGAAGGCCAAGCGCAGCAGCCTTACCACACCAAGAGCGGAGACCTACAACTCCCCTCAGAGAGGAGGCCTGACGACGCTTATAGCAGGCTCCATGGAGCGGAGGCCTCAGTAAAGAAGACTCTCATATTGAGAGGAGGCCTACTACGCCCTCTACAGGTTGAGCTCAGGAGTGGCGGTCTCAGCCCAAACACTCCTCTCTACACCACAGGCTTAGGCGAGGGGGCCCCATTGGGGCCACCGACTCAGCTTAGATAGCCCGGGCGGAGCTCAGGGGAATGGAGGCCTCGCTGAAAGGCAGCCGACTCTACTATTAAGAGGAAGCCTGACAACATTCCCTGCGCTTACGAAGCTCTAGGGTGAAGGCCAAGCGCAGCAGCCTTACCACACCAAGAGCGGAGACCTACAACTCCCATCCGAGAGGAGGCCTGACGACGCTCGTAGCGGAGCTCCGTGGAGCGGAGGCCTCAGTAAAGAAAACTCTCGTGATGAGAGGAGGCCTACTACGCCCTCTACAGGTTGAGCTCAGGAGTGAAGGTCTCAGCCCAAACACTCCTCTCTACACCACAGGTTTAGGTGAGGGGGCCCCATTGGGGCCACCGACTCAGCTTAGATAGCCCGGGCGGAGCTCAGGGGAATGGAGGCCTCGCTGAAAGGCAGCCGACTCTACTATTAAGAGGAAGCCTGACAACATTCCCTGGGCTTACGAAGCTCTAGGGTGAAGGCCAAGCGCAGCAGCCTTACCACACCAAGAGCGGAGACCTACAACTACCCTCAGAGAGGAGGCCTGACGACGCTCGTAGCGGAGCTCCGTGGAGCGGAGGCCTCAGTAAAGAAAACTCTCGTGATGAGAGGAGGCCTACTACGCCCTCTACAGGTCGAGCTCAGGAGTGAAGGCATCGGCCCCAACACTCCTCTTTACACCACAGGCTTAGGCGAGGGGGCCCCATTGGGGCCACCGACTCTAGCTCACATAGGCCGGGCGGAGCTCGGGGGAACGGAGGCCTCGCCGAAAGTGGGCAGACTCTACTAAAAGAGGAGGCCTGACAACGTTCCGTGCGCTTGTGAAGCTCTGGGTGGAGCTAACGCTTTCCTGAGTACCAAGAGCGGGGACCCACTACTCCCCTCAGAGAGGAGGCCTGACAACGCCCTGGCTTTTTTTTTTTTTTTTTTTTCTTTTACTCCTGAATACCAAAAGCGGAGGCCTACGACTCCCCTCAGAGAGGAGGCCTGACGACGCTCTGCCTCCAGGAACGAGAGGGACGGAGGAACGGAGGCCTGCTACGCTCACCGCTGGAATAACTGCGACTAGGGGAACAGATCCTGAGATCTGGAGGAGCCAGCCCCTGCGTGGCCTGAGACCTGGGCCCTGGGCACCATGGTATGAAAGACTTGAAAGCCACTGAGCGCGCCCTCGCCTCCCTGAACCTCGAAACCACTGCCTCGACAGAGGTCCCAGAGCTCATGAGGCGGGACTGGCGCATCGAGAAGGAACTCTCTCTCTTCCTTCCCGACGTCAGCCAGGTTCACTCAGAGGTGCCTCTCCACAACCACCATGGTCGCCACAGAGCGACCAAAGCAAAAGCTGTTTGCTAGTGGCGCGGAGAGCCAGGTCTGTAGTGCGGCGCAGCTCAGCCACCGCCTCAGCTGATAGCCCCTGGCCTTGGTCCCGGTCTTTACACAGATCTGTCTGATAAGCCTGTAACACCGCCATGGTGTGCAGGACTGCACCGGCTTGATCTGCCACCGCATATGCGGCTGATGCTTGAGACTCGCGAGGAAGCGTTCATCCCAGCGACCGAACGGGCGGTCAGCTGATTCACGCTTCCCCGGCATATCGAGCCGCTCACTGGCGCGAGTCACAGCCGTCAGCAGCTCGTCATACGCGGGACAGGCGGGGAGGAATGCTCAGAAAGATTTTCACTGAACGCAATCTCCCGCTCGCCTTGATCCGCGGGGAGCGCGCTCTCCCGCGAGGAAGAAGGCGAAGGCGCGCTCCCCCCGAGAAGCTCGCTCGCGTCAGCCTCCGGCGGCTGGGAACCTCTAACCTTCTCCAGCCTTTCGGCAAGCTCCATCTGTGAGCCCCAAACAAATACTCAGACAAAGCATCAGAAGAACAGCCAAAGTTTACTCAAGATTATCACAGAATAAAACAGGCAAAGGCTGATGATGATGGTTCTGGTTCTGGTTCTACCAGAATCCGGAATGTTCATTGAACGTTCTAAACGTATTATATATTTATATATTTTGGTAACATGAAATTGTATTATTTTGTAAACATTATTGGAACTTACTTTTAAACATTCTCTGAAAATTCTGTAAACAATGTACAGTAGAACTGCGACGCTACGTACGAAAAGTTCGGCATACGTTAAAAGATTTCAGGGGGGGTTTTCGCCCGAGTAACGACAAAATGATCGAGATGCGAAAAAAGAAATCTCGGCCGAGGCGACGATTTCCAAGTTTTGTTTTGAAATTCACGCGCCACTGACCCATTAACTCGCACCAATCATCCCGCTCTCCCATTGGCAGTCTCCCGGCTCGGACGCTAGCTTTCGCTGCAGCATCCTGCTGTGCTCTCCTATTGGTCAGCATCGCTCCCACCAGCCTCTGCGTAGCGCCGTTCAGTGTTGCCAACATAGCATCTTTGTTGATATATTTACTGAGTTTTCAGACCACTCCAGCGACAATGTTTCCCAAAAGCAACTAGAGACAAATCTAGCGACTTTATCTGGAGTTATTGGCGACTTTTGGAGACTTTCTTCTATTAATGTTACTGTAAGAACGTTTGTTCATGACTTTGAACAACCCCCCATTTTCATTTTCTTTGTTTTAATCTTTTTGTATATGGTATGAGCAAAATCACAACTCACAGAACAGGAGACACTTTTCATAATGACATTGTAATGAAAGAAAGGATTGTTTCAATACAGCATCATTAGCAACATGCAGCTATGTTCATAATCCAGGAACACTTCACAAAGCATGTCTCATTGATTCAAGAAAGGACACATCATTAACAGAATGAAAATGAGACATCCTTATGATTAAATATAGATAATAGACTCGGCACAGCACAGGATGGAAAGAAGCAGGGAAGGCAAGACAAGGCAAAAGAGAAAAAGGGAATAAATCATTAACACAGTGATATATATATGTGTGTGTGTGTGTGTGTGTGTGTGTGTGTGTGTGTGTTCCATCTGTTTTATGTACTTTCTTGTTAATGTGCTGCTTGTGTTTATCTGTAGTTCCCTTTTGAAAAGGAACTCTATGCTGTGTCCCCTAGGGGTCACTTTGGGGAATACCTTCGGTGTGACAGGTGTCTGAAGTAATCATCTAATCACGGCAATTAACTTGACAATGGCCGGCAGCTGCCTATGACGTCACTACGGGTGTGGCTGCAGGTATAAAGGAGCACCCGAACCGTAAGTCATCCTCTTTTTATCTTCAGGAGACAAGCTTGTTTGTTGTGATTGTTTGTCACGATGGGCAGTGAGGAATGCAACTATCGTCGCTGTGTTCATCCGTGTGAGCATTTTCTGACACCAGATGACACTCACGATGTGTGTGTTTTGTGTCTTGGGGAAGAGCATGCACACTCGTTTCTCGAGGGAGCTGTGTGTGCGCATTGTAGTCATTTCCTGCTGAGAAAGTTGCACTCGCGTTTGTCCCTTTTTTGGGGGGAATTGGGACACCCGTCTGCACTGGGGGGTTCCGGTTCTGCTCTAGCTGAGGCGGGCGGGAACCGGCGCTCCTAGGGCTTGCAGATGGATCTCTCCGAGAGGCTAGAGAGGGTTAGTGTTTCCCAGCCATCGAAGAACGATGCAAGCACACTTCTCGAGGGAAACGCGTCACTCTCTTCGAGTCAAGACAGGCGGGAGGATGCGGATATCGAAGATTCCTTAGAGATTTCGCATCCCTCTTGCCCCGCGTATGACGAGTTGCTGTCAGTTATGGTGCGCGCCACTGAGCGGCTTGATTTGCCATGTAAGTGAGAGCCGACCACCCCCCATCGTGGCCGATTAGATGAATGCTTCCTGGCGAGCCATGGATGTCATCCTCGTTTGACCCTTCCTTTTCTCCCTGATCTCCACACTGAGTTGCGGAGATTATGGGAGAAGTCATATTCCACGTGGATTTTTCCCACTCAGTCTAATTATGCTGATGTGGAAGACGCACGGAATTATGGCTACATTAGTATGCCTCAGGTCTAAGAGATGCTTGCGGGCGAGGCATCCGCGTTGAAGGCGCCCTCCCTGCCGTCGCAACCGATGCGTGAAATGTCGCAGTTGAACGGTAGGGCGTACGCAGCGGTGGGTCAGGCTGGGGCGGCTTGCACACTATGGCAGTGCTGCAGGCTTACCAGGCTGTTCTGCTTAAAGACCTGGATCAGGGCCAGGGGCTCTTTGCTTACGCGGTGGCTGAGCTGCGCCGCACTACGGATTTGGCTCACTGTGCTACCAAACAGACAGCGTTCGCTGTCACAGAGAGACATCTCCATCACGTCATGGTAGTCACGGAGAGACATCTTTGGGTGAACCTGGCAGACATCGGGAAAGGGGAGAGGGCTTTCCTTCTCGATGCACCGGTCTCGCCTCGGGAACTTTTTGGGACCTCTGTCGAGGCAGTGGTCTCGAGGTTCAAGAGGGCGAGGGCGTGCTCAACGGCTTTTAGATCATTCATACTGCGGCGCCCCCGGTCCAGATCTCCACCAAATCACTCTCAAGATCTCTTTTTATTTTATTCTGTTAATAACACAGAGCAGCAGTGGTTAGGTTTTGTCATGGTTCTGTCTCTGTTTCCAGTGTTTTAGTGGACAGAACCGTGGCACTGCTGTCTCTCTCGTGTGATTGTCTCATTAGCCTCCTTGTTTCCCATAATCATGCCCAGGTGTCTCTCATCACTACCTTCCATCATGTGTCTTATAAATAGCCCTCAGTGTTTGCTGTCCGGCGTTGCTTCGTTGTCGGCCATGCTTGTGTTTCCTGTGTGTACGGTTCCCCGATCTTCCGGTTTGTTTATGTTTATTGAGAGTTTTGTTATTATGTTTAAGTTACCATTTTCCCCCTCGTGGGTGTTTCTTTTGTGTGTTTGTTTATTTCTGTTATTAAAATATCATTGTGCCTGCACGTGAATTCTCCCATTTATATTCCGTGACAGGTTTGGAATATCACCTTCGCACATGCTCTTTAATGAAGGGGACATTAAACTTAATATTACAATACATAGTGGCTCCAACATCATTCAAAATAATTCTAAACACTCATATATGTGTCAATAGTAGTCCATACAACGTGATATAGTTAATACAATATATATATATATATATATATATATTTTTTTTTTTTTTTTTTGCCATTTACAAAAATGCCACAGCCATTTACACTCTCGGCTGGTGCAAATCTAAATGACCCCACCGGAACCAATTAATTATACCGCCAAATCTAGGCGAATGGAGTGCAATTAAAGGGACCGTACATGAAAATAAATGTAGCAAGTGGTAGCACATTTGATCCGTTACATAAACACTCAGGTGAACATAAATGCAACATCTAACACAAACAAGAGCAGATAAAAAGCTAAGGAAAACTCAGGAATACATGGAATTTAAATACATGGAACAAGCAAAGGGAACTAATTAGGAAACAGCTGAACAAAATGACGAAGACAAAAGAGAACGTTTTGTTTAAGCTTCTGCTAAGAAACAGTCAATTTTGACATAGACAAGACAATAGTCTTTTAAATCAACAACATGAACATTTTAATAATTTTAATTAATAGATTCCATTAATGCAGGCTAAGTTACTTGTTGTTAAACTGTATTTTAAATGATATTTGTTATTGTAACACTCTCTGAGAATCGTGTGCGATGCAGAGCAGCAACGATCGTTTTCACAACAAAAACATTTCACGAGTTCACACTTACGAATGATTCAGGAGCAATGGATGGTAAGCGTATTTGGCGAGCTGTCCGAGGAGAGGGCTCCGAGCTCGGTATTAGCCCGAACCTGGAGCACTCCCCCCGTATCCTGACTTTGATAGGAACAATTAAGTGTGAGGAGTTGGGGTGGTGGAGGGATGCCGAAAAATGTCAAAGAGCTGTAGGTGAGTCAAACGTGTCTATATATACGTACTTCCTCTCCTGCTGATAGGATGAGGAGTAATTGCTGATGACGTGTTGATTGTATTAATCATTTGAACGTGCTCCTCCCGAACTTTGTTAATAAAACATCATTTCACGAGTTCACACTTACGAATGATTCAGGAGCAATGGATGGTAAGCGTATTTGGCGAGCTGTCCGAGGAGAGGGCTCCGAGCTCGGTATTAGCCCGAACCTGGAGCACTCCCCCAAAAATTGCAACCTAGTCGGACAGCCGCTAAGATTTTGATGACCCCCCAAAGAATTGCGAAGTTATGGCTGAGGGGGGGGAAAATGTGAGTTCGGGAGGGCAGATAAATGAATTTAGAAGCTTGCTCCTGCGGGAGCGTCACTGCTGCGGCAGTGGAATTTAGAAGCTTGCTCCTGCGGGAGCGTTACTGCTGCGGCAGTGGAAGTTAGAGAGAGCTGGAAGATAGAGAGAGCTTACTCCTGCGGGAGCGTCACTGCTGCGGCAGTTGAAATTAGAAGCTTGCTCCTGCGGGAGCGTCACTGCTGCGGCAGTGGAAGTTAGAGAGAGCTGGAAGATAGAGAGAGCTTGCTCCTGCGGGAGCGTCACTGCTGCGGCAGTGGAAGTTAGAGAGAGCTGGAAGATAGAGAGAGCTTGCTCCTGCGGGAGCGTCACTGCTGCGGCAGTGGAAGTTAGAGAGAGCTGGAAGATAGAGAGAGCTTGCTCCTGCGGGAGCGTCACTGCTGCGGCAGTGGAAGTTAGAGAGAGCTGGAAGATAGAGAGAGCTTGCTCCTGCGGGAGCATCACTGCTGCGGCAGTGGAAGTTAGAGAGCTGGAAGATAGAGAGAGCTTGCTCCTGCGGGAGCGTCACTGCTGCGGCAGTGGAAGTTAGAGAGAGCTGGAAGATAGAGAGAGCTTGCTCCTGCGGGAGCGTCACTGCTGCGGCAGTGGAAGTTAGAGAGAGCTGGAAGATAGAGAGAGCTTGCTCCTGCGGGAGCGTCACTGCTGCGGCAGTGGAAGTTAGAGAGCTGGAAGATAGAGAGAGCTTGCTCCTGCGGGAGCGTCACTGCTGCGGCAGTGGAAGTTAGAGAGAGCTGGAAGATAGAGAGAGCTTGCTCCTGCGGGAGCGTCACTGCTGCGGCAGTGGAAGTTAGAGAGAGCTGGAAGATAGAGAGAGCTTGCTCCTGCGGGAGCGTCACTGCTGCGGCAGTGGAAGTTAGAGAGCTGGAAGATAGAGAGAGCTTGCTCCTGCGGGAGCGTCACTGCTGTGGCAGCGGAAGTTAGAGAGAGCTGGAAGATAGAGAGAGCTTGCTCCTGCGGGAGCGTCACTGCTGCGGCAGCGGAAGTTAGAGAGAGCTGGAAGATAGAGAGAGCTTGCTGATAGAGAGAGCTTGCTCCTGCGGGAGCGTCACTGCTGCGGCAGTGGAAGTTAGAGAGAGCTGGAAGATAGAGAGAGCTTGCTCCTGCGGGAGCGTCACTGCTGCGGCAGTGGGAGTTCTGTTCAGTGTTTTAGTCCCTTGAAATTATTTTGGTTACAGACGTCTAAATACACTCAAGAAATAACAAAATCAATATGGTTTGTAAAAAGCATGAGTAAAACCTTTCAATTATAAATTGACAGTTGAATTTATATCAGATGCATGTTGCATATTTAATTTCAAAACGAACTTACCTGTCGAAACAAACTTACCTGTTGGAGATCGGAATATCAAAGTTTATGAAAGATCACAAACTTATTGGCTTTGAATAAACCCTGAGCAGGGGTTCATCCAAATATCATAGACTTATAAAGCTTATCATAGACTTAAAGGGAGTCTTGAAATTACTTTGGTTACAGACATCTAAATACACTCAAGAAATAACAAAATCAGTATGGTTTGTAAAAAGCATAAGTAAAACCTTTCAATTATAAATTGACAGTTGAATTTATATCAGATGCAATTAGAAGCTGGCTCCTGGGGGAGCGTCACTGCTGCGGTGGTGGAAGTTGGAGAGAGCTAGCTCCTGCGGGAGCGACACTGCTGCGGCAGTGGAAGTTAGAGAGAGCTTGCTCCTGCGGGAGCGTCACTGCTGCGGCAGTGGGAGTTCTGTGCAGTGTTTCAGTTTCAGTTTTCAGTTTCAATTTCAGGAGTCTTGAAATCACTCTGGTTACAGACGTCTAAATACACTCAAGAAATCACAAAATCAGTATGGTTTGTAAAAGCATAAGTAAAACCTTTCAATTATAAATTGACAGTTGAATTTATATCAGATGCATGTTACATATTTAATTTCAAAACAAACTTACCTGTTGGAGATCGGAATGTCAAAGTTTATGAAAGTTCACAAACTTATTGGCTTTGAATAAACCCTGAGCAGGGGTTCATACAAATATCATAGACTTATAAAGCTTATCATAGACTTAAAGGGAGTCTTGAAATTACTTTGGTTACAGACGTCTAAATACACTCAAGAAATAACAAAATCAGTATGGTTTGTAAAAAGCATGAGTAAAACCTTTCAATTATAAATTGACAGTTGAATTTATATCAGATGCAATTAGAAGCTGGCTCCTGGGGGAGCGTCACTGCTGCGGCGGTGGAAGTTAGAGAGAGCTTGCTCCTGCGGGAGCGGCACTGCTGCGGCAGTGGTAGTTAGAGAGAGCTTGCTCCTGCGGGAGTGGCACTGCTGCGGCAGTGGTAGTTAGAGATAGCTTGCTCCTGCGGGAGTGTCAGTGCTGCGGCAATGGAAGCAATGGCCATGAAGTTGTAAGTGGGGAGGAGCTGATGCTTAACAGAAGACCTTGTTTGAATGTGCGATCTGTTTGGTCTGATGTGGCTCTTGAAAGCTTCTGGAGACCAGCGGCGCAATGCTTGTATTACTGTTGGGAAAAGGCCTTGCACAGCCGTGGTTGCTGCACCTGTGCGAAATGAATGGCTGGATGAATGGTCTGTTGGGAATCCGGTTTGGGGTAGCGTAGCTTTAAGAAGTTTGGAACCGGAACTTGTAATGGGGTGGAATCATCTATAGAGAGTGGGACGGATGGGAGTTTAGCCTGCGAGTTTCTGAAATGAAAGTAGGCTGAGTGGATGTGATGGTGGGTTATGAGCATCTGAGGTAACCAAGCCAGTGTGAACATGGCTTCACTGCTGCGGCAGTGGGAAAATGGGGGCAGCGGTGGAATCATTTCTATTTGAACTGAGCTCATGCGGGAGTGAGGGGGTGCATCACTACTGCGGAAAAGGAGAACTTCCTCTGAACTAATCGCGTGTTGGATGATGGAGATTGTCCATTTCCTCGACTTCTGTTGTCTCTTGAGGCGGTGAAAGCCTTTTCTGGAGAGATTGATTTGATCGAATGTAACTCCTGAAGCTTCCGAAGACCTGCGGCCCAGTGCTTAGATCTGCTGGTTTTGGGACACGACATGTGGTGGGGTGATTTAAGTCTTCAGTGAAGAGTGGGTCGGATGGGAGTTTGGCCTGCTCTCTTAAATGAAGGTTGGCAACGAAGGATTGTTGCTGTTGGAGTAAGAAAGCCTTACAGTTTGGTCTCTCTTACTTTCGTTGTGCAGCGCTGACGAGTCAGAATATGGATGGATTTGGCTTGAGGTTGGATGATGGAATCAGAGGAACTGGAATCTATATGGCTCGACCATGGCGTTGAGTGGTCGGACGACATTTGGGTAGAATCCTTGGCGGAGAGTAGGGATACGGATTTCCAACATGATTGGTTGTCTGGTGTCTGAGCTGGTGGGTTGCGTTCTTGATATGCCTTTGATGAGCAGAGGATTAGGTTTCGGCAGTGAGAAGTAGATTTCACCTAGGTAACCCATGGTGAAGCTGGCTTGGAAGTTCTTGGTGTTAATGGAATGCACTACGAGTCGGTGGTAGTGGGTAGAGACCATGTGGAGCAGACCACATGTGGAGTGGAAAGTCTTGAACTTTTCCACTCCACATGTAATCCTCCGAGGGAGTGGTTTGAAGCGGAAGCTTGAAGAATGAACATTTAGCGTCGATAAATATCAACTCTGAATATTGATGTACTGGTTGGGAATAGGTCCACCTCTGGTGGCAGCAGCCTTAAGTTCAGTTGGGATTTGCGTTCAACTGTTGTTGGCGACAGAGGTGGTTCTAAGCAGCAGTGTTTGTGGAATGGCATAGCAGAGAACGGGATGAAAGGAGAATTAGCATGGTGGAGAGAATTAGGTGGGAAAGGCCAGGGGCGAAGCCACTTGCGGAGGCAGCCTCACACTAGGATCGGAAGGGCGGGCTGCAGGCCTAACATAGGGGAAAAGTTAGGTACGTGCTGCCGTTGCTAACCCTGCACCGCTGGCGGAGGCAAGCTCGCACTTAAAGGGCGGCGTTTGTCGCTAGATGCTGGCATGTGAGGTGCAGTGCTGGAAAACTGCAGTGTGCTGCTGCGTCTTAACGCTTGGAAATCTGGTTTGCAAGGGAGAGATATGATTTAAGGAACGTACGTTTGAGGCATTTTGAAGGTAGAGTTGATTTGGAGATGGTACGGCTGACTGGAGCGAGACCTATTCTAGTTGATTTGCTTTGGTCGTCCTCCTTTACTATTGATACGAGTGCTGAGGTGTCGTAGGAAGTTGGGCAAGAAGGTGGATGTCTTGATGGTGGAGGTGAAGGCAAGCCTCGGCGTCATAGGGTGCGACAACGGAGCGGAAGAGCTGGTGACCGCGTGGTGTTGTTGGAGGCTCGGTTGCAGTGTTTGTTGAGTGCAAGAGCTCCTTTCGACAGTGGGATACAATGAAGGAACTTGGGAGGAAGAGTTTATCGTGAAACTGGTACATCTCAATCTTGGACAGGGGTGGCCAACCTGTTCAGCATAATGAGCCTCAAAATAAAGCTCGTGGCTGCGGAGCCGCATGAAAGACTGTTAAATTCGCATTTGTTGATGGGGTTTTTGACATTAGAAAGGTCTCGCACATATATCACACATTTAATATGTTTATAAATAAATTCTTTAATACTTTTTACATATGGCAACCCACGAGCTATGCAAGCATACAGAGACAATGCGTCTGTGGATTATATATGCGGGAAAAACGGTATATCATCTCATTGACGGTGACAGGAAGTATAAAAGTAAGCAGCGGCTTGGTAATGTAGTGATCGGTTGGAAAACGTCTCCGGTTACTATCGTAACCTCTGTAATTTTATCATATTCCGTTTAGAGAAGTATGAAGGAAATGTGCTCAAAAATAGAAAGTGCATATGGTTTCTTTCCGGCGAGTCCACTTAATAGCCGATTAAGTTGAAACAACAAGGCAGCGTTGGCAATAAGTACTTGATTCTTGTGTGGGCGGCTGAGCGCGCGATCGACTGTAATGAGCGCGATCTGAAGTGGCGCGTGCGATCGGACTGTACTGCGCGCGATCTGGCTTCGGTGCGCGCTACTGCTTGAGATGCGAGGAAGCAGCGCGTTACTTTAGAACAATTACATCTCAGACGTGGGTTCCCCGGAACAGTAGTATTGAGAGGCACAACTGCTCGTGATTTAGCGATGCAAAATAAAGCGCCGGGAAGGATTACAGCTGCTCTTGTTTGTGTGAGCTGACGGACAGAGAGAGTGTGAGCTGAAGCTGCAGCGCGGTCTGCTGAGGCTCGCGGCAGCGGCGGCGGCCTGGCTAGCAGGAAGGAAGCGGCATTGCCTGAGAGTCGAGCTTGTAGCTCGACCAGCTTTATCGTCCTTTCTCAATGGCAGGAGCGATTAAAGCCGATGTAGAGCTGCTGGATACGGATGTTTGCTTGGTGGCGAGAACAGGCCTCAAGTCTTACTGTGCGTTGCTTGTTGTTGCTTAGGACCCGTTTGTTTGGTCTGGCACCCGTGATGTATTGCTGAGGGTGATATAATATAGTTAGCATAGAGTTGAGCGGATGGGGATCGCTACTGGGTCCGGAGGTTTTCGTGGAGAATCCATCTGACGAGTGGAGCTCGATTTCGGGTGTATAGCGACCAGAAGGCGGAGCCACAATGCCGTAAACTGTCGAGATGCCGAAAAATGTCAAAGAGCTGTAGGTGAGTCAAACGTGTCTATATATACGTACTTCCTCTCCTGCTGATAGGATGAGGAGTAATTGCTGATGACGTGTTGATTGTATTAATCATTTGAACGTGCTCCTCCCGAACTTTGTTAATAAAACATCATTTATTAAAAAAAAGAAAAAGGACTCAATGAAGACGTCGATGACACACAAAGGTAATGTCAACAACCAACAAAGACAAGGGAAACACAAAATAACGTTTGTCTAAAGAAAACTGGGGGTCATGCTGGAGAGAATGTTTTAAACTTACGTGCGAAACTTGATCCTATTGAATTAGTTAATTACAGGCTGATCTCAAATCTGCCTTTTCTGTCTCTCTGTTAGTGTTACTGGATCTTAGTTCCAAAAAACTAAATTGTTTGGAACAAACTTCTGTTGACATTTGTGAAATTGTATTGGTATGGTTCAAATCATACTTATCTGACCGTTAAAAGTTTCTAGTGGCAAATTAATAGATATCATATGGATCACAAGTTCAGTACAGAGTACTTAAAAGCTCAGTAATAGGACTGTTGCTTTTCACCCTGTACATGCTTCCTAAAAATTGTAGCTCAAAGGTAGCATGGCATTAGCTTTCACTGTTATGCTGATGATACTCAGCTGTATATTAATTCGCACCCTGATGAAACATACCAATTCACAAAATAAACAGAATACATAACATAACCGAATACACTCACCTAAAGGATTATTAGGAACACCATACTAATACTGTGTTTGACCCCCTTTCGCCTTCAGAACTGCCTTAGTTCTACGTCTCATTGATTCAATAAGGTGCTAAAAGCATTCTTTAGACATTTTGGCCCATATTGATAGGATAGCATCTTGCAGTTAATGGAGATTTGTGGGATGCACATCCAGGGCACGAAGCTCCCGTTCCACTACATCCCAAAGATACTCTATTGGGTTGAGCTGTGGTGACTGTGAGGGCCATTTTAGTACAGTGTACTCATTGTCTTGTTCAAGAAACAAATTTGAAATGATTCAGGCTTTGTGACAGTGCATTATCCTGCTGGAAGTAGCCATCAGAGGATGGGCACATGGTGGTCATGAAGGGATGGACATGGTCAGAAACAATGCTCAGGTAGGCTGCGGCATTTAAACGATGCCCAATTGGCATTAAGGGGCCTAAAGTGTGCCAAGAAAACATCCCCCACACCATTACACCCCCACTACCAGCCTGCACAATAGTAACAAGGCATGATGGATCCATGTTCTCGTTCTGTTTACGCCAAATTCTGACTCTACCATCTCAATGTCTCAACCAAAATTGAAACTCATCAGACCAGGTAACATTTTTCCAGTCTTCAACAGTCCAATTTTTTGAGCTTGTGCAAATTGTAGCCTCTTTTTCAAATTTGTAGTGAAGATGAGTGGTACCCGGTGGGGTCTTCGTCTGTTATAGCCCATCCGCCTTAAGTTTGTGCATGTTGTGTTTTCAAAAATGCTTGGCTGCATACCTCGGTTGTAACGAGTGGTTATATCAGTCAAAGTTGCTCTTCTGTCAGCTTGAATCAGTCGGCCCATTCTCCTCTGACCTCTAGCATCAACAAGGCATTTTTGCCCACAGGACTGCCGCATACTGGATGTTTTTCCCTTTTCACACCATTCTTTGTAAAAATAGAAATGGCTGTGTGTGAAAATCCCAGTAACTGAGCAGATAATGAAATACTCAGACTGGGACATCTGGCACCAAGAACCATGCTCAAAATTGCTTAAATCACCTTTCTTTCCCATTCTGACATTCAGATTGTCTTGACTAGGACCACACCTCTAAATGCATTGAAGCAACTGCCATATGATTGGTTGATTAGATAATTGAATCAATAAAAATTTGAACAGGTGTTACTAATAATCCTTTGGGTGAGTGTATACATTGGATGACTAGTAATTTCCAACTGCTTAATTATGAAAAAAACAGAGATTCTAATTATTAGACCAAAGACTTCTGCATGTAATAAACTAGACTATTGTCTAACTCTTGATGGCTGCTCTGTCAAGTCTTCGTCATCAGTTAGAAACTTGCGTGTGCTCTTTGATGCCAATTTTTCATTTGAAAGTCATGTTTCTAGAATCTAAAGCAGCAGTCATCCATTTAAAAAACATATTTAAATTACGACAAATGCTCTCAATGGCAAATGTGGAAAAATGAATGTATCCATCACATCGTCTCCCTATTAAACATTGTATACATTTTAAATTCTTGCTAATTACTTACAAATCTCTAAATGATTTAGCTCCATTGTACTTAAGCAAGCTCTTAACACATTATAGTTCTTCGCGTCTACTGCAATCCCTAAATTCTGGCCAATTTATGATACCTAGAATATCAAAATCAACTGCAGATGGATTATCTTTTAGCACCTAAACTCTAGAACAGTCTTCCTACACAACCTCCTCAACTTAAGTTTAACTTAAATAATTAAAATCATGTAAATGTCACATTCTTGTCCTGTCTGTTCACACCCGGGTCCCTTCTGTGTAAGTCCTGGACTTACATCCGGGTCCCTTCTGTCATGTCCTTCCTGCACCTGTCTGTGTCTAATCACTGATCGTTAGTATCGTCAGCTGTTTGTCATTGTCCTTGTCAGTTGTTAATGTTACGTTGTGTTGTTAGTGTGTGGATACCTGTTCCTCTAAAGAAGTGCCGTTTTGAGTTTGTATTGAAGTTTTTTGGTTTTTGAGTTTGAATTAAAGTGTTCTCAGCATCAGATCCAGCTTCTCTCTCCACCTTCTGTCTCAGCATCGCACACCGCACATTACATGACAATAAAATGATTGTTTGGCTGTTTGTTGGTATGTATAATTTAGGTCAGCTGGAACCGCGGACACAAAATATTTTGTGAGTGTCCCAATCTTCTGACCTGAAATGCTGTCTATATCATAATCATACACTGCTCTTTTGTTAGCTTGATAACCGCTCCCTCGACTGAGCCTGGCTTTTCCTAAGGATGTTTTTTCTCCATTCTGTCACCTCATGAATTTTGGGTTCATTGCCACTGTCGCCTCTGGCTTGTTTAGTCTGGAACATTTAACACTTAATATTCGTCAATATAATTGATTGGCCTGCTCTTATAGAGCTTCTGTACAGCCAAAATCAACTTTGTTGCATTACTTTTCTGTTATATCTGTTAAGATGCTTTGAAACAATTTCTATTGTAAAAAGCATTATATAAATAAAGGTGACTTGATCTTGACTTCGTCTAGTCATCACATTATCATTCGATTGAGATCCCATATAAGTATATATATTTTTATATCATTCTTGGTATCTATCAATTTGTATTCTGATGACCTACATGATCGTGTATATGTTATCTATGCAATGTATTGGCGTTATAAGAGACTTGAATAGTTTCTTCATCAGCCCCTGAGCCAGTTGCATGTGCAAATGAAATAATGGATCATAAACTGTCCTTCCGAGTGCTTGAGTTACCATAGGCCGCTGACCTCTGGGAGCAGAGACTATTCCCAGAGAATAAAATTCCAGATCCCACCTTCTTCTGCTTTTACATCTTCTGTTCATAAATCCACCTTAAAACCTGCAGCCAGTCATGTGCTTTTTAAGGAGAGAGAACTCTGTTGGTCCATGTGAACTTCCTTGACCATGACAAAGTCAGACTAACATTGACAAAAATCACCATATTTTTGCTTTCACCCCACACACTGCTCTCTTCCACCTGGAAAACAAGAACACATATGTGCGAATGCTGTTTGTGGACTACAGCTCTGCATTTAATACCATAGTGCCCACTACACTTGTTGTGAAGCTCCAGACTCTGGGACTAAACAGATCTTCTGTAAGTGACAGTAAGCATCATCGTAAGCACCATCTGACTAAATGGTGTCAGGAGAACCACCTCTCACTCAACATCAACAAGACCAAGAAGCTGGTGGTGGATTTCAGGAGACAGAGCCAAGAACACAGACCCATCACTATCGACAAGACACCTGTGGAGCGGGTAAGCAGCTTTAAGTTCCTCGGCGTTAACATCAGCGAGAATCTCACCTGGACTGCACACACTGACGCAGTGCTAAAGAAGGTACACCAACGCCTTTTCTTCCTGAGACGGCTGAGGAAGTTTGGAATGAGCCCCAGCATCCTCAGATCGTTGTACATGTGCACCATAGAGAGCATCCTGATGGGCTGCATCACTGCCTGGTTTGAAAACAGCACCGCTGGCAACCGTAAAGCTCTGAAGAGGGTCGTGCGAACTGCCAGCCACATTGTTGAAGGTGAGCTTCCCTCCCTCCAGGACATCTACACCAGGTGGTATGTAAGGAAAGCCCGGAGAATCACCAGTGACTCCAGCCACCCATCCCACAGACTGCTCTCTCTGCTGCCCTCAGGAAGACGTCTTCGCAGCATCCGATCCCGCACTAGCTGACTCAAGGACAGCTTTTTCCCACAGGCTGTCTGACTATTGAACACTCAAAAATAATACACTACAGCATACTCCCACAATATGGCATACCACACACCGCACTTAACTTTAACAGTCAACACTGGACTATATGTATACAGCACTAACTACCTGCTACCACTGGCAGGCCTCGATGAATTATTCCAGGGTCACTCGCCCCTGCAGGACTAGTGACCCTAAAAACGTACTCGCCCTTCACATAAAGCACTCGCCCTGCATTTTAACAAACAAAAATAGTTCCCTTTCAGGGAACTCGAGCTGCGTCAAAGCGCTAGGGGAAATAGCCTTGCTTCAGTCACGTGAAGATCTGTGCAACCAATGAGAGACGAACGCGTGTGAATGCGTCACTGCCGGCACGTGCCGGTGACGTCATGAAGAAGAGCATAAAAGCGCGTCTGAAACCCGGACGCATCAGCTCTGAATGTCTTCAGCGTGCTGTGTCTGAGTGAGAGTGATTTTGAGACTAAGACGGGCAAGGATACACATGTTATGTGTGTCATCTGTTTGGGAGTGGAGCATGCGCGGTCGGCACTTGAGAATGCAGGCTGTGAGCACTGCGAGAAGTTCTCCTTGCATGCTCTCCGCTCCCGCCTGGCGGTCTGTATGAGGTCGCCGTGGCTTCTCAAGTTTCAGAAGCACGCCCTGTGTGGTTTCTTCCGACTTGAATAACAACGACCCAGCTTTGAGGAGCTTTCACTTCACTTGGTATTCACTTGGTGTTATCAGTATGCTACTACAACTGCTGTGGTAAAGTGGATATTGTGTTTGCCTATTATGTGGAAGACTGGGGTTCGAGCCCTGTTTTGATGAGCTTTTTCCAGCACCAAGGTGCTGACTTTTGTAAGATGAAGGCACCCTCCTCACCGGCATGTGAGGAGCTAGTTGAGGTGGCGGCGCGAGCGGTCTCACGTCTGGATATTGATTTGCCGGCGGAGACCAGGAGCGCTCGTCCTAGAAAAAGTATTTTAGATGAGCGTTACCTGCCTGCTCGCGTCACTCCCCTGCGCCGAGCTATGCCCTTTCTACCCGATTTACATGCTGAGGTATCTAGATCTTGGAGAAAGCCAGCCTCTGAAAAGGTTCATACACCAAACAGTGCTATCTATACCAATCTTGTAGGGGCTCAAGGTCATTGTTATGGTGGGATACAGAAAGTGGACGAGGCTCTTGCGAGTTACCTCGTGCCCCAGTCTGCGTCCTCCATTAAAGCTCCGGCGCTCCCCTCCAAGCCGATGCGCGTCACCTCGTCTTTGGTGGGGAAAGCATACTCAGCTTCTAGTCAGGCCGCAGCGTGTCTACACACCACGACACTGCTGCAGGCTTATCAGGCTGAGTTGCTAGGGGACCTCAACGAGGGCGGCGGTATCGGTCCGGAGGCAGTGGCAGAGCTGCGCCGGACCGTGGATTTGTCCACTTGTCTACTCTGTCAGTCGCTCCATGGCAGCTCTGGTGGCCACGGAGAGACGCTTATGGCTTAATTTGTCAGCTATGAAGGATAGGGACAAATTTGTTTTGCTGATCGCTCCTCTGTCCCCTTCGGGCTTGTTCGGCGATGGCGTAAAAAGCGTCGTCGACAAGTTCCAGGGGGCTGCACGACAGCAGGCGGCGTTCAGTAAAGTTCTTCCCCGCCGCCCTCCACGTGAGACCGCCGGCCAAGCGCGGTCTCAGAGCTCCTCACACAGGGCCACTCAGAAACAAAGTGTTGCTACCCGCCTTCCTCCGGTAGACCCCGGAAGGTCGGGTCGACAAGTTCAAGTCTATGCCGCTGGTAGAAGGGGTGATTTGAGGGTTGTCCTGAATGCCAAGATGGCCAAGACTAAGCGGCCCTGACGCCAAGCCGCAACAAGGTGGTGTCTCCCAGGAGCAGCTCCAGAGTCAGCCCGCCATGGGAAAACCACCCCCTCTAAGGAGGGTCCTAGAGCAGTCCACCCGGATTTCCGGTCATGGAACAAGGAGTAGACACTTTGCTGGTGAAAGGGACCATCGAGTATGTACCCCTCGCGAACAGCAAGTCCGGGTTTTACAGCCGGTACTTCATAGTTCCAAGGGAGGATGGAGGGTTGCGGCTCATTCTGGATTTGCGTCACTTAAGTCGGAGTTAGGTGTCTAAAATTCTAAATGAATGAGATATTACGCTCAAGCAGATCGTAGTAGGGATCAGGTATGACTGGTCCGGCACGGTCGACATCAGAGACGTATAATCCCTCGTCTCCATCCTTCCACAGTGGGAAGTTCCTGTGGTTCGCCTTCAGGGGGGAAGGCGTACCAGTATCGTTGCTTCGTTTTCAGTCTGGCGCTCTCGCCCCGCACGTTCACCTAGGAGGGGACGCTGCTCTAAACTCCGCTGCACTTGCAAGGGACTATCGTGTCCGAAACTATGTCGACGACTATGGCTTACCCTGGCCGAGTCGCCGCAGTTAGCAGCACAACATCGAGATGCTGTGCCCACACATAAAGGAGCTGGGGTTAAGGCTAAACACCAAGAAGAGTGTACTTTCTCCAACGCAGAGATCTACTTTCTTGGGAGTCATTTGGGACTCAGTGGCCATGTCTGCTCGGCTCTCCCCCGAGCGCATCCAGGCTGTTCGTTTGGCCGTTAAGAGCATCAAGCTGGGCCAGCCACTAATGGTGGTGGCTAAAGATCAGGGGTTCTCCCTGAGGGGTACCCGCTTCGCAATCAAGGTCACGGGGCGATGCCCACGCACCCTGAGCATGCGGAAGAACTCTTGGTTCTCGTCTCTCGACGCTTAGGGCAAAACACCAAGAAGAGTGTACTTTCTCCCACGCAGAGAACCACTTTCTTGTGAGTCACTGGGACTCAGTGGCCATGTCTGCTCGGCTCGTCCCCGGGCGCATTCAGGCCTTCGTTCAGCCATCAAGAGTATCAAGGGGCAGCCACTCACATGTAAACACTTTTGGAGGGTGTTAGGGCTCATGCAGCGGCTCCAGCGTTACCCCACTGGGCCGTCGGTGCACGAGACCCCTGCAGCGGTGGCTGAAAACCAGGGGTTCTCCCCGAGGGCTAGAACTCTTGGTCCCCTTCTTATCTGGAGCAGATTGGGGACAGATATGGCAGGGCACAGGTTTACCTGTTTGCCTCCATAAGAGTTTCTCTGCCCACTTCTTTCTGGGACTTTTCTAAAATCCCTAAAAACTGCAGTTGTTAAGCCCCTTCTGAAAAAGAGCAATCTGGACAACATCATATTGAGCAATTACAGACCAATCTCAAATCTACCTTTCATAGGCAAGATCATTGAAAAAGTTGTTTTCAATCAGCTGAACAAGTTCTTAAGCTTGAATGGATACTTTGACAACTTTCAAGCTGGTTTCCGACCACATCACAGCACAGCACAGAGACAGCACTCATAAAGATAATAAATGATATTCGTCTTAACACAGATTCAGGTAAATTATCAGTGCTGGTTTTACTCGACCTCATCGCTGCGTTTGACACTATAGATCACAACATTCTCCTTGACAGGCTGGAAAACTGGGTTGGGCTTTCTGAGATGGTTCTTAAATGGTTCAGGTCATACTTAGAAGGGAGAGGTTATTATGTGATTATCGGTGACCATAAATCTGAGTGGACATCCATGACATGCGGAGTCCCTCAAGGTTCAATACTTGCACCCCTCCTGTTCAACTTATGTATGCTGCCACTGAGCCAAATAATGAGAAAGAATCAAATTGCATATCACAGCTATGCAGATGACACCCAGATTTACCTCGCGTTATCACCTAATGATTACAGCCCCATTGACTCCCTGTGTCAATGCATTGATTAAATTAAAAACTGGATGTGCCTAAACTTCCTTCAGTTAAACAAAGACAAAACTGAAGTCATTGCATTTGGAAACAAAGATGAAGTTCTCAAAGTGAACGCATACCTTCCCTTCTAGAGTTCAAACAACTAAAAATCAGGTCAGGAATCTTGGTGTGATTTTGGAGTCAGACCTGAGTTTCAGTAGCCATGTAAAAACAATAATTAAATCAGCATATTATCATCTCAAAAATATTGCAAGAATTAGATGCTTTGTCTCCAATCAAGACTTAGAGAAACTTGTTCATGCTTTCATCACCAGCAGCGTGGTTTATTGTAATGGGCTCCTCACCGGCCTTCCCAAAAAGACCATAAGACAGCTGCAGCTCGTACAGAATGCTGCTGCCAGGATTCTGAGCAGAACCAGAAAATATGAACACATCACACCAGTCCTTAGGTCCTTGCACTGGCTTCCAGTTACATTTAGAATTAATTTTAAAGTACTGGTACTTATTTATAAATCACTCAATGGCCTAGGACCTCAATACATTTTAGATATGCTCATAGAATATAAACCTAACAGATCACTAAGATCATCAGGATCAAGTCACTTAGTAATACCCAGGGTTCACTCAAAGCAAGTGGCGGTGTCTCGGTGGCTCCCTCATGCCTCGAGTTCGTCCCGGGATGGAAAAACCTTTCTCCACCCGAGGCCAGGCTATGTCCCCAAGGTTCCCACTAATGTGGCTCGGTCTATCACGCTGCAGGCCTTCTGCCCTCCCCCATTTGACGATCATGAGCAGGAGCACAAGAACAAGGTCCATCCAGTGCGAGCACTGGACGCTTACATTTCCAAGACTGCCACTTGGCGTAAGTCGGACTAACTGTTCGTTTGCTTTGGGGCTCCTGAGGGGGCTCCAGCTTCCAAGCAAACCCTAAGAAGGTGGACAGTCGAGGCTATCTGTCTAGCTTACGAGTCAGCCAGACATGCTTCTCCTTTGAGGGTCCGGGCCCACTCCACTCGGAGCATGGCGTCCAAGGCTCTCCTCTCTGGAGTTTCCTTGTCTGATGTTTGTGCTGCGGCTGGCTGGTCTTCGCTGGTCTTGCGCTGAGGTGGCGTTGGTATAGCGTTCCCCTGGCAATTTCATACAATTCACGCCTACGCTTCGGTGAATAGTAGTACAGTTTGAATATCCCTTTTATAACATTCTCAAATTCTTGTAGGTAAGGACAATGTTTCTTAGAATCGCATACTGCAAGCTCAAGAGTATGAGCTACACAGTGAACAACAAGAATATGCTTGCTACAGTCCTCATGAAAACCATCTTCACGGTCACTATTAAGCCTTTTATTAAGTGTGTCAATAATGAGTTTCACAGCCCCACCTTTATGTCCAAGATTCACTGCAGCACCATCAGTATTGATTCCAACCAGCTTATTAATCAATGTTTCCACATCCAGCCCTACTGTCTCAAGCCCCTGCAAAATGCCATCTTTGACTCCTTGGGCGTGGCCATGTTTCAGCTGGACTATGTCTGCCAGTTTAGTTGTGAGGTTTCCATTTGTGTCAACATATCTAACATACACCAGTTCTTGTTCTCTTATTCCTTTATCTGTGGATCCATCAGAAAGGACACTTAAATATCTGACACTCTTCAAGTCATCAATGACATCATCTTTAAGAACTTCTGCACAGCTGAAACAGAACTCTTTACAAGCTTTATCATTTTGTAGTTGACATTTATTGTTACGCCATTTTTCTCAAGCAGATTCAGCAACTCTGGGTATTTCAAAAATGACTAATTTTCTGTTGCTATGAAGTAGGCTGTGTTAAACAACGCATCATATTGTGGCATATTCAGTTCACTAGCTTTTCTAAAACTTTTAGCCAGTGGAGTTTCTGAAGGTTTATCTTGAGACTTTTGTTTGTTAACACAAAGCTGGTGTTTTCCACTTTTGCTGTGATATTTAAGAGATTCTAGTTTGAAGTTGTGTGTAATACCAGTTACTAGTGATGATCCTTTGTCAGACAGCTCTGGATATTGCCGGCAAACTTTGCAAAACATGGTATTGTCCTCAAACTCGACCCAATCATATTTCTCCTGCCATTCTTCGTGAATAGTTCTCTGCCGCTTGTTTTTGTCATAGCTGAAAAAAATTATCAACAGTATTAAGTATCAATTGACAGTTTTTTAAACTTATAATAATTATATATTTGAATTAAATCTTAATTAATTCATTATTGGCACAACTTTCAACTGAGAATACTGATAATGTTACAAAACACTAATTATTTTAGTGTAACTTAGTATATGTAACATTGAGTTAGATCTAACTGTCTGCTAAAAAGTTTATTAACTTCAATTTGTTACCATCAAAACGTCTATTGATTTTTCTTTAGACAACAAACATTTTTCTCTTGTAAATATAGTGCCGCGTTTCATAAACTTCAGGGGTCTCATTTATAAAGCGTGCGTACGCACAAAACGGGACTGGAAATGTACGTACGCCAGTTTCCACGCAAAGGTTGTGATCTATAAAAAACAACTTGACGGGAGAATGTGTGCACATTTAAGCAAACTTTGACCCGTGACAACTGCGATTTATAAAGGGAATGTTCCTGACAGGTGTGCATACACACGGTTTTATAAATCTGAATATTTTTTGCCGTATAGCATTTTTGTCATTTGGGCGCACGTAAACTTTTAGTAGTAATCCTACGCACAGTTTTATAAATGAGACCCCAGAATTGTACAACTTTCTTGCTGACAATCCTGATAATAGGTGAAACAAGTATAACTTAAATTAATAAAACACCACTGCTGGTCATTCATTCCACCCTCTATAATCATTAAATGTTTCAATAAACATTAAAATGATAAATTTTACGCATAGCTGCTCTGTAGTTATACATAGGAATATCGCCAAACCAAAGGTAGGTGTACGGCTTCAGTTATTTATGCATTACTTTCTGAACCGTGATTTTCAATCTAATTACCTTTTCTGTGAGGCCTTTCTTTTTTCTGTCATTGCAATTACTTTTTTCCGCTCCTTCTCTTCCTCTCTTTTCTGGCTGTCATTGCCACCCTGCATGAATTGGAACAAAGTTCCTTGCTGCGGTTCTTTTTTTGCAGATGACATTTTTGATGATTCAAATAACAGCTGTGGTTATTTTAACGGTGGTGCCGTAAAATAGCCACAGCGTCATATTTTCATTATGAAATCATCGTTCTTTGACCAAGCCTCGGAGAATAATGCACGATTAAAATAGTTCCCTAGAAACATCGGTACAACTGGCTTTATTAAATTTTTATTGTTAATACTGTGTAGGGCTGCGGCAAGTGTGTTTTGGTCAGAATTTGGCTGATTGCGTGCAATCACTTATTGGTTTATCCGACATACTGGAAGAGAATTGAAATTCTGCAATGAGACGTTTTATGCCGACTTCTACATACAGATGACGTCATGGTATTGTCACATGACAGTGTCATGCCATGTTCACGCGATGAGATGAATTGTAGATTCAGTAAGTGGAATTATAATTTGACATAGAATGCGTAAGTTTCCGATGTACTAAGATGAGAAATTTTGATTTCGCTGGTGCATAATACGAAACTAGCATTATTTCAAAGTGACATGCAGAAAAAGGATTTTGTATTAGTGTTATCTTATTGTGTAAATAAAGCAAATGTTTTACAGTAAATACTACATTCGTGATTCGTGGTTCAAACTTTAGTACTGAATCATATATCTGATCGCTACTAGCCCGTCGTCGATTTTCTGCTTTTGTTTGGCAAATTTTACGAGTGTTATGCGGCCTGAAGTTTTTTCTATGTAGTAACAGTTGAATGATTAGAAAAACTGTATTGGAATCTGAAGAATCTAACTCATCCGACAGGGCGAGTTTCATCAAAGTTTTACTTGGTGGATTTGTCGAAGCCTGACTGGCCACCAATGCACACTCAGGACACTCTGTATCCAGTTCACGGACAATCATCATAATTATGCGTATAAATGTCAATAATGTGACATTTGTGTATAGTGTTTATGTGTACATTCTGTTTATAGTGTTTAATGTGGTGCTAACTGAATGCATGTACATTCTGAGTACAATGTGTAGTATAGTACTAACCGTATGTCAGTAGTACACTGTGTATACTAGCTATATGTGTGTGAACATTGCACTTTTCTCTTCTGTTTTTACCTGCTTGTATGGTTATGTTAACTGTTGCTGCAGTTTTCTGGACCACGCTCCCAATAATTTCACTCACCAAGGCACATGTGCTGCACAAAACTGACTTGACTTAACATATTTTCTTCCTCTACACAGTGATTTTAACTTTAACTCCATCGACTCACAGAACCATTAAGTAGATGTCTCATCTACTTTCACTTTAACATTTCCCATGTATTTGTGTCTTGTGAGTATGTGTTTGTTTAGATTAGTCATGTGTCTGTGATTTAGTTAATACAACCATGTGCACAAAACATATGAGCTTCTTGCAAGTTGATTCTGGTATGCTTATGCGTCAATGTCAATTTAATTATTGTGATCATAGCTACATAATAAGAAAGTTATTTTTTGTGTGACCTTTCTAAAAAGTTGATAGACAATTGATATAGACAAGTGTTCGATGGACAGACAGATTTATTGATTATAATATTGATTCAAGATGCAAAGAAAACTTTAGAGAAACAAAGGTGAATCTGAAACAAACTGGAACAAAGGAACCAAATGAAAACAAGCTATGGGTATATTTGATGTGACAGTAGAAATGTAAAAAGCACTTTTTACATTTAAAAAGTAATATTTCATCAGGTATCTGTACTTTAACTTGAGTACAGGATTCATATTTGTCCATTACTGCATTTATTGGCTGTTGTTTGCATAGAACATGCCAAACATATGTGATGCACATAAATTAGGAAATGTGAACAAAGTGTTGGCTACAGCATTTCTAATGTGTGCAGCAGATAATTGGGATTTATAGATGAAGATCTTTTCTTCACTCACACTTTTTTTCTCTCCGTTGCCCTCATTATAACACAATTCTCCTTGCAGCAAATCGAAAAAGGCTATAGTTCTGTTAAGTCTGAATCGATGCAGACCAGCTAATGAACTGGAGTTGATTGCTGTCTCTTCAAGGGTTAGCCTATCCTTAGTTACAAAATTTTAGTTTAAGGCAAGAGAAAACTTCTTAAAAGGGAAATGTTTAACTTTGAGTAGACAGAGCTAAGGCTTTGATCAGACACTGCTTAGTTCTCAATGCTAATTTTACAAACAAAAAGAATAATCCCTGCACCTTTTTTTATTCCATTTTTTTAGAGGAATTAGTACAGCTGTGTGCAAACAGTCAATGTCAGCCTGTTAAAGAATATTCAAATTGTGTTTGAGGTTTGAAGCTGATGGAAATTGTTCCTTTTGCCAATGATTATCTTACATCTTACAAAATTGAATTTAGTAAAAGATTACAAACAATATCTAAACATCTTGAAAACAAGACAATTTATACTGGATTAAAAAAAAAATGAATACTTGTTTTCAGAGAATCTAAATGAGGTTTATTTGACAAAATGTATTACCATTTTAAAAAGGCACTTTATAATAATATCTAATTAAGTTTTACTTCAACTAATTTTAAATAATTATGATTTTATAGTGTTTCACATAAGTACACTTATTTTGACATATTAACTAATATACTAAAGTACATGTAAAATAATTGATTTTTATATCAATTTAAGTATGTTTATAAAAGTTTGAGTTTGTTTTCATTCAAGTTCTCTCAAGTGTTCCTTTCAGTTCATTACTGTCACCTGTGTCCTGTCAATCACCTTGTTAATTAGCTCGTTAATTCAATTTGTTTGGTCACTTTGTTTTTTCCATTTTTATACCCTGAGTTCAACCCTTAATCTCTGTCTGGTCTCATTAATTTATAAGATTGTGGTTGTGTTCCTCCTGTTTGGTTCGTTGAGTTTATGATTAAAACCTTGTTGTAACACCTTTGTTGCACACTTCCTACAGCCACACTCTGACAAAGTTGTTATCTGACATTAAGGGCAAGTTTATTTATTTAGCATTTCATAGTCAATGTTAATTCAAAACTCTGCTTTTGTCAGAAACCAGATTAAATGTTATAGAAGTATCAATTTAAGTGTAAAAATTTGTTCAGCTGATTGAAAACAAATTTTTCAACAATCTTGCCTATATAAGGTAATGTTGAGATCGGTCTGTAGTTACTTAATAGAGTGTTACCCAGATTGCTCTTTTTCAGAAGTCTAAGGGTCTAAGTCTAAGTCAAAACGATGATGTCATCACATCACGTGTCGGCTGCGTCACACGTAACAGCAACAGTTTTGCCAGATTGGACTGAAGATTTCCAGCCCAACTACTGCTTAAAACCCGCCCATTTAAAAAAAAATACCAGCCCAAAGTGCGTACTCTTATAAATAATGAAAAATGTTGCACGATTTTATGCATCAAAAACAAGCCCAAATTTTATCAACCAGCCCAATGCAATGCAGCCCAATACCAAAAGGATCCAATCTGGCAACACTGGACAGCAACAACAATGTGCATGCTCAAAGTCTTCTTCTCTGTGTATAGTGTATATCTTTGGCAGAATTACAGCGCCCCATACTGGTCTGGCATATATACTACACCGTTTTCAGTCGGTTTCAGTGGTTTCGTGTGGACGCTGATATTTCTTGCGCCGACGCCGTGTTTACAATCGGATGGGGAATGCAGCGGCTTCGTGTGGATGTGGCCTAAAACTACTGCAGTTTTCAGGGAGTTTGGAAAAGTCCCTGAAAGAAGTGAGGCATTTAACACTTCTAGGAGATCTGCCTCTAAACAGAGACAGCTGTTGTGTCTGTGGTGTTCTCATTGTCTTTGTAGGATGTCACCTCCATGTCAATGCAGGTGCATTAAAGTATATTTGAGTTCACATTAATTCCTTGTCAGTACATTGAGCAGTACATTTTAACTATATTGTAAAGACACTTAAATCAATTATGACAGTACATGTAAAGATGTACTTAATTTTATTTAATATGAGCTTAATCTGTGTTTCACAGTTCTGTCTTGTCTCCACTTCCTGTTTCCTTCCATGATTCTCCCTGTGTCAATACAATCACCTGTCTTATGATCAATCACCTCATCAGTCTTGTGTATTTAAACCCTCATGTTTCTAGTGATGGCGAGATGTAGCCCCATGAAGCGTTGAACCTTTTTAGTCAAGTGGTTCACAAAAGGGTTCATTTATCAATGCCTCATTTGCTCACAAAACCATCTAGTGGCCAAAGAGTATAAAACAATCAGATACATTACAGATGTGCCTGATGTGGTGTGTGATACACTGTGTATATATAATGTGTATTTTCTTGTGGTATATAATGATTGTATTAACATAACGTTTTAATAAATGTATTGGCTTGAAATTTATGGGAATATCAAATGTATGTAAATCAATTGTTTGGTCATAGGCAGACGGGGCAAAATTATAATTGTATGAGTGTCTGGGTTTAACTGGGCAGAGGGCAATGTGCTTGTGTATCTTGGACTGTGATTTTTGGAAACAAGAAAACTAATAGAGGATATACTTTAGGAGTTTTTATTCAAGAATATTATCTTTTCAACTGTTTTAGAGCTAAGGCTTTTTTTTTCTCCCGCCTTTGAAAACACCCTTTCACAAGGCACAGATGAAGCTGGGGTACATAAATACTTGACAGCAAGCCTATACAGATTTGGAAATATAACTTTCTGTCTCTCCCAGTACTGGCGTAGGTCCTCCAATTGACCAATATTTGGTTCGGCAAGATACCGCTAGACTTCTGCAGTTGCATCTGCTGTAATGTTGTGCCTTCCCCTTGACTCCATCACACTGTCATCCAAATGATGCCACAGTGAGTTACCTGAGAAGAAAACAAAGACCTGGTTAGTGAGTGTAGTAAATAATCCAAAATGACCTCAAATCCACAAAAATATTACCAGGCGTTACAAGTCCAGCCCCCTGTGATGTTGATGGCTGTTGTGATGTTGAAGGCTGTGATGCAGATGGTTGAGCTACAGAGCCAATTATGGCAGCACACTCTGATGTAAGCCTTTTTATGGCCTCATTGGCTTTTGTAGGACTAAAAAATCCTATTGCTTTGAACCTTGAGTCTAGCATTGTTGCAAGTGACATGATGCTCATAGATTGCAATGTGTAAAGCTTCTCCCTTAACTGTCTTTGAAGATGCTCTCCCATTTGTCTTGCCACTGGACATGCCAATTTTTCCATCTCTTCCTGCAGTAATACTTCTAGCATTTTAAGCAGTGGCAGTACCTTAGAGCCAGAAACCTTTTTTTCTTCTGACAGCTCCACGGTGGCATCATTAAAGCCAGAAAGCAATGCAAAGGCATGCACTCACAGAGTTAAATTCATCAGAGCTGAGTGGGGGTATCTCAGTGGCAAGACTGGCCAAAGCTGCCCCCACTGGCTCTTTGAGCTTCACCAGACGGTGTAGCATTTGAAAGGTGCTGTTCCAGCGGGTGTCTACCTCCTGAAGGAGCTTCAGTGTTGGCCTTCCCATCTGCTGTTGCATCTGTACAAGCTTTTCCTTTATAAAAAATATAAATTAATGTAGTTGTAACTACACTACATTGTAGTTCTAAAGCAAAACAGTAGTAACACAAACAGAATAAAAACATTAAGGAACACACCTTAGCAGTGGTACTGCTTCTAAAGTATCCAACCAGCCTCCTTGCCTTGGCCTGAATGTCAGATAGCACAGGAGTCTGCTCAAGAGCAGCCTTGGACTCAGCATATTTTGCCTCCACCATGGCCTTTACAGCATAAAAGAAAGGAAAAGGAAAAGCTGCGTAAAACCAGTTACGAACCAGAGCAGCCTTGTGGAAACTTACGTTGTCCCAAATGACAACATACCTGAGCTGCTTTGGGCCATCTACCTGATCTGGTCGAATGAGTGTGTTGTGTAGGGTGTCAAGGAATGTGATCAGATGGGCGGTGTTGTAGGGACCAAGGGTAGCATGGTGATGAATGACGCCGTGGTGAGTAATCGCTGCACACATTGTGATGTAACCTCCACTTTGGCCAGGGACTTCAACAATGGCACGTTGGCCGATGATTTTCCTTCCCCTCTTTCGTCTTTTTGTGAGGTTGAACCCAACCTCATCAATGAAGGTGAACTGGTGCTCCACTGCAGCCACCTCTAGCTCAAGGACTCTCTGAAACACACATGACAATGTCAGAAATAGACATGGCATGGCCACTATTGTGAAGCACAATCATTATGATTACAATATTGAAATGTGTATAATTTACTGTATACAGTGTTGAGAGTATGCATCAATTGTGCATGCATGCTTTCTGAGTTGCGTTCAAATGGCACCCTATAGACCTGCTTCATCTGGAGATGATTTCTGCGCAAGACAAAGTCCAGTGTTGATAAGCTTACTCTATCAATATTTTGAAACATGTCATTGTTTTCTATTATTTTCTTTGTATTTGCCGTAATGTTATGGCGTTGTTTTCTAGGACCATGTTCATGATTTCAGTTTCCGGTTCAGGAGACAGAACACATTCCCAACCACCTTGCGTTGGTAATCTTTCAGTTCTGCCAAACAAATAGTAAAATACTGTAAATACAAAGTAGGTATATAATTCCTGAATACTTGAAATATACTTAACAATATTTGTACAGTTCTACAGAACATTCTATAGGCAATACTGTACTCATTGAGTAATGTATTGATATGCAGTACTGCAATTTTCTAGTGAGAGAAAGTCATTTCGGAAAGTCCGGATGATGGATGCTACAGTGCACCTGCTCAAATTTGACTTTACTCTTTGCCCAGCCTCCCTCATTGTTACAGTTTTTCTCGATTGCTAAGACACATTTCTTGCTGCTCTCCTTTTCTCTAAACTGTGAACACAAAACCCTATTTTCAAGCTACATTCAAAAAAACTCAGACTCTTCTTGCAAAACCAAACTTTCACCTCAAAACAGTTCAATCTGTGCTCAGAACTGAACTCTGTTGTCAAATCCTGCCTCGAGTCAATCAAAATTAAAAACACTACGGAACAGTCACTAAACACTATGTAGAAAAAAAGAAAACACAATGCTCAGGACATGAAGCTGGAGAAATAAATGTTTATTGTTCACGGTAGGCTAAATGCATGTTGCAAAACAAAAAAAAACCTGTGCATTTAGCACTTGTACAAAAAGACAAAACAGAAATGTTGTGCATTTACACATAGCACTTGTAAAAACAAACAAATCTTTTGCGTTTGCCACATGTGTGCAGTAAGCCCATGTAAAAAATAAAGTACAAAAATATACATGAATACTACGCCTACAAACAGTTACACCAACCCTCCATTACAATACTACAGTACATTGGTACAGTGATGTACTGCTGTAAAACATATATTTACTTACAGTATACTGTGGTACATATATATATATATATATATATAGTATGTCATACAGTAATTGCTGTATACATTTACATACTGTACTATAATGTCTAAAATCTTGGGATTATGGTGGACACAGTGAATCTACTGAGGTTTGGTTGTACCTTGTGTCCAGCCTCCCTCATGCTCATACTATGGACAAGAACATGGTCAATCACAGTAGCTCTGATTTCATCAGATATTACTGTTCTTTGGCTTCGCTGACCACACTGACCACCTCCACCTCCTCTCACACAAACTCTTCCTTTCAGATTTCTATCCATTGTCTCTGAACTGGCTAACCGTATATGTTCCCTCACATCATTAGACACAAGTGTGATCAGTTTCAAGTTGTTGTGTTCAAGTGTTGAGAACAGTGCTTTAATTGTGTCTGGCTTTTGTCACCTGTGCTCAGCATTATGCAGCATTATGCAGCACGAGTGCATCACAATGAAAATGTGTTGACAAGTTGTGTCTAAACAGGTGAAAAGTGCTTATGGTTTTGCCAAAAGAGTGATTGATTCAATCAGTGTGTTCAGGCAACTGAGAATTTGGTTCAGACAATAGGGTTTAGCAATTGAGAAAAACTGTAAACCATGGTTGACCACATGATCAACCAAAGTGGCTCGAATCTCATCAGAGATTACAATCCTTGGCCGTCCTCATCCTCATACTCATACTCTCATTCTCACTCTCACTCTCACTCTCACTCTCACTCTCACTCTCACTCTCACTCTCACTCCTCTGGCTCTGCCTCTGTTTCCAATGATGGCATCCAAAACAAAAGAGCTCACCTGTTGCCCTTTTATGCGAAAGCTCTGATTGCTAATTGTAAAACTGTGTGACGGGTGTTTGCCCTTGTGATGAGTCAGTGTGCATATTTTAATGGCAGTGTGTTCCTTGTGAAAACAAGATATTTTCTGCATGAAAAAGCAGAGAATTGTGTGTAGTGTTTTGAAAAAATTGTGTTTTAGAACTACAATGTAAGTGTAAAGCAGGAACTATGCTTGTAGTTTAGCAGAATTGGTTCAGGGGGTTGGTGAATGAGTTACATGTTGTGGTTATTGTGTCTCAAGTACCAGAATTTGTGTTGAAACAATTGAGAAAAACTGTAACTAAAAACATTACACATACTTCACACTTAAGTGTGTTCCTTTAAAGTTTATTATGTGTGTATAACAAGTACACTTTACAAAAGTATACAAGGGTATTGTGGAAATATGAAACAAAAATGTGTTATTGGGCATTACACATTAGATTTTAAAGCCTTATATAATAATACAGTTTTTTTGGATTGCTTACACACTAAAATTAAAAGTAGTACACTATTAGCAAAACCTTAAACTCAAAAAGCAAAACATCAGCCCATATTTGCACAACTATAAGCACATTGTCAACCTCACACTTGTTGTAAAACTCTACACACAGTGATTTGCAAAACACAAAACACACTTAACATAAATTACACACAAAATTCTATCATGAAGTCACTTGCTTGCAAAACCAAAGCACTGACTGTCAAATTACTGCACCATCCAACCAACTGGTTCAACACAGTCATCAGGTGTGCAAACACTTGTTTGCTTAATTGTAGACACACCAATCAGGAGTATAAGCACTATAGAAAGTAGCAGGTGAGTTCATCGGTCTTCAAGCACAATGGAAAGAGTAAGATGAGAAGGAGAACGAGGAGGACAAGGAGGAGGAGGAGGAGGAGGAATCAACAGAGGAAGAGGAAGAGATGGAGGCCATGCTGGAGGTAGAGGAAGAGGTAGAGGAAGAAAAGAAGGTGCTCAGAGGACCGAATCTGACAAATGAGATCCGTGCAACACTGGTTAACCACGTTGTCAACTACGGCCTGATGCTGAGGGAGGCTGGACTGCGAGTACAGCCAAATCTAAGCCGAGACACAGTGGCAAGTGTGATAAGAACATTTCTACTGGAAAATAGATATTGTAAAAATATCATCATATCAAAAACATCTGCACGGTTTCAGTAACTGCTTACAGTACTGTATTCTATTCTATATACTAGATCTACACTGAACTATAAAAAGTGTTCGTCAGTGAGTTTTACGAATGGATGGAGAGGAGATCCAGCATGAATTCATTTACTGTATGTAGATGAGGCTCACAATGTGTCTTTCCACCGCTCGCTCTGCTCTGGTTCAGAACTGGTTTCAGCAACACCCACATTTCACCGTCCTATATCTTCCACCATACTCTCCATTCCTCAACCCTATAGAAGAGTTTGTCTCTGCATGGCGGTGGAAGGAATATGATCTCCATCTCCAGGCTGAGTTTCCCCTCATCCAAGCCATGGAGGAGCCTGTGACGATGATGGAGGTAGCAGCAATGCAAGGATGGATTCGTCATTCGTCGTTTGTTTCCAAGGTGTCTTGCTAATGACAACATTGCCTGAGATGTTGAAAAATCTCTGGTCAGATCCAGCTAGATAAAGAGACAATGTCTAATTTTTTTTGTTGTTTTTTTTTTACAGTAAACTTCCAGTACAATACGTAAAGTGACGTTGTTACAGTATTATGAATGTCCATGTCAACATTTTGGGCGTGTTGAGAAATAAATGAGTCTCTTCAGTCTGCAACATTGGTCTTGTGTAGTGTTTGGTGGATTTACATAATATGTGTACTTTGTTGATGGTAGACTACTCTAATCATAGGGAAGTAGAATTGCTAAAAGTGTTTTAGGTTTATCACAGCAGAGTGTAACTCGTGCAAACAGAGTATAGTAATGTGAAACGTGTGTGTTTCATATGGTAACAAAGTGTGGTTTTTAAACAGAAGTGTATAGTTTTTACAAGAGTGTTTAATTATGCAAAGGATCTGTAGTGTTTTGCTAATTGTGTGTGTGTTTGTGCTAATAGTGTGTAGTGTTTTGAAAACAGGGGCCCTGTTTTGAAAATTGTGCTTAAGCAATCCAAAAAAAACTGTAATAATAATAATAATGTGAATGTTGTTTGTTATAACTTTATTCAACTCATTCACTCTTTTTTTAATAAGTGGTCATTCTGTGTGGTTCTTTTCCATTATTTCCATTTTCCATCCAAACAGTTAGACCACTGTTGGACAAACTAGATTCAGTAATCTCACTCAAAGGTGATGTGAGTATTTTAATGTTTTACTGGGAGCTGAATTCTGTTTTATGTTGTATGGTATAATGATTCCATCTAAATCCAGCACATAGTTACAGTGGATTATAAATAGATGTCGCGTATAAAATGAATGCATTAAATCCAAAATAGTTTAATTAATTAATGTAGATCCTCCCTGATCATCAACACTTCCAGTGAGTATATGTGATCATAAAGCTTAAGTAAGCAGTGCCTTTGATAACAGATAGAAAATATTCACATGCTCCAGTAAATCTCACATTAGCTTCACAGATACTGATTGTTGCTAACCGTCTCGACAAAGCAATTAAAAATGTTGCCATTGGTAACAGTTGCGCCCTTGAGAGACCTGTAGGCGGGCAGAGGATGTTGGTGGCATTAGTGATGAGATGGTGCTCAACAGAGGACAGCAGACCAGGTCAGCACTCATGATGGAGCAGATTACATGTTGAGGATGCAAGGGGTTTCTAATTAATCTACTTATTACAGTGCGGATGGACAGCAAGTATTCACTGTAGTAACAGATGAAAACCAAAACCTAGGAGCATTGTAATAGTTAGCAGTTTACTGAATTGTAGGGGAATTTACAGTTAAGACCCGGAGACCAGATATGTTGAATGAAGACCAGGAGTCAGGAGTGTAGTCAAATAATAAAAAATTAGTAAAGAATAGGTTGTAGTTTCATCATGCAGAAGCCAGCTTCAAGCCTCACAAGGAGGTCGTAGGCCGCTCTGCTTACATTTTCATTGTTACATCAGTTATACCATTTTCTAAGGTCACATTACGTCATTACTTAAAAAAACTTAAATGATTCTGATTGGCTAAGAAAGTAGGCAGAAATTATTAATCTTCCACAAAAAGACATAACATCAATAGCATATCTCCATCCATCGAACTGCTGATGTTTAGCCTGGATTTAGGCATGAAATGACCTCCCCGATCACCACGAGGCGCCTGTAAGTCTCCATCGAAATCTACGTCGCGCACCCTTTCTCCTAGACCTGCACAGAAAGATGAACGCACACACACAAATACACCATCTCTCCAAGGTTGAAGTTGGTGCTGGCAGGAAAAACAGACCTATCAACCGAAGACGTACAAAAACATTCTGATAACTCGTTCTCCTTCTGAGAAAAACACAGACAATATCAACCCTAACACTTCTAAAATTGAAGAACCGTCACGTATTCCAAGGGTCGTGATGACCTCTGGGACCCTAGCATAGGCAAATAGAATACGGACATCAGAAAATATTAGAGCAATTACACAATAATATGGTTGTTTATAAATGTAAATCATTTAGAATCATTTAATAATAAAAATAAGTATTCAAGATATTGGTTAATGATTTAATACTGAGGTTATAGTCATATATGTCAATCATTCTAAGAGAAATAAAAGAAGGAAAAGAAAAAGAAAAGAAAATATAAATAATGTAAATAGAAGAGACAAGAGATTTTGATTATCCGCCTTCAGAATCATTCAGTTAATGCTTCAGAAGATATTACAAATTAAATATTCATAATAAATATTTTTAATATATCAGTTTCTAATAGACTGGAGTTTAAGATTAAATGGAGAATACTTGGGTTTGAGAAGACAACACTATCTGACAACTTGTCTCTTTAGAGTTTCAGAAGAGAAAATAAAAGTTTCAAAAAGGTCTCAAACCATGCCCAGATTTGCCAAGACACCAAAGTTTGAAACTAAAAGAATATAATTTCAATATAAGCAGAAACATCTTTTTGTGAACACATCTGAAAAATAAAGATGGACACAGAATGACCTGTTTCTGCATAAAGGGATCCTATTATGTTTTTTTACTTTTTGCAACATTAGTTTGTAATGTTGCTGTAAAGCTTAAAAAAGATCTGCAAGGTTACACAGCGTAAAGTCTACTGCACTGGCACTACACCATACTTCTTTCCGGAACTTGTGAAGTCACAATGTCACTCAGGAAGGAGGAGGTGGGAATCGGTGAACATTTAATAATAAATAAATCAACAACTAAATAAAAGTAATGGCAAACACAAACACAAAAAGTAACTAAAATGTCCAGGCCTAGTCCTCTCTCATCCTGCACTGTTTTCTCTCCTCCCTTGTCTCTCCTTACTCGCGTTGTTCTAATGGCCATTGTTAATATTTACCTCTGAGCAAATTAAACTTGTGGTTAGGGTAAGGGTCTTGACATTTCCAGAACACACACTAGGCAGTTCACCTATCACAACATGCAGAGGCAGATTGAGCCAATAAGAGCACATTTTGGAAGGAGTGTCATTATCGAAACATGAACTAAATGGAGTGTTTGTTAAAGACTGGGAAGAGAAGTGCTGCAATGTGCAATATTTGAAAAAGGTTTTTTGAACAATCATGCATGAAAACCTTTTCCATTTCACCTCAAAACAAAATCAAGACTTCATAAAATGGCATAATAAAACCCCTTTAAAGGTGCAGTAAGCAATTTGTGAGAAACTGTTGATAATTTAAATCCACCTGAACAAACACCCTTCCTGTAGTGATGAGTGACAGTAGGGTCATTAATGCTCTGTATTGGGTTGCAAGTGCCACTGTTGAAGACTATAATAAAGCAAAAAATATCATGTGGAAACTATGCACCTGTGTTGGTGTTTTGTGCTACAAGATAAAGGAAAGATGGTACCAAGAGAAGTGGATAAAAAGTCTAAATAGCATACGGCAGCTGAATTTCAGAGGAAATTTATACATACGCTAAATGGAGATCCTTCAAACAGAGCTTTGAGTTGTTAGCGATAGTGCTGGTGATGGATAATCACACTGTTTCTCACGTCTCATGCCTTAAACACATTCCAGTTCTCTATGGAAAAGAAAGATATGTGATGTTGAAATGACAAAGTTTGAAGACTATTGCACACTATAGAAAAATAAAACGTATTATTGCTTTGTTTTTCATAATCGGATGCAGAAGGAAGGAGAGACTATTGAACAGTACTTGACAGATGTATGTCTGAAAAGCCAATCGTGCAACTTTAAGAGTTTGTCCTGTTCGAAGATCAGGGATCAAATAGTCATTGGCATTCTGGATAAGAAAAGAAGTTTCTCAGAGAGACGAGCAAAGAGAACTGTTAATGAAAAAATTAGAGATGCTTCCAGAGGTCATAGATCCTCTTCTTAATTAATTACCGGTAATCTTTTTCATTAGGATACATACTAAAAACTTTTAATCTGGCTATAATTAAAGTGCTGATTAAAAAAAACACAGCTTGATACTACAGAATTAGTTAATTACAGGCTGATATCGAATACCATTTCAGTCAAAGGCTCTTGAACAATCAATGTCCTCATAACTATCTTTCTTTTTAGAAAGAATTGGTATCTACAAGTATTTCCAGTCAGAATTTAGTCTTATCATAGTACTGAGACTGCTCTCATTAGAGTTACAAACAATTTGCTCTTATAACCCGATCGTGGTTGTACTTCTCTGTTAGTGTTACTGGATCTTAGTCCTGCATTTGATACTATTGACCTATTATTACTATACCTACTATTGCATCTGCAAATCGTACTTATTTGACGGTTATCAGTTTATAGCAGTTAATGAAGAGACGTCATATTGATCACAAGTTCAGTATGGAGTACCTCAGGGCTCAGCATTAGGACTTTTGCTTTTCTCTTAACCAGTGCCTAAGTATTAGCTAGATCTCTAAAGTCTCAGTCAGTGTGCCCTATGCTCCACTCAAACTGGACTTTAGTCCGTTAACTAACCTGACACACCTTTGTTGTAACAAAGGATGCAACATAATGTACTAAAGTTAATTTCAAAGTAAGGCAGAATAAAAGCAAACAATTTCTTATTAGTCAGGTAGATGTATTGTGTCAATTACAGAATTGAAAGACAATCATTACAAACATTTACGAAAGCTCAGAAATAGAGAAAAAGATCTATACCTGAACTTAGAAAAATGCATAATGCTGAGTGTGTTTTAAATCACCTAGAAGAATTCATAATGTAATGGAGAGTGTCTGTTGGGACACTCAGCATTATCAATTAATCTAGCTCACGGGATCCATGTGTCACGCGTGTGTAAGAGGCAGGCACGGAGACGAAGAAATATAATACAAGTAGGTTTTATTCAAGCACAGAAGGAGATAACCCACAGTATTGACAAGAACGAACACAGACTAAGACTAACACAAGGCTTAAATACATAGAGGATAATAGGAAGGCGGGGATAGCAGACAAGACTGATTAGGGAATTGATGAGGACACAGGTGAGACAGATGACAAGAGGAGCGCACAATCAGGGAGTTAACAGGAACAAGGAAGAAAGGACCATGAGCCTCTAAATACCCAGACCAGGACAGCAACCTCTTTCAGATGTAAACATGTGTTAACAATGAATATTTTGGTTATTGACAAGAGACGGTGATTAGCATGGAGGATCCTGAGAGGGGCCAATCATGAATAAACTCGTCAACCTTTGACACTGTTTGGTTTGTTCTTTATGGGAATAAGAAATTTATACCAAACACGCCATTTCAAATGATACCAAACATGTATAACATTGTGTAGTCATTTTTCACATTAAACCATATACAATGTGTCACAGGGGAGGACTCAGGATGCAGGAAAAGGTGATATATTAACAAATAACTAAATAAACAAACATACAAGAGAAAATAATTGAAACACAATAACAAGACACTGTAAGAACAAACACAAACCAACCGAATGAGACGGATTTACAGGGAACAAGGAACCAGGAACACAAGCACGGACATAGAGAGACATCCGGGAATGATTACGGGAAATTAGGCGGGGCAGACGCTAACTAGACACAAACTAGACACACAACTAGATGCGAGAACGCATCGCCGCGAGTTCACAGAGCGATGAGATGACGCACAACGGGTGAACACAGCCACTGCGTGTGACAAGGACAACAAGCAGACACGAGGACATGAGAGCGCGCACAAACATAACGCGCACTCACACAAAACACGGAAATGAGAGCAGTGCCACGGTTCCGTCTACTAGGACACTAATAACACTGGAAACAGAAACGGAACCGTGACACAGTGACTCCCTTACATTTTTCACCTCTTTGTTATATTGCAGCCATTTTCTAAAATCATTTAAGTTAATTTTTCCTCTTTAATGTACACAGCACCCCGTATTGACAGAAAAACAGAATTTGACATTTTTGCAGATTTATTAAAAAATAAAAACTCCTGGGTCCCCTCTGTGTATCCTCTGATGCCCTCCATGCACCTGTCTTGTCATCACATACATCGTTAGTCTACCCAGGTGTTCGTCATTCCCTTGTGTATAAAACCCTCTTAGTCGGTTATTGACGTTGTCTTTGTGACTCTCTCTTGTCATTACGCTTTGTGTGTGGCTTTCTTGAGTACATAATATCAAGTTCATCTTACCCGGTCAAATGGGTTAGCCAAAAAAGTTGTGCAGGTTGTGAAATGACTGCTGAAGAAAGCAGCTGAAGCTGGGGAGATCCTTTTCTTGCTATCCTGAAATACATTTCAACACCTTTAAAAGGTGGGAAGTCTCCAGCAGAGATACTGATGAGTAGGAAGCTGAGCAGGAAGCTACCCTTAGCTGAACATGTTCTACAAAGCAAATACCAATTTGTACAGAGTAAATGCAGCTCCAACATCACATACTACAAAAATGGTAAACCGTTTCACTGCCTGGAATGTAAAGATTTGAGTTATTAATTATTAACAGATTGATACACTACACATGGACACCTGTATTAGTGGGAATGGTGAAATTGTTTCCTGGCCAAAATAGCAGACATTTCTGGCTTTAGATTTGATGTCCCTAACATCAACAGTGACCTGAGATTATCATCGGACAAGTTTGTTCTTAAATTATTCCTTACGTATTTTATTCTTGAAAATGTACTTACTAAGTCGAAAGTCTTAATTAGCACAGTCATAATTTTGACATAGTAAGTCATTATTTGGACATACTATGTCCAAATAATGACTTAAGTCGAAATTATGACTTACTAAATCGAAATTATGAGATTTGAAAAGTCTTGCGAGTACATTGATCCGACACGACACAGGATAAACTGTGAACACAATAAGGAATACTTTAATTGTAGTTTTACTAATGATAAAGTTATAACAACAACTTCAAACCTCTGGCCAATGTTATAGTTATAGATGGGTGCACCAAACAATGGTACTGTAACTGATAGGGAAACGGTGTGAGTTCTGTTGCGGCTTTTAGAGGGTGAAGGGGTTGATTTGAGACTGAGGAGGCGTGTGTATCATAGCCGTGGTCCTAACTTTGTGGATCCATCTATAACATGACATCGGCCAGAGGTTTAAAGTTGTTGTACAATGAAAGCTGCCACCGCAGCAACATCTGTTTTGTTCTTTCTGCGCCAAAGCTTGTTCTTGCTCTAAATCGTTTCATAAGTGTGTTTGCTCAGCGCTATATTGTTCCACTAATAATGCAAGAATTTCAGTATTAGTAAAACCACGATTAAAGTATTCCTTATTATGTTCACAGTTCATTCTGTGTCGTTTGGGTCAATGTGCACGCAAGACAGAAAGTCAAAATTTCGACATGCATCTGCAAATTATATGCGGGAAAAAATTGTATATTATCTCATTGACGTGACCGGAAGTAGAAGTAAGCAGCGAATAAGGTTTTGTAATGTAGTTGTAACAAGGTGGTTCAAGGAGGAACGAGGAAGCAGCAGGATATAGCTCAGAGTCCACATTTTATACTAAACAAAAACAAAACACTTTAAATACAAAACAAAGCATGCATGTGCATTAAACTGAACTTAAACAAAACATTGAAAACTTAGCAGACCAGGATCAACAACCGACAAACACAAGGGAAATGCAAAAGTAATTTATACACAAGGGAAATCACAAACACCTTGGAGACTAACGATTAAGTGATTACATGACAGGTGTAGGGAGTGAAACAATGACCCGATAGACAGGAAGTGAAACAATGGGAAGACTGACAGGAAGTGACAAAGAAGAATGTTATACCGTCTGTCTGCCAGATCCGCATCACACTACAATTGGCCAGTTGTCAATTGGCGTTATCCTATAAGGTTTCAGAAATTACGTGAAGGGGAGGTGTTCCCAAATGCATTTCATTGTAACACTGTAATCTCGTTCTCACTCTAGAAAGGGAACGCACTACTGCGCGCCTCTATTTGAATTCGGTAAAAACATAACGTCCTCGTAAGCGGCGGCTGATCTTGGCAGGATACGCGTAAATTTATGTGGGTTTTTTTCGTAGACAAAAAGGTCTCCGCGGGCCGGATGAGAAGGTTGAGCGGATGAGAGGGCCGTAGTTTGGAGACCCCTGCTTTAGATAGAAACAGGTGGGATTTATTGAAAATTAAGTACAAATTTTACTCGTGCTTAAAATGAACACTGCAATGAGAATGATGTTGGGAAAAAGAATACCCCGAAGAACCTTCTTACAGATAGTAACTATCATTATATCTGAATGTAGAAAACAATGAGGCCAGGGATATTAATAGTTAAGCCCAAAATATTAATTAAGGTGAGTTGGAGTGTTGAATGTGATTAAATGTGTATTCAAAACCAAACCAAAGAAAATGAAAAAGGAACAAATAATAAAGATTGTGTGACACATTGTTAAGCAAATAAGAATGTTGTGGTAATGTTGTAAGAAGACGAAAAGACGTTTGTTGAAAGAAGCTTTATTTTATTATTTGATTGTTACAATGGATTGTTGACACTGTGGCTGAACCTGTCCAGCATCGGGGTCAAGCTGCCTTTCTCCCAGATGCCCAGCTTTGTTCTTTAGAGATGCAGTTAGATGCTATAAAAAGGTTCTTGTCTCTTCACTCTCAGTCAAAAGGTGTCAGGGAGTGCCTCATTATTAAACTATTTACATGATGTTGTCAGTGCTCTACAAATTAATTGGTTTCTATGCCTTTATTTTGTCATTCAACCTTAGAAAAAGACAAGGCCTTAGAGATTTTTTATCCTTTAATGCAGACCAAGGCAGACAGCAATGAAAACGACTTACAACGTCATGAATACAGAAAGTGATTCTGAAGAGGCAAATGGACAAAAGAGTGCTCACAATACAAAGATTTGAACCTTACTTGAAGTGGTATAAGTATGGAAAATGGAGGGACTAAAGTAAAGCGAAAGCAAGAAAGGATTTTATTTGTGTCTGTGTTATATTAGGTCTGTGCTCATGGAAGAGATGAGTTTTCAGCTTTCTTTTGAATATTGACAGGGATTCTGCATTCCAGATGAAGGCAGGGAGATTGCTCCACCAGCAAGGAACGTTGAATGAAAATGTCCTTGAGAGTGTGACTTTTGTGACTTTCTGTGATGGAACCACAAGTTGTCACTCATTGTCGCTCACACACACATTGTTTAAGTCAAGATGGGGGGACAGACAGAGAGCGATGCAGAAGATTTAACAACTTTTTGAACAAAATACAACATTTCTTAGAAAAAAAAACTCGTATGTGTTCTTTTTTAATGTTATTACTATTTCATGTAGGAATAAAGCCTGTTTTTTTTTTTTTTTTTTTTTTTTATAAACAAATCCACATTCAAGCCAAAATGGCAGACTTCCTATTGGTCAGAGCTAATGAGTATAAATTAGAAAGTTATCTAAATTGATGAGCATAGGGTTAGGGTTAGATTTGTTTTTGGTTAGGCCTATATACTGTTTCATTACTGTAGGTAAAACTAACCCCACCATTTGGTGGCGCTATGACTTTGATTCGCAATAATCGCATCACTGTGATCGGCCTCATACATGATTATTATATTGACAATTCAGGTCAAAATATTAAATTCAGTTCAGTCTGGTTGGAGTAAAGGTAAAGGTCCCAAAACTGATCCCCGGGGAACACCAGAGCGCACCACACTGACCTCAGACTTGCAATCACCCATCACAACAAACTGCTTGAGATCAGAGAGGTAAGACTCAAACCACTTTAATGTAGAATCAGAAACTCCAAAGACAGTCTCTAAACGGCTAATTAAAATGGAGTGATCTATAGTGTCAAAGGCGGCACTAAAATCAAGAAGATTATAGACAGACCACCTGAATCAAAAGCCATTAACAAGTCATTAGTGACCTTAACTAACGCTGTTTAAAACTGAAGTGGCTCAAAAAGATCATTAGAGGAAATATGAGAAAGCAATTGAGATGCCACTATTTGTTCTAAAATTTTAGCAAGAAATGGAAGATAAGAGATGGGGCAAAAATAATTCAGATTATCAAAATCCATGTTATTAGTTTTTGGTCCAGGGATGACAGCAGCAGTTTTAAGTGCTATGGGCACAACACCGGTGCACAGAAAATTATTAATAATTCTCAAAACAACAGGAAAGAGGGAATCAAAATATGATTGAAAAAGACAAGATGGTATTGGATCAACTCTAGAAGTTTAGGCTTTCAGTTTTAAAACCATATTAGATAAAGAGAAATACCAAAAAGCGGAGATATTGGAGGATAAGGATGAAGCAGCAGAAGTATGGGTGGAAAGAATGTGGTTTCGTACAGTATATTATCTATTTTGGTGCTAAAGAACTCCAAAAAAATGTTACAATGGTGTTGAAGCTGAAACATTTTAGGTTTATTTTTAAGATTCACCAAATGCATGGAGGCAGCATCGCCCCCCGTTGAGGCTACTGGGCTTCAAGGGTGTTTGGCAATGAGGTGTCATCCTTGCCCACATAAAGTGCCCTTGGTTTACACGCAATACGACAAAGAGAATGTTGACACCAGCTCAGATGATTATGTTCCTAAGTGTAATATGGGGCTGGAGTATGATGCATGCACAGCTCTCTCCTGCACATATTAAATCTTTCCAGGGTATGGTGTCCAGGGTGAAGCTAGGCCAGGCCATCACTGTGAAGAATTTTCATGCATCATGCTCATACATCCAATGTTATTCTTTTTGACCTCCTGCATATGTGACCCATATAGTGGTGTCTCAGAAAAAAGGGGGTTTTCTCTGAGGGGAAACCCAGTCTGTGTCTGTGGAATTTGTGGTCAGGGTTGCAGGAATGAATTCATTTTTTTTTTATTCATTTCATGAATTCATTGTCTCCTAGTTACTGCCTGTGTGTGTATGCGAGGGGATGGTGGGAGGTCACTGATCACCTCCACCGTCATCATCTCTCGCACCTGATCCATATTTCCTCTGCTTACTTAGTTCCTGTCTCACCACCTGTTTGTTGTCAAGTCTTTACCTTCCATGTGTTGCCACGTCAGTCTCTCCAGCCGTCCTGTGTATGTGTGTTCTCGTGTCAGTGTATCTTCATGTTTCGTATTTCCAGTGTTCCGTGTTTCACTCACAACTTATTATCACTACACAGCGTCTTCACTCATCAGCCCATTGAGTCCCTGCGCCGCCTGCTTTCTCTGGACATTGTTACTTCCTTGTTCTTCAGTCTTGTAATAAATCATCATCATTTGCACTTGAATCCGGTTTTGTCTTTTATTCCTGACAATATTCTTTTCTTTGTCTTATTTGCTAATATGTTTTTTTTTTTCCTATTTGAATGATTTGTAAAGAGTGATTACAGACTTCTCACTGTCTGCTCTTGTGTGGAAAATTACTAGTTTTGTTTATCTTTCTTTGTTTGCCAATCAGAATCATTTAACCTTCAGCAATGACGTAGTTAGCACCCTCTGTTAGAGTATAATTACTGTAACAATGTTATTGTATGGCGGGGCGGCCCATGAACTCCTTGTGAGATTTGAAGCTGGCTTCTGCTGATGAAACTGCAAACTAAATTTCACTAAAATTCTTCTATTGACTGCACTTCTGACTCCTGGTCTTCATTCAACATATCTGGTCCTCAGGTCTTAACTGTAATTCCCCCTACAATATGTACCAAACCCAAAATGTAACCCAAAAAGTTTGAGTCTCTGGGAATGGAGACCCCACCCCGAGATGGTGGAGATGATATGGAAGAGGCTCAGCTCAGCGGAAATGGAACTGCTCCTCAAGAGAGAACAGAATATCCTCTGTGGGTTTTTTTTTCCAAGCTCTTCTGGACCTCGATGCTATGGTACAGACGTGGCCAAGACTAAGCCTATTTCCCCTAATCATTCTGCAGGGGTTAGACCCATATTGCTTCTCTGCTTGGCTCGCCCCATCCACACTTCCACATTCCATGTCCCTCTGAGTGATGAACACACCAGTTAGTCCAGGGGTGTCAAACGTACAGCCGGATCCGGCCCGCCAGGGGGTTCAGTCCGGCCCGGGAGATAAATCTGCAGTATGAAAAAAATCATTTTCATTTTCGGTGGAGCTAACAGCAGATGGCAGCTCTGAGCTTCAGGGTCTGTTTGGCATTTGGTTCTGTCAGTTTACGCGCTTTTCTGTTGGCCCTGGCAACCTCATCATCATCATCATCATCATCATCATCATCAATTTTAACCGAATATCTACACGGGATAATTGGCAGCTATAGCAGAGAATGCTGTTGCAAACGTCATCGCTTCGAAATCGATTTCGGAACACAAACTCGTGAGGCAGGATGGAAATGGGATGCGTGACGAGTCAAACTGTGTTATAAGTTTGCGTTTGGCATGCATCCACATAATCTCGACGTTGTTCATGTGGATCTACCTGTCGTTCGGATCTATGAAGTTGTGCCCACAGCGTCGTGAGTGTTGTTTCCTTGCCGTAAATTGGAAAGATTTGCATATGCCACCCAGCCGTCTGAAATTACGCAATCTGTGGCCATTTGAAGCTAAACTCCATGACTACATGAAACTCAGCATGGCGAGAAATACACCAGCTTGCACGGAGAACTGAGAATACAGAAGGTAAATAAAATGTTGGTGGGTCTGAGGAAACAGACCACAAATTTTTGCTGAGGGAGTTTGAGAAACGATTTCAGGTATTTAGTGAACTCTAATTGCAAATTGCAATTTTCGCATATTGATAAAGTTATTTTGTTCACATAAAAAAACACACATACACATACATTTTTTTTAAACCGCTGCCACTTAAGATTTTAAGTGTGTGAAGTAAATTCATGTTCAGAATTGCTTCCCAGAGTCGGAAAATTAATTTAATTTTTTTGTTGTTGTTGTTAACATGCAGGACAGTGTTTTTAAGTTCCACAAAACTGTGACTAAATGCTTTGCATCACTGTAAAATAATAGACACTTTTTTATGCATAATGCACTTAAAATAAATGTTAAACTGAGTAATGGTGTTTTTAAAACTGCACATACTACGTAGGTTGTTCATAATATATTTTGTAAAAGGACAATTCATTTAATTTAAAGATTTGTATAACTTAATATAATTTATAATATAATGTACTAATATAATATAGTCCACAAAAAAGCGGACTTATTGTTAGTTCTATGTAATTTTGCCATGAGTTTAGTGGTCTCGTCCCCTTGACATCAGATTAAGCACTATGCGGCCCCCCGACCGAAATGAGTTTGACACCCCTGAGTTAGTCATACATTTCCTCTGTGAAGCATGGCCTGCGGCTCATTCCAGAGTCCCAATGGAGAAAGTCAGACCAGTTGCTGGTGTTCTTCAGATCACCTAGCCAGAGCTTTCTGGCTTCTAAACAAACAGTTAGTAACTGGATTTTTCAAGAAATCTCTCTGGCCTATCAGGTGCGCAATATGCCTTCACCTCTGGCAATAAGGGGCCATTCTACTAGAACAGAGGTTTTCAAAGTCTGAGACAGTGGGCCTTCCTTTTGACACAACCCACCCAACGCCGCCCGCCCCCACCCTTGTATCTGTACTCGGACTGGGCGGGGCATAACCCGGAAGTGGGTGGATTTTAACCCGGAAGTGGGTGGGCTTTAGCCAGTATGTTATTTTTAATGGGTCGATCAGAAATTGTTATATTTATTGCTGATTAGAAAACTATTTACATGACAACATCAGCATTGAGCTTCAGATCAATGGTTTTGATCACAAACAAACTATATAGAGAACAAGTTTTGCAACAATTAATCCAACTCATGCGGTTGCAATTATGAAGAAAACTGTAATGAACAAGAGTTTTCATTTAAATATGACTCTCATTTTTAACTTTTAATTTTTTTATGATCAGTGTAATTTTTATTTATTTATTTCCACACCAGGTATGCGTGTGTGTGAGTGAGTGAGAGAGAGAGAGACAGAGAGAGAGAGCGAGAGAGAGAGAGAGAGGGGGGACTGTGTGTTCTACGGATCAAATAGTCTGTTGCTGTTTTTAAGATCTGCATTCCTTTATTTTGTATGAAAAACAGCAAGAAAGCGTCAGACACTCAGTGCGCGGAGTTAAACAACTGAATAGAGCAGCAGATGGTTAAATAAAAATCTCCAACAGGCAGAGACGCAACGCTAGTCGCATTCTATCAAGAACCACGTCTGAACAAAAACCCCATGTTTACCAGAACTATACTGGTTAATAAGTACTACAAACAAACCAAAATAAAAAACAAACCTGAAGCTGAAGAAACCCTAAACGTTAACGGAAGACGCGCGAACCTGAGTGATCGAGAGAGAAAGACACCATCTCAGTGTTCTGCGCGTGAATGAGCAGGGCGGGGAGGCGGACGAGATGAATTAAATCTGCATGTGTGGGGGAGGCGCACTGTGATTAGCCTATCACAGAACACAGACACAGTCAGCTACCCAATGATAATTTTTATTCAATCCGAGCACAGATAATGACTCTTATTACTCGTATGATACTCGTACTCGGCAAAAGTGCTTTATCCGTACCGGATACTCGTTTCAGCCGAGTATCCGGCTCAACACTAGTTATTAGACTATCATTTTTTACAACTCTCCGCGCCTCCACTGGCATGCTCTGGCGCCCCCCAGGGGAGGCGCGCCCCACACTTTGAAAACCCCTGTACTAGAAGCATGGCATCTTCTAGTGCTCTTCTTTCAGAAGTTCCCCTTCAGGAAATATGTGATGCCACAGATGGGTCACCCCACACACTTACAGTACTTGCAGTACTATAGTTTGCATTTCCCTTTTATTCCAGGTGGACAGGTACTCTTGTCTTAGTTTTGCCTTTTTAGTTTCACGCTAGGACAGGCATTTGTCGTTGTGGGCTAGTGGGTATATTATTTCCCTAAGTGTCCCTCGAAAGGCAAACTCAGGTTACAACTGTTACCCTTGTTCCTTGAGAAGGGAACGAGACGGTGCATCTCCTTACCACACCTTCCTATACCTGGAAGCATAAGTTGTCTCTATTGTGTACTGGCATACCTTTATAGATTTCGTATCCGCTGGCACGTGCTACATCACACGCTACATCACTAGTTTTACAAATGCTTCAGAATCTTTAACACTGAGACCTTTTACCAAAGTTTTGTCTATCAATGCAGTGTCCTTTTCACTTCTCAGGGAAAAAGTGTTACAGTCATAACCTCAGACATTTGTTTACCTAAGTTTTAATTGAAATTGAAATGGACACAAATAAATCATATTTACTTTTGACCTGCCTCTTTATATTTTGTAAAAGAGAGGACCTATTACTCTCTGCAATACCATGGAGGAATAAATTAATTTAGATTTTGCTTGCACTAAGTGACTTCATTTGAATTCGGAAATCATATTTGTGTACAGAGTAAAATCTTTGAAGATCCACTATTTTAAATGTAAAGTAACACATTAACAACTATTGTAAGAAAAAAATATTATGTTCAAGGCAAAGCATAATCTCACAGATACAGTGGAGTTCGGTTATGTCGCCGGCCTCGGGGGTAGCAAAAAAGCGTTGAGATAAACGTTTAGCGAGTATTAGATGAAGTTTTAGATGAAGCGATCGGCATACTAAAAAAATGTACATACACTGTATATGTTTGCTAACAACAAAAGGCATATGTGCACCAACTAACAGCAGAGATTTACCAGTATAAAATACAAAACACCTTTGATTCTTGATACAGTCCTTTAATTATATTCTCCAACATTGCAAACACAATTTCTCTCACAGTGTAAACACTCATAACATTCATGAGGTCATCACGCTGTACTAGATTGCATACTTTCTTGTGTTTTGCCCGTCTAATGTGCTTTCTCAACAAATTATTTTAATAACATTCTATCCGTTCTTCAATCCGCAGCGGTTCTGAGCAGACCGTGTCAGAACAGAAGCAGGGATGTGTTTGTGTGTGTGCGTGCCTTTCGCGCACGCGTTTGTGTGTGTGTGTGTGTGTGCGTGCGTGCGTGCGTGCGTTTGTGCGTGCGTTGTGTGGCTGTACTAGATTGCATACTTTCTTGCATTCTGTCTGTCTAACAAGTATGCCCGTGTATTATCACCAATAAACGGCTGTTATGAATATGAGCTTTGCGCTCCCCTCCACGGCCACCAGAGGGAGCTCACACATAAACTGACACTACACTACATTTCCCATCATGCAGTACATTGGACTGATTACACATACCAGCTGAACACCATTATTACTGTTTGTTCACACCAGCTGTTGTTCATCTTATGAACTATAAAAGACTTCTTCACCCATGCACTCACCGCGAAGTCTTGATTAGCCCCGGTTGTCGTTTCTGAGCGTTACTATTCCTGCCTGTTTAGCCTGTTTCTGATTCTGTCTGTTTGCCTGTGTTTTGACCCTGTTCTGCCTGCCCTGACCTGTGCCTGGAATAACGTTGATGATTGATAATTGCCTGCCTTGATTACCGCCTGTACCACGATCTAGTGATGGGCAAAGCGAGGCTTCATGAAACACTTGAATCAAATGTGCCGTATTGTTTCAAGGCTTCGAAACTCTATACCAACACCTGTCTCCACGGCGGCATCTAGTGGTCAATTGCACATGTTGTCTGAAACTGAAAACAATCCATTAAAAAAATTAAAAATGTTGTGTTTGTGTTAATGTGGCGAGTTTTCTTTTTCTCTCTCTCTCTCTCTCGCTCTCTCTTTCCCTCTCTCTCTCTCTCTCTCTCTCTCTCTCTCTATATATATATATATATATATATATATATATATTTCTGTATATATATCTAGATCTATCTATCTATGAATCTAAATATTTATGAAAGTATATACAGTAGAACCCCGACTTACGAAACGCTCTACGTACGAAAAGTTCGACATACGATAAAAGATTCCAGTTTTTTTTCCGCCCGAGTTATGACAAAATGATCGAGATGCGAAAAAAGAAATCTCGGCGAGGAGACGATTTCCGAGTTTTGTTTTGATATTCGCGCTGATTTTGGTTCGGGTTTGATGAAGACTACAGTTTGTCCGGTCAGAAACAATGATGTCTCACTCAGGGAATGATCCAAAACTGGTATTTATTAAAGGTGCATAGATCGATAAAACCTCAACGATTGGCACTAATTCTCTGTATTTCACTCAATAAACTATATACAATCTTCAGCAGATCTCTTTTACCTTAATCATCCATCAACTCTCCTCTGTCACGACACTTCCTGAACTCCGAGGGAAAGTTTGAAAGAATAGTCCATTTCGCACTGAATGACAGGGATGGCTGGAATAGTCCATGTAAGAAGGGGAACACTTTTTACAATCCTGCTCTCCTATTGGTCATTATCGCTCCCATCAGCCTCTGCTGTTAGCATAAAATTTTTTCTAATCAGTAACCATGGATGTGAAGATTGTTGCTGAAGTCAAAGGGAAGAAGAGGGTGCTTTTCATTGAGTAGAAACGGGAGATTATTGTTAAGTATAAAGCTAGGATGCGCTTCATCCCATGCTGAATATGGTGTCTTTGTAGGGCTTGGAACGAACTGGGCAATTAACATGTAAAAGCCTGACCGACATACGAAAAGTTCGACATACGAAACCAACTTCGGAATGGATTAATTTCGTAAGTCGGGGTTCCCTTTCAGGGAACTCGAGCTACGTTAAAGCGCTAGGGGAAATAGCCTTGCTTCAGTCACGTGAAGATCTGTGCAACCAATGAGAGACGAACGCGTGTGAATGCGTCACTGCCGGCGATTGCCGGTGACATCATGAGGAAGAGCATAAAGCGCGTCCGAAACCCGGAAGCGCCAGCTCTGAATGTCTTCAGCGTGCTGTGTCTGTGTGAGAGTGATTTTGAAGATAGTTTAAAAATCAGGGAATATGAGTGTGAAAAGTGTGGCGAGTGAACAGAATTTCAGACCATGTGTTTATCCTTGTCCACGTTTTATAACGGGCAAGGATACACATGTTATGTGTGTTATCTGTTTGGGAGTGGAGCATGCGCGGTCGGCACTTTATGAATGCCGGCTGTAAGGACTGCGAGAAGTTCTCCTTGCATGCTCTCCGCTCCCGCCTGGCGGTCTGTAACGAGGCCGCTCAGGCCAGTGTTCCCCGCGGTTCGGGACCTGCAGCAGCCGAGGCTTTGCGGCGCTCTCAGTCCTGGGGATCACAAATAGATCTCGCTGAGGCAGCTGAGGTGGGTCCTCCCTTACCTCAGCCCTCACGAGATCAAGCGGGTCCCAGTCACGAGCACTCCCCTAGAGATGTTTGTGCTGTGACTCCAACACTGGCTTTATCAAGTTCAGGAAGTGAGATGGAACTAGCTAGTGTTGACCCGGTCGAGAAGGATTCGCCACCCTCCTCGCCGGCGTTTGAGGAGTTAGTTGAGTTTGTGGCGCGAGCGATCTCTCGACTGGAGATTGATTGGCCGGCGGAGACCAGGAGCGCTCGTCCTAGAAAGAGTATTTTAGACGAACGTTACCTGCCTGCTCGGGTCACTCCCCCGAGCCGAGCTATGCCCTTTCTACCCGATTTACATGCTGAGGTATCTAGATCTTGGAGAAATCCAGCCTCCGAAAAGGTTCATACACCAAACAGTGCGATGTATACCAATCTTGTAGGGGCTCAAGGTCATTGTTATGGGGGGATGCAGAAAGTGGACGAGGCTCTTGCGAGTTACCTCATGCCCCAGTCTGCGTCCTCCATTAAAGCTCCAGCGCTCCCCTCCAAGCCGATGCGCGTCACGTTGTCTTTGGTGGGGAAAGCATACTCAGCTTCTAGTCAGGCCGCAGCGTGCCTACACACCACAACACTGCTGCAGGCTTATCAGGCTGAGTTGCTAGGGGACCTCAACGAGGGCGGCGGTATCGGTCCGGAGGCAGTGGCAGAGCTGTGCCGGACCATGGATTTGTCTCTTCGGGCCACTAAGGAGACGGCCTACTCAGACGGACCGTTTTTGACTGCTGCACTGCTGTTTCCTGTCTGCTCGAGTGGATTGCGTTTGTACCATCATATAAACTTGATTTTTGTTTTAGATCTTAAACTCGACGTTCGTTTATATTGCTAAATACAATATTATATTATTTAATATATTGTAATCGTTAGCTTTAATCTAAGTCGCTATACGCGTTAGCATTGTGCTATCTTACTGTCCGTGCATTCAGCGTTTTTCTCGCTCGCGCCTTTTTTTCCCGACTTCATCAAACAACTGGTCAACAAGTTGGATCAACACACGCGGTGAGTCATCTTCTCTCAAAATTGTCACTTGCACTGCCTGCTTCATGCATAGTCTATCTGTCTCTGTCAGCTGTGAAGGCTTTACATGTGATAAATGTAGGGACATAGTTAGGCTGACAGAGAAGGTCTCAGAATTAGAGACACGCATCCAAACTTTAATCGAGGATAGTAAGAATGCAAGGGCTTTAGATACTACTTTGGATGCGACTAGCTTTGCAAACCCTGTACATTGTTCGGTTCCGGTTGTAGAGCCCTTGCAGCAGGGCAACTGGGTGACATAATCGCGGGTCAAAAAAACACTGTTCCATTCCGATCAGAACATCAAACAGGTTCTCCCCACTCAGTGACGCACCCACTGAGAAACCTGTTGAAAGTACCCTAGTGATTGGCAATTCTATTACTCGGAATGTGAAAATAGAGACTCCAGCCACCATAGTCACATGTTTGCCGGGAGCCAGAGCGCCTGACGTCAAAGCAAATTTAAAAGTGCTGGCTAAGGCTAATCGTAAATATTCTAACATTGTCATTCACGTCGGCGCTAATGATGTCCCACTTCGCCAGTCGGAGATCACTAAAACTAATATTAAAGAGGTGTGTGAACTCGCAAGTACGATGTTTAGGCACCGTAATTTGCTCTGGCCCTCTTCCTATGCGCAGGAGTGATGAGATGCTTAGCAGATTATCCTCACTCAATGGCTGGATGTCTAAGTGGTGCCCGCAGAATAACATAGGGTTTATAGACAATTGGAAAAGTTTTTGGGGCAGACCTGACCTGTTGAAAAGAGATGGTATTCATCCCACCTGGGATGGTGCCGCTCTTCTCTCTAGTAATTTGGCATATAGTCTTAGAGCTAAACCTTGACTAACTGGGGCCCAGGTCAGGAAGCAGACAAACTGGCTAAACCGTCCGTCTGCTAGCTGTCTCACGTCACAGAGGTCAGATAAATTCCAACACATAGAGACTCTTTCACCTAGATATCATCCTATAGAGATTGTGTCTGTTCCCCGAATTAACAAATACAAAAATCTCTCAAAAACGTTTAAGAGTAAAAATTTATTTGATTTACAAACAACTAAGAACGGATATAACACAAATGAACAAATGATAAAGCTTGGGATACTGAATATACGATCTCTTTCCTCAAAAGCACTTATTGTAAATGATATGATCACAGATCATAAACTAGATGTGCTGTGTTTGACAGAAACTTGGCTAAAACCAGATGATTACATTACTTTAAATGAGTCCACCCCTCAAGATTACTGTTATAAACATGAGCCTCGTCTGAAAGGTAAAGGAGGAGGTGTTGCTGTAATTTATAGTAACACGATCAGTACTGCTTAAAGGTCTAACTTGAAATATAATTCTTTTGAAGTGATGGTCCTTAATGTAAAATTATCTAGTGCAAGTAATAATCCCTGTTTAACTTTTGTGCTGGCTATTCTATACAGGCCACCAGGGCACCATACAGACTTTATCAAAGAATTTGCTGATTTTCTCTCAGAATTAGTAATGTCTGCAGATAAAGTCATAATTGTGGGTGATTTTAATATCCATGTAGATAATGAAAAAGATTGGGATTGGCATTTAGAGACATTTTAAACTCTATTGGAGTTACGCAACATGTATCAGGACCCACTCATTCTCGTAATCATACTTTAGATCTAATATTGTCATATGGGATCAATGTTGATACTGTTCAAATTCTGCAGCAGAGCGATGACATCTCAGATCATTACTTAGTTGCGTGTAGATTACCTTTAGCCAAAGTCAAAAAACTAACTCCCTGTTATAAATATAGTAGAACTATCACTCCTAACACAAAAGATAGCTTTATAAATAATCTTCCTGATCAGTTTCATCTACTTAACATCCCAAATAGCCTAGAAGAACTTGATGTTGCAACAGAAACTATAAACTCTCTCTTTTCCAGCACTTTAGACACTGTTGCTCCGTTACGCTTAAAGAAGATTAAAGAAAATAGTCCAACACCGTGGTACAACGAGCACACCCGGGCCCTCAAGAGAGCAGCCAGAAAAATGGAGCGGAGCTGGAAAAACAGTAAGCTAGAGGTTTTTCGCATTTCATGGAAAGACAGCTCTATTGCATTCAGAAAGGCCTTAAGATCAGCTAGATCTACTTACTTTTCTACCCTCTTAGAAGAAAACAAATACAACCCTAGGTATTTATTTGATACAGTGACTAAATTAACAAGAAATAAAGCCTCAACCCCAGATGCTTTAAATCAGCACAGCACTAATGACTTCATGGACTTTTTTACTTGCAAAATTCATAATATTAGAGAGAAAATTATAACCATGCAACCGTCTACTACAATATTCCAAAATACAGTAAATTTTAGTGTCCCTGAAGAAAAATTCCACTCCTTCATTGCTATTGGGGAGGAAGAATTGTCTAAACTCGTTAAATCATCAAAATCAACAACATGTATGCTAGACCCAATACCAACTAAGCTACTGAAAGAGATGCTTCCAGAGATCATAGATCCTCTTCTTAATATTATTAATTCTTCTTTGTCATTAGAATACGTACCAAAAACCTTTAAGATGGCTGTAATTAAACCGCTTATTAAAAAACCACAACTTGATCCTACAGAATTAGTTAATTACAGGCCGATATCGAATCTACCTTTCTTGTCAAAGATTCTAGAAAAGGCAATATCTTTACAACTATGTTCCTTTCTAGAAAGAAACAGCATCTACGAGGATTTCCAGTCAGGATTTAGACCATATCATAGTACTGAGACTGCTCTCATTAAAGTTACAAATGATTTGCTCTTATCATCCGATCGTGGTTGTATCTCTCTGTTAGTGTTACTGGACCTTAGTGTTGCATTTGATACAATTGACCACAAAATCCTTCTGAATAGACTTGAAAATTATGTTGGCATTAGTGGAGTTGCATTAGCCTGGTTCAAGTCATACTTATCTGACCGTTATCAGTTTGTAGCAGTAAATGAGGAGATGTCATATCGGTCACGGGTTCAGTATGGAGTTCCTCAAGGTTCAGTACTAGGACCATTGCTTTTCACCCTGTACATCAGGGGTGTCAAACTCAATTGCACAGGGGGCCAAAATCCCAAAAAAAATTTAGGTCACGGGCCGAACAGGATAAACATTTATTGAAAACACTAAAACTAAACTTTTAAAACTTACCTTTTTTTAAATTAGATGTGAATAAAAACAGACAGAAATATTATTCTGGAATAAATCAACTTATACCTTAAATGACTTAAAAATATAAAAATATTTAAAAAATACTTTAAAAAAAATTAAAATATATCCTGTCTAAATTATACAAGTTAGAAATAAAGTAAACAAGAAAGTAAAGTGAAAGTAAGTAAAAGTTAAAAGAACAAACATTCAAATTTCTTTACTCTTATGTCATTTTATATAAAACTTAAAAAGATTTATATATAAAAGATTTTGCTCTCCATAAAAATATATCCTGTCATAATTATACAAATTCAAAATATGGAAATGCTGCATAACAAAACCTGGAAATCTAAATATAATTTTTGCTTTTCAGCAATAACAAATCAAATCATTCAGTTGAATTTGCTCTTATGTCATTTGTCTTATAGTGCCGTCTTATTAAATTACTTAATTACTGCCACATTAGCTCTGCAAATGAGACACACAGGTATACCGGCAGTATGTCAGTAAACATATATATACCGTATTATCCCGCATATAACCCATGGGTTATAGCAGATTTTACAAACTATATCACAATTTTTTTTACACGTAATAATATTTCAATATATTTGATACGTCCCTAAGGACGTAATGTTTTTTTTTTTTGCACTGTATTTTCTTTCTGGCGCTTGTAGTATCACTCTGACAGCTGGCGCTGATATGCTGTCTGACCTGTCAATCATGCAAGAAGACGTTCTGCCATGAGGGCGGGCTCTTCTCGTCTGATGATCAACACTTGCATTTCGCGCACAAGCACTGTGTACCGAGCCTGAACAGTTATGGATAATTGACAATAACAATCACGCGGTACTAGCGCAAGCGCAAAGCATCATTAGCCACTTCCTGTTTAATACAGGAAGTGTTCGGCGGGTCAGCTGGAGCGCGGGACATCTCGCGGGCCATTAATAAAATGCTCTCGCGGGCCGGACATAATTACACGCAGGGCCGGATGTGGCCCGCGGGCCTTGAGTTTGACACCTATGCTGTACATGCTTCCTTTGGGTGCAGTTATTAGGAAGCATGGCATTAGCTTTCATTGTTACGCTGATGATACTCAGCTCTATATTTCTTCTCATCCTGATGAAACAAACAAATTCACTAAATTAACAGAATGCATAACTGATATAAAAAATTGGATGACTAATAACTTTCTACTGCTTAATTCTGAAAAAACAGAGATTCTAATTATTAGACCAAAAAGTTCAGCACATAATAATCTAGACTACTGTCTAACACTCGATGGCTGCTCTGTCAAGTCCTCGTCGTCAGTTAGAAACCTGGGTGTGCTACCTGATACCAATCTTTCATTTGAAAGCCATGTTTCTAGCATCTGTAAAACGGCATTCTTCCATCTTAAAAATATATCTAAATTGCGACATATGCTCTCTAAGACAAATGCGGAAAAGTTAGTTCATGCGTTCATGAGTTCAAGGCTAGATTATTGTAATGCTCTACTAGGTGGTTGCCCTGCACGCTTAATAAACAAATTCCAGCTGGTCCAAAATGCAGCAGCTCGAGTTCTTACTAGAACCAGGAAGTATGAGCATATTAGCCCAGTTCTGTCAAACCTGCACTGGCTTCCTATTAAACACCGAATACATTTTAAAATCTTGCTAATTACTTGCAAAGCATTAAATGGTTTAGCTCCACAGTACTTGAGCGATCTCTTAACATATTATAGTCCTTCACGTCTATTGCGATCCCAAAATACTAACCAGCTTATAATACCTAGAATATCAAATTCAACTGCTGGCGGTCGATCCTTTTACTATTTAGCTCCTAAACTCTGGAACAGTCTTCCTATTACAGTTCGGGAAGCAGACACACTCTGTCAGTTTAAATGTAGACTAAAAACACATCTCTTCAACCTGGCATACACATAACACATTATACATACATTTTTAATCCAAATCATGTAAAATGATTGTTAGGCTGCATAATTTAGATAACCCGGAAACGGGAACATTCCCATAACACCTGATGTACTCGATACATCAGAAGAAGAATGGCATCTACGCTGATATTGGTCTTTGTTTATTCCGAGGTTACCGTGGTCAGCTGGATCCGGGCCGTATCCAGATCAGATGAAGGACCTGCACCTGGACGCGAGCACAGCACTGCCCTGGGGTGTCTGCGGAGACCGTGACTCTACTAGACCCTCCCCTGTGACGATCATGAACCCATCTCTAACCGGACCAAATTGGACTTCATATTGGACTTGAATTGTTGTATAATAATCATGCACTGTTTGGCTGTTGGCCAGAGGAGAACTGGTCCCCCGACTGAGCCTGGTTTCTACCAAGGTTTTTTCTCCATTCTATTCTTCATTCGTTACGTCACCTGCCGGAGTTTTGGTTCCTTGCCGCTGTCGCCTATGGCTTGCTCAGTTGGGGAAACTTAACACTTAAAATTCATCAATTGTATTGTTTCACCTGCTCTTTTGGGGCTTCTGTTCAGCCAAACAAACTTTGTTTATATTGTTTTTCCTGTAAAGCTGCTTTGAATCAATCTACATTGTAAAAAGCGCTATTTAAATAAAGGTGACTTGACTTGACTTGACTCTGGTGGCCACGGAGAGACACTTATGGCTTAATTTGTCAGCTATGAAGGATAGGGACACATTTGTTTTGCTGGACGCTCCTCTGTCCCCTTCGGGCTTGTTCGGCGATGCCGTAAAAAGCATCGTCGACAAGTTCCAGGAGGCTGCACGACAGCAGGCGGCGTTCAGTAAAGTTCTTCCCCGCCGCCCTCCACGTGAGACTGCCAGTCAAGCGCGGTCTCAAAGGTCCTCACACAGGGCCGCTCAGAAACAAAGTGTCGCTACTCGTCTTCCTCCGGTAGACCCCGGAAGGTCGGGCCGACAAGTTCAAGTCCATGCCGCTGGTAGAAGGGGTGATTTGAGGGTTGTCCTGAATGCCAAGAAGGCCAAGACTAATCGACCCTGACACCAAGCCACAACAAGGTGGTGTCTCCCAGGAGCAGCTCCAGAGTCAGCCCGCCATGGGAAAACCACCCCCTCTAAGGAGGGTCCTAGAGCAGTCCACCCGAGTTTCCGGAATAAGCCCCGGCTCAGTGGTGGATATGTTCGTAGTACCAGAGACCAGCCCCGGGAGGCTGGGTCCCCTAGTAGAATTCCGGGACGCGTGGTTACGGCTACCCGGTATCTCTCAGTGGGTCCTGCGCACGGTGACCTTAGGGTATGCCATTCAGTTCGGGGTTTCACCACCCCTGTTCTCGGGGGTCCTACAGTCAGTGGTAGGCCCTCAGCAGGCTCTGGTCATGGAACAAGAAGTAGACACTTTGCTGGCGAAAGGGGCCATCGAGAATGTACCCCTCGCAGAAAGCAAGTCCGGGTTCTACAGCCGGTACTTCATAGTTCCGAAGAGAGATGGAGGGTTGCGGCCTATTCTGGATTTACGTCTCTTGAATCGTGCAGTCAGGCGTCTAAAGTTTAAAATGCTAACGCTCAAACAGATCGTAGTGCAGGTCAGATCCAAGGATTGGTTTGTCACAGTCAACCTCAAGGACGCATATTTCCATGTCTCCATCCTTCCGCAACACAGGAAGTTCCTGAGGTTCGCCTTTGGGGGAAAGGGGTACCAGTATCGGGTGCTTCCTTTCGGCCTAGCGCTCTCGCCCCGCACGTTCACAAAAGTTGTGGACGCTGCTCTAGCTCCGCTGCGGTTACGAGGCATTCATGTCTTAAATTATATCGACGACTGGCTTATTCTGGCCCAGTCGCCGCAGTTAGCAGAGCAACATCGAGATGTAGTGCTCGCACACATGAAGGAGCTGTGGTTGAGGCTGAACACCAAGAAGAGTGTTCTTTCTCCTGCTCAGAGAAACACTTTCTTGGCAGTCATTTGGGACTCATTGGCGATGTCTGCTCGGCTTTCCCCCGAGCGCATCCAAGTCATTCGTTCAGCCGTCAAGAGCATCAAGCTGGGCCAGTCACTCACGGTGAAACACTTTCAGAGAGTGTTAGGGCTCATGGCAGCGGCATCCAGCATCATCCCACTGGGCCTGCTGCACATGAGACTCCTGCAGTGGTTCCCCGAAGGGGAACCCGCTTCGCACTATCAAGGTCACGGGGCGATGCCTACGCACCCTGAGTATGTGGAAGAGCTCTTGGTTTCTGTCTCAAGGCCCAATGCTGGGGTCTCTGGGTCGGAGAGTCTATCTCTCGACAGATGCCTCCCTCTCGGGCTGGGGGGCGGTCATGAAGGATCGCTCCTCACAAGGTCTATGGAACAGTCGGCACCAGACCTGGCACATAAACATGCTAGAGTTACTGGCGATCCGCAGAGCACTCTGTGCGTTCCTGCCGGACCTTCGCGACCACCATGTCACTGTTTTCACCGACAGCATGACTGCGGTTGCATATATCAACCATCAGGGGGGTCTACGTTCGTGACCACTATACAAGATGGTGCGGCAGATTCTCCTCTGGGCCCAGGGGAGGCTGCTCTCTCTCAGGGCGGCCTACATCCCGGGGGTCCAGAATGTGGGAGCAGACGCTCTATTGAGACAGGGGGCAAGACCAGGGGAATGGCAGCTCCACCCCGAAGTGGTGGAGCAGATTTGGGAAAGATACGACAAGGCACAGGTCGACCTGTTTGCCTCGGTAGATAACACCCACTGCCCTCTTTGGTTTTCGCTAACACATCCAGCGCTTCTGGGGCGGGATGCCATGGTGCATGCGTGGCCGAGGTTACGCCTGTACGCCTTTCCCCCGATCGCTCTGCTCCCGGGAGTTCTGGCCAAGGTTCGCCGGGACAAGGTCCATCTCACGCTAGTGGCCCCCCACTGGCCTTCCAGAATATGGTTCGCGGACCTCCTCGACGGAGTCCCTTGGGAGATTCTGGTCAGGAGGGACCTTCTGTCCCAGGCGGAGGGTTGCATTCTTTACCCGCAACCAGAGCTAATGAAGCTGTGGGTCTGGCCCCTGAAGGGGTCCAGCTCATAGAATCTGGTCTCTCAGCCGAGGTTGTTGAGACCATCCTTCAGTCCAGAGCTCCCTCCACGAGGAAACTCTACGTTTTGAAGTGGAAACTTTTCACGTCCTGGTGTAGTGAAAGGCAGGTGAACCCAGTAACCTGTCAAGTCGGCAAAGTGCTGGAGTTCCTGCAAGAGAGATTTGCGGCAGGGTTGTCCCCCTCCACCTTGAAGGTTTATGTGGCTGCCATAGCGGCTTGCCATGTACCTCTGGGTGGGGTATCCTTGGGCAGGGACCCCCTAGTCACTCGTTTCCTCCGTGACACACTAAGGCTGAGACCTGCGGCACAGACCAGGGTGCCGGCTTGGGACTTGTCTCTGGTACTCCAAGGCCTGTCCCAGGCACCCTTTGAACCTTTAGAGGGAATCTCTATAAAGTTCCTCTCTCTTAAGACCCTTCTTTTGCTGGCCATCACTTCGCTTAAGAGGGTCGGGGATCTTCAGGCCCTCTCCATGGCCCCTTCATGCCTTGAGTTTGCGCCCGGGATGGCAAAAGCTTTTCTCCACCCGAGGCCAGGCTATGTCCCCAAGGTTCCCACTAATGTGGCTCGGTCTATCATGCTGCATGAGCAGGAGCACAAGAACAAGGTCTGTCCAGTGCGAGCACTGGATGCTTACGTTTCCAAGACTGCCACTTGGCGTAAGTCGGACCAACTGTTCGTTTGCTTTGGGGCTCCTGAGGGGGCTCCAGCTTCCAAGCAAACCCTAAGCAGGTGGATAGTCGAGGCTATATGTCTAGCCTACGAGTCGGCCGGACATGCTTCTCCTTTGAGGGTCTCGGATGTAACCCTGGTTCCCTGAGGGGAACGAGACGCTGCGTCTTTGCCTCAGCTCCTTGCGCCTCCGTGCCCGCTTCAGACATTCTTTGCTGGCGCTTCCGGGTTTCGGGTTTCTTTATGCTCTTCCTCATAACGTCACCGGCAATCGCCGGCAGTGACGCATTCACACGCGTTCTTCTCTCATTGGTTGCACAGATCTTCACGTGACTGCGCTTTGACGCAGCGTCTCGTTCCCCTCAGGGAACCAGGGTTACATTCGTACATCAATAGACGTTCTATCTATCTAACTAAACCTATATGAATGTGTCACTATATCTATCTATCTATCTATCTATCTATCTATCTATCTATCTATCTATCTATCTATCTATCTATCTATCTATCTATCTGTCACTGTCTGTAGTGTATCAGTAAATATGTTTCATTTAAATGTAGCCTAAATATCACCAACCAAATCGCACAATAAATGTCACAATATCATAAACGCTCTCACAAAAACCCACGAGGTGAAGGTGCATTAACTCCTCTTTTAAACGTTGTGTGAGTTGAGACAGATGTGCAATTGTGTGGTTTGTTCCCGCCCCTGTCAATCAAACGCAGACTCAGCGAGCACCGCCTGTCGAAACACTTGTGAAACACGCAGGCGATTCGTTTAGCCAAAGTCGCGTGACATTGGTGTTTTGAATCACAGTTTCGGTTCAGTGTTTCGAAACATCTACGCTTCGGGATCTCGACACTGTGTCGAAACGCAGGTTTCGCGTCAGCCATCCCTACCACGATCCTGATTCCGTCTGCCTGCCTTTGTGATTCCTGCCTGTATGACCGTCTATGTATGATCTCTGTTTGTCCCGACCTTCTGCCCGTACGACCATTCTTAATAAAGACAAAGCGCTTCGATCTCTCCCTGTGAGTCACGTCTGTTACAACGGCTTTAACCAGCCTTGGAATTCAGGGTTTGATTCCCACTTTTTCCTGTATTTTCGGGTGTACAGTTTTGACTGAGACATGATAAACAAGACAGCTAGTTAGCTTTTGTCACAGGCAGGCACACACACACAGTGGACGAGAGTACGTGACTGAGGCTGTGTGAGTCAAACAAATGCAGCGTGCATACTTCTATGAGTTTGTGTGTGACACGTTGTATTAGCACTGCTGTTACGTTCATCCTGGTCATCCAAGGTCATAAAGGTGATACACTCTGGCATTTTTAATACCTGATAGAAGGGATGTTAAGCAAATTACATCCATTCATAGAATGGATATGGAAGGAAGCCTGTGAGACAGCCATTGAACACATCTGGTAATACAAAAAATATTTAAAATTGAAAAGAGTTAAGTAAATTCTTCAATATGAATGTTCTGTAAAACAACAGAAAACAAGTTTTGTACAAACAAAAGCGAAAAAGTGACAAACAAGTGTAAAGTCCTGTTATGTGTGCTAAGCACTAGTGGCTGGTTAGTGGCACAGGGTCATGGCGACTTCGCAACACCTGTATCACCTGACTGAGAGTACCGAGGAAGGCCTGATTGAAGCTTGCAGAATGCTCCATGTGTTGCCAAGTAATTTCAGCCTTATGCTGCATTGCCTGAAGGCATCCTCCAGCATCATCTCAAAGCCCCGATCACCGCGGTACTCCATCCTCTCCAACCACTTCTGCTTCCTCTCATCAGCTGCCTGCATCCCTACCAGGCCCACAACAATATCCCGCTGCTACCTTTTCTTCTTGCCTGAAATGCAAAACCGACAGAAATGTTGGCTTTTTAATGAAGTATTTTTATCCTTGCGATTTGATCCAACAAAAGAAAGACATGCAGATATGTGAGGGAGAGAGATCTATAGTACTACAATGCAATTTGCAGTACTACAAATTACAGTATTATTATTGATAAAAAAATATGTACAGCACAAACACAGTTCAGTCTATGACTTTTTACTCTGATTTTTATGTATCTGAGTTTTATGGGTATACGCCAAGGTGCACTCAAAGCTGATTTACCTGATACTAGTGGCATCAGTCTCAAGATCCTTGCAGGTGACATTCTGAAAAGTGAACAAGCTCTGAAAGGTGGACAAATTTTCATCAAATCCCAGTGGGGGAAATATCTCTGAGGTTTATAATCAAAGCTGTGATTTTCCCCTGACAGCTGGGATCCTGAACTTAAAAAGTTTTAATGTGACACAAGTCACATTAATTAAACATGCTGCAACAGAGAAAAAATACCGAACCTACAACATAGTGGGACTGAATGGATAGCTAGTGGTAGACAGTAACACATTTTATATAATTTAAGTATCTGTACTATGTCGGAATATTTTTTATTTTCATAAACGTTTACTTCACTAAATTCCAAATCATAATATTGTACTTTTAACTCCATTAGATTTCTGTTTGAATGTGGACATTGTCAGGTTGGGTGAAGGGATTGAGCGAGGACTCAATGTTGCAAAGAGAATGGGGATTTATTAAACAAAACAAGAAAAAACTCAGAACAAAAACTACCCCAAGGGGGAAAAACAAGACTAGAACACAGACTCGAACTAGGACTAGACTTCAAACTTGACATAGACTTGGCTAGACTCGGGACAGCATGAACTCTATAAACGACGAGAAACCAGCACAAGACAGCAGACACTGGGAGTACACATGGGATGATCGTTAATTGACTAGGACACAGCTGGGAACAAATCAAACTAAAGACAATGAAACAAGACGGACGGGGTAACAGACAAGACATGGACATGTAGCCAATGCTGACGCGCATTGCTGCATGATCACATTAAACAAAGACGACGCACAGCTGGTGACAACCAAACTGCGCGTGACCGAAAACACAACAAGAAAGCACACAGATGAGAGCGCAGCTCGCGCAAAGCTTGAAACTGCGCCCACTCACATGGCATAGAGCTCGCACGAACGAGTAAACACCTGTTCTCATAGGCTCACGATAAGGACAAACACACGAGTTATGAATGCCTGAATCCCGATCCAAAACCGAAACTGAACCAGACCAAAGTATCGGGACCAGACATCATAACTCACACAAAAGACGTCACACAGACACGCGTGCACGCAACTGGAACACTCGAAGCCGCACGCACACACACACACACAACTCTAGACATTACTATAGTGTCAGAGCTCTGCCACAACAACAAGAGATTACTAGACTGAATGTGGCACAACCCTGACAAATTCAAATGTGAATTTTTCTCTCTCTCATATTTTAACTTAAGTTCTGTCATTAGGACCCATCTCTCCTTAATATCTATTTTGAGCAATAGGATGGAAAATTTTAAATTTCATAAAATAATTATAAATTTCAAAGTTTCAACGATTAGTACTTTTTCTTTTAGTACTTTAGTGCTTATGTTCTTTTACTCAAGTAAATCTTTAAAATGAGTACTTCTATTTTTTTTTCTGGAATAATATGTCATTAGGGAATCTGTACTTTTACTCAAGCACTAGATTTGTACTTCATCCACCACTGGCTAACAAACTTGCGCTTTACTAACTTGCAAATCACTGGAAGCTGCCTGGATGCTGCCCCACTGGCTAGCAAACAACCAAGAAACAACAGGCTTGCTCTAAAGTAGTACATTGAAAGTGAGCTATCCTGAGATATTTGCATACATAATTGAATAACTAAAAGAACTTACCGGCAGACTAGCAGAGCAGTGGCCAAATTTATGTCTTTCTTTTTCCCAAATTTGTTGGGCAGTGTAGATGGCATACTTTAAATCAAACCACTTCAATTATTTATATTTACACACCACTCTGGCTGTTGTGGTCTTTCACCTATGGTGGTAGTGCTGAAGCTTCTTTCATTTAATGCAGTATTGCTTGGATGTCCGCTGGAACCCCTCGGCAGCCATATTCTCAGAAATGTGCTGGAAAACCTGCCATTGAGTTAGAGTTCCCTTTGCAGCTTTTCTTCACCGATGATACGATTGGGTCGACCATGGTACATTTCTCCGCATCAACACTGTGTTGCAACAGAATTGTGTTTCAACTGAATATTTTTAAAAAATGGCACCTCTTTTGTTGTCATTCCCCTTGTAGCACGGGCAAATGATGATTAATCAAAGTCTAGCTCCATCCTTTAGGTAACTGAAAGGAAAGGAAAAGCCAAAAAGGAAAAACATATGCCTTCAAATTAATTAATTTATAAATGAATTATGTATTATTAATCCTAGCCATCACAATAATTTGTAGCACTTTTGTTGTGAACATTTTTAATTACCAATTGTGTTTCCTAAGTTAAAAGAATCATAATGTTTAACTTTCACATGCTCACAGTCAGCCTGTTTACCCCTCAATACATTATGAGCAAGTCATTGTTTGACATTGTTTTTGCAATGTTGATTGAGACATTAATAGACATAACAGAGAGGCCATCATAATAACTGACTGTTATAATTCCATGTTTTAGATTATGTCATGTACTGTGAAGTCTATAGCCAGTTATAACAAGGACACAGCTCACTGCATGCAATAGTATGGGAGACACATAATATTCATCAATATTATTGACTGGCCTGCACTTCTAGAGCTGTCGTACAGCCAAATGAAATGTTAAATGACTGGCAGCTTTATCCAGTGATGCAAACCAATAAAATATGGCCATTCTAAGGAATTAAAAATGCTTTTAGTTTTACTTCAAAAGCAGTGAATTAACCCCCTAAATGTGGATATAATGTATTGAAGTGATTTTATTAATAAGTGTTTGACTACAAGTTTCTGTGCTCCTGAATGCTTCTGAATGCACAGCGAGATGCCCGGTCTATGTGTGTGTGAGTCAACAAAAGCAATGCATTATATGGCGTAATGACTATTGCTATTACAATGTTGACCCTGGCTAGTATATGCAAAAGGCTAGTTGTCCAGCCACAAAGAATTAAAATTATACACAATGTACAATACTACTTCTAATGTCACTTATTTTTTTTGATGCTTCAAATGCACTCTATATGTATTAAATATGTGGACTCATTATAGTTGTGGATATCACAGTTCACAGAGTACCGGTACCCAATATTTACAGGTTTACAAAAAGTAATTTTGGAAGTAATGAGTATTGTAAACTAACAAATGGAACCTTAAAAGGATCACTTATAATTTCCCATATGAAATCATTCTGAAAAACAAAACAGGATATTTTTTGCCTGAGGCACATCAGTCAATCACCCAGCATCCATCTGTAAACAGCAGCAACCCTATGCTTATTTCTGAAGCAACCATTCCCAATGCAACTCTTGTTTCCCTTTTCCATTCACTTGTTTTCACGACTTTGTTTTTCATAATGAACCCAGTTTATGCTGCAAGGCAAAGACTTAATATATACTGTGGCACTTCAAAGCACTCCACCTGAAAGGCCATCATTCACTGGCACAAAATTAGCATTAGCAAGAGAGCTTGTGTGATTATGCGACGCGCTCCTCCCCATAAAAACAGAGGAGGTAATGGAGCTCTTCAGCACTGCACAAATCATTTGCCAATTTGGAGTTGGACACAAGAAAACATACTTAGTGTGTGATGGATTCAGTGGAAAATGCAATGCAGAAAAAACTAATAGTGATGTCAACTTGACTTGCCTGAAACATTTAGACTAGATGCGCTCACATTCTGGGCATGAAGAGATGCTGGAATTAAATGCTTCGATCCATGCGTTTTATTACTGATGAGCTGTTCTAAAAATTATTATTAAATAAATTAGTTAGATATTTTTAGCAATAAAGTAATAACTAAAGCAATAACTAAATCAGCCTGCCATCTCAAAATCCCTGCATTAATTAGATCCTTTGTTTCTAAACAAGAACAAAAGAAGATTATTCGAGACAAGCAGGATATATTAATGCAGTGGACTATGAGATTTGTTCAGTGGTTGATTTATCCCATTCAACTATGCCTTGTTAATCAAGTCATTAATCATCCTGTTTGCTCCTTTGTTTGTCTCTGCATATAATCAATATCTTACGGTCAAGATTGTTACAATCTGGGATTTTTTACTCTTTTTTTTTTTTTTTTACTTTCTCCTTGTAAAAGCTTGGTTGTTCATGAACAAAATAAACTAATCAGGCATTTCGTTTGTAAATGTGGATCTGTTGGGTTAATACATGAAAAGGGGAATGTTGATCATTTAACTAAACACAAGTAATTTGTTTTCACAAGAACGGAATGGATGATTTGACTCTCTTATGACTCAATGCAATGGACATTATGCTCTGCAATGACTCTTTTGACACAAAAAAAACTCATTTGCTACCACTTGGCATAAATATGTAATCAGTGAACTAATCTTGACAAATTTTGGTGGTACAGAAATGGATTAATGAGTAAATGAATAAATATGGGGGCCAATATGAAAAGTATTATTTGGTATGCTGACCAGCTGCGTTAAGTAGAACACGGCATCTCATCCTCGTAGCCTGCACTAGACTTGCCTGTTTTTGCTGTGAAATGTTACACTCTCAAACACATCTGGGGGGATAATTGGGCTGCGTTCACACCTGGTATTAAGATTTTGGTCGATCAGATCACAAGTAGACAAATTCCTGTTTATATCCGATGTGATGTATACTGTCTATTTTGTCCACTTTCTTTTCTGCTTTAACAGCCACAAGACCATGCCGAATGTGACATGTTATATATCAGGAAAGGTGAAAGAAAATCATATTCCACAGGTGGATGTGTAATTGTTGGATGATGGAACAAGTATGAAAACCATTGATCAAAATAGTTGGATTTTGGGTTTTGATTTTACAAAATTATCTTTAAAATACATTAACCTGAAAAAGGGTTATTTTTTGTTTGTGAAAGTTTAAATATGAAACTGTCTTACCAAACAAGAAGATTATTGTTTATATGAAAGGACAACAAAAATCAGGTTATTTCGCTCTGGTGGACTGAAAAAAAAAAAACGTGGAATGTGGAATCAAGCAGTAAACACTGTTTTTTGTGGATAGATGGATTTCTTGATTATATATTGAACTCAAAATGCAAAAGTTATATCCTCATCTGATCATTTCCTGTCAACAGACTTGTTTACATTCAAAGTGCAACTTTGACATGAAATTGAAAAGCTGTTATTCAAATCAGACACAAGTCAGGCAAGTAGATAATAATAACAGAATAGAAAATAAGAATGCTTTGGACACACACTGCACAGTAAGATATAAGAAGCAATTTTGATTCCAGCTATCTGATGTGCAAATGCTTTGGCAGATGGAAAGGATGTGCATCTAGGGCAAAGGCAGGAAGGAGGACAACCAATGAATTTGGGATACAACCAGTAACGTGCAAACACAATTTCACAGTAAGTTGACTCATTCTGGTGTGCCATGTCTGCTAAGATTAGCAAACATGTTTCTGTCTTTCCTTTGCAAGTTTAGTACCTCTGTGAAATGCACAGATCGATATTAGTAGTAACTTTTAACAGTTTTTCAGCATGAAGCTGATGGATGTTTACAAGCAGTTGCACACCTTGCTAAAATCCAAAGGCTTCCTATGGACTGTGTGTGTGTTATTTGATAAATAAAATACATTGATGACATTTTTTTTGAAAGTACACACACTATAGATAATTTTTACGTATTTGTTTTAAACAAATAATGAAATAAATTACACATAATATTCTTTTAGGATCTTTGGAGCCCCTGAATTAGCTTTGATCAAACCACCTAGAGGAAGTACTCTGGGTTTGTGCTAAATACCAAACTAGGGACAGCAAAATCGTCTCGGTTACGTATACTCGCACTGGACAGACCTTGTTCTTGTGCTCCTGCTCACGATCGTCAAACGGGGGCGGGCAGAAGGCCTGCAGCGTGATAGACCGAGCCACGTTAGTGGGAACCTTGGGGACATAGCCTGGCCTCGGGTGGAGAAAAGCCTTCGGCATCCCGGGCACAAACTCGAGCCACGTGAGAGAAACCGAGAGGGCCTGAAGATCCCCGACCCTCTTAAGCGAGGTCATAGCCAGCAAAAGAAGGGTCTTTAGAGAGAGGAGCTTGATAGGGAGCTCCTCCAACTGTTCAAAGGGTGCCTGGGACAGGCCTTGGAGTACTAAGGACAAGTCCCAGGCAGATACCCTGGTCTGTGCCGCAGGTCTCAGCCTTAATGTGCCACGGAGGAAACAAGTGACTAGGGGGTCCCTGCCCACGGACGCCCCACCCAGAGGTATGTGGTAAGCCGCTATGACAGCCACATAGACCTTCAAGGTGAAAGGGACAACCCTGCCGCAAATCTTTCCTGCAGGAACTCCAGCACTTTGCCAACATGGCTGGTAACTGGGTTCACCTGCCTCTCGCTACACCAAGAAGTGAAAACAAAGTGAACGAACTTGTCCTTATCTTTTATGGCCGATAAATTGAGCCAGAAATGTCTCTCCATGGCTACCAGAGCTGCCATCAAGCAGACGACAGAGTAGGCCGTCTCCCTAGTGGCCCGGAGAGACAAATCCACGGCCGGGTGAAGCTCTGCCACTGCCTCCGGGCCGATACCACCACCCTCATCGAGGTCCACCAGCAACTCCGCTTGTTAGGCCTGCAGCAGTGCCGAAGTATGAAGACACGCTTCAGCCTGGCTGGAAGCAGAGTATGCTTTCCCAACCAAAGACAATATGACACGCATTGGTTTAGTGGGGAGCACTGGAGCTTTAAGAGAGGATGCTGACTGGGGAACGAGGTATCCCGCAAGAGCCTCGTCCACTTTCGGCATCCCTCCATAACCATAGGGCTGAGCCCTTACAAGAGTGGCATACATAGCACTCTGCGGTGTATGCACTCTGTCGGAGGCTGGCCTTCTCCATGATCTCGACACCTTGGTATGGAAATCACGGAAGAAAGGCAGGGCCCAGCGCTGGGAAGCAAGCGTGACCGAGCGTTCTCTGCCCCCAGACAGACAACGCACATACTATGTGTATCCCTGCCCGTTATGAAATTTCTGCTCTTCCGCCATTATATATATATATATATATATATATATATATATATACATATATATAAAAAAAAAAATTTCACACACGCACAAAGTTTCCCTAACTTTTTAAACTAAATAGTGAAACTAAAGCACTCTCAGACACACAGCACGCTGAAGACACTTGACGCATTCACATGCGTTCGTCTCTCATTGGTTGCACAGATCTTCACGTGACTGAAGTCAGGGTATTTCCCCTAGCGCTTTGACGCAGCACGAGTTCCCATGAAAGGGAAATTATTATTTTACTATTTTACTTTATGCAATCATTTGAAGGTGTGAAAACCTGAAAACAACTGCCACATGTAATCGAACATTGTTTTCTTTATTTCTTTATTATTTTTTTCAAATATTTTTATTCTTTATTATTTTTTTCAAATATTTTTATTCTTTATTAATTTTATTGGACAATTAGCTATCTTGCAGACTATATAACATTGTTTTCAAATTCAATGCATATTGCATATACATACATTAATCTTTGTTACGTTATGTTATGTCTATTAATCAAAATGTATTTATTTTGGGAGAAGGATCAGCACCCAAGGTTGCTCCTATTTTCTTAGCTCCTATTGTCTCGATGGTGTTCAGTGTCTTTGACCAGATTGCCTGCAACAGCCATTTTAGGATTGTTTGTAATTTTATCTTTATGACTTAGATGTTCTCTTGGCTACCTTTAACTTTTCACAGACTTAAGAGCTGGTTTTAGAGCTGAAATGCCTTGTGAAATATTCTTAGCGCAATAATGTTGGAGATTTATTTTTAGGACTTTCTTCTAAATCTACTATTTGCTACTATTAGCCTTAAGATGTTTTGTGAATATGACCCCTAATTTCGGCTGAACCCTTCTCGCCCGTCAACAATCTTCACTTGGGACTTCATCTGTTTTTGTGGTTGCACTTAAGGATTTCCTGTATCAAAACAGAGTTTATCCCATTGAATTGTGAATATAATGGCTCTGGCTTACCGTTCTGGAATGCCCTATAGGTCTTCAAGCCCACTCTACAAGGAGCAAGGCTTCCTCATAGGCATGAGCGAGTGGAATGCCCATCAAGGACAACCTGATCTGCATCAGAAATGGCTTCGTCGAACACATTTGTCAGGTTCTACAATCTGAAGGTTTCTTAGATAGCTTTTTGGATGCTGTTGGTGCATCGGTGCAGCCCCTTTTTATTCGCAGTTACGTAGAATGCACAAAGCCATAGTAACAGATAACCTCCACCTCATGCCATACCGTTGTTCTCAGGAATGACCCAGATACGATAATGCTATATTAATGAACCAGGAGTTATTTTACAGTTACTGTGGCAGAGCAACAGGGAGAATTGTTGGGTGAAGTGCCGATTCACCACTTCCCTTTGTTAATATTACTATCTATTACAGCTGCAGTGGCTGTACTCATTTGTCTGAACTGTCATGACAGAAACTATCATGTCAGCTGTATGTATAATGTAAACTATTCCATGTTAGGCAAAGTGCTGGGCTAGATCTAGATCTGATCTAGACCTAGATCAGTTGGCTCCACAGCTGGTCAGACTGACTAATATTGCTCAACTCAGTCTTGAAATCGCTACCACAACCACCATGCTTTGCTGCTTTTTATCACATGCTGGGCGGCTGGATATGTATGCCTATGCTAATGGACTGAATTATTCTGTTATTCAACATGATAATTCTTCCCTATGAATATGTTGTGTCTCAAGGTTTGACTCTGCTGGTTCTGAACACCCTTTGCAGTAAAATGGTGTGACTTTATACATAATCCTTAGCATCAGGCTCATGCTGTGTTACTTACACTCAGGATTTTTTTCGTGACCATTCGCTTAATTAAGTCGAACGATTTTGAAGCAATGCCTTTCAGCACTACACCCACATTCTTGAATTTCATTGGCTAAAAACAGAGAAAGGTATAACACTATGTGTAGTATACCATTGAGGCTACACAAAAAAACATCTTAGGTTATGTATGTACCGTTAACCTTAGTTCCCTAAGGAGGAACGAGACGCTGTGTTGAAAACGCTAGGTGAATACCTTGGCATGTAGTCTTATGAAGTACTGTGAAATCAATCGCGTGATTCCGGAATGATCATCGCGGGTCGGTGACGTCATGCAACCGCGAGGTGCCAGAAACCGGAAGCGGCAGCTCAGGGAGTGTCTGAAGCAAGCCCAGAGGCGCAAGGAGCTGAGGCAAGCGATGCAGCATCTCGTTCCCCCTTAGGGAGCTAAGGTGACAAACCTAACCCGAGACATTACGTTTCATGGGAACTCGAGGGTCCCGAGGAGAAGAACAGCAGGTTGGTCCTGCGCCACAGGGAGACCTATACGATGCCTCTTTTATACCTGCAGTCACACACATGATGATATCATAGAAGACAGCCAGCCAATGTCAAGTTCATTATCATGCTTAGAATAATGCTTCAGACATGTGTCATACCAGAGGTATTCCCAATAGCGACCCCTAGGGGGTACAGCATCTCATTTCCTGTTCTCAGGAAACCATGGTTCCCTATCAGTCAGTCACGTTCGACGTTACGTCGGACTGACGTCATGGGGTCTCGATTGGGAGCCCAATCACCTCCCAATATAACTAAACGCGCCAATGAACATTGGCTAGTGAGATTTGCATGCCGAGTCCCGCCCCACCCGGCTTCCGGGTATAAATAGGACCGGCATCGCTCACTTCATTCATACTTTTGCTTCGGAGCCGAGCGGTTGTAAGCAGCCGTTCATTCTGATCACCTTCAAAGAGCGCGTTCTTTTCCGGCTGGAAATACGGTGCGACAGCGGTGGTGCGCGTCTTCCCAGCAACGTGTTCCCCCCTGTGTGCCTCGGTTGGAAGAGCAGTTCCTCTAAAAGAGCAAAACGCGGACGATTAGCGTCTTTTTCAAGATGCCTTTTCGTCCGTGTGTTTCTGGATGCGGTCGTTTCCTGACCTCATCTGACGGCCATGAGCGCTGTTTCTCGTGTCTGGGCAGACAGCACGCTGAGAGAGCGCTTGTGGATGGTTCATGCTCTCATTGCGGGGGCATGACCATGTCGGTGTTGCGGTCGCGGCTCGCCCTCTGTGATACAGAGGTTCGAGCGCCCTCTGCTGCTACCCATATCCCCTCTGCCTCTCATGGTAGAGCTGTGGGGTTGGTTAGCACTCTGGGAGACCTGAGGGTTACAGTGGGAGCTACCTCGTCGGGCCAGCCCCTACGAACCTCCCACTCCTCTTGCACACCGTGTGCCGTCGAGCTGCCAGATGAGCCGCCAGGTCCCCCACGTGAGGTGCCTCGGGTCTCGTTTGGCGCTCCGGATGAGGATCGGATGTCGATCGCTGCATCGGAGAGTGGGCTGTCATCCTCGGGTGAGGAAGCCGAGCAGCGCCCCTCGGGCGTCGCTGCTCGTGTGGAATCAGATCGGGAGATGATGGCCATGCTTTCCCGGGCTGCCGCGGGCATCGGGCTTGAGTGGAACCCTCCACCGTCGCCCGAGCGCTCGCGGCTGGATGATTGGTTTCTGGGTGAGGAGCGGGGTTCACAGCCCCGCTCCGCTCCGGTGCCTTTCTTCCCGGAAGTGCATGAGGAGGTCAGTAAGTCGTGGAAGGCACCTTTTACTGCCCGAAGCCGCTCTCTGGTCTCCTCCGCTCTCACTACCCTCGATGGCGGGGCTGCCAAGGGTTACGCGGACATTCCCCAGGTGGAGCGTGCAGTTGCGGTGCACTTGTGCCCGCAAAATGCTGCCACCTGGCGCAATCGTCCGCGCCTCCCGTCCAAGGCGGGTAAGACGACGGCAGCCCTGGCTGCCAAGGCTTACAGCGCCGCTGGACAGGCAGCTTCTGCCCTGCATGCCATGGCCATCCTGCAGGTCCATCAGGCAAAAGCTCTTAAAGAGCTGCACGAGGGTAGCTCTGAGCCGGGGTTGATGCAGGAACTGCGCACGGCGACTGACTTCGCCCTCCGGGCGACTAAGGTCACGGCGCGGGCCCTCGGCCAGACGATGTCCACACTCGTGGTCCAGGAGCGCCATCTCTGGCTGGACCTGGCTGAGATGAAGGACGCCGACAAAGTTCGCTTTCTCGACGCCCCCGTCTCCCAGGCTGGCCTCTTCGGCGACACCGTCGTGGACTTCGCTCAGCAGTTCTCGACGGTGCAGAAGCAGACTGAGGCGATAAGCCACATCTTGCCCCGGCGGGATTCTGCCAAACCGCCGCGGGCTGTCCCTCAGCCTGCTCGCCGCCGAGGGCGCCCCCCTGCGGCTGCAAAGGGTCCGGCCGGACCGGAGACCTCCCGTCCGGCCCCTCCCCCCCGCAGGAAGGCGACGCAGCCCGTCCAGACCGCTAAACCCTCCAAGAAAAAATCAAAGCGGCCCTGAGACGGGCGACCCAGAGATGGTAGGACCTGCTCGTTCCCAGGAGCTGGTGAGGGCACCACTCCTTCCCCCGGAGGAGGGCCGGGCGGAGAATCTTTTGTTTCTTTCTGTTCCGCCACTGGCCCCAGGGCCAGTGGTACCCACATTTTCAATAAAAGAGCAGTTTCCTCCATCTCTGGGTCATACTCGGTCCAAGCTGACAGTGGGCGACGCACTGCTTCCCCCCTCTCAGCCGACCTCTCTTTCGCCACGGACAGGGAGCGGGCAGTCCCAGGACGCGCTGCCTCCTTGCCCCTCCCTTCCAGGCCCCTCACGGGGGCTATGGAGCCAGGTAAGTGCACCACACGCACTGCCACGACTCCAGGACGCCATGCCTCCTGGGTTGGGCCTCAGAGCTCCCTGCTGCCCCCCCGCGGGTTCGTCGGTCGTCCCCTTGGTGCCTCTCGAACGGAGTTTGGGTGCCTGGTTAGCGCTTCCCACTCCGTCTCGTTGGCTCATTCGGACAATCAGACTCGGCTATGCGATTCAGTTCGCCAGGCGGCCCCCCAGGTTCAGCGGCGTTCTGACTACCTCAGTGGCAGGCAAGGACGCCCCTGTACTTCGGGAAGAGATCGCTGTCCTCCTGGCGAAGGGCGCGATCGAGCCTGTCCCTCCAGCCGAGATGGAGTCGGGGTTTTACAGCCCCTACTTCATCGTTCCCAAGAAAGGTGGGGGGTTACGGCCTATCCTGGACCTGCGTGCCTTGAATCGGACCCTACACAGGCTTCCGTTCAAAATGTTAACGCAGAGACGCATCCTCACGTGCGTCCGTTCCCAGGACTGGTTTGCAGCAATCGACCTGAAGGACGCGTACTTTCATGTCTCGATCCTCCCTCGTCACAGACCGTTTCTTCGCTTTGCGTTCGAGGGTCGGGCATACCAGTACAAGGTCCTCCCCTTTGGTTTGTCCCTGTCTCCCCGCGTCTTCACCAAAGTCGCGGAGGCTGCCCTTTCCCCCCTCAGGGAGATGGGAGTCCGCATCCTGAATTATCTCGACGACTGGCTCATTTTGGCACAGTCGCGGGATCGGGTGTGCAAGCACAGGGACTTGGTGCTCAGACACCTCAACCATTTGGGGCTTCGGGTCAACTGGGAGAAGAGCAAGCTCTCCCCTGCGCAGAGCATCTCTTTTCGCGGTTTGGAGTTGGACTCGGTCTCCATGTCAGCACGTCTCACCAACGAACGTGCACAGTCAGTGTTGAACTGCCTGAAAGTAGTCAGGCGGAAAACAGTGGTCCCACTGAAACAGTTTCAGAGGCTCCTGGGGCATATGTCATCCGCAGCCGCTGTAACACCGCTCGGATTGATGCATATGAGACCACTTCAACACTGGTTACGGGACCGAGTCCCGAGGTGGGCTTGGCACCAAGGCGCATTCCGTGTGGCAATCACACCGGCTTGTCGCCAGACGTTCGGCCCTTGGTCGGACCTTGCTTTTCTACGGGCCGGAGTTCCCCTAGGGCAAGTGTCCAGGCATGTTGTTGTTACAACAGATGCCTCCACCACGGGCTGGGGTGCCGTGTGCATCGGGCATGCTGCCTCGGGCTCCTGGACAGGACCCCGGCGGCAGTGGCATATCAACTGCCTCGAGTTGCTAGCGGTACACCTTGCCTTGCGCCGGTTCCGACCGTTGCTGCAGGGCAAGCATGTACTGGTCCGCACGGACAACACATCGACCATGGCGTACATCAACCATCAGGGTGGTCTACGCTCCCGTCGCATGTCGCAACTTGCCCGCCACCTCCTCCTTTGGAGTCAGCATCGGCTCAGGTCGCTGCGTGCCGTTTACATTCCGGGCGAGCTCAATCGTGCAGCCGACGCGCTCTCACGACAGCTCACGTTCCCGGGAGAATGGAGACTCCACCCCCAGGCGGTCCAGCTGATCTGGAGTCGATTCGGGGAAGCGCAGGTAGACCTGTTTGCTTCCCGGGAATCCTCCCACTGCCAGTTGTTTTTTTCCCTGACCGACGGGACCCTCGGCACGGATGCACTGGCACACAGCTGGCCCCGGGGCCTACGCAAATATGCGTTCCCCCCAGTGAGCCTTCTTGCACAGACCCTGTGCAAGGTCAGGGAGGACGAGGAGCAGGTCTTGTTAGTTGCGCCATACTGGCCCAACCGGACCTGGTTTCCAGAACTCTCACTCCTCGCGACAGCCCCTCCCTGGCGCATTCCCTTGAGGAAGGACCTGCTTTCTCAGGGACAGGGCACCATTTGGCACCCGCGTCCAGATCTTTGGAACCTCCATGTGTGGTCCCTGGACGGGATGCGGAAGACTTAAGTGCCCTACCACCGGCGGTGGTAGACACTATCACTTCGGCTAGAGCCCCCTCCACGAGGCTGGCATATGCCTTGAAGTGGAGTCTATTCTCTGAGTGGTGTTCTTCCCGGCGGGAAGACCCCCGGACTTGCCCGATCAGCTCTGTGCTTTCCTTCCTTCAAGGTGGGTTGGAGCGGCGGCTGTCCCCCTCTACCTTGAAGGTATACGTCGCCGCCATTGCAGCTCATCATGTTCCCGTCAATGGCAGGTCTCTTGGAAAGCACGACCTGGTCATCAGGTTCCTGAGAGGGGCCAGGAGGTTAAATCCTCCTAGGCCGCCCCTCTTTCCCTCCTGGGACCTCTCTGTCATTCTCTCAGGCCTACAGAGAGCTCCCTTCGAGCCCCTCGAGTCAGTGGAGCTCAAGATCTTGTCTCTCAAGACAGTGCTCCTGACTGCACTCGCTTCCTTCAAGAGGGTAGGGGACCTGCAGGCATTTTCGGTCAGTGAAACGTGCCTTGAATTCGGGCCGGCCTGGTCTCACGTTGTCCTGAGGCCCCGGCCTGGATATGTGCCCAAGGTTCCCACCACTCCCTTTCGGGATCAGGTGGTGAACCTGCAAGCACTGCCCCGGGAGGAGGCAGACCCAGCCCTCGCGTTACTGTGTCCCGTCCGTGCACTACGTGTCTATGTGGACCGCACGCAGAGCTTCAGGAGCTCCGAGCAGCTCTTTGTCTGTTTTGGGGGACAGCAGAAGGGAAAGGCTGTCTCCAAACAGAGGTTGGCCCACTGGATAGTGGATGCCATCGCCCTGGCATATCAGGCTCAGGGCGAGCCATGCCCCCTGGGGGTGAGGGCGCACTCCACACGGGGTGTTGCTTCCTCCTGGGCGTTGGCGCGTGGCGCCTCTCTGACAGACATCTGCAAAGCTGCGGGCTGGGCGACACCTAATACATTCGCGAGATTCTACAATCTCCGAGTGGAGCCAGTTTCTTCCTGTGTGCTGGGAACAAACAGGTGACCGGCTCGGTGTCCTGCTTGCGGCGCCATGCCCTTTAATAAGGGGATACTAGCGCTTATCTACTCCTCAGGTGAGTTCCCCGTATGGCGAACCCTGATTCGAGTTCCTCCTGCATCCTTCGGTCGCGGACGCGGCGGAGGCGTCTGACGCCAGGCCCAGTACTCGAGTGCATGCCCCAGTGGTCAGCCCTTGTACTGGACTAGATGCCCATATGGCGAGATTCCCTCTTGGTAATCCCATATGTGTACGCTCCACGGTACGGTTTCCCTCTGGGTAAACCCGTGTCTTTCCCTTGGCAGTTCTGTTCTGCCAGTCTCTTTGGTACGCGTTCCTCCCTGGGGTAGGACCTACCATGGGGACTTACATATGTCATACTGCCCCTCGGGTCAGTCCATATGTGTCCTACCGCACAATACCTCCCCCTTGGGCAGGGTGTGGTCTCCGTAGCGTCTGTACGCTCCCCCAGCGTTGATAACTAAGCGGGTCGAGCTGATCTGCGGAATTGAGATCCGAAGCTCTCTTCCCTGTGAGGCTCACGTAGGAACAGCAGCTTAGACCTTCCTCACGTTGGCCTTTTTCCTCCGTCCTGACCGGTGTGGAGGCCTAAGTCGGCTTACGCGGGGCGCTGGGTAGGTTACGTCCTCGGAGGCAATTGTCTTGGCACGCCACTGCTTGCCAACATCTGCATCTCCGATTCTCGTAACACGGCTTAGTGCCTGTGGCGCTTTCCATAGGGACCCCATGACGTCAGTCCGACGTAACGTCGAACGTGACTGACTGATAGGGAACGTCTAGGTTACTATTGTAACCCCCGTTCCCTGAAGGAGGGAACGGAGACGTTACGTCCCCCGGCCACAGGCCTGAGCCACCGCTGAGACCGGGATACACTCTCGGCTCCTCAGCAAAATATGAATGAAGTGAGCGATGCCGGTCCTATTTATACCCGGAAGCCGGGTGGGGCGGGACTCGGCATGCAAATCTCACTAGCCAATGTTCATTGGCGCGTTTAGTTATATTGGGAGGTGATTGGGCTCCCAAGCGAGACCCCATGACGTCAGTCCGACGTAACGTCTCCGTTCCCTCCTTCTTTTTTTTGAAAATTAAGTGCCGCAGAGCCATGGCATTTTTTTCAAAAACAATGTGAAGAATCGTATACTGACCCCAAACTTTCATACCAGTCAAAATATCCGTAATCATAATTTTCTATGATACCAGGCAGGAAAAGATACATTTTGCCTTAGAGTAAACATGTACTTATAACTGTAGTTGTGAATCAGTAAGATCAATCAACAAATGAGTTTTGATAATTTTGATCAAAGCAGTAAGTTTTGATAATTTTCACAAAATGTTTTGCAACAAGCTGAGAATATCGCGCTTTTATCAAAGACTACATCCAGATCGGATTCAGAAAGATAATCAAACATAGATGTAGTAGATCGAGTCCATCAATACCCCTAAAGCTTGTCCAGACCAAAACACTTCCTGGGTTCACATTTCATTCGAGCACATTAAGCGTTTTTGATCTAATGTTCATCAAAGCATTATTTTACATATGCAATATGACACACAGAAGATGTGTCATAGTGCACCCTACTGTATAACAGCGAAAATGCAGAAAGCCAGAATTTTCTTTAAATTGCGGGGAAAGTGTTAACGTGTTTTAGATGAATATGAAGTTTTCAAATGTTATAACATTTCAGTTTTTAATACATCCAATTCTCATTATTGAATTAGGTAAGTTAATCGCTACTGAAAGGAATGAAAACTTTCATTATCATTAAATGTGCAGCATTAGCTTTTACACATAACTGTTAAAATGCTATTGTAGTTGACACAGGAAGAATTACATTCTCAGATGTCCATTGTGATGAAACTGAAGCCCAGAGACATGGTCGATCAGCAGCTCAGGGGTTTGTTGTGTGTTCAGCAGGCAATGGCCTAATGAGGTCTAGTGAGTAATGGTTCTCTTGTTAGGTAATGAAACACTGTCAGCCCCTCAGACTCAGTTCAGCACATTTGCAAGTATGTTTGGGGTGTTAATTACTAATGCTATCACACTGGATTTCTAAGGGATATTTTTTATATGAACTGTTTTTCAGAGAGCATTGTCAGGAAAACATTTTATTTGCATCTCACAGTGACAGCAAATTAAGAATTGTAAAGACTGTATTGTAAAGTTCTTTGATTTGCATATCCTTTCCATCTTAACTTTCACTGTTTTGTTGGTTGCTCTCAATTTCCAGACAGCTGGGGGTGTCTGACTCTGGATTGCTTTTTTACTTGGCTGGTCCACTGAGAGAACCTACACAAGCTTACTGAAGCTCCAGTCACGATCATTCTGTCTCAAGAAGATGCCTGCCACTTTGATGATGCCCAGAGGCTTTAAAGGCTACACTACAATAACCGACACAAGTGGTCTTCAAACTTTTTAGGTATATACACAATTTATATCATCCAAGTACAACTAAGTCACAATGTTCTCCATGTATTATTTTAATCCTATACATTTTTTAGAAGTCTTTTTTTTTAATACAATCTTACATTGGTTTAATTGCTTTCATCCATCCATTGAAAGTCCACACAACCAAAATTTGACGGCATTATAAAGTACAAAAAGAGATATTGTTAAAATAATCCATATATGAACACTCAATAAACATGAAGAATTATAATGCTATAGGAGCTTGCTCAAGTACTGAGGAGCTAAACCAATTAGAGCTTTGTAAGTATTCAGCAGGATTTAGCAATGTATGGAATGTTTAATAAGGAGTTAATGCAGTGTTGACAGACACAAGTTAATATGGTCATACTTCCTGGTTCCAGTGAGAACTCTAGCTGCTGCATTTTGAACCAGCTGTAGTTTGAGTGTGTAAAGTATGCAATTACAATAATATAGCCTTGGGATCATAAATGCTTAAATTAACATGTCTTCATCTGAAATTTCACACAAGAGAGCCAGCTTCTTGTAATCAAAGCAAGGCATGGCAAGAAGATTCAACATCTTGTTCAACATTGGACTACAGTTGTAACCTGAGACATTCCCTTTTGAGGGAACTAATGCCAGTTCCCACTAGGCAACTGATGCCTGTCTTAGTGTGAAGCTGAAAACGTCTCAGGTTACGCAAGTATCCATAGTTCCCTGAGAGGGAACGAGATGCTGTGTCACAAAGCGCTATGAGAATGTCCTAGCGTAATTGTCACTGAAGCACAAATTGAAAAAACTGAGTGAATTCACGTAGGGGACGCGATGAGGCAGGAGTATAAAGGCACACCGAAATCCAGAAATGGAAGCTTGCCCAGTGTCTGAACAAGCACACATGCGCAGGAGCTGAGGCTACGTGACGCAGCGTCTTGTTCCCTCTCAGGGAACTATGGCTACATACGTAACTTGAGACGTTCTCTTTCTAGGGAACTCGAGCTGCGTCATGAAGCGCTATGGGAATGAGATGCTAACGCCGCCTCAACGAACGAAGTATGCCACCCGAATGTGTTCCAGGGACCCGACCGCAAGAAGGCCAGCCCCTCTAGGAAAAGTCTCGACTAAACCCAACCGGAACACAACGGTTTCCCGGAGGACAACCTTATTCCTACTTGTTCACAGGGCAGGGGGGTCAGCGAAGCGCAGGGAGTAAAACCCACTAACAACAACCTGAGGGAGCCCGCCATCCATACCACAGAGCCAACTGACTTAAGCCGTGGCGATCGGTAGCATCCCTCTTAAGGAGTAAGAGAACGAGGCACACAGAGTGCTATAACTACACCACACTAACCCCCTTTTTTCTCTTTTTTCTCTCCTTTTTTTTCTTTTTTCTCTCACCCAGAGGGTGACTCCAAGGGAGCCCCAACTCGACGTAAAGCCTTCCACAGAAGGCGGACATCCCAGCCAGCGGCAGCCTAGAGAAGACTAGGCTCTAATCAAGTTGAAATGCATAGAGAAGAATGGTCTAGGACCCTCTTAAGAGGGGCGACCAGTCGCGACCTCACTGCAAGGACGCCACCAGGGCCGTCTGAAAACCCTGCACTGCCTGGCTCTGACAGGAGCCAGTGCACTCAACTCATTAAGAAATAATCTCACTTTTCTTTTCTTTTTCAAGGCTTCTTACTCCTAGCCTTACTCCCCTCCCTCCTAGCCTGAAGCACAACCCTCAGGTCTGGCTTCTCGGCAGACTTTAAAGCAGGACAATGAGCATGTCGACCCGCGCCTGCAGACTCATCTAAAGGCTGTCGGGTGGAGGCTCTATACGTATACGTCTCAAAAGGAGGAGGAGGTGTTAGGCAAAGGACTGCGGCTTCTCTTCCGTGGCAGAACCTTCCTGAACACAGCCTGTTGCTTCGCTGCCTCCTGGAACTTTTCCACGGCTGTCTCGACAGCACCACCAAAAAGCACAGGGGGCACCAACGGGGCATCAAGGAGAGCGACCTTATCAGCCTCTTTAAGTGACATAAGGCTGAGCCACAGGTGCCTCTCTATCACCACCATAGAGGCCATGGCCTGACCTGCAGCCCCCGTGGCTTCCTTAGAAGCGCAAAGGGTTAAGTCGGTAGTTCTGCGGAGCTCTGCAAGAGAGTCTGGGTCCAGAGCGCCATCCCTATCCAGATTACCCAATAACTCCGTCTGATATGCCTTGTCACTGAGAAGCCCTGGCCCGAAAGAGCCGAGGAGACCCTCAGTGATTTAGATGGGAGTATAGGGTCCTTCAATGGGTCAGTGTGTGGAGCGAGGTAGTCAGCCAGAGACCCCTCAACCTTGGGCATTGAACCGTAACCCACCACAGAAACCCCGGAGACAGAGGCATAATGCGCGGTTGTTTTAGAGTGCACCCGATGTATACCCCGGTTTCGCCCAGGACCTCGCCACCTCAGGGTGTTGGTCCGGGACAATCAGCAACCCCTTCCTTTGAGGTGGGAGTCGGGGAGAGAGGAAGCGCTCATCCAACATACTTCTAGGACGTGGCTCTAGCAAAGGCGCGAGAAACCACGTCCCTCATCTCCATATACGCAGGCGATGTCGGAACATTCGCGCTGCTAGCTTCCTCTATACAGTCGACATCCAGCTCCTCAGAGCCGGATTGTCCCAGGAGACCGAATCCACAGAATCCGGCGGGCCTGCCCTCGAGCGAGCCACGTCATCCCGGAGAAGGGGGGATGTACACGGAAGGGCACGAGCCCGGTCAGAACCCGAGTCCAACCCCTCCGCGAGGTCCATCCGCTATCCGTGCTTATAACACAGCATAACAACTATCCTGAAGGGTAAACACCAAAGGAAAAGCCATAGAACACGCAATGCTTCTAGTGGAATGTGCTATTATTACCATTGGTTAATGCATTGCGGGCTTCTGATAGGCCAAAGAAAGCACCTGCACAATCCAGTTAATAACTGTTTGTTTGGAGTTTGGGGATCACAAACTGACATTTACATTTATGCATTTGGCAGACACTTTTATCCAAACCAACTTACATTGCATTCAATGAATCAGTTACCTGGGAACAAACCCATGACCTTGGCATTGTAAGCACCAGAAAAGCTACAGGGAAGGATGTTTGGATCCTGAGTGATCCAAAACACACAAATAGCTGGTCTGAAAAGTTGCACTTGATGGTAGGATACAGATATCGATTTCCTGAGGGCTCCAAGGAGGAGTGGTTAATATTTGTCCTTCCCCAGGGGGGACAACCCTCTGAGTCCCGACTCTCTCATGTCAGGGTCTCTTTCCTGAAGCCTTCCTTCCTCGGTCCTCAGATCCATCTTCTTGCTAGGAGGCTTCAGGTAAGAGGGTTGCTTCAACCCCCAAGCTCTCTGAGAGAAGTTCTAGGAGCAATTATTTCTTTTTTTTTTGTTCCTATGGGAGGAAATCATGGATGGCTGTGACTCCTTTGGACTAAACGTGGCAAGGCAGATATTGTTTAAATGCAGCTGAATGCCTCTTCGCTTCTTGGAACCTCTCGACGACTCGCTGACTGCGTCCCCGAAGAGCCAAGAAGGCAAGAGCGGGGCAACTCAAACATCCTTCAAATTCCCAGAACAAAACTTTGCAGCATGGGTGAAAGGGGCTGTGGAATGCTCTCCCAGACTACCTGAGGGCCCCACAAACTACTGTTGCTTTTAAACGCAACCTAAAAAAATTTCTTTTCACAAAAGCTTTCAAATGAATGTGTTTTAGAGGTTTTTATTATTTTGTTTTCTTTTTCTATTAAATTACTTTGATTTTTAAGTGTACCCTAGATGCTCTGTATCACTTTGAGATTACAGAAATATAAAGTGCATTACAAATAAAATTTATTATTATTATTATTATTATTATCATTGAGGGGGAAAGCCCTGTCCTTATTTCAGATCTCAAATAAGTTCAGCAACAAATATCTCTCCGCCACCACCATAGCTGCCATGGAGTGACCGATGGTATGGACCATGTCCTTGGTGATGCGGAGAGACAGTATACTTATATACTAGCCCAGCATACTTCTGTAATGCCGACGGGTTCAAACTCCTTCTGTTCAACCTCCTCTTGACCGTTCGAGGTCCTTCAACAGATCGGTTTGGTATGCCTGCATGATAGCAAGCACTGCAACCATTTCATGATGGTTTGGTGGGCATGATTCAGGGACGACACCACACTGGCTGTACACCCTATAATGTTACTGAGGCTTAATTTAGATGGATTAGATAAACGATATTTCCACAACTTAGACAATTCATTGAGCAAATCCGGAAAACATGGTAAGCTCTGATGTGAAGGTTGTTTCAAACTCATTTCTGTGCCTCCTGCCTTTTTTTAGGGCCAGTCGATGTTTAATTTTTGCAATTGCACAAGTCACAACATCCTCATAGGTGGGGTCATGAGATGCTTTGAATGCAGGCAGCTCAAGCATCAGGCTCCCACTCAGAGTCGCAGGAGCCGCACAGAGGGCTTCTGTCTCAGGATTGGGAGCATTGGAGCTAGACGAAGAGGACTGAGAAAGTGCCTCAGCAGTCTCAAGTACCTGTGCCAGCTCCATCTGCGAACCCAATGATCTGAGATAGCGCAAGACTTTTAATGGAAAGATATGGACCTGACTAATGCCACCACATGTAAGCAACCGTATTCATTCTCATGCCTAATCTCTGATGGTAGATCTGTGAGGACTCAAAATCAGATGTTTTTTGTCGCATAATTTCTTGCTGTTTATGCATCAGTGAATCAAGCCAGTTATTAAATGGTCTTCATGCTGTTCAGTGTTGTAGAATAGAAATCATCTGTAATTTAAATAGTGATTACATTATAAACAGAAAGCAAGGAAAGAACACTTCCTTTACAAATGCGTGATTAACTGAGTTCAGCTCTCTTGACAAAATGCACATTATATTCAATGACCCAGTCCACACTACACACTGAATCTCTTATTCACATCATGTTTTCACTGTCTTAGTTATTATTAAAGGTATATTATTAAAGAATTTGTGAGAGTACAGAAACAAGTTGTGCACACTGCAGATATGGCTATGATCAGCTACCATGCTCAGTACTGCAATCATTTATTCAATAGGAGTAGATTTGAGCATTAACACTTTTCCTGATTTTTTAAGTTGTAAACGTACTAAAAGTTTTGAAAAAAAGTTCCACATGTAATAATTTTTATCTTATGCAAAAATGTATGCAGTAGCAGTGGCCAATGTACATCAGTCTTGAAGGAGATACCACCTTTAAATGTAAAATCAGGGTGTAAATGGGCTTAAATTAATCTTATTTTTATCTTTACAGTTTTTGATATACTATTAAAATCCTGCATTTTGTGTGCACATTAGTAAATAATAGTAATAATAATAAATGCTATTCATGACTCTGTTAATGCTGCCTCCTGTTAACACCCATTTATTAGACACATACAACATGGCTCTGTAAAGGGCTGTTTATGCTGAAGCTTTTGCTACAGATTTCAGATGTTCTGACTTACAGTGAGATTGTCTGAAATGTAGCCTTCGGTTTGCTATAGAATACAGTGAGAAATATTACTTATGGCATGCAAGTAATGGACTGAGACCCTGTAAAAATATCACCATACATTCTTCAGTATATCAAAAATCTTGAGACTGGAGTTTTCACTGAGAAGCACAATTATGTGGTTTATATAATGCTTTTCTCCTATCGCTAATCTTATACAAGTATATGTAAACATACTTAAAAGGGTCAATATCGTTCTAAAGACTTATAGTGGTATGTCACTTTACACAATAATCAGATGAAATTCTGTCTGCCTTCAGAAGATTTGTAACTCCTTTTCCGTGCCATAAAAAAAGAAAGCAAATTATTTTGGCTTGCTCATTAAATTAAATAATTTTTTAAGGGGTATTCCTTTATACTTTAAAGTTTTGAAATAAACATGTGGCCACTGATATGCTTTAGAATTTGTGTTTAAACAATTATTAATCAAACTCCCAGGTGTTTGATTGCCTCTGTGATTTATATTTATGATTGCCTCTTTGATTACTTGACAAGCTAAACTCATGAGGTTGGATTGAGAAAATTAAACCAATTACTGAGGGGAGATCTTGCCAGTCCAGCATATTCTACTAAGTCTCACATCAGTAATGATGTGGATTCCCCACAAGATAAGGAGGCCTTCAGAGACCCAAAAATAACTGCTTCACCACCTCTGCAGACCATGTTTCCCCTCAAAAGTTATGTGCTTTTTACACACACACAAACACAAACACAGAACAACAACAATTAGTACTTTCCACAACTGCCACAATGTCAGGGTGTTGTGTGGTTGCTGAGGAGTTCTGAAGGTTTTAAGGGAATTGCTACAGAATACAGTTGCTAAGGTGTTTTGGGCGGTAACAATCTAGTTACTTCTTGGCCCAGAACTTCTTGGCTAGTTACTTCTTGGTCCAAATGTGTATCTAAAATTGTATACTATAATTTCATGCAGTATTCCATACATTACTCCATTAATATATTACACTTGAAGGAGTGAATGAAAATGGGTGAGAAAATCTGAGTGGACCATTTTCTGATGAAATGCAGGAAATATACCTGCCACGCACAAATTATATGTATTGTATTGGTGCACTTCATAATGGCCACTATGGCTTTGGCACAACTTTCCCCTTTACTGTTCTTTTTTTTGTGCATGTTTGTCACACTAAATGTTTAAGATTATCAAACAAATTTAAATATTTGTCAAAGATTACACAAGTAAACACAAAATGCAGTTTTTAAATGAAGGATTTTTTCTTTAAAATGTTCTTGTGTCCTAACAGAGAATATGTACTTCTAAATAATTAGAAAATAACAACATTACAATCTTGCTATGAGTCAGGTAGCTCTTGTTGATATTTGTGATAAAGTTTCAGGGCAGCTTTATATTATCATCTGTGAGTCATTACAAGTGACTGAATGTGTATGTGTACATGGAAGAGAGAGAGAGAGCAGAGATATTTTTGAAATTGTCGTTTTGTTGTGTTTGTCATGTTTACTTCAATGTCTTTGTAGTTTTTGATGTTTTTGATGTGGTGAGCTGAAAAGGTCTTTGAAATAAATGAAATAATTTGCAGAAGTGATATAGAACTGTAATTGTGGTCAAGACCTGCCTGGAACTTCTTTGGAAAATAATCACACATCAGTCAACCGATCAGAATTAGGCATCCAGCAGCTTTGTGGATGGTAAGAAACAAACAACAACAATAAACACTTTAGTTCCTTTTATGTGTGTTCACTCGCCATTACATCAGTAGCTATGGGAACACCCTCTGGTGTGATGATTGTCTGAAGCATGTACAGAATTACATAAATTCAGACGGTGCAAGTTTTTTTTTTTTAACAAAGTTAACTGTGCATTTTTTTTCATGGGCTTGTCGTCAGTACCCATATACAGTGGGTGCAGAAATTTTTAAGACCCCCTTAAATTTTTCACTCTTTTTGTATATTGTAGCCACTTGCTAAAATCATTTATGTTCATTTTTTTCCTCATTAATGTACACACAGCACCCCATATTGACAGGAAAACAGAATTGTTGACTGTGGCGAGCAGGGCGGGGTCGAGGGACCGTGAGAGTCACGAGAGCCGGTGGTGTGATGGATAATGAGCGACACCTGCGAGCCACCAGTGTCTCTCGCCTTCACTGTCGTCGCTCCTCCTTTAATGTCTCCGCTCCTCCATGAGAATTGAGAGACACCGGTGGCTCGCAGGTGTCGCTCATTATCCATCACGCCACCGGCTCTCGTGATGCTCTCACGGTCCCTCAACCCCGCCCTACTCACCACATTGACATTTGCAGATTTATTAAACTATTAAACTTTACTCAAATATTTAACTCAGGTGCTGTGCATTTTTTCTGATCATCCTTGAGGTGGTTCTACACCTTCATTTGAGTTCAGCTGTGTTTGATTAAGTCAAGTCAAGTCAAGTCACCTTTACTTATATAGCGCTTTTTACAATACAGATTGTTTCAAAGCAGCTTTACATTGGTCACATGAAAACATTATAAACAAAGTTTGTTTGGCTTAATGGCAGCCTTAAAAGAGCAGGCGAATTAATACAATTGATGAATATTAAGAGCTAAGTTATGATTATTGATCGATTTGATTGATTGATAGTTTGATTATTATATTGATAATTAAAGTCTAATATTAAGTCTAATTTGGTCCGATTGGAGATGGGTTCATAATCTACACCGGGGAGGGTTTAGTAGAGTCACGGTCTCCGCAGACACTTCAGGGCAGTGCTGTGCTCGTGTCCAGGTGCAGGTCCTTCATCTGATCTGGATACGGCCCGGATCCGGCTGACCATGGTAACCTCGGAATAAACAGAGAATAATATCAGCGTAGATGCCATTCTTCTTCTGATGTATCGAGTACATCAGATGTTATGAGAATGTTCCCGGTTCCGGCTGACCTAAATTATGCAGCCTAAAAATCATTTTACATGATTTGGATTAAAAATGTATGTATAATGTGTTATGTGTATGCCAGCTTGAAGAGATGTGTTTTTAGTCTAGATTTAAACTGACAGAGTGTGTCTGCTTCCCGAACTGTATTAGGAAGACTGTTCCAGAGTTTAGGAGCTAAATAGGAAAAAGATCGACCGCCAGCAGTTGACTTTGATATTCTAGGTATTATAAGCTGGTCAGTATTTTGGGATCGCAATAGACGTGAAGGACTATAATGTGTTAGGAGATCGATCAAGTACTGTGGAGCTAAACCCTTTAATGCTTTGTAAGTCATTAGCAAGATTTTAAAATGAATTCGGTGTTTAATAGGAAGCCAGTGCAGGTTTGACAGAACTGGGCTAATATGCTCATACTTCCTGGTTCTAGTAAGAACTCGAGCTGCTGCATTTTGGACCAGATGGAATTTGTGTATTAAGCGTGCAGGGCAGCCACTTAGTAAAGCATTACAATAATCTAGCCTTGAACTCATGAACGCATGAACTAACTTTTCCGCATTTGTCTTAGAGAGCATATGTCGCAATTTAGATATATTTTTAAGATGGAAGAATGCTGTTTTACAGATGCTAGAAACATGGCTTTCAAATGAAAGATTGGTATCAAAGAGCACACCCAGGTTTTTAACTGACGATGAAGACTTGACAGAAGAGCCATCAAAGTGTTAGGCAGTAGTCTAGATTATTACGTGCAGAACTTTTTGGTTTAATAATTAGAATCTCTGTTTCCCTATCAGTCAGTCACGTTCGACGTTACGTCGGACTGACGTCATGGGGTCTCGCTTGGGAGCCCAATCACCTCCCAATATAACTAAACGCGCCAATGAACATTGGCTAGTGAGATTTGCATGCCGAGTCCCGCCCCACCCGGCTTCCGGGTATAATTAGGACCGGCATCGCTCACTTCATTCATACTTTTGCTTCGGAGCCGAGCGGTTGTAAGCAGCCGTTCATTCTGATCACCTTCAAAGAGCGCGTTCTTTTCCGGCTGGAAATACGGTGCGACAGCGGTGGTGCGCGTCTTCCCAGCAACGTGTTCCCCCCTGTGTGCCTCGGTTGGAAGAGCAGTTCCTCTAAAAGAGCAAAACGCGGACGATTAGCGTCTTTTTCAAGATGCCTTTTCGTCCGTGTGTTTCTGGATGCGGTCGTTTCCTGACCTCATCTGACGGCCATGAGCGCTGTTTCTCGTGTCTGGGCAGACAGCACGCTGAGAGAGCGCTTGTGGATGGTTCATGCTCTCATTGCGGGGGCATGACCATGTCGGTGTTGCGGTCGCGGCTCGCCCTCTGTGATACAGAGGTTCGAGCGCCCTCTGCTGCTACCCATATCCCCTCTGCTTCTCATGGTAGAGCTGTGGGGTTGGTTAGCACTCTGGGAGACCTGAGGGTTACAGTGGGAGCTACCTCGTCGGGCCAGCCCCTACGAACCTCCCACTCCTCTTGCACACCGTGTGCCGTCGAGCTGCCAGATGAGCCGCCAGGTCCCCCACGTGAGGTGCCTCGGGTCTCGTTTGGCGCTCCGGATGAGGATCGGATGTCGATCGCTGCATCGGAGAGTGGGCTGTCATCCTCGGGTGAGGAAGCCGAGCAGCGCCCCTCGGGCGTCGCTGCTCGTGTGGAATCAGATCGGGAGATGATGGCCATGCTTTCCCGGGCTGCCGCGGGCATCGGGCTCGAGTGGAACCCTCCACCGTCGCCCGAGCGCTCGCGGCTGGATGATTGGTTTCTGGGTGCGGAGCGGGGTTCACAGCCCCGCTCCGCTCCGGTGCCTTTCTTCCCGGAAGTGCATGAGGAGGTCAGTAAGTCGTGGAAGGCACCTTTTACTGCCCGAAGCCGCTCTCTGGTCTCCTCCGCTCTCACTACCCTCGATGGCGGGGCTGCCAAGGGTTACGCGGACATTCCCCAGGTGGAGCGTGCAGTTGCGGTGCACTTGTGCCCGCAAAATGCTGCCACCTGGCGCAATCGTCCGCGCCTCCCGTCCAAGGCGGGTAAGACGACGGCAGCCCTGGCTGCCAAGGCTTACAGCGCCGCTGGACAGGCAGCTTCTGCCCTGCATGCCATGGCCATCCTGCAGGTCCATCAGGCAAAAGCTCTTAAAGAGCTGCACGAGGGTAGCTCTGAGCCGGGGTTGATGCAGGAACTGCGCACGGCGACTGACTTCGCCCTCCGGGCGACTAAGGTCACGGCGCGGGCCCTCGGCCAGACGATGTCCACACTCGTGGTCCAGGAGCGCCATCTCTGGCTGGACCTGGCTGAGATGAAGGACGCCGACAAAGTTCGCTTTCTCGACGCCCCCGTCTCCCAGGCTGGCCTCTTCGGCGACACCGTCGTGGACTTCGCTCAGCAGTTCTCGACGGTGCAGAAGCAGACTGAGGCGATAAGCCACATCTTGCCCCGGCGGGATTCTGCCAAACCGCCGCGGGCTGTCCCTCAGCCTGCTCGCCGCCGAGGGCGCCCCCCTGCGGCTGCAAAGGGTCCGGCCGGACCGGAGTCCTCCCGTCCGGCCCCTCCCCCCCGCAGGAAGGCGACGCAGCCCGTCCAGACCGCTAAACCCTCCAAGAAAAAATCAAAGCGGCCCTGAGACGGGCGACCCAGAGATGGTAGGACCTGCTCGTTCCCAGGAGCTGGTGAGGGCACCACTCCTTCCCCCGGAGGAGGGCCGGGTGGAGAATCTTTTGTTTCTTTCTGTTCCGCCACTGGCCCCAGGGCCAGTGGTACCCACATTTTCAATAAAAGAGCAGTTTCCTCCATCTCTGGGTCATACTCGGTCCAAGCTGACAGTGGGCGACGCACTGCTTCCCCCCTCTCAGCCGACCTCTCTTTCGCCACGGACAGGGAGCGGGCAGTCCCAGGACGCGCTGCCTCCTTGCCCCTCCCTTCCAGGCCCCTCACGGGGGCTATGGAGCCAGGTAAGTGCACCACACGCACTGCCACGACTCCAGGACGCCATGCCTCCTGGGTTGGGCCTCAGAGCTCCCTGCTGCCCCCCCGCGGGTTCGTCGGTCGTCCCCTTGGTGCCTCTCGAACGGAGTTTGGGTGCCTGGTTAGCGCTTCCCACTCCGTCTCGTTGGCTCATTCGGACAATCAGACTCGGCTATGCGATTCAGTTCGCCAGGCGGCCCCCCAGGTTCAGCGGCGTTCTGACTACCTCAGTGGAAGGCAAGGACGCCCCTGTACTTCGGGAAGAGATCGCTGTCCTCCTGGCGAAGGGCGCGATCGAGCCTGTCCCTCCAGCCGAGATGGAGTCGGGGTTTTACAGCCCCTACTTCATCGTTCCCAAGAAAGGTGGGGGGTTACGGCCTATCCTGGACCTGCGTGTCTTGAATCGGACCCTACACAGGCTTCCGTTCAAAATGTTAACGCAGAGACGCATCCTCACGTGCGTCCGCTCCCAGGACTGGTTTGCAGCAATCGACCTGAAGGACGCGTACTTTCATGTCTCGATTCTCCCTCGTCACAGACCGTTTCTTCGCTTTGCGTTCGAGGGTCGGGCATACCAGTACAAGGTCCTCCCCTTTGGTTTGTCCCTGTCTCCCCGCGTCTTCACCAAAGTCGCGGAGGCTGCCCTTTCCCCCCTCAGGGAGATGGGAGTCCGCATCCTGAATTATCTCGACGACTGGCTCATTTTGGCACAGTCGCGGGATCGGGTGTGCGAGCACAGGGACTTGGTGCTCAGACACCTCAACCATTTGGGGCTTCGGGTCAACTGGGAGAAGAGCAAGCTCTCCCCTGCGCAGAGCATCTCTTTTCTCGGTTTGGAGTTGGACTCGGTCTCCATGTCAGCACGTCTCACCAACGAACGTGCACAGTCAGTGTTGAACTGCCTGAAAGTAGTCAGGCGGAAAACAGTGGTCCCACTGAAACAGTTTCAGAGGCTCCTGGGGCATATGTCATCCGCAGCCGCTGTAACACCGCTCGGATTGATGCATATGAGACCACTTCAACACTGGTTACGGGACCGAGTCCCGAGGTGGGCTTGGCACCAAGGCGCATTCCGTGTGGCAATCACACCGGCTTGTCGCCAGACGTTCGGCCCTTGGTCAGACCTTGCTTTTCTACGGGCCGGAGTTCCCCTAGGGCAAGTGTCCAGGCATGTTGTTGTTACAACAGATGCCTCCACCACGGGCTGGGGTGCCGTGTGCATCGGGCATGCTGCCTCGGGCTCCTGGACAGGACCCCGGCGGCAGTGGCATATCAACTGCCTCGAGTTGCTAGCGGTACACCTTGCCTTGCGCCGGTTCCGACCGTTGCTGCAGGGCAAGCATGTACTGGTCCGCACGGACAACACATCGACCGTGGCGTACATCAACCATCAAGGTGGTCTACGCTCCCGTCGCATGTCGCAACTTGCCCGCCACCTCCTCCTTTGGAGTCAGCATCGGCTCAGGTCGCTGCGTGCCGTTTACATTCCGGGCGAGCTCAATCGTGCAGCCGACGCGCTCTCACGACAGCTCACGTTCCCGGGAGAATGGAGACTCCACCCCCAGGCGGTCCAGCTGATCTGGAGTCGATTCGGGGAAGCGCAGGTAGACCTGTTTGCTTCCCGGGAATCCTCCCACTGCCAGTTGTTTTTTTCCCTGACCGACGGGACCCTCGGCACGGATGCACTGGCACACAGCTGGCCCCGGGGCCTACGCAAATATGCGTTCCCCCCAGTGAGCCTTCTTGCACAGACCCTGTGCAAGGTCAGGGAGGACGAGGAGCAGGTCTTGTTAGTTGCGCCATACTGGCCCAACCGGACCTGGTTTCCAGAACTCTCACTCCTCGCGACAGCCCCTCCCTGGCGCATTCCCTTGAGGAAGGACCTGCTTTCTCAGGGACAGGGCACCATTTGGCACCCGCGTCCAGATCTTTGGAACCTCCACGTGTGGTCCCTGGACGGGATGCGGAAGACTTAAGTGCCCTACCACCGGCGGTGGTAGACACTATCACTTCGGCTAGAGCCCCCTCTACGAGGCTGGCATATGCCTTGAAGTGGAGTCTATTCTCTGAGTGGTGTTCTTCCCGGCGGGAAGACCCCCGGACTTGCCCGATCAGCTCTGTGCTTTCCTTCCTTCAAGGTGGGTTGGAGCGGCGGCTGTCCCCCTCTACCTTGAAGGTATACGTCGCCGCCATTGCAGCTCATCATGTTCCCGTCAATGGCAGGTCTCTTGGAAAGCACGACCTGGTCATCAGGTTCCTGAGAGGGGCCAGGAGGTTAAATCCTCCTAGGCCGCCCCTCTTTCCCTCCTGGGACCTCTCTGTCGTTCTCTCAGGCCTACAGAGAGCTCCCTTCGAGCCCCTCGAGTCAGTGGAGCTCAAGATCTTGTCTCTCAAGACAGTGCTCCTGACTGCACTCGCTTCCTTTAAGAGGGTAGGGGACCTGCAGGCATTTTCGGTCAGTGAAACGTGCCTTGAATTCGGGCCGGCCTGGTCTCACGTTGTCCTGAGGCCCCGGCCTGGATATGTGCCCAAGGTTCCCACCACTCCCTTTCGGGATCAGGTGGTGAACTTGCAAGCACTGCCCCGGGAGGAGGCAGACCCAGCCCTCGCGTTGCTGTGTCCCGTCCGTGCACTACGTGTCTATGTGGACCGCACGCAGAGCTTTAGAAGCTCCGAGCAGCTCTTTGTCTGTTTTGGGGGACAGCAGAAGGGAAAGGCTGTCTCCAAGCAGAGGTTGGCCCACTGGATAGTGGATGCCATCGCCCTGGCATATCAGGCTCGGGGCGAGCCATGCCCCCTGGGGGTGAGGGCGCACTCCACACGGGGTGTTGCTTCCTCCTGGGCGTTGGCACGTGGCGCCTCTCTGACAGACATCTGCAAAGCTGCGGGCTGGGCGACACCTAATACATTCGCGAGATTCTACAATCTCCGGGTGGAGCCAGTTTCTTCCTGTGTGCTGGGAACAAACAGGTGACCGGCTCGGTGTCCTGCTTGCAGCGCCATGCCCCTTAATAAGGGGATACGAGCGCTTATCTACTCCTCAGGTGAGTTCCCCGTTTGGCGAACCCTGATTCGAGTTCCTCCTGCATCCTTCGGCATCGGACGCGGCGGAGGCGTCTGACGCCAGGCCCAGTACTCGTGTGCATGCCCCAGTGGTCAGCCCTTGTACTGGACTAGATGCCCATGTGACGAGATTCCCTCTTGGTAATCCCATATGTGTACGCTCCACGGTACGGTTTTCCTCTTGGTAAACCCGTGTCTTTCCCTTGGCAGTTCTGTTCTGCCAGTCCCTTTGGTACGCGCTCCTCCCTGGGGTAGGACCTACCATGGGGACTTACATATGTCATACTGCCCCTCGGGTCAGTCCATATGTGTCCTACCGCACATTACCTCCCCCTTGGGCAGGGTGTGGTCTCCGTAGCGTCTGTACGCTCGCCCAGCGTTGATAACTAAGCGGGTCGAGCTGATCTGCGGAATTGAGATCCGAAGCTCTCTTCCCTGTGAGGCTCACGCAGGAACAGCAGCTTAGTCCTTCCTCACGTTGGCCTTCCCCTCCATCCCGATTGGCGTGGAGGCCTAAGTCGGCTTTCGCGGGGCGCTGGGTAGGTTACGTCCGCAGAGGCAGTTGTCCTTGGCACGCCACTGCTTGCCAACATCTGCATCTCCGATTCTCGTAACACGGCCAGTGCCTGTGGCGCTTTCCATGACCCCATGACGTCAGTCCGACGTAACGTCGAACGTGACTGACTGATAGGGAACGTCTAGGTTACTATTGTAACCCCCGTTCCCTGAAGGAGGGAACGGAGACGTTACGTCCCCCGGCCACAGGCCTGAGCCACCGCTGAGACCGGGATACACTCTCGGCTCCTCAGCAAAATATGAATGAAGTGAGCGATGCCGGTCCTATTTATACCCGGAAGCCGGGTGGGGCGGGACTCGGCATGCAAATCTCACTAGCCAATGTTCATTGGCGCGTTTAGTTATATTGGGAGGTGATTGGGCTCCCAAGCGAGACCCCATGACGTCAGTCCGACGTAACGTCTCCGTTCCCTCCTTCAGGGAACGGGGGTTACAATAGTAACCTAGACGTTTTTCAGAATTAAGCAGTAGAAAGTTATTAGTCATCCAATTTTTTATATCAGTTATGCATTCTGTTAATTCCTAATATTCTGTTAATTATCCTAATAATTGCACCCAAAGGAAGCATGTATAGGGTGAAAAGCAATGGTCCTAGTACTGAACCTTGAGGAACTCCATACTGAACCCGTGATCGATATGACATCTCCTCATTTACTGCTACAAACTGATAACGCTCAGATAAGTACGATTTGAACCAGGCTAATGCAACTCCACTAATGCCAACGTAGTTTTCAAGTCTATTTAGAAGGATTTTGTGGTCGATTGTATCAAATGCAGCACTAAGGTACAGTAACACTAACAGAGAGATACAACCACTATCGGATGATAAAAGCAAATAATTTGTAACTCTAATGAGAGCAGTCTCAGTACTATGATATGGTCAAAATCCTGACTGGAAATCCTCGTAGATGCTGTTTCTTTCTAGAACGGAACATAGTTGTGAAGATATTGCCTTTTCTAGAATTTTTGACAGAAAAGGTAGATTTGATATCGGACTGTAATTAACTAATTCTGTAGGATCAAGTTGTGGTTTTTTAATAAGCGGTTTAATTACGGCTAGTTTAAAGGTTTTTGGTACGTGCTAGAAACGCTCTACAGTGTTGTTGGTTTTCAGTGTCTACTCAGCAACTGGATGTTAACGAGATCTCGGGAGACCGCAGCTCAATGAACCACACGAGTAAAATCAAATCTGGTTTATTCAGAATGCAGTTCTCAAAGAAACAAAGAGGACACGCGATTCTTATACTAATAGCCCTTCCCCCTAATAGGGTGTGGTGATGTAGAGATAGAGATAAAAGAACAACTCCATATATGGCAGAGAGAGGGACACAAAAATTCAGACTGAAATGATACATAATGTATTATAGAAAAATAAAGCATATAATTTCCCTCAGTCCCCTCTTTTAAGCTAAAAGCTTAAGCATTATTCACTGGTACATATCTATGTTGCCTGGTGGTTGCATCAATCATACTATACACTCTATTCATCAGACATTGCAACAAACAGGGCCCAAAAGTACATAGGGCCACAAGAATCAGTAGTACAGGAATTATCATGGTGATAAGTGGTGTCACCCATCCAAACAGATTGTGCATCAAACCCCATCCCCAGTCCTTGGTCTCATCTCCGTACAGCTTATGCGCAGTGTTCTTCATCTATGACCCACAGCGCCCTCAGATTCATCTTCAGCCGGGACGAAGGTGCAGCACTGATCCCCCACCATGGCACAGACACCTCCTTTGTCTGCGAGTAACATGTCCAATGCCAGGCGGTTTTGCATGGTCATCAGGCGCAGGGCACCCAGTTCTGTTCTCACACCGGCCATTCCATCCGTGGTGTCATTGACGAACTTAGCTAGTCGATAATGCAGGACCTCAATGTGAGTCCACTGAGAGACAGTGCCGAACTGTGAGAACACAGAGGTCCACCACCTTGTCCAGTGAGTGGTCAGGCGATGCTCAGTGGGAACCTCATCCATTGATACGTCTCTCTTGTGGCGGCGTGTGGGTCGATGCTGGTTGATCCGCTGGAATATCTGGACAGGGTAAGATAGTTGAATTGGAGCACAGATACCAGACCAGTTGCCTGGAATGTCCGGGAACAATGAATTTGGGCCACAATACCACCACCAATCAATATTCAACGTGATACAATTAAGTTTTTGTGGACATCTAATCTGCATAAGGTCAGAGGGGTGCTTTTCTGAATAATTACCTCCCCTGGAAGAACCCCAATCTCTATTGATTATTATTCGACATTTTTTCTCCTTTATGGTGCCTAACGTTCCTATCCCTGTGTTGTTGTAACAAAAAACGAACACAAAATTCAATGTGAACTGTGGACGTATCGTGACATGGGGAGAAAGCTTGTGGGGTAAGGATCGTTTAACGAAGAAAGGGGGGCATTTCGAGCCTGAAGGAACCCAATCATACCTGGAACCGTTGCTTTCTGATTGTACACATATTTGGGTGAGATTCTGTTGGTGCATCACGGGTAGCGACAGGCTAACAACAGACGACATCACTTGTTGACATACATAACATGATTTGTTGGTATACATCCTAGCAGTGTTATTAGCATACTGCCAAAACAAATTATCAGTTGGTCTTGAGCTCCATCCCATGGACAGTGAGCTCATCAATAAAACAAGGAACTGCATTCTGATAGTTCAATCAATAACAATATCATAGGAAATGAAATAATAGTTGGTAAGGATATTGGAGCTGATAATTCTTATGTCATGGACAGCGCTGCGTGTTCAGCTCCTCTGTCATGCAATAACAATTGATCAGCAAATAAAAATGACACGTCGTCAGTCAGCAGTCAGTCCAGTTGCGCACTGCCAAGCCCCTCCGTCCCTTGACGCAGTAGTGACCCCGAAGATCCTACAAAAGTGGCCCCTTGTTCAGGTGTTGACAGCTATAACAGCCTGGATAGATAACATCGTTAACACGCTCAATAACCAATTTAGAATTTTATTTTCTCCTATTTCTCTTGCGAGATGTTGGTGCACATGGTCCTTGCCAGCTTCCTGTAACACAAATCAAGTTAGTCAGATAACACAGGATTTTTATGCAGTTTCAGTCGGGTTGCATGAATCCACTGTGGGAAAGAATCAGTTAATACGGCGGTTCGAGTTACAGCAACAATTTTGGTGGGGGCACTAAATTTAGGTGCGTTCAATGGATCCCCCATTTTTAAGAATTGTTTTATTAATACTTCATCACCCACTTGAAAGGGGTGTGTCGTGTCAATTGGCAAAGGTGCTGAACTCGAATGCATTTTGCTCCAATTTTCGTGTAGAGCTTTAATCAACAATTGTGCATATTCACTTAATGGTACATCACATCCCCCATTGCCCAACACAACCCCACCCTTTCTCCATGGTGCAGGGAAAGGGCGTCCCATCACCATCTCATATGGTGACAGACCTTTTAGACCCTTATGGGGTGCCATTCGCATATCAGCTAGGACAGCAGGCAGCAATGTGGGCCAGTCTTGGTGACCAACCGTCTGCATGGCTTTTCTCAACTTATCTTTGATCGTTCTGTTCGCTCTCTCCACGATCCCTGAGGACTGTGGATGATACGGAATGTGATGCTTCCAGGTGATCTGGAGCTGTTTTGTCATGTCCATTAATACTTTAGCAATGAAAGCAGGGCCTTTATCAGAGTCAATGGCGAGTGGTATACCGTATCTAGGAATTATTTCCTTCAATAGATGTCTGACCACGGTGGAGGCGTCTTCTTTGGGACATGGGAACGCTTCCACCCACCTGGAAAATTTGTCTACAAATACCAGTAGATATCTGTAGGGGCCCCTCTTTGGCAGATGAGTGAAATCTACCTGCCATTGTTGCAGGGGGCCCTCAGGTAATGGTAGCTGTTGATGTTTCGCTACAGGCTTCGCACTATTATTCATTGCACACGTCACACATCGATCTAACGTGTCATTTACAAATTTATTCAAATTTCGTATGCACACAAATTTAGACATCTCCTCTGTTACCCCTCTTCGGCCGCGGTGAGTGACACCATGAAATTCCCTAACAATGAAAGGCGCACAGGACGCTGGCACACACACGCGGCCGAAACTATCAGTCCAAATGTTATTTTCGTTAGAGCCTGAAAAAGATAATGAGAGAGAGAGTTTAGACATCAAATCTCTTCATAACAAATTAAAAGGGCAGTCTTCCATAAACACAAAACGATGTGTCAGACGACATTTTGGGTCGTCTACACAGAAAACAGTAAAAGGTGGGGTAATATGACTAGGAAAAGGGACCCCATCTATTCCCACAGAGCTGATTGTTGTTGCTGAAACAGGTCCTTCATATGTGGATCCCAACGAGGATAAAGTGGCGCCTGTATCTAGAAGAAAAGAGTAAGCCATACCATTCACATTAAGCTCAACAATGGGCAGAGTGTTTCCCAATGCAGAGTTAAAGCTTACAGATAACAAAGCGTCATTATGCCCCCTTGTGGCGGAATCCAGGCTCTGTGGGCACCTCTAGTTGCCATAAGGCCCTGGCCCTCCCCTCTGCTGACTTTGGGCTGCGGGGGAAGGTGGCCTTTGCTGATAGTATGACTGAGGCACATACAGCTGTGGCTGAGGATGAGCCTCAGCGGGGGCTGGACCTTGTTGGTATGCCAGATATTTTCCGGGTTGCTGCTTAAAAGGGGCTTGCATTTGTACACCATTACGCTCATCATTCATTCTCTGTCTACACTCTTTGTACCAATGCCCTGGTTTTTTGCAGTAATTACACCTCCCTGGTTTTTTTCCTCCCTTAAAAGGCTTCTGGCCCTGATGGCCACCCCCCATTGAGACACACACAACATTCCTTGCCTTATCTGGAAACAACCCATCTGATTCTAAGGATCGTATTTTTATAGCAGCATTTTGTACAGTCAAATTATTACGGTCACACAAATGGTTTAGGAACGGTTTTAAGGACTGATCTTGGGACATATGAATTTGTTTTATCCCGCCATACATTTGCCATTTTATACCACACGTCATATCCTCCCTGCATATAGTTATAGGACCAATCAGGATCACCCTGTCCTCCGTATGTTAAATCATACGCTATTTTTAAAAATCCGGGGTCAAAAGTGCCCTCTCTAGGATATTTGCCATTGCGTGTCTGCTGTCCAGCCAGCTAAATTATCAAGATAAGGATTTGTGTAGTATCCCCAACTACATCTTTCCATCCACGCTTTGGGTGTTTCACTGGGTTCTGGTTTAGGATATGATTGACCCATTATTGTTAGTACAGTTTATTATTAGTACAGTTTATTGACTAGACACTGAAATACCCAATTCGTACGTACGTTTGTATAGCTCACAACTTTATTTATAGATCGATCACGGTCTGAATTTAATCTGACTCCAAGTAATGATCGGTCCCCTCATCCGGTTCAGATAGTGAAACAATTCATCACTTATCTAACCAGGTTATTCCCTTATCAAAGATACATCTAGTACAGGTAGTGAACCAAAATCATCGCTTACCTGACCAGATGTATCCCGGCGAGCCCCCAAAACACTGATAGAAACGCTCTACAGTGTTGTTGGTTTTCAGTGTCTACTCAGCAACTGGATGTTAACGAGATCTCGGGAGACCGCAGCTCAATGAACCACACGAGTAAAATCAAATCTGGTTTATTCAGAATGCAGTTCTCAAAGAAACAAAGAGGACACGCGATTCTTATACTAATAGCCCTTCCCCCTAATAGGGTGTGGTGATGTAGAGATAGAGATAAAAGAACAACTCCATATATGGCAGAGAGAGGGACACAAAAATTCAGACTGAAATGATACATAATGTATTATAGAAAAATAAAGCATATAATTTCCCTCAGTACGTATCCTAATGACAAAGATGAATTAACAATATTAAGAAGAGGATCTATGATTTCTGGAAGCATCTCTTTCTGTAGCTTAGTTGGTATTGGGTCTAGCATACATGTTGTTGATTTTGATGATTTAACGAGTTTAGATAATTCTTCCTCCCCAATAGCAATGAAGGAGTGGAGTTTTTCTTCAGGGACACTAAAATTTACTGTATTTTGTGATATTGTAGTAGACGGTTGCATGGTTATAATTTTCTCTCTAATATTATGAATTTTGCAATTAAAGAAGTCCATGAAGTCATTACTGCTGTGCTGTTTTAAAGCATCTGGGGTTGAGGCTTTATTTCTTGTTAGTTTAGTCACTGTATCAAATAAATACCTAGGGTTGTATTTGTTTTCTTCTAAGAGGGTAGAAAAGTAAGCAGATCTAGCTGATTTTAAGGCCTTTCTGAATGCAATAGAGCTGTCTTTCCAAGAAATGCGAAAAACCTCAAGCTTAGTTTTTTCCAGCTCTGCTCCATTTTTCTGGCTGCTCTCTTGAGGGCCCGTGTGTGTTCGTTGTACCACGGTGTTGGACTATTTTCTTTAATCTTCTTTAAGCGCAACGGAGCAACAGTGTCTAAAGTGCTGGAAAAGAGAGAGTTTATAGTTTCTGTTGCAACATCAAGTTCTTCTAGGCTATCTGGGATGTTAAGTAGATGAAACTGATCAGGAAGACTATTTATAAAACTATCTTTTGTGTTAGGAGTGATAGTTCTACTATATAACAGGGAGTTAGTTTTTCGACTTTGGCTAATGGTAATCTACACGCAACTAAGTAATGATCTGACATGTCATCGCTCTGCTGCAGAATTTGAACAGTATCAACATTGATCCCATGCGACAATATTAGATCTAAAGTATGATTACGAGAATGAGTGGGTCCTGATACATGTTGTGTAACTCCAATAGAGTTTAAGATGTCTCTAAATGCCAATCCCAATGCGTCTTTTTCATTATCTACATGGATATTAAAATCACCGACAATTATGACTTTATCTGCACACATTACTAAGTCTGAGAGAAAATCAGCAAATTCTTTGATAAAGTCTGTATGGTGCTCTGGTGGCCTGTATAGAATAGCCAACACAAAAGTTAAACAGGAATTATTACTTGCACTAGATAATTTTACATTAAGGACCATCACTTCAAAATAATTATATTTCAAATTAGATCTTTGAGCAGTACTCATCGTGTTACTATAAATTACAGCAACACCTCCTCCTTTACCTTTCAGACGAGGCTCATGTTTATAACAGTAATCTTGAGGGGTGGACTCATTTAAAGTAATGTAATCATCTGGTTTTAGCCAGGTTTCTGTCAAACACAGCACATCTAGTTTATGATCTGTAATTATATCATTTTCAATAAGTGCTTTTGAGGAAAGGGATTGTATATTTAGTAACCCAAGCTTTATCATTTGTTCATTTGTGTTATATCCGTTCTTAGTTGTTTGTAAATCAATAAAATTTTTACCCTTAAACGGTTTTGATAATTTTTTGTATTTTCCAATTCAGGGAACAGACACAGTCTCTATAGGATGATATCTAGGTGAAATAGTCTCTATGTGTTGTAATTTATCTGACCTCTGTGACGTGAGAAAGCTAGCAGACGGTCGGTTTAGCCAGTTTGTCTGCTTCCTGACCTGGACCCCAGTTAGTCAAGGTTTAGCTCTAAGACTATGTGACAAATTACTAGAGAGAAGAGCGGCACCATCCCAGGTGGGATGAATACCATCTCTTTTCAACAGGTCAGGTCTGCCCCAAAACTTTTCCAATTGTCTATGAACCCTATGTTATTCTGCGGGCACCACTTAGACATCCAGCCATTGAGTGAGGATAATCTGCTAAGCATCTCATCACTCCTGCGCATAGGAAGAGGGCCAGAGCAAATTACACTGCCTGACATCGTACTTGCGAGTTCACACACCTCTTTAATATTAGTTTTAGTGATCTCCGACTGGTGAAGTCGGACATCATTAGCGCCGACGTGAATAACAATCTTAGAATATTTACGATTAGCCTTAGCCAGCACTTTTAAATTTGCTTTGACGTCAGGCGCTCTGGCTCCCGGCAAACATGTGACTATGGTGGCTGGAGTCTCTATTTTCACATTCCGAGTAATAGAATCGCCAATCACAAGGGCACTTTCAACAGGTTTCTCAGTGGGTGCATCACTGAGTGGGGAGAACCTGTTTGATGTTCTGATCGGAATGGAACAGTGGTTTTTTGACCCACGATTATGCCGTCTCACAGTCACCCAGTTGCCCTGCTGCACGGGCTCTACAGCCAGAACCGAACAATGTACAGGGTTTGCTAAGCTAGTCGCATCCAAAGCAGTATCTAAAGCCCTTGCATTCTTACTATCCTCGATTAAAGTTTGGATGCGTGTCTCTAATTCTGAGACCTTCTCTGTCAGCCTAACTATGTCCCTACATTTATGACATGTGAAGCCTTCACAGCTGACAGAGACAGAAATAGTATGCATGAAGCAGGAAGTGCATGTAAGGATTATAGGAGATGACATGACTCACCGTGTGTGTTGATCCAATTCACCAGTTGTTTGATGTTTGATGAACTCGGGAAAAAAGGCGCGAGCGAGAAAACGCTGTATGCACAATGCTAACGCGTTAGCGCGATAGCACAATGCTAACGCGTTTAGCGACTAAGATTAAAGATAACGATTACAGTTTATTAAACAATCTAGTTTTGTATTGTATTTGGCAATAAGAACGAACATCAAGTTAAAAATCTAAAATAAAAACAAGTTTATACGACGCAAACAAACGCAATCCACTCGAGCAAACAGGAAACAGCAGCAGTGTAGCAGTCAAAATGGTCCGTCTGAAACAATCAGCCGTCACCGTCATTATACTGATTGATCTTGATTAGGAAAGCCACACACCTGTCTATATAAGCCCTTACAGCTCACAGTGCATGTCAGAGCAAATGAGAATCATGAGATCAACGGAACTGCCTGAAGAGCTAAGAGACAGAATTGTGGCAAGGCACAGATCTGGCCAAGGTTACAAATAAAATATTCTGCACTTAAGGTTCCTAAGAGCACAGTGGCCTCCATAATCCTTAAATGGAAAATGTTTGGCACAACCAGAACCCTTTCTGGAGCTGGCTGTCTGGTCAAACTGAGCTATTGGTGAGAGAGGTAAAGAAGAACCCAAAGATCACTGTGACTGAGCTCCAGAGATGCAGTCGGGAGATGGGAGAAAGTTGTAGAAAGTCAACCATCACTGCAACCCTTCCAACAAGACAATGCCCCTATGCATACAGCTAAAATAACGAAAGAGTGATTCTGATCACCTGCAGGACATTCAAACTAATTATTGAGTTTGCATTTGAAGGTTTGTGTCCAAGTCTCTAGGCTCGCAATATGATTTTGTTCGGCTCTAACAAGTCAAGTCATTTAATACAGACATTTTATATTCATTTAAACAATGATGTAAACAAATGTTCTTGGCTTGGTGAGTATTCACATACTTTTGCGTGTATATGGCGTTTTAAGCTCAATATAACTGTGGAAAAAAAGTACAAATAATGCTCAGCTTGTATCTGTATATCGATACTGCAGAAAATGAGTATTGGAACATAATCAGATATTTCAGAATTTATGTTTCTATTTGTGTATATATATATATATATATATATATATATATATATATATATAAAACACACTACACTTCCATGTAGTGTATCTCCAAACCTTCAGTCCATAAGTCACTCTGAGTTCCTTCAAAGTCTGGTTATGGTCAGCTCTCCTGAATCTTCTGCAACAGGTGCTTTTTTCTGGCCAATTATCAGGGTTTTTATTGTTCCATTTACAATTGAATATCTTTATTGGCTATATGCTGGTCAAAGGTTTGAATATTACATCAAATTGTATGCATACTCAGTAACCGTGATTTTAAAAAAAAGCAAGATTACTTGGCTTAATTTTTACTTAAGTACAAGCAAAATTGCTGACAAAATTATACTCCTAAAAGTCAATCAGGGGTATTTTTGCTAAGTAAGCTTTCCAAAGACTTCACAAATAAAAAATAAAATAAAAATTAAGAGAGAGTTGATTGGGCCATTGTGATTTGCTATATCTGTGTGATCATCCGCCCTCGCATCAATAAAAATAATCAGAGAAGAGGGTTCACAAGGGTTTTTTTTTTTAAAAGACTAGATTTGTTTTAATGATGTGCATATCTGATGATGATAAATCATTTAAAACAAATATTGCGTAACTGAAATAAAAGTCCATTTTGATTTGACGGAGACTGTGGGAAAGGCATGCAGAAGACAGATAAAGGGATGAAGAGAGTCAGTGTGTGGCTGGGAGAGTTGAAGAGGTGTTATAAGAACGGTAGAAACCAATTTAAAATTCATGATACTGGAAAACTTTAAAATGCCACGATGGGTGGGCTGTTCATAAACATATCAATAAGGGAGCCACAATGGCATCTGCCCTTGCAAGCGTATTAATTAACATTTTAAAAGATTTTGAGTGCCTGTAAAGAGATGAAACCACAGCAGACAGACACCATCGTTGATCCTTAATGGTTTAAAAACAAGATACTACAGGAATAAAGATGGTTGTTGACAACTGTGATAAACTATTGCAAAATAATTTCAAATAAACAGATATTTAAGAAAATATTACTCAGAAAAGAAATCAATGAAAGGTAATGGTAAAGAAAAAAAAAACAACACTAGATATTTTGAGTGACTCTATACTGCCCTCTATAGGCCACAATAATATAAATTGCTTTAATGCACAGCATATACTGTTACTTTAACAAAGTAGAATAAAAGAGGTACATAGCACATTATCAGGTATCAGACAGTAATACCATGGTATACACTCACATTTATTTACATGTGAGATATATATATATATATATACACCACGGTATTACCATCTGACACACGCATTAAAAAATATGTATATATATAGGGAGTGCAGAATTATTAGGCAAGTTGTATTTTTGAGGATTAATTTTATTATTGAACAACAACCATGTTCTCACTGAACACAAAAAACTCATTAATATCAAAGCTGAATATTTTTGTATCAATATTTTAAGTAGTTTTTAGTTTTAGCTATTTTAGGGGGATATCTGTGTGTGCAGGTGACTATTACTGTGCATAATTATTAGGCAACTTAACAAAAAAATAATTTATACCCATTTCAATTATTTATTTTTACCAGTGAAACCAATATAACATCTCAACATTCACAAATATACATTTCTGACATTCAAAAACCAAACAAAAACAAATCAGTGACCAATATAGCCACCTTTCTTTGCAAGGACACTCAAAAGCCTGCCATCCATGGATTCTGTCAGTGTTTTGATCTGTTCACCATCAACATTGCGTGCAGCAGCAACCACAGCCTCCCAGACACTGTTCAGAGAGGTGTACTGTTTTCCCTCCTTGTAAATCGCACATTTGATGATGGACCACAGGTTCTCAATGGGGTTCAGATCAGGTGAACAAGGAGGCCATATCATTAGATTTTCTTTTTTTATACCCTTTCTTGCCAGCCACACTGTGGAGTACTTGGACGCGTGTGATGGAGCATTGTCCTGCATGAAAATCATGTTTTTCTTGAAGGATGCAGACTTCTTCCTGTACCACTGCTTGAAGAAGGTGTCTTCCAGAAACTGGCAGTAGGACTGGGAGTTGAGCTTGACTCCATCCTCAACCCGAAAAGGCCCCACAAGCTCATCTTTGATGATACCAGCCCAAACCAGTACTCCACCTCGCTGGCGTCTGAGTCGGACTGGAGCTCTCTGCCCTTTACCAATCCAGCCACGGGCCCATCAAGACTCACTCTCATTTCATCAGTCCATAAAACCTTAGAAAAATCAGTCTTGAGATATTTCTTGGCCCAGTCTTGACGTTTCAGCTTGTGTGTCTTGTTCAGTGGTGGTCGACTTTCTGCCTTTCTTACCTTGGCCATGTCTCTGAGTATTGCACACCTTGTGCTTTTGGGCACTCCAGTGATGTTGCAGCTCTGAAATATGGCCAAACTGGTGGCAAGTGGCATCTTGGCAGCTGCACGCTTGACTTTTCTCAGTTCACGGGCAGTTATTTTGCGCCTTGGTTTTTCCGCACGCTTCTTGCGACTCTGTTGACTATTTTGAATGAAACGCTTGATTGTTCGATGATCACGCTTCAGAAGCTTGGCTATTTTAAGACTGCTGCATCCCTCTGCAATATATCTCACTATTTTTGACTTTTCTGAGCCTGTCAAGTCCTTCTTTTGACCCATTTTGCCAAAGGAAAGGAAGTTGCCTAATAATTATGCACACCTGATATAGGGTGTTGATGTCATTAGACCACACCCCTTCTCATTACAGAGATGCACATCACCTAATATGCTTAATTGGTAGTAGGCTTTCCAGCCTATACAGCTTGGAGTAAGACAACATGCATAACGAGGATGATGTGGTCAAAATACTCATTTGCCTAATAATTCTGCACTCCCTGTATATATATATATATATATATATATATATATATATATATATATATATTTTATAAATATAAAATGCAAAAATAATCACACTTTGATTTCTGTATTAGGACAGCGAACGTTTCTCATATTCATATAGTATGAAATTACAATGGAATAGGTTCCAAAACTCATGACGTAACAAAAACAAAAAGAGAACTGACACGCTTGTTTGCGTTAATAAACATTAAGTATCAGTACACTGGGTGGTCTTGTGTAAAAATAAATAAAAAAGCAAATGATACTCACAGTTTAGATTTTAATTAATGGTGAAGTGAATGTACATGTATTATGTGAAAGATCTTTTTAAAATATCTTTACAAAAAATATATTTTAACTATACAGCTGCTCTGTACCGGATAATTCTATCACTTAACCTGTAGCCATACTGTTTGCACCATATAAAAACAGGATAGTGTAATACTATAATTACAATTCAAAAATTTCTTTTGATGTCAGGTACACAAAATAATCAATATATAGCATGTCTCTATACAGTGCATAGGCCCTCTGTTGGCCTATAAAACAAAGTGTAGCATAAAACCAGCAGTGACATGGAAGAGCGTTCATTTTTATGTACCAGTCAAAAATATATATATATATTTTACAATGGTTCCATGTAACATCAACCATTTTGTTTTAAATTGTTCAATGTTTTTCGAGATCATCATCTACATCTGAATCTTGTGAAACCGGTTAACATGTCCAGGTCATATTTCACCCTAATAAAAAAAACAAAAAAACCCTCCCAAAACAAACACACAAAAAAGAAATAATGTTTTGCTTAAAGAAAATGAAACTTAGGATCATTAAAATTTTTGGCATTGTGAATTTTTATGCTTGTATGAAAAAGTATTAAATTACAGTATTTTACTTTAATAAAGTAAAAAAAAAATACAGTAACAATAATTACAATTGAGAATGTGCAGTGAGAAAAAATGTGTTTTTATCTATGAATCTATGTCAGGAAAATAATAAATCACAATGCTAAAAATTTTAGTGTTTTACAGGCTTAATTTTCTTCATGCCAGAAAATGTTTTTCTTATGATTTTTGGATAAAATATTGGACGTTTTTGTGGGATTGAAATACCTAAAGTAAACTGATATGTTAGAAAAATAAAAAGAGAAGAAAATATCAAAGAAGGTGGTTTATCTGTGTGAAAAAGTAAAAATTATGGTCATTTACAGTAAAATGCACAGAAAGTGACACTGTGTGCTGATGTCCTGAGAATGTCAAAAATGTGCTTTTAGATCAACACACAGTGTGTGTTCAGGGTGAGAAACAGTGTTATATGGAGACTTTCTTCTGTATTACTCTAAGCTCATGCTAAAAAAAGGTCATTTTTCTTTCGTACCAGTGTTAAGGCATAATGGACAGCATCATTAAATTGTCATTAAACACACATACACACACATACAGTCTTTCACAATCATTCACCACTACAACAGTTAATCACCAGTGTCATAATTTCCATAAAAGTATTATTGTTTGGGTACACAAGCCTATTTTTGATCACAGAAATGTGAGTACCATAAAAACAATTAAAAAAGCCCAAATCCACACAGTTCTGTGTCCTCTTTTCCCTGAAATACTCCAACAAAGTGATCTGTCCATGGGAATCATGGGAACTCTACAGAGGGCCGGCACTTCAAACCTACTCCCCAAAAGTGTCTGAAGTATCAAGCACCAGCATCCTGCACACACCCACATCACTTCCTCCTCCTTTTCACTCCAGAGCACTAAGCAGCTGGCTTGGTCACTCATCAGCAAACACTGGAGGATCATGGGACACAGGATGCTGGAGTGAAATGGAGGCTTTTAGCTGCATTTACAGGGAATCTTTTATCTGTCTACGGTTTCCTCTTCAGGGATGCTGATTATGGCCGATGAAACCTGAAAAACAAATTGAAAGAAGAAATTACATTTTTGTTATGCACATTTAGTCCAGGTGATGGTTAAAAAAAACAAAGATCTTGTTCACATGCACATTATTGTACAATTATAGCCTTTATTCAGAGAAAAAGAGGGAAGGGAATAAAATAGTGTCCGTTTTATCTCTTAAATTAAATTAATCAAAAATAATATCGAAGCCATTTATAATGCTGGTCTTTGAACTTTCTATTAATCAAAGAATCCTGAAATTTATCCACAAAAATATTAAGCAACACAACTGTTTTCAAGACTAATATTAACGAAAAATGTTGCTTAAACACCATATTTGAATGATTTCTGAAGATATGCAATAATGTAACAATGCTGAAAATTCACAGGAATTTATATATATATATATATATATATATATATATATATATATTAGATAGATAGATAGATAGATAGATAGATAGATAGCATCAATAAATTGTCATTATTATATATATATTTTATTAAAATAGAAAACTTTTATTTTGAATTGTAATATTTTAAAATAACTGTTTCTACTGAATTTTTGGTTAAATACAGCTTTGGCGAGCAAAATAATTTTCTTTCAAAAACTTTTTTTACTGATCCATATATTTAAATGGTTCTGTAGATAGAGACATAAATGAAGATACCATGTGGATATTCTGAATTAAGTGTCTAAAAGATCCAGAAAGTAATAGGCATATGCCAGTTAGAAAGTGTTGAAAGTGTCAGACCTGGTGTATATCCTGCTCTCCTGATGAACTTCCATTTCTGAGCTCTTATACTCGTTCAACTCTTTTCTTATAGCCGCCTAAAGGAGAACAAAGAACGCAAGAGTAAATAGCAAGAACAACCTGAACACAGGAATATCACTGGTTGTGTTAAGTTAAAGAAATACATCTTAATGGTATTGTTATGTGGTCAAATCAACATACAATTCCAAGACTTTGAAGTTGGTTGCTGGTTGAAAAACAAATCTTATTTAAAAAGGCACAATGACATTGAAAGAAACTGTTTAACAAAGAGGTCTTGCTTGTAACCGGCGAGCATTTTAACTTATGTGCAAATGTTTTTATGTAACTACAATTTACACAAATCAAAATTGAAATGATTTTATAACAGTCAGCACTAGGGGGCAGATGAGACCAGTAATTCAGACCTTGTCAGCAGGTGTAAGTTTGGTCCAGGGTTTGTCAGCACGTCGATCATAATCTTGGGCATGAGTGCACTCCACATACTCATGAAAGCGCAGGATTTTTCTGGCCTGGAGCTCAGCTACCGTGGGCCTCTGTGACAGCTGCAGATGTAAAGACACAACAACATTTACAGTCACATTATGCAAGATTAGTACCTACTTGCACCTCACTCAAAATATTTTTCTAACAATTAGAAGCCGTTTGTAATTGTTCAAGTAACTTGGTTAGCAGTAGTTTTTTGTGGACTATGCATTGTTAGTTAAGAAGTCAGTAGTGTACAAACTTATTTTAATATTACTTTACATTTTGACCAATATTTTTGAAACAAACTCTCTTTATGTCCGAGAGGTTAAGGTTTAAAGAGGTTAAATTTAATTATTTTAAAATACTGCTGATTACCATACAAACCAAAAACCAAACAATAAAAGTTTGGGTTAGTAAGAAAACTGAGGTACAAGTTCACCAAGGACACATTTATTTGATCAAAAGTGTCAGGAAAGACACTTAAAATGTTATATCCCATCACTGACTGGGTTGTATTGGGTCAGTATATTTTTTTTTTTTTACATAAATGATTTTTTTAGTTTAATTATTAGTTATGCAGCATAGATGCATTAAAATGATCAGTTTATTCAATTTTTTATTGATCCACATTTCTCACACTTCAATAAGCTGCAAACTAGTTAATAATTAACTAGTAAATAATAATAATATATTTGCAATGACTGCTAAAACATAGATTTAACTAATAATATTTCAGAATAATAGTTTTTATTAAATTTTTGATCAACTAAATGCAGCAAAAGAAACTTACTTTCAGAAATGTGTACTTATTTGAATGCTAGTATGTTTGTTTCTCAAACTAATTTCAAAGATTTAAAGCCTTTAGAAGTTTTCATGACAAACAAAATTAGTTAAGTAATGAATGTGCCTCCAAACCTTTCTGGTAAGTCTGCGCTTGATTTCGCTCCTTTCAGCCCGTCGGTCCGCTTCATTCTTGGCTGAAACAGAGAAACATGCCCAGATAAAGAAAACCTTGTTTTTGGAAGCATTAAATAATTGCAATTGCGAGGTATGGCTGAATACTACAAATACTATGGAAGACTAAAAGACAAGGGGTGTAACTAACCCAGGAGGATATTTCTCTGCTCAAGTTCTTGTGCGGAGGGTCTCTGACTCAACCTCCTATGAGAACATACAAAATATACAAATTAGACACAGTGAAAGGACAAAGACCTCATAAAAACCCTCTGAACACACAGACAGACCTTGTGAGGGTGCTGCTGATCTTGTTGCGGACAGCTTCCCACTGCTCTTTGTTGTTCCAGGTGATGCCCTCCTGGTCCTCAGATTGTTCTTTCTCCTGCTGACGCTCCAGCTTTAGTGCCAGAGTATCCTTTCGCTTCACACGACTCGCAAGACCACCTGACAAGATGCACCCATAATCCTCATTAGGTATTTTCATAAACTTTGTATTGATCTTATATGTTACAAAGTTGAAAAACTCAATCTAACACAGACGGTTAAAACGCTCTGACATAAGAAATCTGTAAGAAAAGAGTTTGAGTCTATGTGACAAAAAGTGTCAAAAACATAATTTCCAGCAAGGATGGTTAAAAGTACACTACCTTTCAATTTGAGGTCATTATTTTTAATATTTTTGAAATAAGTATCTTATGCTCATCAAGAAATTATTATTATTATTATTATTATTATTATTATTTGCCCTAAATTACAAAAAAAAAAAAAAAATATTGCAATAGAACATTTTAAAATAGCTGTTTTATATTTAAATACATATTTGTTTTAATTCCGATGATGGTAAAGCTGAATTTTCAGCAGCCATTTGTCCAGTTGTCAGTGTCACATGATCCTCCAGAAAATCCTTCTAATGGCCAATTCACGCCAAGTACAAGTACAACGTTAAAGATAGTGTTCTAAACACCGTTCAAAATGTAAATAGCAGAATTCACACCACATCTATAATAATAATAATGTCAACAAATGATCAATAGTCGGAATCACTTTCTGAATGTTTTTCCTAGCTGTTGAACGATAAAAACATTGAGAGCAAATCAGAATACATTTTTTTAAAGAGCTCAATACGTGAGCATTTAAAGCGGCAGATGACAAACCTGCAGCCCAAGCTTATGATAAACAGAACGATATTGTTTGTTGTTGTGGATGTTAATGTTAATGTATTGTTATAGTTATCGTTCTTGGTGTGAACGGGCCTTAATATGCTCATTTGCTGCTCAAGATACTTAAATAAATAATAATTCTACACTGAAAACAGTTTCTTAATACTTTTGTGGAAACGTGATAAGACATTTTTCAGGACTCTGATGAATACAAAGTTCAAAAGATCAACATTTCTTTGACCTACAAATCTTATGTAACATTATAAATGCCTTTACTGTCACTTTTGATCAATTTAATGCATCTTTGCTGAATATAACTAATAATTAAACAAAAAAATAATTTATTTAAAAAAATATATTATACTGACCCAATACAACCCAATCAGTTTTAAAAGCACATTTAACAGTTTATTTATTTTTTAAAGTGCTGATTGTCACAAACTTTTATTAAGCACGTATTAGTACTAATATGTGTTAATTCAAAGTACAAGACACTTATAAAAGTATGAGTGCAACATACAAGACAAACATAAAATTCTTAAATCACTCTCATTTGACTTGTCAGATAGAATTAAAGTATCCTACTTGTAGGTATATCCTCTTCATCTTCATCTTCCTCATCATCATCTCTGTAATTAATGGGTCCGTCAGAATCGCTCTCCTCGTCCTCACTGCTTCCAGGTCCTGCGTCCTCAGGAATGACAGTGACTCGTGGGTCTCCCACCAGACCACGTCGGCTGCGCGGCTCCAGGTTGTCCGGCTGTCGTGCAGGCCGAGGGATGGGACGCAGCTTCTGCAGCTCTTCTTCAATGTCAAAATCATCATCCTCAGGCCTAAACAATACAAAATAATTAATTTTAAATATCAATTCATCTTTGCTAAGTCTACAAAAGTTAATCATGTAAGAGCAGTAAGTGATTGAACAAATTACACAGACAGCAGCATGTATGTCACTTTAAGACCTAGCGCACCGATCCAAAATAATGATACACATCCAATTTATGTTAACTGTTTATGTTCATGTTCATATAAGACATTACCGACTGGGTTTACGATAACATTAGTTTAAGAGGGATATTTTGACATTATACAATTGGGTATTTGTGTTCAAGATCTTCATGGGCTTGAATGGTTTAATTAGGTTTTTTAAAACGGCAATATTTAAAAACCAAAAACCTGTCCCAAATGGTGGCTCGGGCCATTGGGCAGTCCCTATTGTTGAGCCTTGTAACATTTATTTTTGAAGTGTAAAAAGTACAAGTTCTTCAATCTATTACAAGTAGTTTAAGGGAAAAGAATATTGTGTTCTGAGATAAACTGATATGTACACTCACAGTCGCAGAGGTTCGATAGTGACAGGAAGCGAGTATCGCCCCCCTCCCTGAGCATCAGCAAGAAAGTCTGGAGGCAAGTCAAAGAGAAGGGAATGAGCTCGCTGGGATCCTTCCTGGTTGGGCTGGACCGGGCCTGGACTGTTCAAGGCTCTCTGGATGCGTATGTGCAGAGGTAAAGGCGGCTGGGTGGGCGGATCTGTGGTGGGGCTGGGTGGGTCCACGTGAGGGACCTCAGGAGGTGGGTGGGAGCGAGGAGGAGATGGTGGGATGTGGGTTGGTGGAGGAGAGAGTGCTTCAGAGTTTGAGTTTCTGCTGTCATCTGATTGGACCGGAGGCTGGGCAGGAGGGAGGGCAGGCACAGGGGCTGGGACTGAAATGGGGCCTGGGGGTAGAGGCTCTGGCTGATTGGCCGAAGAATCATCCGAGTGTCGTTTGGTCACAGGAGTCATCCTCTTTGGGGGAATGGGAGGAGATCGCTTGACTGGGACTTGAGAGGGGTCCACTGTAGGAAAAAGTAGAATCAGAATTAACTTTACAGAGAAAAGAGTGTTTAAGCACATTAGTTTGTACGGAAGCACCATGCTAGGATGTTATCAGCTAAGATATTGATTTGCATGCCATGGAATTAATAAAACAAATATTAGTACAGGATGGGGAGGGATTTAATATTCTAAGAGTCAATACTATATGACCCCATTCCCAGAAAATGTTTGTAAAATGCAATAAAACCATAAGTCAGTGATTTAAATTCCTTTAACTGACAAAAGTACAAAATAAAAGATTTCCACTATTTCCACTTACCAAATTATTTGTAAATATAAATACATTTAGATTTTGATCGATGTAACACACTTTCACAATCTACTATACATATATTGTGAAAATGTTCAGGAAACCCAGAGAAATCTCAGTACATGCAGGGGCAAGACAGGACAATTGTTGAATGTTCATAACCTTTGACCCCTTAGATGGCATTGCATGTGAAACCGTCATGGTACTGTGTTAAATATAGCCTTGTGCTCAGGAGTTCTTTGGAAAACCGTTGCCACTTAACAGTCTGCTGCTGCTGCAAGCAAGCTATACATCTGTTCTATACAGAGATGCTTAGGAGTTCTCTGGGCCACGAGCTCATCTCAGATAATCCAAATCTCCACGGTTCCAAAGTCCAAAGTTCTCAGTCCCAAAGACAAAAGGGACATTCCAGACTTAAAAAAGCAAAAATCAATTATTTTCTATGTATGGGGATCCATCAATGCAAATGTCATGGGTGAAGGTACCAGTGACGGAGAGGCATATACTGTGATTGTACAGAGACATTTAATGGCATCAAGATGACATCTTTACTGGGAAGCAAAACAATGCCAGGCCTCATTTAGTTTCTGGACACTTGACACTGTAGAAGGGATGTGCCTGACTCCGTCTGACAGTTGAGCAGATGTCTTATATCAAGCGAAGTTGAACAAAAATTCCACTTGCAGATCTTCCACAAAAAGTATCCTCAATTCCCAAACGATTAAAAGGTGTCATTTCAAGGAAAGGTGACGTGACACAGCAAGAAACATGTCTATGTCCCAACTTTTTGGAGTGTGTAAGAGCCATCATAATCAAAATGTATTTATATTAACAAAACACAATTAAGTTGGTCAGTTTAAACATTGGAAATCTTTTCTTTGAACTTTTGTCAGTTAAATAAAGGTTAAAGAGAATTAACTAAATCAGAGATTGTTTATTTTATTGCATTTTACAAAATGTCCCAACGCTTCTAGAAATGGGGTTGTAAAATAGATTATAATATTCTAAGAGTTTGTTTGATGATAAGGTCTGCAACATACAACCCTATGCAAGTTCGTGAACCGAAAAGCATCTGACGTTTCATAACAAGCTACATTCTGAATGTTGACAACGCACATTGCATGAACAACAAAGAAAAGGCCTATTCATACCAATTATGATAATAGTTATGATAATAACTGTAAAGTTTTAATAATTATCTTAATTTTACAATAAAAGGAATGTCCACAATTTAGCTGCAATAATAACAACACAGAGGAATATCATCTGAATTATTTTCCAGCTGATAAATAAGGGTTATAATAATGTTACAGTGGTATATAGAAAACTATATTGGTGTGGATACAAATACAGTTATCATACTTTGCTCTTAAACGTTCTATTTCAGCAGTCCGTTTTCCCAATCAAGCCCAAGTTATATTGAATATGAAATTGACCCTACTTAGATTCTTAATACATGTTCCTGGTCTTGATGTGCATGATTCATCGATGCATGTTTTTGTAGAGGATAACAGCTCAGACATGTGATGAAAATAATTGCCCAATTAAGAACTGATACAGTGCACGTTAAGTATGCACTTGCAATATGTCAGCCAAGAATTCACATGATGCCTGAGTTAACGTGCTTGGTTGCTTAAACGCAGGCCAGTGCCACACTGAATGTCAAAAACTCGATGCGAGACACCGCACAAAGCCACTGCTTGTAAACTTGTTCTTGTTGAGTGGCGTTTAGTCAAGTTGTATGTTCTATGAGAGGGTGAAATGTTAGTATACAGGTGCAGGTTCAGTTGTCATCGAGATTGAGCTTGAATTTAATCTACATTACTGGTTATTGGTCATCTTTAACACTGGTTACACATAATTATCACATCTCTTGAATAAGATGAACTGATTTCCATTCATTTGTTCTCAATGATCATAGTAAATTGCAGAAGAATTATGGAGATGTTGATTACGGGTGTGAAAACAAGCACGACTTTGTGAGGTTATTAGATCATGAGGACATGCATGCCGGCTGGTGTAGGATGGGGAGACACCAGGGCTACCTGGGTGGAGCTGATAGCCCCTTTGGCTGAGGTAGGTGGGCAGAGACAGATAGATTCCAGACTCTCCCTGCTGTCTCCAGCTTGTCCAATACTGGGGAGGTGAAGCTTTGTAATATCTTTGTAACGTTGACACTTTGGGGTGGATGAAGGGAAATATGTTTTTAGCGTCTTACACAACAATCACAAGCACTGTTGGACACTGGTCTAGTTTAACAGACACCACCTACTCAAAGTGGAAAGGAAGCAGTCAGTCAAATTTACATTATTTAGTAAACTTACCACTTAAATAAAATATACATATTTATATATGTATATTTTATTTAAGTGGTAAGTTACAGATAAATATAAAAACAAGATTAATGTAACCATTTTAAAGAAAAAAATAAGTCTTTTATAGCTTTTGGAGCAAGGCCCCACCATCTAGCAATACCACAGTGTGATATGACTGGGTTTGTTTGCGCCGTTGACCAATGAAGTAATATAAGCATTTCTTTACCTTTTGAACACATGCTTGTTTTGAACTGGAGAAAGAACTCTTGAGCCCATAATAAGTCAAACTGCTCATGCATTTGAGTTGATATGGCGAGGGGACCAAGCAGTACTACCATTATGGATGGAAGAAATTGTGAACCCGCTTGTTTGGGGTGAAGGTTGGGCGGAAAACACTACTTGGTTAAAGTGTGGATGGTATACGCCAGTGGTCCCCAACCCCCCGTCCTAAGCTCAGCGGAGTATCGCTTAGGTGGCCATAATTGTTAATAATAATCCCTATACTTTTTACGAGAAGTGCCATGGGATTTATAAATGACCACAGAGAGTCAGGACCTTGGCTTAACGCCTCACCCGAAGGACGTTGCTTGTTACAGTACAGTGTCCCCGTCACTATACTGGGGTGTTAGGACCCACACAAATCACAGGGTGAGCACCCATGCTGGCCTTGAACACTTCTTCCAACAGCAATCCAATTTTCCCAAGAGATCTCCCATCCAAGTACTACAGTGGTAGTATTTAAAATGGTTACATTAAGGGCCCGTCCACACGGAGACGCGAATCACTGCATCCGCATACATTTCTTATCGGATTGGCGTTCCGTCCACACGGATCTGGCGGTTTGGGAGACTGAATCTGCTCACTTTTGATACCGGGTCCTAAAGTGGATAGATCTGAATCCGACACCCTTGCGGACTCGTGTGGACGGCCAATCCGTATATTTTTTGTTTACCGATGATGTCATCACATCACATGTCGGCTACGTCACAGTAACAGCAACAGTGTTGCCAGATTGGACTGAAGATTTCCAGCCCAACTACAGCTTAAAACCCTCCCATTTAAAAAAATACCAGCCCAAAGTGCGTACTCTTATAAATAAAAAACAAGCCCAAATTTTATCAACCATCCCAATGCATTTTTTTGCCGGACGTGACCAAAAGGAGCGCAATTGGGCGGCAACACTAAACAGCAACGACAATGCGCATGCTCTTCTTCTCTGTGTATAGTGTATTGTCTGTGGCAGAATTACAGCGTCTCATACTGGTCTGGCATATATACTACACCGTTATCAGTCGGTTTTAGTGGTCTCGTGTGGACGCTGATATTTCTTGCGCCGACGCCGTGTTTATGATCGGATAGGGAATGCACCGGCATCGTGTGGACGTGGCCTAATTGTGTGTATATATATATATATATATATATAAAATGTATACCGTATTTTCCGCACTATAGGCACACCTAAAAGACTTACATTTTATGAAAAATCGGCCGTGCGCCTTATAATCCGGTGCGCCTTATGTGTGGGCTGAGTTCCAAAATCTATAAAATTGTTGTTGTGCGACTTTGGTAAGCACTCTGCTTGATTGACTGTCGAACCATTTCCCGCTTCCTGGAGCATATTCCCTTATCAATCGATATTTTTATTTATATATATATATATATATATATATATATATATATATATATATATATATATATATATATATATAATATCAATATTAACACCCAGAACGCAGAACGCAAAGTTTTTTTTTAATACTGAAATTAATACAAAGAAAATGAAATAATGTGTATAAAGGATGTGAGATGGATTGAAACTGTACATTTCCTGAGCTTCATCAGGATGAGAGATAAAGACACCAGCAAAACTGTTGATTTCATAACATAATTCCTGACTCCCGTCACGTGCATTCATTAATATGGGCTCTCTCTCTCTCTCTCTCTCTCTCTCTCTATATATTATATATATATATATATATATATATATATATATATATAAAATTTGTATTTTTATTTTTTTATAAAAGTGGAAGCCATTTTACTAAACTTGACCGACTGCTTCATTCCACTTTAAAGAGTTAGTTTAGGTTTTCATTCATCGATCAACGCATAAAGCTCACTGAATATGGTAAACTGAACTCAAGCATACTTGCTTGACACACAAGAACTGATTAGGTTTGCTTTCATTTACATTCTACATTTATGCATTTGGCAGACCCTTTTATCCAAAGCGACTTACATTGACATTCTAATCAGTTTTTGCTTTCTCTGGGAATCAAACCCATGACCTTGGCATTTGAAGTGCCAACAATCTACTGTTTGAGCTACAAGAAACAGCTACAGGACTGTTTTCGGAAGACAATTTAGATTATTATATTTAGACCTATCTAAAAATATATATTTGTTATATATATATATATATATATATATATATATATATATATATATATATATATATATATATACTTTTTAGTGGTCTAATATTAAACAAAGCTAGTGGGTATTATGTGACTTAAATTGTGTTCAAGTAGGCTAACAAAATAAATTCAACGCCTTAAACTAAACTTATTAGAAAATATTAATATTTAGTTTTTTAAATATATATTTATATGTATAATATATTTAGTTTTTTTAACTTTTGAAAATATGGGGTGCATATGAAAATATTTAAATACAAGTATGGAAATGTTCAGCAAAACTTCCAACAATTAAGCCAAAATAAATATGTTTGGGGGAAACACTCAGTTGCTCAAATGGTACAGACTATACTAAAAAGGGATTGTACTGGTATCTGTACTAGCGAGTCTATAAATGGATCCTGTTGGAGGGGTAGTGTACTGTGTTTCTAACACTTGAGCAGCTGCTACCTGTCTCTCATTCCACTCAGCCACAACATGTCTAAAGTTATCTTTCCTGAATGACACTGTTCCAGTTTTCAGAATGAGAACTCATCTATTTTTATTGAATTCGCAAAATCTATTTGAACAAAGAAAAATCTAAAACATGAACGGATTCAGTTAAACATTTAAAGGCAGTTACTTTCATCTATGATTTGGTTCACGGCTTACAACTGTTTAGTGATTCTCTGAAATACAGAAAATTAATGAAAAAAACAACATCTGGAACCCAGGTGGCAAAAAAAATTGGGTGATCACTGTTCTGCTCAATTGTACTGATAAAGTCTGAGGTCATAAGTACAGGGAGTTCTCATGTCTGTGAGAGCAGACAGAGCATCAGCTGCTATGAAGGACAAACAGAGACACTTGAGTCCTACAGGAACATCACACACACACACACGAAAGCATTTCAGAGTCGTAATGGTTTTTATACTGAGCAAATTACATTTTCTATCCACTACCCCTAAAACTACTCTTTAAAAAAAAGATTTCTAAGCTGTTTTCCTCGTGGGAAAAAAGGACATTTGGTCCTCACGAAGCAGGGTTTACTAGGTACACACAAACACAGTCTCGATGTATCTGAGAATTTCCTCAGAACTATGGGCAGAAGCCAAGGCTCCTGCAGCACTCAGAGACAGGTGTGTCATAAGATATGAAGCTGCTCAGTGAACAATATGCCAGCACAAACATCACACAGACATGTCTAAGCCTGCCCATCTCACTGGAACTCACATCTGTCTCTCTGGTTCAGAACGAGGGAGCCAACACATCTGACTTAACTCATAGGGCATCATCTAATACGAACTAACAATTTTGCAGAAGAAAAAAAAAAGTTCTTGTAACATTTAGCGCTGCTATGTCCCCATGGAAACAAAGCATTCCCCCTCTACTTTCCTATTTCACTTCACTGTGTTATACATTACAATCACACAAATATATAACACACAATCTATACATAAAATTTGGCACCTGTCAGTTCACAATCTTTGCCCAATGGCATGGAAATGCATAGCTGAAATGTTAATGTTGAATGTGTAAAATGTTGAAGTTTGAAATATGTCTAAAAATAAATACAAATTTGAATGAAAAACTGCATTTCCTTTTATCTCTGCTATTAGAAATACAACTAAGTAACAGCTGCTTGTAAAAGAATGGTAGAGCCAGAATTTGGCGTAAACATTTCAAATTGGTTTCTTGAACATGACAATGAGTCCACTGTACTAAAATGGCCCCACAGTCACCAGATCTCAACCCAATAGAGCATCTTTGGGATGTGGTCGAACGAGAGCTTCGTACCCTGGATGTGCAAATCTCCATCAACTGCAAGATGCTATCCTATCAATATGGGCCAACATTTCAGTATTTCAACAACAACAGTATTTGTATGGTGTTCCTAATAATCCTTTAGGTGAGTGTATAATAATGATTCGTTTGCAGTCGATAAAAGTCTCCAAACAGTTGCTCACCTGTCTAATAAAACAGTACACCATAAATCAAGAGTATCGTGGACATGACGTGATTCACCAGCGACACAATGACACAGGACTTTGTTTAAAATAGCTGGATTTCTCTGGATTTAAACTGGATTTTGTTGGAAACATTTGGTATAATTTAAGTACACAAGTCAACAAAATATGTAACACTATTCTAGTGGCTTTTGGATATTTTAATCTTAAAAAAATCCAAAAATCTTACATATTGTGTTGAGAATTCAACGGAATTTATCTTAAGGGAATCTTAATTAAACTTAAGAAGATTCTCATGAATTCGGGCCCCAGTTAGTATAGACTCTGTTCTCACACATTCGGAACAATGATTTTCAATGAAAAAATATATAATTAATTTTATGATGAACTCTCAAAAACATTTTCTTGCTGGCTAAACATTTGATACATTTTGATTCACTATAAAAATTGCAGCTGATCATGAATAAAGGATTTGTAGACGTACTGAATGGGCCACAATTTCATCCTTCACAGTTGTGTGTACTCTGGCTAAGGTTTATGAAGAGAGCAGCATGAAGCCACACAACATGTACAGTTAAAGCTTTGGAGCGAAGGACAGAAACAGGACAAATAATAACTCACCTTGCAGTGCAGTGTTGCTGTTGTGATGGGTGGGTTTGGGAGGGGGCACTGGGGGCTGTTTAGGTGCAGTAGGGGCAGCAGGGGTGGAGTGGGCAGGAATGGAGGGAGGGGTGGAGTGGGCAGGAATGGAGGGAGGGGTGGAGTGGCCAGGAATGGCGGGCAGGGCGGAGTGGGTGGGGACAGTGGGCGGGACTTCTCTGTCTCCTGCCGTCACAGGGGGAATGGGATTAGTGCGGGAGGAGTCATCTACATTTAAAGACACAGTCCGAGGAGGAGGTTTAGCAATGGGGGGAGCAGAAGATGAGGATGCTGATGAAGAAGACGATGATGATGAAGAGCAGGGGGGTGAAGACGGGACTGGAGGAAGGTCTGTGGAAGAGGAAGAAGCCATCAGCCATTTGGGAGGGAGAATGGCCTGTTTAGTGGGTAGCTGTGACTCTTTAGTGGAGGTACTTGCAGGTTTGGGATCAGGAACAAACCGCACGCCCAGTGATCCTAACGGTGAGCACAAGACATGCACAAACATACATAGACACATAAATATAGCAGACAAAATACACACAAGTGCACATCACAGTCACAACAGCAGGCACAAATAGATCAGGCATAGTATGTGAACAGTGGTGGTGAGGTGCAGGATCATTTTAAAGACCCCATGAAGTCAAAATGGAAGGTTTTTGACTTATTACAACTATTAAACAATATAGTTGGGCTCCACAACTATGAAACCATCACTATGTCCCACCTCAACTTCCTGATTCAATATAACATTCAATTCAATTTCAACACAGAAATCTAGCTGTTTCATGGGGTCTTTAAAACAATAATGCTTTGAGCAAAACTTTAGTCCCACAGGGAGAAGCTGCAGATCTACAGTCCTTTTCTATACCGTTTCTTAATACGGTAACCTAATATAAGCTGATTTTAAGAGCTAAAGTAAATGTATTTCTGGTACAGACACATTACTGTAATTCTATCCTGACAGCAAAAACAAGACACTCCACTGAGATCTATTACAATCACATTAATTTGAAAGACAGGTTGAAGCACAAATGGAAGAAGGGACACAAAAAAAAAAATCACACAAAAAAAATCGCAGGTGATATGTTGCCTTGTATGGTATGTTTCTTGTTCATATATACACAGGGCATGGACATATTGAACTATCATATAACTATTATAAAAGCAGTCTGTTCTGATCTTAGATGGTGCTGAAAATTTTCTGAAAAAAAATCTGAATCATGTGAGCAAAAAAAAGCTAAAAAAACAAAACAAACAACAAAAAAACAGCAAGAATAACAGATTTGGACCATTTTTGTCGATTGTCTGAATGTAGCCTCATTACGCTGCAACAGTTTGAGCCTGCCTATTCCAGAAGTGTCCAATCCTGCTTCTGGAGAACCACTTTCCTGCAGAGTTTATCTCCAACACACCTGCCTGAAAGTTTCGAGTGATCTGGAAAACCTCGATTAGCAGGTTCAGGTGTGTATAATTAGGGCTAAGCTAGGGTGCGTCTCAAAGAATATCATGTACACAAATTCAGGCACTGGTAAGGACAGGAAGGACCCTCACTTGTACAACAACATCAGCAACAGAACTTAAATATTTCTGACATTATTTCTTTATGTTATTTAAAGTACATTATGATAAATGCTTGTTACATAACATTTCAACTGTAAATAAATTAGAAATGTTTACTAGACTGTTTATTAACTGTCTAGCGATGTGTATTTACCTAGAAAAATAATTAAATAATGGTTTGTATTTTTAAAAACCAATGTGTGTTATGTGCAGTGAGTTGGCTCGTGATTTGTGTTTCGTGCTTAAGAACCTCCGTTAAGGGAACATCGTGAGTGTTGACGCTCCCTGGTTTTCGCAGTGAATTGTGGTACTTTATAGGGAGCGAACCAATCATCGCACTGGTAGGATTTCACAATTGTGACAGCCCTTAAAATGTTTGATTCCCTCATCAATGCCCTGACTACTTAACTAGAGAACTGATTGAGATGCACCCCAAATCTATAGCTAGACAGGGTGCAAAATTAGATACCCCAGGTCTACACTAAATGCTTAAAAGCTACAATTCCACTGTTGTTGGAAATACAACAAATCCAAGCAAATCCACTGTTGACAGTCTTTCTTTTCAGTACTAGATGTATGTAAATATTTAAATGAGTAAACCTCAGTGTCGGATGATGCCTTTATAAAATTTGACTCGCCCACAAATGTATTGAATGAAGCGAGCTGGTGGAAGTTTTACCTGTTCGTGCCCTTGATTCTTCCTCTGCAGGTGTGTATCGTGGTAGTGTGCTGCTCAGGATGGCCTCCGATACCGGCCGCAATTTTACTCCAATGTCAGACGAGCTCTTCTGAAGAACGGGCCGCATATCCTGTTCTGACTGAGGCCGGACTAGTTTCCCTTCAGACACCTGTTTCATAGGTTCTGGTCTCCTGACATCTTTCCTTTCTCGCTCATCTTTTCTGTCTTTTTCCTCACGTCTATCCCGGTCTTCCCTTCTTTCATTCAGCTCCTTTCTCTCTCGATCATCTGTCCTCTCGGGCTCATCCCTCCTTTCATGACTTTCTTTCCTGTCTCGTGGCGGTTTCCTGTCCCTCCAGTCTTTCTCTTTCTCTTCCCGCTTTTCTCTATCATTCCTCCTGTCTTTCTCACGTTCATCTCGCTCACCTCTTCCATGCCAGTCCTCTTTATCAGACCTCTTATCCCGTCTGTCTCTATCATCTCTACGTTCAGTCTTTATTTCCTTGTCGTCTTTTCTATCCCGGCGTTCTTTGTCCCTACTCACTTTCTCATCTCTTTCGTCCCGCCGATATCGCCCCTCCTCCTGTCCTTGTCTCTCTCTTGGTAACGATCCTGCACGTCTTTCCACGTCTGACTCCAGTCGGCTGCGTCGGTCCGGTTCGGGTGGTAACCGTGTTCGAGCATCCACATCCAGCGGCTGACGGTTGCGACTTACATCGGAAGGTGCTCGGTTGCGCCGCTCAGGTTCAGGTGCAAGGCTGTTCCTCTGTTCTTCTTGTGGCCGTGAAGATGGTGCCTTGACTTCCAATCCTGTATCTGACCTGCGTTCTCCAGGTAGTGGAGCAGTGTGGCCATTCTTTACCGAAGGTGGTTTATGATTCACATCATTACTCTCTGAAACAGATATTGGTAATGGATTGAGACAGAAACCAACAGAAGAAAGAAAAACATGAAGATGTTTCAATTGTATACACGTCTAATTGAGAAAGAAATAATTGCAATTTCAATTTGCGCCTACTTAATATATCCAGATGACTTTGAATCAGTCTGAAACACCAAATTGCAGCTAATTATGTATTTTCAATATGGAAAACAAAAAGACAAAAGATCACCATAAAAAATAACCCATTTTATTGTAGGATCATAAAGACCTTTTGACATTTTTTGAATAATTCAGCACATAATATGTAAAAATATGACCTGGACATGTTTGTCATGAATCTGACAAAACTTTTGGTTGCCTTTTAGTGAAACATTGACCCTGCTAGGTTGCCGTACCATTCTCTGGGATGTCCTTAAGTAACCCCCGCTCTATCAACTCCTCCCTGGGTTTCCTCATCGAAATCTTCCTCTCCAGCACTAATCACTCAGAAAGAGAGCAGACGCACATTAATCTCTCAAGCCACAGGTTTTGCAAGAGTGAGTGTCAAGGAATACTTTAATTTGCAATGCTCAGTTTCAACAGAATCAGCATTCTATGACTAATTCATTTATGGAGTTTTACTGTCACAAATCATAACAGACAAGTACCTTCTGATGTTTCCTTGAACTTGTCACTGCTTCTCTTCTTTCTCCACTTCCAGGGTTTGAAGATCTTGCCCAAGTTGGAGAACTTGCCCTTGCCCTTTCCCGAAGGGGTTCCTGCTCTTGGATGTGCTCCATCACTCTCTGGCATATTATGATCGACTTCATCATCTGGGGAGAAAGAGGAAAGAGAGAGAAGTCAGTTCCAGTCCTATAAGTGGGTGTCCATTTGGTGTCCAACTTTCATCATGCATTTTTTAATATTTTCATTTTAAATGTACAATTTTAAATAGACTTTGACAATAAATATATATAAAAAGAAAAAAAGAATAATTACACTGGTTAATTCCACTGAAACCAATTACACTGGTTTTAATGCTGTGCACATGTACACAGTAAAATGCTGATAAATACACACTTGTAACATTTTATATTAATATAACTTTCAACAGAATGCAATTAAAATTTCTGATGTGTGATTAGTTATTTAAAACATCATATTATACTGGTTTTTGTATTGCACTTTATATACATACATCTCAGAAAATCCAACCTATGCCAACATTACTTGGATTAGTTCAAATAAAATGCCTGTAACACATGTTCTCTTGTGGATTATTAGAGACCATGCATCAAAGGTACGAAGGAACCTGAACCTATTTTATCCTTTGGTTTTCTTAATAGGGGTCAAGCACCAAAGGGGGAAGATGGAATTATTTTTAACAAAAAGGTTAATGAACTGTGATCCATTAAACCCCAAAGTGTAAGAAAAACCCAAGTTGAATCCAACAACCTTTGTAAATCAAACAACAGAAAGTAATCATGGTACAACTACTGTAAAATAATACCCACTTCTTTATGATAAGATTAAGTATATACACTTGACACAATAACTGTAATCCCCTAAATATTTACAGTCTGGGATAACACCGTCTGAGTGTAATATGTTGCTAAAATAGAGAGATATCATCCAGTCCTTTCAACAGCCTACTGAGTCACGTCTACAAGTAACAATCGTGGGTAGAGTCAAAAAAAGTTATATGGATACTGAAACTCTTACTCAAACAAGCTATGAGCTCAATGTGATTTACAAGCCGCCACAGAGTTTGCATGCAACGATACCCAGTTGAGTTTAACAAATATTTGTTACTAAACCCAGTACCTGTAGCCATAAGGAGAGGTTACATTATGCAGTGTAGAAAAATGTGCTTCAGTTTCACTTTAACATAATAAAATATTCCACACATCAAGACAACAGGCCAGTTTAACGGTATTTCATATCCCCTTACCAGAATCTAAAAGGTGACACCCACCAAGTGTTCCAGTTTGTCTACAATTTAGTCTAAAAACAAGTTTCCTTAGTCCTTCAGTAAACATATACCATCACAGTTTACTTTTATTGACTCTTTGCAATAATTCAGTTTCATGTACGCGCTGGAGTACAGCACTGTCCCAGGATAAATTATAACATGGACACTGTTTCCAAAATGTAGTTGCAAAACAAAGATTTCAGACTTGTTTCTTTTTGTGGGTCAGTAGGTTCCTATTACTGGGAATAGATTCGTACAAAGCTCTGAACATGTTAAATTAAGTTGTGGTTATTCCATATTTTAGTAATGTGTTTGTTATAGTAACCACATAAGATTTTAGGAATACTTTGACTATGTTGTACTAATTTGATCATTTTTAAATTAGCATAGTGTTAATAATGTGTAAAATGTAATATGTGAAAAACAAGAAAAAAAATGTTTTGCTGATCGTTCACTTTACTCAACTAAAATAAGAGTAATAAACGTTTTGCCACAATTAAAAATGTATTAAGTTCAATCCGCTTACATTTCTAAAATTAACCTTAAGAGTATTGTTTTGGATGAAATCAATACTTTTTTTTAGGGATGAGTGGATAGCAGATTTGTAATTCCATGCATGCCTTCGATGAAATTGAATTCAAAGAGGTAAAAGGTCAAATTAAACATAGATACATATGTACAGGGAAAGACTTATATGAACAAATTGGTGTACGAGCATGGAAAGTCAAATCAGTGTACGAGCATTGTTTAACTGTCAATTATTAATTAGTATTTATATGAGATCTTAATGGTTATAATTTTAACTGTAATTAATATTTAAAAAGGGTATTTATAGTCATGTGGAATGAATCAAGTGATTTTTATTGCATTCTTATGGGGAAAATTGTTTTGGTGTACGAGAATTTTGAGTTACGAGCTTGCTCTTGGAAAGAATTAAACTCGTTAACCCGAGGCATTACTGTACATACCATTTTTCCTTTGATTAAACAAAGATGTTGTAACAGAGAGGGACCGTTAAACTGGTCTTGAGACACAAGACAAGGCAAGGCAAGTCGTGTTCATATATGACACATGGGGAGGTTTGGAATGTATATAGGTTTTGGCAGCTCCATTGGCATAGATGCCCTTAACCGATTAAGCAAGTGTTTGACAGAACACAGACCTAGTTTACTTCACTCAGTCACTCAGACTGTATCGTCTGTCTCGAAGGTAAGAACTTGTAATTAAAACCACATTTTATTTTATAATCACAGGAATCTTTATATACTATAAATTTTTGTGTGTGTGTGTGTGTGTGTCTCTATATCAATTAAAAACATGTTTTTCTCATTGTTATTAGCACTAATAAGGGAGTTTTTTAGAGGGCAGGAACTATTTGAGTAAAAATTATGAGTTATCTCAAAGTATTACTGTACAGTAGTCCAGCCTTACAACTCACTTTTTGCTGATGTACCTCTCATTTTGAAGAAAAGCTCAGCCTCTTATTGATTGATCAGAAAAGAATATATACATTATTTTTTTACTTTTCCTTTATTTGCAAAGTTCTACACATTCCTGGTTCAGTTTGTGTGCCTGTTAATTCAATATTTTGTCTCACTTGAACACGACTTGTACTACTAACTTTACATTATTGTGTGACTTCTTAAATTAATTCCGCAGCTTTTCCCTCTAAATCACTGCAGATATATATAATAGCCACTAAATTTTGACTAGGTCTATTTACTGGAAAAACACTCTGTCCTCATGTTGATTGGAAAAAGAAGGGCACAGTGACAAGAGAAAACAATGTGGCTTGTTGTCATGGCACCACGACCTTGATGAAACAGGATAATAAAGCAACCAAAGTGAACGTCGCACAATCAGAGCTTAGGCCACAATCTACCGAACAACAAACACTGATCTTCACCTGACACACAAACACACACAGCAAACCTCAATCAACGCTTCTATGAAGCAGTGCCTCAGACTCAATGAGCTCTTTGTTTCAGGAAGGTTGCACATTCCTCTCATATCAGTGACAAACGTGAGAATCAGATCAAAGTCGCCTGTCCTGAAAAGTCATTGAGCGTAATATAAACAGCTATGTTAATGATAGAGGACTTCACACAAGGACTTCAAGGCCACTGCATAGTGTAAATAAACAGAGGTCAAAAGTCAGTGGGAAAGCTTGTAAAATGATGAAACAAAAGTGAGAGGAAACCAGTGAAGAGTACTGTACAAAGAGAAGAGTCACGGTTACACCTTAAAACAACATGACAAGTCATCAGAAGGTGAAAAACTGGTGGTTATTTGAGCCCTATTAAAAAGATTTGGTCACAGTTTAGAATAGGATCTGATTCTCACCATTAACTAAATACTACTATTGCCTCAAACTACTAATTACTGCTTATTAATAGTTAGTAAGGTAGTTAAATGGGTAGGTTTAAGAGATATGAATGAATATGGTCATTCAGAATAAGCCAATTTCTTAGAGTAAAAGGCATGCTAGTAAGCAACTTTAATTTATAAGCAAGTTAATAATGAGAATTGGACCCTACACTAGTTTAAAAAGAGGTTTCTTGTGCTCAGCAAGGCGTTATTTATTTGATAAAATAAAAATAATTTTGATTCATGTTAAGCATTATTGATAATATATATATATACAAAAGATTTCTGCCCCAAACTTTTGAATGGTAGTGTAAAAACAAACTAAAATGAAACAAAACAGACAGAAAAAAATTATATAGAATTGGTATTATGATTTTATAATTTTAATATAATTGGTATTTTATGATTTTAAGTATTTTTACTAATATATTTGGAATGAAATACATGCTGCATACTATACAAACCTTTAAAAGGTATTGTGTGGAACTGTGCATATTACGGAACTTTTTTTTTTAAAAGAACATTGTCACATGACCTCCGATTAGCTATCGTTATCAACTTGGAAAGACAAAATGCATAAATTTAATGCGTGTAATGTCAGGTGTTGATCTCAACGAAAACAAGTGGGAGACGCCTTTATTTTTATTCAATTCAATAAATCTATAGATACATGCAGAAAAGTTGCATGCCATGCACCGTATATACACTACAAACAGTACTAAACAACAAATTTGTGCAAGTTATTCATAAAACCATTCTCATGTAAACTGGTGCATTCAATGCATTTATGTAAGAATCGTTTTATGAATGAGACCCAGAGCCTTTAATTGTTTGTGTTGTTTTAAAACACGCAGTAAAGGAAGGGCAAGGCTGCATGTTGGGTTCCAACTCACAACGATACAATTTTTTAGGGTTGGAAAACAATGTCAACAAAAAACTATTTGAGTCAGCTTGAAACAGAAACAGGCTTTCTCCTTTAACACTACAGCAACTTCTACACCAAACACATGGTCATACATGATTAAAAAGTTGCGATATAGAGACTGCTTTAGAGAGCTTCAGCCAGTTACAGCAAAGCAGGTTCTTGTATCATTTGTAAGGTCTTCAGAGAGGAAGCGTGCTTGACAGAAACATGAGAATGTCCAATTGCACAATCGCCAGATTCCATCAGCGTACATTCACCCAACCTGCCTCTGCCTGTCTCTTACTCTTTCCTTCATGTGAAACAAGCATACACCTGCAATAATTCAGAATAGTAAAGTTGGCAGAGTATGCATAAGCCATATCATCCGATCGCCTACAGCATAAAAAGCAAAACAGGTTTGGTCGGGCTTATAAAGAAACCGTAAGAAACTACATTATGAGTTTCTGAATCCACATTCGGTCCAAAACATATCTGTGACTCACCTGTTATGTAGGCATGATTAGGGTTTAAAGTCTGAGTACTTGCTCCCTGTCCCATAATCTTGCCCTGTACCCCAAACTCCCGTGTGCCCCGTCCTCTGCCTGTCCCGGGGCCCGCGGCAGGGAGGGCAAAACACAGTTCCACTATTCTCAGCAAGCAGGTACTCTCGCGCTGTAATCCTAGATGTTTGTGCGAATGCTCGTCGGTTCGTCCCTCCTTCTTACTTCACAACTTCTGTTTTGATGGTTCTCTTGCTCTCAGTCAACAACTCATGAAGGTCCCTCCCTCTCAGCAGCCCTGACTTCATAAATAACATAGGCTGCTTGTTTGATGCATGTCAGCTGGCAAGGATGCCAGTCATTCCCAATGGCAGATTTTTTGGAGCCGAAGTTCACAGAGGGAAACTCTGGAGGGACCAGAGGAGGTTGGAGCCAGTCTCTACCTTGGTTGCTACACACCTTCATTTCCCAAAATGCATTAGAAGGTGCAGTGTAACCCGAGAACGGCTGCAACCTGAGCAGGGGCGAGGTGGAGCCCTTGACTGGCAGGAAGTGACATCACAGAAGGTTCAAATTACAGTGAGTGAGACGGATAGTGAGTTGGCGGCGCAGGCTGATTATTTATGTGTGTGTGTGTGTGTATGTGGGCACGAAAGGAAGACTGTTCACAGTATACTTACATTGATGCTGAGCACCTAGGCGTAACCAACGGGGGAGGAAAAATTCCAGACAATTACGCTGATGAGAAATTAAATTAAGAAACAGTGTTGCAATATGGTCGGTATAGTCTTACGGTCCTCTACTGCTGAGTAACGACTAATAAGAATATGCAACCTTGTACTTTACATGGGGTGAATGTACGTTTTGTTGTTTTCGCTCTGATCAAGAACATAACAGAATTGTAATAGTGAATAAAATAAAGCTTAATAAATAAAATCAGATGAGACTGTACCTTCAGATTATCTTCATATATATTATAGCTCCATGGATTCAATCTAATTTATAGTCCCTCATCTTTTTAAAATAAATGTATATATATACACACAACAAAACAGAAAAATAATAATAATGCGTGGCCACTTCACTTTTGTGAAATGCAGTCTTTATGCCATTTCTAAAATAAATGCCACTTGATTTGTCATCTAATCCAATACAATGACATTCAGGCATAAGTGTGGCTTAAGTGTCTAGTAATTAATCTTCAGTAAAAATGGCCACCACTTTTCAAAAGTTTTTTTATTTTTTATTTTATTTTTGTAGAAGAGAAATACTTTTATTCAGCAAGGATGGATTAAAAGTGGCAGTAAAGTCATTTATAATGTTACAAAAGATTTCAATTTCATATAAATACTGTTCTTTAACACTTTCTATTCAAAGGATCCTGAAAAAATATGTATCAGTTTCCCCAAAAAAAATCAGTTTTCAACACTGATAAAAATAAATAAATGGTTTTGTATATAAAGAAAAGAAGAACTCCATGTCAACCAGTTACATTAGGATCTAACCTCATGTAAATCCCTCTGGAAAAGGGAGTTCTCGACACAGGACATGACGCAAGTAGTGTTATCGTTATGTGTGGGAGTCTGGGATCAAAGAGATGGAGCTCTGAGACTAGGAGGAGAGAAAAGCAAGACTGATTGTGTTTAGTGCCAGTCAGAGCCAGGTTTTCCAGTAACACGCAGAGAGATATAAACCCACACTCACACACACAAGCACACACAAACACACACACAAGCTGTGTTTGGATAAATTCACTTAAGCTGTCAGGAGACAAAAGCCAGACAAGTGTTGAATGAACCAAGATAGATAAAACTGGTTAATTAAATGTGATAGAACTTAATGTTGGACATTAAATGCTCTTAGTGTATATAAACTATTGTTTAAATATCTATTAAAAGATTTCCAAAATATCCCAATAATATAAAAATGACAGATATACGACTTCACCAACTTGCACTTTAAAAAAAACATAGCAGTCATCTTTTTTCTTTTTTTTTTGCCAGTGAAGCATGTTAACAGCAGTGTCCTTTAAAACAGTTAAGAGGAAGAAAGAGGTCAGACGATTAACATAACTTTAAAATCACAAAAAAACATAAGCAATAAAAATAATGTAGCAGCAATGGCCAACTGTGGAATATAAGCATAATAAAAACTGCAAAGTAAAATTTACCAGGCCCGGCCCTGCTTCATAAAACAAAAGTTAATAAAACTTTAATATATTAAAGTCCATGGGTCGTCCATGAACATCATTTTTGCCCAAGTCCCTTCAGATTGCATTCTATTAGCCGTGGAGATGAAGACAAATAACTCCCATGATTTCATGCTCAATCACAGTGTAAAGCTACACCTTGGTTATTTTTTTTGAATAAGCGACCTCTAATGGATAAACTTGCAATACTGTGCCTTTAAAATATATGTGAGAGAAACTTGTACATGTAGACATTTGTAAACAGAAACTGTAAACATTACTTGATTCCAAAATTACATGACAAAAATTGTAGTTATTAATACAATCGATATTAGTCATGTTAGATTTTTTTATCACTTTTGACCCAACTCATTTATAACATTGATTTGAATGAGATAATCTTGTACCATGTTGATATAAATTCACAAAGAGTAAGAAAATGCATTCCAATTTTTGTCATTAACAACATAAAGTACATTAAGTATTACATTATGTGTAGAGTGTCCTAGACTGGGGTTCATAATGAAACTGCAGGGGTTCATGAGTTTAAATGAAAAGCTATCAAGTAATTAAGTCATAAAAATTCTAATAAATAAAAACAAATCAAATTAAAACATTTACAAGGAAAGATTAAAAAGATGCCATGTGACCATTTACTAACATCAGAGAACAGTGAACTTATACACCTATACATTTATTATTGACTCAACAAGTCAGCTGCTGGGCTTCTCAATCAATGTCCTAACTACCGCACAAAGCTTTGCTCCGGGACTAAAATAGGTGGTGTCGAGGAAAGTAGTTCTCCAGTTAACTATTGTTCAAAGTATAACACAAACAAACTGAAAGTCTTCACAAAATTAACATCATTCACGTCTCTTTAACCAGCTTCTCCAGCCATTCCCCTCTCTCTCCTCTCCCTCCAATCAGAGTATTTCATACCTCCACAGGGGCGGGACATAATAACTAACCAATCCCCAATAGAGGAACAAACATGCTGAGAAAAACACATTTGTACCATGTACGTCGCAAACATAATTTATAGTTCCTCGTAACCATTAAAAGGACAGTACACAGCTCTCTCAACAGAGTACACACTGTTTTGATATCATGACAACATATTTAGTACATAGATGACAGGCTAAGTGTTTAATAATTAACCTTACTGGGTTACATTTATTATTAACCAAACTTTTAAACTTAATTTAAGGGTTTACTTCAAGCAAATATATTAGGGCAAATAAGTTTAGCCGACAAAAAAATGTGGGAAACTCCTGCATTGCATATGAATATGAAATTACATGAATTTGACATATATGGTTAAATGACTCGCTGAGTGGTAATTCAAATAGTTATTATTTTGTTCATACAATTAAAAAGTGCTTTTTCAACAAAGTGAAATTGTTTCTGTAAATCCATTGATCAAATGCTGTGGGTCTCAGTATTCAGTGATAGGCTTGTGTGTTTGTGCAGTTCCGCAAACCTGGAAGTTTCTGAATATATATACACAAGCAATAATCTTTTAAAAGTAAGGAAAATTAAAATAAAAAAGTAGAAATCAATGAAATTATAAATAAGTTACTGCTATTATATATTCCATTATGTGTTCCTTGAATGCAATGTAAATCGCTTTGGATAAAAGCATCTGCCAAGTGCATAAATGTAAATTATGAAAATAACATGCAATCAATTGAAAAGTAACTAGTCTGATTACAAGTATTTTAAATTTCAATGGTATCTAATTACAAGTACTTAATTTTTGGAATCTGATGACGTAATCCAGATTACATCTCAGCTCTACACATGACCTCTTGCCTGCACTAAAAACTAAATGAATTACACTAGTGCCATCTAGTGCCATGAAGGACATAGTGCGTTATTGAAATCCAGTATCACTCAATTATAAAACAATTCATTCAAACATTAAAATAATTAACCAAAAACCACAAATCTACCATAAGACTTTTTTTCTTCTTTGGAACAATAACTAATAAATACAATTAAAAGTCCCATTCAAGGTGGTCATATTTATCACACCTCTGGGCAGCGATTTTAGGAGTTCAAACCAAGTCTCAAATTTAAATAACATTTTAAATCAGCAGTGAAATCTTACAATAGTCTCCTCTTATTTGTAAAGTTAATGACATTTACAAGACCTTTGAAAACAACTCTAGCTTTTTGCCAGCTTTTCCCTGACCAATTGTCCTTGCAATTAATTTGGAAACCTGAGGTAATGTATTTTTCTTTTATCTAAAAGTCATTTGAATTATAGTTCAAATAGTATATATACACTTTTCCAGTGTCAACAATTTTAACTACTATACATTTTGATCATTTTCTGCTGTTTTTGAGGTAACATTTGGATTAAAATTAAGTTGAAGTGACGTACGGTTCCATACAGTGTGTAAATTATCATTAATGCATGGCTATATTGTACTAGTACATTTTTAGTACTTTCAAGATTGTATTTACAGCTAAAACAACTATATTGCATTACACAACATTACCTTTGATATACAGTGACTGTGCTACAGAATTTGTCACACTGCTAACCCCACTGAATTGCTTTGGCTAGTTATTCTTTTGATTCACTAATGTGATTCTTTAGAGGCATTCATTTCATTGTTCTGCTTGACTGCTGACTCACCGGTCATTAGCATACGATTATAAAGACAGCTGACCAGTCAAACTGTCGAGGTGAAGAAAGGAGGAGCATTTAAAATCATCAACACATGGGGTGAATTTCAAATGACATTTTGGGACCAGTAAACTACAGGACAACAATTAAATGTTAAAGTGTGTTTCCAAAAGGCAATGAGTAAATGATACGTACCATGGTGTCTTGGAGGAAGTAATTTAGTTTGTAACAGCGTTGCCACACCTTTTGACCAAAATATTTCCATGTTCTTTCCCTTTCCAGTAATTTGTGATGAGTAGATAAGGATTTTTGAGAATAATTTTCTTCAATTCGACCAATTCGCTATCAATTTTTAGATAAGACATGTAAGAAAAATCACTAAGCATGATAGAATCAGATAAAGTGGCACTGACATACGAGTACCGCATAAAGATGATGCTCACTTTCAGAAGAAATTCACCCACAAAGCTTAGAAATGTATTAACACAACTAGCATTAGACACAACACTGTCTATCTGTATCCCTATTCTTTCACTATCTGCTGCCCTGGCATCTCTCGGTTTGTTCCAATGCTGAGGACAAGACTCCCAGGAAGAAAAGAGGCCAAAACACTGAGGCGAGTAAATCCTATCAAGGAAATCTCTTGGGCTATTTCCAGATCACAGCAGAAACTCGTGTAAGTAAAGAGTAACTCCACTTCATGGCACAGTCCCTGAATATAACTTTCATTACTAATAGAAAAGTATCAACAAGTACCATGGTATTATAATGCTTTTTGAACCAAACAGGTCAGTGGTAGCTTTTTCGGACAGATAGCATGGTAATACTATGGTATCCTTTGCAATATCAGTCATTTAATATCAGTATCACCGAAAAACAGTCTTGTCTTTACAAGTTAATTTGAAATGATCCTGTTGAAAAAGAATTTACGTAGTAATATAATTCATATAAATAAAAAGAATGTAAGCAATAACTAAGAAATAATTCACAAAATACTACTTTTAGAGCTTTTAGATGAACGACCCAAATAACATGGGTGTACCATTGAATAGTAATTACGATACACTAGCGTTAGAATGTTTGGTTGATTTTTCTTACGTCCAACAAGAAGGTTCAAAAAAAAAAGAAAAAAGAAAAAAATCAGTGGTATTGAGTATTTACTCTCACTTTTGATCAATTTAATACTGAATTAAAACATAAAAAAGACAAGTCTTGCTAACTACCAAACATTTAAGCAGTAGTTAATATATAGAACAAAAAAATATATCTCTTTATAGAAATAGACAGTTCTTAAAGTACACAGCCATTTATGGGGTGCAATTTTACAAGCTCATATGTGCTGTTATATAACAGCTGAATGAGACGGAATATATCCCTTTTAAAAGGAATAACCCAAAATCTTAAGGGGGAAAGAAAAAATTTGAAAAGTCTGTAACAACAAAAACTAAAGGCTGCTTCTATTTTTAAATGTTCTTCATTGTTATCAGAGAAGAGCACTTTACCCTCAATGGTAGATAACAGATATTGCCCCTGTTCCTCAGTCTACAAACTGAAAATATTTCCTACCTGATGAGAAGGAATCCTCTTCTACAGAGCTACTTTCTTTGTCCATAAAGGTAAAATTCCCCACAGAAAAACAAAGCTACAACGTGGCACATGAAAAGAGCAAAGTTTCACCTGTGGGTGTGTCGACTGGGCAAAGCGTGATCAGATATCTCACTCGAGAGCCAACACACCTATGCGTCACATGGTCAGCCTTTTTTATGAGGACAGTCATTTTATAATATAACAGGAACACTTTCATTAACTACTGGAAAACAGACATCGTTTTCTATGAAATATCTGTGGTTAAACAACAGAGACAAAAACATCAGTGGAAGCCCTAAACCAATTCAACCCACAAGACCCTTGATTGATGACCACTGTGATCAATCACAGATATTTTTTCAGATTTTTTGACATGATCATAATTTCAGTGCCTTACCTTGGTTTTCCATTCCCACGTCAAGAACAAATCCGCGGGAAGAGGTTCCTGAGGAAATAAGATACAGATTGCTTGATTAGTAAATGATTAGACATTAGACATCACATTGACTGAAATAAACACCCATGAATGAAGACAGACAACACATATCTATCACAAAATAAACTGCACCAACAAAGCAGAAGGTGATAATGACTTTATTTTGTGATAATGACTACATTACACTACACATTATAAGTAGGGACCAACAAAATTCACGGGTAAAAATTCGCAATTTCACGGAAGGTTTTTAAAAAAACATTCGATTTCACGGAAAATTAACCGGTAAAATTTTTACTAGGCACCAATCACTGCAATCAGTCCATCTGCTGTCGCACCCGCTGTTTTGTATTCTAAAACACCACTTGTCGACTGTTCGCCTGTATTAAAAAACGAAAAGGAAACAAAATACAACTACAACCCACGTAGCCAAAGACTCCGTAATGCCACGTGACATTAATGAAATAGTTTACAGTTTTTCGTGGCCAAAACTTGGCCGACCAACGTGGTTGCTGACATATTCTGTCGCTGCGGTGCATTGACGTTTGTGTACTGGCTGACACTTCTCTCCGCGTCAACGCTGTTCGTTGGTACAGAAAGGTAGCGTAATGCTGTTATACTCGTATCCGGCGGAACTTCTTTTGCTGCTGTTTTGTAGGCTGCAAACTCGGCTAAGACGCTACGATCATCTGCTCCTGGTATACTCTTTATCAGTTCCTCACATGGCAGAATCGATACCCGTGTAAAATCAAAGACTGACCAATTTCATGAAGGCCAGTCCAGGCTGCGAAAATCGCTGTGAGCCGCTCGTTTTCACAGAAAGTGGCCGATTTCACGGAAAAATGTCACGGCCGTGAAATCGTGAATTTGGTTGGTCCCTAATTATAAGGCTACTTACTAAAAAAATTATATATACATTAAATACTAATTTTACTACCCTCACTTTCACTTGGCGAAGACTTTTTAAACGAAACACCAATCAAGGGAGATTGGTTTCTGTCTCCCATTCAAAATGAGTAAGGCACGTGTCGTCAAAAAGTGCAGAAGAATGACCAGTAGATGATTTATCAGGGTGTTCCTTTTTAATTAAATCAGAAACCTTCAGCCACATAGCCATCACTTCCTTAATTTCACTCATAGAAAGTTTTCCACTGGTTCACCCTCCTCCTCCTCACTACTGCTGAGCTCTTGCAACACCTGTGTATGCATATTGTCTGCAGCTCGATCAACTCCTCAGCCCAAAGTTCCTCCTGATGCTCCTGCGTGCTAGATCACTCACGCGGGCACAGCGCTCATTTATCCACAATTTCATGCTTCATTTCCATGATCATCATTCGTTTCTTCTTCTCACTACCATCCTTACCAATCACTTTCTTAGAACTCATGGCTATTATGAAGAGTAATGCACAAAATAGAGAGAAAATAACGTAATTGCGGGTGATGCGTACAGAAGTCAGCAAACACGTGAAGTAAACATGCTCGTATCTCGAATATTTACTTGCATCTAAAAGCAAAAATCTGCCTGAAGGCTTGGAATACTCGTATGTAGAGACGCTTGTATCTCGAGGCATTACTGTAGTTTTTTTATACGTATACACAAATATAAACTACAGAAAATGTGATTCATTGCGATTCATTTGACAGCACAAATTTTAATCAATGTATGAATAAATCCATCACAAGATATCAACCATTTAAATGACTTTATTTAGAAACAATTATAGAATTTAAAAAGTTATTAAATTTAAATAAATTATTAGGTAAAACTATTTTAAAGTGTCCCTGTTATACTTAATAACACGCATAATTAGAAGAAAATAACTCTAAACAACACCATAATCCTATGTAACAGTGATTATAGGTGCTCATATATTTCGTATTAACAATTGTAGGGTTGTTTTAGTTTTTTTCCTATTCCACAGAAAGTTAAACAAATCTCAGTTTCCTTTCCCTGTAACAGCAATGCTAAATTCATTCAAAAGGGGTTCTGAAACCATGTATATCATTTGTTTAATAAGTGCTGTTAGGCTTCCACTAATAAGCCTCTTTAAACAAAATGCCTGTCTCAGTTCCCTTCCTTGTAGTGCTGGAGCAGCTTTAAGCACCAGGACTAATGTGCACTATGAACCCTGGGACAGCAGATGTGAAATATCCCGTTGCACCCAGAGCAGGATGAAGGATAAAAGATCTAATCTAGATCCTTGAACTGCACAAGCTGATTGAAGTGTCACACTGTCACTAGGTTATCTTAGATACTGGGTCACATGTGATCAAGATGGGTAGGTGTTTACAGGCAACACAATCATATAATGAGTTCATATATATATCGTAACATTTGTTACGTGAAGTAAATTTAAACAAGTGTTTTATTTACTTAATCCTTATATAGTGAGTACTGGGTGTTGCTGGCTGTTTCTCTTGCTCTCTTTCTCTTTCCTCAGGCATGTCCTAACGCAGCTCAGCTGCGGGTGATTGCCATTACGGGATAGAGCGCTTAAAAGTAAGGAAACGGCACAAGTGGAAAAGCTAATTTTACATGTGTCGCAGAACTGAGCAGTTCCTTGGTCGTTCCGCTTTCTTGCCCCAGCCATGTAGTTTAAGTTTGTTGTGTGTTCAGTTTGTTTTTCCCTTTGTGAACTTATGTCTATTTCTGTATGTTAATTTGTTAATACAGTAATCCCGGCTATCCCGGAGTTAGGTTCCAGACACCCCCGCGATAGCCGAAAAAACGCAAAGTAGATATAGAAATCTGGAACACGGACAACATGGGATGATGGGACACTGGATGCTGCTTGAAAGAGATCCTGCGGTCAGACAGCCAATTACCCAGGATACTGATCAGTGTTCTCTGATTGGTTCTGTCTCCTCTATCAGCCAATAGCAAGCCTTGTACGAAATCAACTGGGCAAGATATGGTACGCTTATTGAGTTTTGTTTTCTATAAAGAGGCGTGATTCTATGTACCGCATCTTCTTAACGACAGACATATCTGCCCTCAGAAACCGGCGATACAGAGAGGAGTCCGCAAACTAGATTTACATATAATTTATCTATAAATCTGCGATGTACCAAGGCCGCAGTATATTTTTCTTTAGTTTTTTTTTCTTTTGTCTTTAGTTGACATTCCTTATGTTTATTATTTTGTTATTAACCCCTCCTGAAGATCTGTTTCCCTCCCAAGTTAAATTAAGTTGACCAAATTAAGTTGTTGTTTATTCTTTTTACGGGCCTTCCCCAACCCTAGACTGGGGAGGATGTAACACATTACAGTATGTAAACACGTGTCTAACGCTCACATTTTAAATGACTCAAATAGGTGTGTGCTCATGCCATGAGTCAACTATGAAAGACTGAGTAAAATAATAACACGTGTAGAATTACTTAATTCTCGACTAATTGCCACTAAGAGTAGCTGCTGTTCAGTCTGAATACTGCTACTCTCATTCTAGTCTCTTCTGAACACTTCTCTCTCTTCAATAAAGCTCCAATGAAGGGTTGCCAGATTTCACGAAAATAAAAAAGCAAAACTATGCCCTTAGACAAGAAATATAAAACAAATATGGGAAAACTTTAAGGAGACAAACGTAATTAATATAATTAGTATTATCAATATTCTACTAAATAAAAATAAAGTCACATACTTGAATGCCAAAAAATGCTTAAAATAACAGCATGGCAAAGCTGCAATGCATTGCTTTGCTGAGCATTCTTCCAAGCATACACAAAACCAACAAAGACTTCAAAGACTTCTTCTGAAGAACATTGGGCAGTTTAACTGCTCGGGACAAACAAGGGACTCAAAAACAACCACCATAAAAAAGAAACACTTCTGTGAATCATCCAAGTAACTACACACAGTATTAAGAAAAAGGGTAATTTTTTATAAACTTAGCTCTTTTGCTGTCTTGTGAACTATATGTGTAGATCTTTTGTTAAATCTCTTAGTCAGGACAGTACTAAATAAAATAAAAAAATATATAAAAGTTTAAAAATGTAAAAATTACATCCAACTTGTATGATCCCTCTTATTTTGTTTTGCAGATTTAGATGTAGTATGTAAACTTTTGAGCATGACTGTTTATCAACTACCGGTAATGCTGTAAACTATATACGGGGAACAGTTGTTACGTCACTATAATATTAAAGGTTAAAATGTACTGACTTGTATAAGCTAGTTACATTTAAATTCACAAATAAGTTAGTTTTTTAAATAACAATGTTATATAAAGGCACAGTATATAAATTGCCACTAGAGGTCGCTTATTCAAAACAAGTTTACATTCCGTTAACAATAAGTTACATTTAACATCCACCTCCTTCCCAGAACATTGTTATAGTTACGTTTGATCACTTATATTCCCATTATTGAAAGCTAACACTCTGTTTTATATTAAAAGTAAAGCACAATTTTTTGGTTGGGAGAAAAACAAAAAACAGCGTTGACAAAAATATATATTTTTGAGACGCAAGAATTGATATCAGTTCATCAAAATGAGAATTGAAAAATCAATATTTGTAACCAAGCCCTAATATTTCTCTCTAGAAGTCATGACCGATAAAAATGTCATCATACTCTTTTAAACTGCTGCATTGTTCTGAAGACAATATAAAAAATAAAAAAAACATTTGAAGTATGAAAAACAAAATAGGGTCAACTAACTTTTACATGTCAATAATACACCCGCAACAACAATAAGCAATTTACAGTGCCAGGGGACCTCATGATGCCGAATGACCGTCCAGAACAGAGAGGTTCAAAAATTGGGGAAGTGAACCTGAAGGGAGGTTTCGATGCATACTTTAAGCACATGGTGATAAATGCAGCAGTCCTCAAACAACTCTAAAGCAGCCAAGAAATAATATGAGTCAGAATGTAATATTAGAAGATTGCAACCATGGTCCTAAAAGCATCCGCTTCAAAGAAATAGACAGACATCTGTGTTATTTGTAGCCAAAAAAGAGATGAGGGGTTACGCATAACCAGAGACAACTGAAGTCAATGGATATAGTAGAAGAGCTGAATAAACCCACTAGCGAGGCACCCTCATTTCATATTTCTATTGCTACATGTATACTGACACACTTTTTTCCGAAGCGGCCATTTTGATGCAGAGAAATCGATTAGCGACTTCAGGGAGAAACTGTCCTTTCAGCGCTATATGATCAGATAGGTAACGTGGATCAAATCATGGATTTACAATACTTTCAAATTAAAAATTCAAATCTGAAAAATATGCAACATGAAAATTATTTTCTAATAGAAGCACTTTCTTTCTAAAAGACATGTAATCTGACCTCAAAAAAACTTTTTCCTTAAAGGTTCGTCTTATAATCAGGGTCGTCTTATGTTTGTAGCAATCAACCCCCTCCAACAAATGCTCAATAAAAAGAGCATCTGTTGCCTCTCCTGGAGTCGGAGTAGTGCTAGACTAAAACCCATGTGATGAAATATTTCAACAAATGAAAGACTGAAATGTACTGTCATTTTAAAAAAGAAGGTCTATCAGTCCTTTTTTTCTGTTGTTTGGACAGGATCCTGATCTCCAGCATTGTTCTACATTAACACAGCAAAGGACAGAAATATAGGGATTGAAAGTGAACGAAAAGAAAGAAAATAAACAAGTAAATAAATAAAAAATTCAGATGAAGCACAACATTAACAGGGTAATAATAACTCATTTGTAAGGTACACAGTCTAACCCGTTTTGTCAAACTGGTCGGACAACTCCTGAACAGTGTACATAGAAGAAAAAAAAAAAAAGAAAGAAAAAAAACAGAAAAGCAGAACAGCTGAAGTTAGCTTGAACAGTACGCTAACAGACATGTTAAGACAAACAACCTCTAAGGAAAACCTGGCAGGTCTGAGCTTTGATAATTCTCTGGCAGACCAGCCCATATTCAAATAAAAGCAATCTTGTTATAAAATGCTTTGTTTTAGATTAAAATACAGCCAACATGCTGTAATGTTGTAAAAACAGGAACAAAAACAGGCTTCATAATACTGTTGCAGGTCTACAACAAACTCAGGAATCTTTCAAAACATCATTCACAAAAATAAGATATATTAACATTATTATCTTAGCAACACAGGCAACTAAATTGTGTTCAGACAGCGCCTCCGTTAACGGGCGTCCGGGCGTAATTTACGTCCGAAAATCGCCAGCGTACGCCGAAATTTTAAGTTCAGGAAGTCCGCGGGACGTCCTGTTTAATGGTTTTACGCCAGATCACAGAGCGCTCGACGTACATGTGCATTGCAAAGTGACCAAATGCATTGTAAATCACCACATGCGCCGTAGGCGTGTATGCTAAGCGACTCCATTGATAAGGACACAGCAGGTCACTTAATCTCTTTCGCCATACAACTCCTGTCAAGATGTCCACTAGTGATGTAACTATGGTAATTCCCGCGAACTACTGAAACTCCGCCTACTGCGGGGATCGCGAACGCCAACAGCGAGAGCTATGGCCATAAACTAATTGATAACTATGCACAAACGTGCGGGGATCGCAAAACTGTGAGAGATGTGTTATATTGACGGGTAAACTTTCCCGAAACTCCCCAAAATAGCCTGGTTATCTGTGCATGATACGGAATGCTCCGCCTCCGTGAAATTTGTGGATATGTTAATAATTATCTACCACTACGGATCCTTCATCTACTACCGTATATATATATATATATATATATATATATATATATATATATATATATATATATATATATATATATATATATATATATTCGATCTTACGAGAACGTCTACGCTTCAAAGAAATGATAGACCAAGCTACATACTAGTTTATATGTAAGTCACAGGTCTAACATATAGGGATATTTCATACTAGGGAAGGGAGATGTGTTTTACATTTGTGATTACCACCAACTTAAATTTATGTGAAATTGTATGACAGTGTGTTTTTCATGTATGTGTTGTTCCTGTTAAATAAATATTTCTGCACAAAACTCATAAGTATTTGTTACTTTAACCCTCTATTATCTTTTCTAATATATTTTATATGTAACAGGCATAAAATTATTGTGCTTTACGACGTAGTAGTACTGTAACAGGGACTTCCAAAAATAATACCTGGGACTTCCAAAGATAATACATGGGACTTCCAAAAACTAACATCTGGAAGTCTGGACTTCCAAAAAAAAAATCTTAGTGGAAGCGCTGTTCAGAACGTACGTAACACCTCCCCCTAGATTAGGAAACATGAGCAAAGAACACCTTGGGCTGCCATTTTACCCTCACAGTACAAAATGCAAGAGCAATCACATGATAGCCAGTGCTTTGAACGCGCATGTGAACAAGGTGAATGAGAATGTGGATGGCAGGTGTATGTTCGTAAAATTAATAAAAATCATAACCAACCACATGAATGAGTCAAACTTCCCACAATAGACTAATGAACTGCAGAGTGCAGCAATCCTGACAAAAATGAGACGGAACCCGACTGACTGGTTGTGTAAAGTGACCCGGTGTCACTGCAGTATTTACATAGCTGTGAGAGTTTAAAGTACAAGCTAGATTTCTTAGCTCAAACCAGCCCCACACACGCAAACACATGGCACAGCTCGAAAACTGAGACTGTCATGCAAAATCCCACATTTTGTTGCAGCATTAAATTACAGAAATAGTTCTTAAAGAACAGATATTTTTCAGAAGAACCCAAGATAAGGAAATTTGAACCATCTCCTGTGTGAAGTTTTTCCAATCAATAAGAGCGAATAAGGAAAATAGGTTGACAACCTCTTCAATTATGCACTGTTTATGTTCATTCCTAATCCCCCGTCATGTTTCAGACAAAACAAAGCTTTAGAGCAGATGCGAAAGGCTAGTATGGCAGTGCCGCTTAAAGCAGGCTCACACAACAAGCTGGATTGTGCTATCGCAAACAGATTTCCCAGGTCTGCAACAAAACCCCTGGATCTCCGCCAAATAACCCTCGTTATTAAGCTCGTTAACTATGATAACTATGGTCAGATACATGATCCAAACCAGTCTCGAGCAGTCACAGACATGGCGATATTTTCAAACCGGTTTGATATTATTGCTATGTTATCTTGTAGTATGAGCGATGAAACAACATGGCAAAGTGCTCGTACAGCTTAATGTACGGTGACAATTTGATCATAATTGATCAAAATATGTACATATATAAATAATATAAACAAAAAATATATTTTTAAAATATAAATAAATGGTCTTTGCTCTATGGAAGGTCAGCCCGTATTTATTTCTGCCCAATTTTCTTTTATCTGGACGTAGAACTTGTGCAGTGAGGATAAGAGACTCTCTAATGTTTTGCGTGAATTGCGTGTTTTGCGTGCTTGGCCAAAGATCTTGTAGTTTGTGCACGTTATCAGCGTTGTGCATTGTGAGGGTTGCGAAGACAGATGACAAGAAAACGTGTGCAGTGTGAGCTTGGCGATTCATGTAGTTAGCTTGCCTTTAATACTGGCGTGTTCATGCAGTGTTTTTCTTCTTTTTTTTTTACAAGTGTCAGAATCCCATTCTATAACCGAACTGTAGGGCCGTGACGGTGGTAGTTTTTTTTTTTTACCACCACAGTGGTAATGGACCAACTACCGGCAGAGGTGCAGTGGATGGGGTGTGTATCTTTACTTCAATTAAATATATAAATCAAGCAACTAACACTTGTAAAATGGTCTAAAGAGCATGTGGTCTAAAGATTATTCGTCAGCGAATAATCTTCCACAGGGGTCTATAGATTTAGGCAATGCTTGAAAGTGAAGCTAAAAATGACCTGCATGTGTGAAATGCGCAATACAAATAAACTTGACGCACCATAAGGCCCAGTCACACAGCGAAAACGCATGAAGAACGCACGAATTTGCGTCATATGCGTAATTCGTCAGTGGAATGAACGAGGACCGTCAGTGATTGTAAGTGTATGTGTGACGAAGGTGGTTTGTGCGTGATTTTGAGTTTTGAACGGTTCAAAAATTTTGTGACTCTTTGCATTATTGGTGCATTATTAACTGCATTATTAATAACTGCATTATTCGTGAGTCGGCGTGCGTAGTTTACGTGTTGAGTATGCGTGACATTCGCGGGACACGCATCGGCCGTCAGTGCTTATGCGCTGGAACTGGTTCGAAAGCGCACGTCCACTGACGCCCCACCTTCATATCATTCATGAACCACTCATGAACCGCGCACGTATCACGTTCATTCCACTGACAATGTGGATTCTGAAAGTGCTTGTTCGTGGAATGTTCGCGAAGCGTGCGTGTTTGGATGCGCTCCGTCAGTGATTCATGCGTCGGGCGTGCATTGAATGTTCGTGGAATACTTTGGTCAATTTCTCGACACACAAGCACGCACAAACCCAATCTATGCGTGATTTGTGAGTGATTCGTGCGCGATCGGCTGTGTGACTGGCCCTTTATTAAGTCAAATAACAAAATCACAAACTGTGTTAAACAGAATTTGACATGCAAGCAAAAAGCATCTCCCCACAGTTAATATTAAAAATAGGTCTAAATAAAAATGAACCAAATAAAACAACTTTTATAATCCCCTGTGAAAATGGGTGAGATGTGAGTGAAGATTTGTGAAAAGAAACAAGGGATTCCATGTCCAGTAGAACAACTAATGCAATATTGTTAAATTCGCTGATAATTGGATGAAAAAACTGAATACAAATCCAACAAAGCTTAAATTTATGGACTCACATATGGATATGGATATCACATTTACCAAAAAACAAAAAAAACAAAAAAAGACCACCAGACCGGCTCAGTTACCGGAGTGGGGCGGTTGTCAAGTTTACCGCACAGCTCTACCGAACTGGCACTTGCACATTTTTAAGACTCAAAACAGTATTCTCAAAAAAATGAATGAACAGTCACACTTGACAACTAGTTGTCAGCCACATCATATATGTGAGAGCCACAGTGAACTTATGATCATGACTTATGATCATGTTTGATTTACTCATAGAGAGAAATGATTGCGTTAATCAGCAGATCCACTGGAAGCTGTAGTGAGTACAAGCTGCAAAAGATAATCTTTTGTTGGTTGTTATTTAATAACACGCTGTCAATTTATCAATTGTGATAAAATCTCCCAATATTATGGACAAAAAAGTCATTTTTTATACTGTTCCTAAATGTGATGCGAGTTCCCTTCAAATTTCTGGATGAAGTAACCATTTGCAGTTTGAGAAACGCATTTTGAAACGCTTTCTTGTGATTAGAACTGGTTCATGTGAAAAGAAAGTTTACAGATTCAGTGACATTACTACATTAAAGTACTACAGTGGAGCCCGGTTATGTCGACGGCCTCGGGGGTTGCAGAAAACCAAAAGCCAATATGGTGATTTGTTTGACAAAGCGATCGGCATGCTATACAGTTTATGTATATTTTTATATGTTTGCTAACAACAAAAGGCATATGTGCACCAACTAACAGCAGAGATTTACCAGTATATGATAATTACCACATTCGATTCTCAATACAAACCTTTAACTATATTCTCCAACATTGCAAACACAATTTCGCTCCTAGCATAAATGGTCACAACACACAAACACATTCGCTCAAAACGCTGTCATTTCGCTCTGACACAGTTCTGAAAAGTATTGTACACGCGGTTACTATGGTTTATTTACAAAGTCTAAAATGCTTTGTTGCTTTTTGCCTTTAACGGTCTGCTTGAAAAAAAAATGCTTCTAAGCTTCTATCAGTAACAACGTCTTTGTCGATGTTCAATGTAATCTGGGAATTCCTGGACAGTGAAGGTGAACTCCTGTGCCTCCTCTTCCAAGATAGCATCTGTAAGACTTGATTTTTGCAAGAGTTCTTCTGCGGCTGCATGGCACTGCGCTGCAAGAGTGAGTGAAGCGTCATTGGAGTGATACACGTGCAGGGCTAGAATTACAATTTTTTTAGGGCAAGGCAAGTGTTGCCTTGGACAGAGCTAATATTTTGGGGGCATTAAGGCAAGTTGGAGGGGCACCAAGGCAAGTATTGCCCTATGAAAAGGGGCACCAAGGCTACTTCAGTTTATCGTCGAGTTTTAATGTAATTTCATGTCCTCTTCATTTATTATGCATTTATACAGTGGAAAGTAATCTTAATCTGTTCTTGCAGCACCACAACCCATTTCAGTAAATTTTCTTTAAAGATCATAAAGGCATAAAAGAAAAATGTCAACATATATAACAGAAATTATATTTATTTAGAACTAATGTATTTTAGGCAGAAAACTTAACATTAACATAGCATGGTTTAAATTTATGATTGCATGAACAAAGTAATCTTCAATAGAATGTACACTGCAGGGGCTGGGCTAACAGAAATAGCTATTTTGACTAGAAGAATGACAAAACATAAATTATAACAAGTAACTAACGGTACCTGCGCTGATCTGTATGTTCATTTTTACTTACCGAAAAAATGACGGTAGCTTTTGGCATTTTGATGCAGCATTCGCTATATCTGCCTGCTTTCTTTTTGTAACTCTGTCTTTTCGTGGCATTTCTTCAAAAAATACAAAATAAAATGCCGGCGTCGAAGGTTCTTTTGACAGTCCTGAAATGCCGAGGATTACCGATGATCATCTGCTTATTAATCGGTACACATCGGAAGGCAGTTCCAATCATAAAATGAACCCCCCGTCATTACACTGCAGTTGAAAGTGTTGACGTGGGAGTGGACACGTTAGAAACAATAGCCGATAAATTCGTTGGCGGGTAAATAAACGCATGAAGAAGGAGGGGCTAATAACATTATTATGGGATTATTATTTTGAACCTCGTGTCTCGTAAAACTTACGAAGTGAGAACTGCGCCCTTCTCTACTGCGCAAGTGGCCAGTGACAAGGTAAATTTTCGCGGCAGTGTCGGTATTCGTCACTTGCTGTGTCATTCGTACTTACTCGACAACCTCCGGCAAGCTTCGGAAGATAGTTCGTCAATATTGCGGCGACATTGTCACATAATTATACTCGTAGAAAATGACGAGATGATCCGAGTTTTGCTTTAAATTAATGAACAAAGGGGAAAATTCAACAATAGGTACTTGTGTTCGTTGTTAACATGCAATTTTATTTTATAATAAATGAGGGCTCTGATGCAAAGAGGGAGGGCATCCACGGCAACAATGTTGCCGTGGATATTGGCATTATTCTGAGGGCATTACGGCAAATAAGGAGGGCAACCACGGCACGTGCCGTGATTGCCGTGGTGTAATTCGAACCCTGCACGTGCAACGCAAACTCAGCACAGTGAACTCGGTACTATCATTAGTCACGGGGATCGAGATAACCGATGTTAAGTGGCGAATTTGTCCTTCTTTTGTGCTCGAGATATCACTGTTCGGCGAAATAAACAATAAGAAAATGCTAAGACAATGAGGGAATTTGGTGGTTCCATTTAAAAACGTCGACATAATAGGGTTGGCGAGTTAACCAAGCTCGAGATAAGTGGGTTCTAATGCATTTATAATGTTGAATATAACGTATAGAAAACAACTGGGAAATATGTGTGGGTCCTGATAGTAATAAAATAATCATATCAATAAAAGCTCTTTTTGTAATTTTTAAATATCGCAATTTGTATAGAATAATGACCTGAGTGTATTAATATTCTCAAAATAATCCCCTATCTTGGGGGGGGGGGGTGTCAAAATGATAATTGTCCACTGAGAATTGGACCCAGATAAAAAAAAAAGTTTTTTGTTTTGTTTTTTTATACAGAGATTGATTGGTCTATTAGTAAAATCTGTTCACTTTAGAGTTATAGAAACGCTCATCTTGGAAAAAATATTATTTATGGAAATCAAACGGGTGCTCTATGCAATAGTGTTGATAGAAAATAATCAGATATTCCTCTTTAAAAGAAAAAAAAGTATCAGTTGTATGCAAAGTGAACCACATTTGGTTTTTGACCAAATTGAATTTTACTATTTATGCTTAGAGTCACATTGAGACTCCAGGATCTGTGGAATAATACCATATAGAGCCTCAAAAATATAGATACTGAAAGAAAAGTTAGAGACGTGCAAACTTCAGCAAAAAAGAGCTTATTCCCATTTTTGAGTTATCACTGTTAGTATATAATGCATCAAAGACTGCTAAAGTCAACAGATTTTATTAATAGACCTACCAATCTATGCACAAATAAAATAATGATTATGTCATCTTTCTAAAGTCCTCCTCACTTTTCTTTCCTTCTACAAAACAGGATTATTCAGTAAATATATATCCAACACATTTATTATTTTGTCTTTATTCAGAGAAAATATGTGTTTCTGAAATGGTTGATTTGACATGAAGTGAAGCAATTTGTTTCACTATAGTATACAGCAGGGGTCTCCAACGTGGTGCCCGCGGGCACCAGGTCGCCCCCAAGGACCACATGAGTCGCCCGCGGGCCTGTCCTAAAAATAGCTCAACATAGCGCCACTTACCAGTGAGCTGCATCTATTTTTCTTGCTATTCTTTTTTTAAATCACACCCGCAAATTAACTCCTCCACTTCACATTATTTCTGAAGCTTTATAGGATAACGCCAGTTGACAACTGGCCAATTGTAGCGTGATGCAGCTCTGACTGACAAACAGCATAAATAGCATAAGCGTGTCAATTGTGTCAGAATCAGCACTGAATTCTGCACAGCTGGTCAGGCGGCAAACATGGCGATTAATGCAATGTCTCATTCCCATCTCTCAATGAACTGTGGTTACGACAGCAACTGGAGATGTTCCCTTTCGATGACAGAAACGAGACATTGCATTGAAATGCATTTGGGAACAGTGTTCAATCCCGCGGTGAGAGAGATGCAGATCAGCCTAAAAACACAGGGATCCATACGCCAATCACAGCGAAGAGGCACACAGCCCAACCAATGGCGACGCCGCTAGGTGTGCTCAGTACTGATAGGTGCAGCTAAACCAATGAAATCAATAGCTGAAGCTTACCAAAATGCACACACCAGAAAGCATAGGGCAGACTTGGTGCAAGGTAGTGCATGATTTTTTACAAATTGTTAGTGGCTAGTGAAAATGTTGTAGAAGTGATCATTTGAAAATGTAAATACTTGCAGAGATTTATAGAAATAAAGTGTTGCATATTGATATTGATCTGTTTCTTACCTTGTTAAATCATTGTTGATAATTATTGTGAGAAATAATTAACATGATCAGTGTCTTCACATAGATGAATATCATTCATTATTAATAATGACATAAAATTAAAGGTAAATTGAGCAAATTTGTTATTTTAGAAGTGTGTATCAAACTGGTAGCCCTTCGCATTAATCGGTACCCAAAAAGTAGCCCTCACCTTCAAAAAGGTTGGTGACCCCTGGTATACAGAGATGAAAACACTAGCATGAACATTCTTTCAGATTTATTAATCCTCTCATTATTCATTAACTCACAAGTTAGCCATCAACTGTGCATAATGATGCATAAACTTATTCAAAGACAGCTTGAGACAAATCCTTAAGTTGCTCAGAGGACTAAAATTAATTCACAACAGCAATTTCAGTATCAAGAGTCCAAATCAAGAGCTCTGACCTAAACTAAACAATCCTTCATTGTTTGACAGTCATTGTTTAATGCGCTGACAAGATGAATGGAGGGTAAATGAGACAGTCAAGCTTGAACTAGGCCATTTACTGGAATTTCTTTCTTTTATCACTGGACACACAGACACATTTTTAATTTTTGATTAACCTCGAGTCCACTCAATATTCTATGGAAGCTACTCTACACCATACGGGAAAGAAATCATGCTTTGATAAATCTTGATTAAGATATTTAATGGCATTCCACTAAATCATAGCCTAATTATGAGATTAAAATATTAAATTTCACAAGTTATGAGCTGCAGTCAAAATTATATGATATTACTATTAGATAAAAAAGTCATACTATTTTTATACACACTGTTAAGTCTTAATTTAGACTTTTTAGTTCATAGTTATGTAAACTTATGAGATTGAAATTATGAGTCATATTTATAATTAATAAATGTCACAACTATGAGATTAAAACAAAATCCAAAACGTACAGTTTAAAGTGACTTTCTAAATCTATCTTGACTTTATCACTTTGTATGTTATAACTTCAATTTCTCATATTTATGACTTATGTCATAATTACTATTTACCAAAGCATGATTTATATATATATATATATATATATATATATATATATATATATATATATATATATATATATATATATATATATTTATATGTTATATGATATGTTATAATTATATGTTATATATTTATATATAACGTTGGAAAAGGGTTTGCATAGTATTCAGATGGCCATCGCCACCAGCAGTTACACTTCATTCAGTTTGACAGTACAGAAGATTATGACTTTTTATGTCATAGCTGTAACTTAAAACAACAAAATGATGGCATAGTATGACAATATAATCAGAATTTTTACTCTCAAATCTCAGAATTATGACTTTATACGTCTTTTGCCACTCTTCCCTTCCCTGAACATTACAACAAACACAACAGAACAGCACATGTGTGTATACGGCAGAAAACAAACCCTGAGGTTGCTCTTTCTTTGAGTTTCTGTCTGAACCTCACCTTTGCCTGCTGAAACTTGCCTAGGCCAACAGAAACCATGTGGGGAATGCAATGAATTCGTACACGTTAACGACGAGTCACAAAACTGAAACTCAGTCAACATATAAACTATAAATCATTGTTAATGATCAAATGGTTAAAAGGTGAATCACAGAACGGCACTAACCTGCCTCAAAACAAAAGTCATTTTATCATTAACTACTTTTCATGACAACATTATTTATACAATTAGTCTTTAGACGTGTTTGTTTAAATTATTTGCTTCGGGCGTTTACATTCTTTCTTTTTTTTAATTGTTTTTTATTTCCTGGTTTGCTGGTAATGTTTTGAAACAGAGCAACAGGTTGCATAGCTATTAGCAGTTAGCGGCTAATGTTTAACACCAAGTCAAAACATTTAAAACATCACCTTTTACTATCAATCACGACATTTCTAGAACTTAAAACGCATTACCTGTGTGAATGTGTTAATACAATTCCTCCATGGAACTTCTCTTAAGCCGTGAAGAGTTTTAAACGCGGGACCCCAGGATAACCTTGCGGCTGTCAGTCAGACTCTGTCAGATGCACAAACTCTCAAAATGAGATGGGATGAAACCAAGGAACATCCGAAAAGGTCTTGGATTAATATGCCCTAATCCAGAGCCCCCGCATGACGCTGTTGTGGGTTAAATTAGTTCAGCGTCAACTCGTGTTTATCGACAGCAGCAGTTGGTTGACTGTCAGGTTTCTATCTTCTCTGATCAAGCGTAAGATCACGGGTTGCCAGGTGTCTCACCTGGAATTCCTCCACTGTAAACCGTGGCAGTTCGTGCTCTTCCGTGGCTCGCAGCCGAACAGATCATGTGACAAGGAAAAGCTTGAACTTGCCGAACAACATCGCAAGGTTGCCAGGTTGATACAATAAATACACTTCCCTTTGTTTCTTTAGTTTTTTATGTCTTTAACATATTAAAATTACATTTTTTTATTTAACATATAATTATTGCATAATGTTGATGTTAATAATTTTATTAACAAAATATCTTAATGACTTTATTAATTACATGTTATATTGTTTGTCTGTACAGCAACAGCCAAGTCATCTTTACAGAAATAAATTGAAATCTGGAAACTACCAAGCATCATTATTCTTTTATATTTGTTCTTTACCAGTATGTACAAAAATGTAAGTATAAGGCCTACTTTTGATCTGATACATGTAATTTAAATTTCAACTTGACTTGATTGTTTTAGTGTTTTATTCTCTAAAGTCTTCACTCTTTCTGCCTTGTTTCTAACTCACTCTGTGGTTTAAAGCAGTGTTATTTAGTATCATGGACAGACTAGCATAGTTTTTACATATAGTTTTGGTTAATATGTTTTTTTTTTTTGAGTTTACATTTTTTTTATTTCATATTATTTCAGTTAACGTTTATTTTATTTAAAGTAACATAATATTTGTTTTAATGGTTTTAGTTTAATTTAACTATCACAATAGTAGCCTAAACCATTCATGTGTGGAAGGGCATCAAATTCTGCCATGTATGGGACTTGTTGCACTAGTCACGCATGCCATCTATTGGTCATATTTATGATCGCAAGAAAATTGCAATTTGTCAAGCTAAGTGCTTATTTGGTAGCATCCACTAAACGCATCTATAAATTATATATATAATTTATATAATCTTTATATATAGAGAGAGATTTTCTCATTGTCTACACAGGAGACGGTTCCCATATGATTTTCTTTTTAACAGATGTTAAGTCTGTCTTTTAGATGTAAGATGTCTTTGTCTTGCAGATGTATGTGTGCTATTTGGGAATGACTCGCAATAGATGATTTTAAAAAGTACAAACCATTATTTAATTATATTTCAGCATAAATATACAGACAGGTAATGAACATAATTTATCTAAAATGTATAATGTATTTAAGGCTGAAGTTTTGCACGCTTATGTAACAAGCATTTATCATAATGTACTTCAAATAACATTTAAAAATAATGTCAGAAAGATATCGGTTCTGCTGTTGTTCATAAATACTAGTAGTGTTGTTGTGAACAATGAGGCTGTCGCCATGTCGCTGGAATTAGAGTCATTGGTGTCTCAATGTGAAGTGAGCCAGGGTCCTGCTCAAATACGTACAGTATTTACGACAAACTGATTCACACCTTGGAAGTTAGGGAGCTGATTGTGAGGCACCTTAGAAACTATGACAACGAAGGAAATGGAGAGCAAAAACAGGAAACAATGAGAAATCATACAATTTTTAAATGTGATTTGAAATGTGTAGCATGTTATAGTTAACATTAAAACTAGCACAGATAGCATGCATACTCCACATAATGTTGGTTTACTAGCTGTTTATCGTTGTATTAAAAGTGTACAGTGTTTGTAAAAGTGTGTTGTCAAGTGGATGGACCCACTTTAATTTTTTACTTTTATTCTGGCTAAAAACATTTAGCCTCACACATCCATCCATATCAGAGAAATCTAAAACCATAAATCTCCATGTTTAGAAACGTTCTGAGATGAAGGATTAAGACAAAGCAGTAAACATTTCTGAATGTACTTTAAGAATCAGTAGACAAATGTAGAGAAATGAAGTGTGAAGTGAAGTGTAATGGAACTTCTATAAATGTGGCACCTTCTGACAGCACCCGAAATATACACAATGAATGTTGTTTTCAACAGCCAATCTCACCAGGTTTTGACTCTCTAAATTCTCTGCTTAAAGTTTAGTTTAGTTTCTGTAATTTATGTGAATTTGCAGATCAGTGTTCGGCGCACTTGAAAAAGAGTTTATCTTAACAGTTTGTTAAACAAACTTCCTATTGACCTTCCCTCACAGCAATTTGACCAAAAATGTCCAGCTGTTCAATTGAGACTGTGCGTTCCATTGAAAGTTATTTGCTGGAACTACAAAAAGTTAATTATGTTTATAACAATATTTACTTATTACAGTTTTTCTCATTTGTAGTATTAACCAAAGTCAAGTTTCACATCAACCCACATAAATTCATAGAAAACCTCCACACCAAAACTTAATTGGCACATCTCAATTCTATTCTATTTATTTATAATTTAGCACCCAGTATAATTAATTAACTGGAATACTGCATAAATATCTAGTTCCACTAAGAGTGTCAGTCACACAAATTGGGTTACTTTCTTAAAAACAAATTAACTGTGAGTCTAATGTGTTTTAAATTATCTGTAATGTGAAAGCAAAACTGAAATCATACCCTTAGTTGGAACTGTGACATGACTCCAATTTAACAACCAAATTAATTTCAAAAGCACATATTTATGAAAAGCTTGTCATTTTACCATCTCATCTTTTGAATATGAAACATCTCAGAGTGAATAAATTGTTCTCATTAAATAGTCTAGCTGCTTTTAAAATAGCTGCTGTACCATCTGTCTGAATTATATAATAAGTTTACACCTGTGGTTCTGAACCCATGGGCCTTTAGCAAACTTCTAAAGGGGGACCTCGAATGACTGAAAAGAATTTAATAAGGTGCCAAGCACAAAAGGTGCGGAGACACCCATTGCATTTGTTTAGTTTACCCATTGTAAACTACTAACTCATGACAAAAATATTGTATTGTAATTTGGCCTCTATTTCATTACTCATTTAATACAATTCAATATAATGGTCACAGTTCTGTCATGTCCCTGTCTACTTCCTGTTTCCTACCATGATTCTCCCAGTGTTTTTCCATCCATCTGTCTTGTAATCACTCACCTCGTTAATCTTGTCAGCTGTGTCTCATAATTCTTGTGTATATCTACCCGTTGATCCCTTCAATCTTCGGCTGTGGTTGTTAATGTTTGAAAGTGTTTGATGCTGTGTCTTTTCCTGTGTTTTTTCCCATTGGACTGTACTCATCCCATCGGACTGCTTTTTTGTTTTCCACAAGATGTGCTCTTTTGTTTTGTATTTAAAGTGTTTATTTTGAGTGTGCATCATTAAAAGAGATTCAGTTTTATTCCTCCTCTCCTTGCCTTCATCATCCTCCTGCAAACACACCTAACAATCATATCCCACATTCCTATATCTATACTATGGTTACAGGTCACAATTCCAAAGTAAATCATGGTAAATGTTTGTGAATTATGGGTTGAAAAGTATTCTAACTTGATCATTGTGACTTAATGCTTCTCCTGATTTCCATCTTTGTTGTTGATTGTCAACGCTGTTTTAACTGGCTTTAATGTGGTTTAAATTACACAATGTTTGGGTTTATTGTCGGAGACGTCTGTGCTAAACTCGAACGTTTATCAATGGCTCTCATTGGTGTTTGGTGGTTGTATGCCTGATGCCAAACTGATGCCTGTTTTAAATTCATCCCTGCCTTATTTGGCCTGCAGGCCGGACTTTGAACACCACTGTTTTATTGTGTGTGTGTGTCTGACTGGGTGTCTGTATGTGTATATACTTATAAGTGGTTTACATATTATTTATTTACTCAGAACTTAATTTCGTCCAGCTCATGTGCCATGTTCTGGATTAACATAAAAAAATCCTTGAAAAACCTCTAAAATAGCATAATAGGGGCACTTTAAAGCAGTTCTGAAGTCAAGGGGGTTGCTTCATCAAAATCAAATTCTTATTTGACTAGTCACTCTTTCCGTTTTTGTGGCAAATATGCTGACATTATTTCTAATTAGACCACACAGAATCATTCTAAAAGTGAGCTCATGGTGGGATGTGACATTCCAACCTTATCAGGTCAGACAGTTTAAACTTTAAAGTAAACAATACATTCCTCCCAGACTTAATAAAAAGGGATTATTCATAATCTTGCAAATAACAATATTTCTAAAAGAAATCAACAACCAATCCACAGTCAATTACTTCATAGCCACTTTTATGGATTTCATAACCAATATTCAGTTCTGTCAAAATATACTGTATATGCTGATTTTGCGTTTGACATAAATGTGGTTTTGCTTTAGCCCAAATATTGACTGCTTTTGCTGATAAAGTGAGTTATAGTGAGTTCACACTTTATATTGACAGTCTGAGATGTATTTAAGTCTAGACTCCTAGACATAAATGAAACATTGTCCAAGCCTAGATTTACTGTTAACAATCCTGTTTAATTCACAACTAGTCATAATCTTTCTAAAATGAGTCTTTGTGACTCATACATTGTAACGGAGTTAAATGTTCAGGGAGGAAGGAGGCAGGAACCGGCAGACATTTAAACACTTTAATAACCAAAATAAAACATAAATCCAAAACGAAAGTAATGGCGGCGGCCCCTCGCGGTCGACCGCCGCCCACACAAAACATAACATAAACTCCAGGCCTGGTCCTCTCTCGCTTTCACTGTCGTCGCTCCTCCTTTTAAGTCTCCGCTCCTCCGTGAGAATCGAGAGACCGATGGCTCGCAGGTGTCGCTCATTCTCAATCACGCCACCGGCTCTCGTGACGCTCTCACGGTCCCTCGACCCCGCCCTGCTCGCCACATACATCTAATGTCATTATCTGTGCCCAGATGGAAACAATGTGGAATATCTCCAATGCAAGTGCCTTTTCTCTCAATACAGTTCCTGCTATAAAAAAGGGTTGAATTGAATACAGCAGAGATGATTTAGTACCTTCTACACTAAAGTTTCTACAATTAAACTATTGAATGAATTTTACATTTGTAAAAGCAATAGTACACCCCCAAAACTAAAGTATGTTAGTTACAAATGTACCCTTGTGAAAAATGTACACCCTTGTGTGTGCTTAGTTCATTTCATTATTTTACCTTAAGCTACATTTTAAATTATTAAAATTTAAATTAAAATTAAATTTAAATTTAAATTATTGGAAAAGTTTTTGGGGCAGACCTGACCTGTTGAAAAGAGATGGTATTCATCCCACCTGGGATGGTGCCGCTCTTCTCTCTAGTAATTTGGCATATAGTCTTAGAGCTAAACCTTGACTAACTGGGGTCCAGGTCAGGAAGCAGACAAACTGGCTAAACCGACCGTCTGCTAGCTGTCTCACGTCACAGAGGTCAGATAAATTCCAACACATAGAGACTCTTTCACCTAGATATCATCCTATAGAGACTGTGTCTGTTCCCCGAATTAGCAAATACAAAAAATTCTCAAAACCGTTTAAGGGTAAAAATTTAATTGATTTACAAACAACTAAGAACGGATATAACACAAATGAACAAATGATAAAGCTTGGGTTACTGAATATACGATCCCTTTCCTCAAAAGCACTTATTGTAAATTATATAATTACAGATCATAAACTAGATGTGCTGTGTTTGACAGAAACCTGGCTAAAACCAGACGATTATTACTTTAAATGAGTCCACCCCTCAAGATTACCGTTATAAACATGAGCCTCGTCTGAAAGGTAAAGGAGGAGGTGTTGCTGTAATTTATAGTAACACGATCAGTACTGCTCAAAGGTCTAATTTTAAATATTATTCTTTTGAAGTGATGGTCCTTAATGTAAAATTATCTAGTGCAAGTAATAATTCCTGTTTAACTTTTGTGCTGGCTATTCTATACAGGCCACCAGGGCACCATACAGACTTTAATCAAAGAATTTGCTGATTTTCTCTCAGACTTAGTAATGTCTGCAGATAAAGTCATAATTGTCGGTGATTTTAATATCCATGTAGATAATGAAAAAGACACATTGGGATTGGCATTTAGAGACATCTTAAACTCTATTGGAGTTACACAACATGTATCAGGACCCACTCATTCTCGTAATCATACTTTAGATCTAATATTGTCGCATGGGATCAATGTTGATACTGTTCAAATTCTGCAGCAGAGCGATGACATCTCAGATCATTACTTAGTTGCATGTAGCCATTACCATTACCATTAGCCAAAGTCGAAAAACTAACTCCCTGTTATAAATATAGTAGAACTATCACTCCTAACACAAAATATAGCTTTATAAATAATCTTCCTGATCAGTTTCATCTACTTAACATCCCAGATAGCCTAGAAGAACTTGATGTTGCAACAGAAACTATTAACTCTCTCTTTTCCAGCACTTTAGACACTGTTGCTCCGTTGCGCTTAAAGAAGATTAAAGAAAATAGTCCAACACCGTGGTACAACGAACACACACGGGCCTTCAAGAGAGCAGCCAGTAAAATGGAGCGGAGCTGGAAAAATACTAAGCTTGAGGTTTCGCATTTCATGGAAAGACAGCTCTATTGCATTCAGAAAGGCCTTAAAATCAATCAGCTAGATCTGCTTACTTTTCTACCCTCTTAGAAGAAAACAAATACAACCCTAGGTATTTATTTGATACAGTGACTAAACTAACAAGAAATAAAGCCTCAACCACAGATGCTTTATAACAGTACAGCAGTAATGACTTCATGGACTTCTTTACTTGCAAAATCCACAATATTAGAGAGAAAATTATAACCATGCAACCGTCTACTACAATATCACAAAATACAGTAAATTTTAGTGTCCCTGAAGAAAAACTCCACTCCTTCATTGCTATTGTGGAGGAAGAATTATCTAAACTCGTTAAATCATCAAAATCAACAACATGTATGCTAGACCCAATACCAACTAAGCTACAGAAAAAGATGCTTCCAGAAATCATAGATCCTCTTCTTAATATTGTTAATTCATCTTTGTCATTAGGATACGTACCAAAAACCTTTAAACTAGCCGTAATTAAACCGCTTATTAAAAAACCACAACTTGATCCTAAAGAATTAGTTAATTACAGGCCGATATCAAATCTACCTTTTTTGTCAAAAAATCTAGAAAAGGCAATATCTTCACAACTATGTTCCTTTATAGAAAGAAACAGCATCTACGAGGATTTCCAATCAGAATTTAGACCATATCATTGTACTGAGACTGCTCTCATTAGAGTTACAAATGATTTGCTTTTATCATCTGATCGTGGTTGTATCTCTCTGTTAGTGTTACTGGACCTTAGTGCTGCATTTGATACAATCGACCACAAAATCCTTCTAAATAGACTTGAAAACTATGTTGGCATTAGCGGAGTTGCATTAGCCTGGTTCAAGTCGTACTTATCTGACCGTTATCAGTTTGTAGCACTAAATGAGGAGATGTCATATCGATCACGGGTTCAGTATGGAGTTCCTCAAGGTTCATTACTAGGACCATTGCTTTTCACCCTATACATGCTTCCTTTGGGTGCAATTATTAGGAAGCATGGTATTAGCTTTCACTGTTACGCTGATGATACTCAGGTCTATATTTCTTCTCATCCTGATGAAACGTACCAATTCACTAAATTAACAGAATGCATAACTGATATAAAAAATTGGATGACTAATAACTTTCTACTGCTTAATTCTGAAAAAACAGAGATTCTAATTATTACACCAAAAAGTTCAGCACGTAATAATCTAGACTACTGCCTAACACTTGATGGCTGTTCTGTCAAGTCTTCGTCGTCAGTTAAAAACCTGGGTGTGCTCATTGATACCAATCTTTCATTTGAAAGCCATGTTTCTAGCATCTGTAAAACGGCATTCTTCCAAAAAATATATCTAAATTGCGACATATGCTCTCAAAGACAAATGCGGAAAAGTTAATTCATGCGTTCATGAGTTCAAGGCTAGATTATTGTAATGCTTTACTAGGTGGTTGCCCTGCACGCTTAATAAACAAATTCCAGCTGGTCCAAAATGCAGCAGCTCGAGTTCTTACTAGAACCAGGAAGTATGAGCATATTACCCCAGTTCTGTCAAACCTGCACTGGCTTCCTATTAATCACCAAATACATTTTAAAATCTTGCTAATTACTTACAAAGCATTAAATGGTTTAGCTCCACAGTACTTGAGCGATCTCCTAACACATTATAGTCCTTCACGTCTATTGCGATCCCAAAATTCTGACCAGCTTATAATACCTAGAATATCAAAGTCAACTGCTGGCGGTGGATCTTTTTCCTATTTAGCTCCTAAACTCTGGAACAGTCTTCCTAATACAGTTCGGGAAGCAGACACACTTTGTCAGTTTCAATCTAGACTAAAAACACATCTCTTCAAGCTGGCATACACATAACACATTATACATACATTTTGAATCCAAATCATGTAAAATGATTGTTAGGCTGCATAATTTAGGTCAGCCAGAACCGGGAACATTCTCACAACATGTGATCATCACATGTGAACATCAGAAGAAGAATGGCATCTACGCTGATATTATTCTCTGTTTATTCCGAGGTTACCATGGTCAGCCGGATCCAGGCCGTATCCAGATAGGATGAAGGACCTGCACCTGGACACGAGCACAGCACTGCCCTGAAGTGTCTGCGGAGACCGTGACTCTACTAAACCCTCCCCTGTTTAGATTATGAACCCATCTCCAATCGGACCAAATTAGACTTAATATTAGACTTGAATTATCAATATAATAATCAAACTATCAATCAATAATCATAACTTAGCTCTTAATATTCATCAATTGTATTAATTCGCCTGCTCTTTTAAGGCTGCCATTCAGCCAAACAAACTTTGTTTATAATGTTTTCATGTGACCAATGTAAAGCTGCTTTGAAACAATCTGTATTGTAAAAAGCGCTATATAAGTAAAGGTGACTTGACTTGACTTATTATGGTTTTAATATATTGTTACTTGTCATTGTCATGTTTATCTTCTGTTTTGTTGATTCTTGTCCTGTCTGTATGAGTTCCTGTTAGTTTCCATGGTCCCTGATTAGTTCATCTATGTCCAGCTTTCCTGTAGCTCAATCAGCAGAGCATTGGCGCTTACAATGCCAAAGTCATGGGTTCAATCCCAGAGAAAACAAGAACTGATTCAGTGTGTTCCTTTAATGCAATGTAAGTCGCTTTAGATAAAAGTGTCTGCCAAATGCATAAGTTTTGTTCCTTAATTTACCATGTGTATTTATTCTCCCTGTTGTTAAGTCCTTTGTTGATTAACGTTTGTGTTGAATGTGAACATTCTTTTTAGTTTGCCAGTGAATTAAAGACGGTATGTTTCTACTCCTTCATTGTGAGCTTTCTACAACCAAATTTGACGACAGTCATGTTTTAATGAAGTGCAATTAATAATTGATAATTAATTGATATGCTATGTAACAGGACTCAGGATGAGTGAGATACTTGTGCGGTTTATTAAAACAAAACAAGTTCAAAGTAAAAACAAGTGTGGGTCAGAACACCAGGGAAAACAACAACATCAGATGCAGAACAGTAAACATTGTTCACAACAGACAGAAGATCAGGGCAGATAGAAGGTTACTTAAAACTACTCATTACTCATAACATGGTTTTGTTTATCATTTCCCTTGCAGATGAGGTGAATCTTTAGGAGCTCCTGGACAACGATGCAAATAATGTACGGAGAAACAAAAGTGCAACATCAGATGCAACCATAGAGGTCCAGCGCTACATGAGCGATCTCCCACTGTAGCGTTCTTGCCTACTGGTTCACCCACAAAGCAATATATATTCATTAATGCCAGCTTTCTAAACCGTTTTTGTGTACTACTGCATCATCTGTTCCATACAAGAGGATATTCGCTAAAACTGATGAAACTGTTTTAAAAAAATAACAATCGAGTAATGAACCATTTTCAACACAATTGTATCAGAAAGCTTCAAACACTGCTTCGAAACGCTTCATTTGGACATCATTAACTGCAGGCAAGCGCAAGTGGTAGGCAGGCAGCAAAGATTAGTACATGATAATTCACAGCAGAGTTAAACACAGGCTGAACAGCACAGGTGGAATAACACTCAGAAATGTAACCAGGGCAAACAAGGCATCAACATAAACGATATCACGCACAGGGTTTAAATAGTTTGAATGATGAGGAGCAGGTGAGCAGTAATCAGTCCATGTGGGCTCATGGGAATTGTAGTTCAAAGTAAATGATAGTTCCCAGATGAGTGAGACCTCTGGTGGCTTCACCAGCGTTCATGACATGCAAACTGTCATACTAAAGCATATGCAAAGCAGTTAATTATAATTTAACAGTAGTTTGATATTTAATATAACATCAATAGAAATTGCATTGAAGAAAAAATACATTTGTATATTCAGCATCTGCTACAGTTGTTTAGGAGTGGATGAAGGTACAGAGGCATGGAATTCAGCTGAAATAGACTTTAATAAACAAACTCAAAAGGAATCACTCATTACACAAAAATGACACATATTGTGCAAAACTGTAACTTAGATGAATCAGGAAGAGTCAGGGTGGAAACATAACATTCCATGGATGAGATCGTACAAAGACTGAAGGAAAGCACAGGGTTGATATCACATGGGTGGATGAGGGAACAAGACACTGCTGACAAGACTAACGAGGTGACTGATGACGAGAGAGGTGAGTGGAAAAAACACTGGGAGAGGCACAGCAGGAACCATGAAGTAAGCAACCAGGAACAGAGACTTGACTGACACATAACAGCATCACACTTTAACAACATTTCAAATATAATAGAAGTAATTATAAAATTACATATAATGTTGTAAGTAGCTTGTTAGCTTTCCTGTAGCTCAACCAGTAGAACATTGGTGTTTTCAATGTCAAGGTACTGGGTTTGATTCCCAGGAAAAGCACAAACTGATTAAAATGCCAATGTGTTCCTTGAATGCAATGTAAGTTGCTTTGGTTAAAGCGTCTGCCAAATGCATAAATGTAAAATATAAATGTAAACTTCAGTTCTATTCAAGTGGGTTATAAGTTCAAATAACTGCTTTTAATGCAAGTATGTTTCTGAAAAACATTACATTCAGTTTGCCCTTAAATATATTTTTAGTACAATATAATAAGTATATTGTTTTAATATATATTGTAAGAACTCTTTTTAAAAGTATGCTAAAGTTTTGAGAGAGCGAGGACTCAGTATGCAGGTGGAAGGGATATTTATGGAATATAAAACCAAAACAAAACTTAAACAAAAACAATCCAGAGGGGGAAAAAACAGGACTGACTGAAAAAAACGAAACTAGACACGACTAGGCAGGATACCAATGACAAGGAACATCACGGTAAAAGACAATGACGCAACACAGGACAGCAAATGTGAAGGGATTAAATAGGCACAGGGGGAAGGATAACTGAACGGGAACTAGCTGGGGTAAATCAAACTAACAAGTGAACAAGACGGGTGGGGTTACACAGTGACAAAACATGAACACGCAGGCACTGCGGCGCATCGCCAAGTGTACACAAGAAACAGGATGAGACAGCGCACAGTTGGTGAAAACAAAAACTGCGCAACAAGAGACACAACATGAAAGCACGCACCGTAAACATGAACCGCATGCTCCAACAAAAGACACACAGACACTAGAGAGCGCAGATCGAGCAGAGTTCGAAACCATGCCCACTCACATGACGTAGAGTGCAGGAGGATGAGCAAACACAAGTCTCTTGCACAAGTTTCATCATATAAGGACAAACACACAGGTCATGAATGTCCGGACCACGATACAAAACCGAAACTGAACAAGACCAGCCTCGGACATCATAACCCGCACATGGTACGCCACACAGACAAGAGAGCACGTGAGTCACAACTCGAACCGCACGCACCCAAAAAAGATCAGAGCTCTGCCACAACACCACAAAATGACTAGACCAAATGTGAGAGAACCCTGACAATATCATTGCTACACATTACATAGTTACACATAGTACAGTAGTACCTCAAGATACGAAAGGCTCAACTTACGAAAAATCCAAATTACGAAAGCAAAGACGAAATTTTTTACTGCTCTACATACGAAAAGTTTTCAAGATACGAAAGGTTTCTGAAAGTCTGAGATTCGCCCCATAACAATTTTGAAACTCGCACCGCACGCCGCCATCTTAGTTATAGTTGACTCGCCACCATCCTCCTGCTCTTCCATTGGTTCCTGAAGCCATGAGATCCTTCTCTCTAATTGGACAGCATCCCTCCCATCATGCATCTTTTATACGTACGTGCTGGCATGCTTTAGCTCAGCCACTCCGCACCCGAAACTTTAAAGTTTTTATGTGTTTTCGTAAAGTTAAGTGTACGTACGTATGTACGTTATCTGCCGTTTGTCCTCCTCCTCCTCTGCCGCCACTTTCAGAGATAGCCTCACTCGAAAGGTAAGCTTCGACATTTTACGTTATTTCATTGGTCAATTTAACTTTAATATGAAATGTAATGGGGTATTTTTGGAGGGCTTGGAACGGATTAGCCATTTTACATGTAAAATGTGTTCCAAGATACGAAAAACTCATTATACGAAGGCCGCCTCAGAACGGATTAATTTTGTATCTCGTGGTACCACTGTATTAAATATAAATTATAATAACATGTAACTATAAGACACTATAACCCTATAAGTATATAAAATGAAATTGAAATGAAACCTAAAATGTTTACAACTTTATTATCGTTACAGCATGAAAAACTTTAAAATAGCTTGATTTCACTGTTGTGTCACAAAATAAATAACATGCTGTCAGTTTTTCACATAATTGATGGAATGCAGAGTACTTTTCTGAAGGGTCTGCTCTAGATAAAAGCTCTAATAAATAAAACACATTCAAGTAAGAGGTGATAACTTACAGTCTGAGTTTCTGCACAACAGTACAATGACCGTTTGATAATTACATCCTCTCTGAGATAAACTGTGATGCTTTAGCCAAAAATAAACAGAATACAACTAAATTTGGAGAGGGAAACAGATCTCTGACAGACCCCGGAAGTAAGGACTACAGATACCAATATGTTATCACAGAGGGAAAAATAAACAAGTATGTGTGTGAGGGTGCTGTAGCATCAGATAATGTACAGTAGAAGTATGACCACACATTAATCACCCCTGAAAGTACCTGCCTTTCTGTTACATACAGAGACAGATCAAAGGTTTGGAATACAATGGAAACTCCCAGTAGAACAGTTGTTTTTCATAACAAACTCTATCTTGCATTGTAAATCACATTCAAGCTCTTGTAGTTGTAAGATTGATTTGACATATTTTTTGTATGACCACATAAACAACAGAATATGCTCTATTTATCTGATGTTCAGCACAACAGTAGTAAACATTCTCCTTATACGATTCCAATCAACTTTCGCTGTCTCCATTCAGTGGGATATTATACATCTTATCATGTTGTGAAAAGATATCATCATATTGTGTTGTTTCATGTTTGTCACATTCATCAAGCTGAATAGGTCAGTTTGAAAAGAAACCTGTGTGGAGAATTATTTTGAATGACTTCATTCATGCAGTGAATTATATTTTTGCCTTTAATAAAATGTCAAATAGAGCTTTGTTCTGAAGTGAAGGCCAACACATTGATGGCACAGTTTGTGCTGGTGACACTATGGATGTCTTCTGAAAGCCATTACATTTCAAGCCAAATAGAAAGTTTGTTTTAAAATGTACAAAAATGAAATACACACTCCTAATAACACCAGGATGAAATAAAACTCTTAGAAAAAAAAAATGTTTTGAGAGAAAAAAAAAGTTTATATTTCATCCTGGTGCTTTGTAGATTTATTCATTTTTTTTTTTTTTTTATTGGATTTTCTGACAATTTTTATCTAAAATCTTTTTTAGTAAATTACTAGTTTAGTTTATATGTACTGTATGTCTATACACAATCACACACATTTACAATAACACATGTCATACATCCGTATACATCGTACATACAATCATACAATACATCATCATGTTACTATTTCCCTCGTCTTAATTAAAGTTCCGTCAGATTTTCATCTATGTCTTTGCTCCGTGACAGAACAACCGACCAGAGTTAGTCACCCTAGAAATACTTTTTTGGGAGAATTTTTTTGAAGATTATCGTTCACTGTTCATCACCCATAAGAACACTGACTTTTTCCAGTACACCCAAGAATTCAGCATGCTCACCGCCTTCGCTCAACTTGACGATGCTATGCTGAATAACGCTATTCCGGATTGGGGCGAACCATCACCATCTCCCAGACACCACCAGAATGAGCTGGCGGGAAGCCGTGGTTAGATGTCTGGAGGGCATCTACCCTCAATCTAGAAAGACAGCCTGTGCCCGCCACTCATCAGTCAGTGTAGAGTTCCAAGACCAAAAACCACTGCTGAGAAAAAAGAACAATAAAGCTAGTCTCATGTTTGCCAGAAAACATATGGATGATCCCCAAGACCTTTGGGAAAATACTCGGTGGACTGACGAGACTTTTTGGAAGATTTGTGTCCCATTACATCTGGTGTAAAAGTAACACACCAGTTCAGAAAAAAAAACACTGCACAAACAGTAAAATATGGTGTTGGTAGTGTGATGGTCTGAGGCTGTTTTGCTGCTTCAGGACCTGGAAGAGGACTTGCAATCAATTGGATAAATGGAACTATGAATTCTGCTGCCTACCAAAAACTTCTGAAGTAGAATGTTGCTCCAGGATATTGGCTCTCACTGTGGTTCGCAGTCCCAAAGCTTTTCACACAGGGCCATCTATTCGTGACTAAGCTGAAGTGAACTTTGGTTCTGCAGCAGGACAATGATCCAAAACACACCAGCAAGTCCACCTCTGAATGGCTGAAGAAAAACAATATGAAGACTTTGGAGTGACACTTTTTCACATGGGGCCATGTAGGTTTGGATTTCGTTTCCCATTAATAATAACAACCTGCATTTTGTCATATATATATATATATATAAATATCTTACGGCACATAGCCAAAAAATAGCTTGTTGCTTTTAAAACCAATAATGGAAACGGATCGAACACATGAGTAATCCACAGACACTTTATGACAAGTTCATCTGTTCATCTGTTTCCCCTCACTATTCTAACTAAACAAACAAAATGTGAATTAACAAACAAAAACCACTACTAGTTACTGAATAAGAAAAATAACAAAGGAAAATAAATGAGATGATGATGTTCGGCTAATAGGGAACTCCCCCTCAATGCCACCTAGAGGCTAAAACAAATATATTCAATATTTATATATATATTTTTTTTCTTTTTTTCTTTCTTTTATCTAATGTAAATACAGATAACTGTCAGTCAAATTAATATTATTCACCTTTTACATACCATTCTAAATCAAACATAAGTACTGATATTTTGATATAATGTTACATAATGTTTTCCTTATTCTTTTCTCAAATGTCAAATGCCAAAAAAAAAGAGATTATAAAACATATTAAATTAGATTCCTTTGAATGTCCTTGATAAGTAACATTTACTCTATGGCACAAACAATGTTCTTAACCATACAACTACACCCTTCATAATAGATTCACTCTCTCTGTCCTCTGTGTCAGGGACTAATAATTGAACCACATGATATCTCTCAAAACATGAGCAAGGACAGCTATTACTAAGTTCTCCATGGTATTTTAAAATAATGACCTGTGGGCTAGACACAGGAGAACGTGTCTTCAGATCTGTTGTCAGGATTATAACAAAACCCGGTGGATGCAGGTTCTGATTGAGACTGATAAACATATTCATGTGAGGTCTGTGTGAGGCCCGATGGGGAACATGAGGAGATTGGTGGCATGTAGAAAAGCTTGAGAAGGGCACGTAGATCATGTTATCACTATGAATCACTTTGCTAAATGACATCCGAAATGTATATAATCTACACACATATGGGCTGTTCCACTGAAATGTCCACCACATTGTACCATGGATAAAATCTAGTTTTTCAGAAAAGGAGCAAAACTCGTTTTAAATTGTTTATTCAGTTCTATATTTCACAACAACATTATACTGTTCAACGATAACCCACCGCATAAACAACTTAAGGAACAATTACAGCTGTCATGGTGCTGTGGGGATGAGGAAGGCAGGAACGGAAATCTACTTTAATAAAACAAAAAACAAAAAAACTTTAAATATATAAACAAAAAGCACTTTTTTTGCAAAACGTTATAAACCTGAAACCATGAAGCGACCAGCACACACACCATGTTACAGACAAGAACCGACACGGACGGAAAGAACCACAGGGTAGATATACAAAAGGGCTGAATGAGGGAACAAGACAAAGCTTACCAGACTAACGAGGGGATTGATGAGGCGACCGGTGAGTGGAAAAACACTGGGAGATCACAGGAGGAACCAGGAAGTAGACAGAGACATGACTGATGTGTAAAAACTGCCAGCTGTGTTAATGGTTTTGAAAGAAGGATAAAATAACTTTAACCCCCCCCCAAAAAAAATTCTACTGTTATCAGTAAACATGTTCTTGTAACAAAGGCACTGTAAAATAAATTGTTACTTGACTATTGTCAAGTTGATTCAAGTCAGCTAGTCTGCTGACATTCAGTCCTTGAAAAGGATTAGTATACAGTAAGCACATAAGTTTTTACTGACAATGATCATGAGTACATATAGCATGATGTCATCAACCTACTTGTTCCGGTGTCGGTCAGGACAGAGACAGATAATGCTGTTGTTTCTAATGACGCACTGCACTGATTCTCTGCTGCAGGTGTGTGAAATACAGTCAAGTATTTGAGTCCTCGACTCCAAACCATGCAGGAATCAGATAAGACAAGATGTCTCACACACTGAAGGCTTTACCACTAAACGATCTCATTAAGTCTCGTAGGCAGCAGAACTGCATGATTCAGATTCAAAATGTCTGACAAATACAGTACATACTGATCTGCATTGTTCAGCTCCTAGTAAGAAGATAAGTCTACTTACTGGCAAATGAGTGCCAGCTCAATTAGGTCTTATGTCAGTCAGACATCATTTGGTTGTGTGCATATTCATCCAGGTCATGAGAAGTTGAATATGTGTCTAGAAAGCAACACTTTTAGTGGCTACAGAGTATAGTTGAGTATTGCCGTTTCTTTGTTTAGGTTAAGGGTTGGCTTCTGCTCTCAGGGGTACTATGGGTGAAGAGATGAGGTGAGGACCCAAAGATTCAAGAGATGAGTTTATTTACTAAGATAAAACAAAATATAAACAAAACTACCCTGAGGAGGAATGACTTGACGCACAATAGAAAAATGCAACACGTAACAACGACGAACCAGCACAGTATAGCAAACACAGAGAATGAATAGTGAGCAAACAAGGCAGGTAAAGAGGGAGAAAAGGTGGTGCAAATCAATCCAGTCACAAGGATACAAGATGGGCAGGGTTATACAATGAAAGGAGAGAACAAAACAAGCTTCATAAGATTCATAACAAAACAACACTCACAGCACGGGTGCACATAACTGGTAAGCAGGTACGCATGCGCAACAAAAATCAGAAATGCGTAGGCCCACTTGAGTCACTACGCGCCTTTGCGTACTTAACCGATCTTCTCATCTCATCGTACACAACCTTACAGTAAGAGATGTCCAAAAAGCAACAGACATTAAGCAGCTTTTTTGGCGTTTCACCACCTTCAAAGAAACGCCAACTGGAGTCTGAGCCGAAAAAAAATACTTTTTTTGGAAAAGTGGCTTCAAGATGTGCAGTGGCTTGAAGTTAACGACGAGCGCACTGAAATGTGGTGCAAGATTTGCCGCTCAAATACACATCTAGCAGACAAAACAGGTGCGTTTTATGAAGGCTCAAAGAATTTCAACCATCCTTTATTTAACAAACATGAAAAGAGCAAGGAGCACACGAATGTCGCGCAAGCCATTGCGAATAAACAAGCTAGTCGAGAAGAAATGTCCAGTCGCCCACTTGCCAGATGGCGAGACAAACTGAATGAAGAACAGCGCCAAGCTCTCTTTAATATTTTTCTCCTCGCCTTCCATAAAGCTAAACACGCACGTCCTATGTCATCCAATTCTGAGGATATTCCTTTACTAAAGCGGCTAGGAGTAAATGTAGGAGGTGCATATCATTCACGTGAAGGGGGCACGCGGATCATGCAGAGCATCGCTCACGCCATCACCGGGGAGTTCCGAGCCAAGTTGCAGTCTGCTGAATTTTGGGGGCTGCTTTTTGATGGATCTGAGGACATCACAAAAACTGAGCCTGATATAATTTACATTGTGTCTGTGTCCAGCAACGGAGAGTTTACCTCGGACTTTATTGGACTGATTGAATTGGGTGCTGGCCGAACCGCGCAGGCCATAACAGACGGACTTGTTAGACTTTTCCAGGACACAGGCTTGGATGACTGGAAAACAAAGTTGGTCGCTGTGTGCACAGAAGGGGCTGCTGTCAACGTTGGTATGTACAACAGCGTTGTGCCAAAATTACGGCAACTCGTTGCAATGGGAGACTCCCTTCTGCACATTTTGTGCACCGCACACACACTGGAGAATATCGCAAAATCGGCTGATCGCAACGTTCCTTACTGTGAGACATTTAATCACTCTGTGGTGAAGCTGCTGCAGTTTTATTTACAAAAAGGTGGAGCAAAAAAAAAAACTGCTTCACTGAAGAAGCTCTGTGAAGAAAACGGGATCTCCTTTGTGAAACTTGGTAAGTTTCATAATATCAGATGGCCTGCATGGCGGCATGAAACACTGTTAAAAATATCAAGACTATTGCCAGCTATTAAAACTCAACTGGCTACGAGTGATAACAGTGATTTGCACCATATTTGCACAGATCGTTTTCAGTGCTTTCTGTCATATTTGCTTGACATTGGCAACATTTTGAAGCAGGGGCATAGCCAGAATTTTATTTTTGAGGGGGCCCAGCTTAAAATGAGGGGGCCTGAGCATAACGTAATCGGCTGGATTCGAAGCTGCGCGCAAAAACCGCATTGGAATTCTAGTCCATCGCCTTAACCTCTCAGACAGACTGGTCGTGTTGTACACGCAGCGCGCTATTGTTGACTTTGGGGGTGCGTTGCGATCGTCTTGTGCAGCGGGCGATATGTGTTTTCACTTTAGTTTTCACAGTCGCGATTTTAAACAATTGAAAATCTGAGGGGGCACGCACATGTAAATGAGGGGGCCCAGGCCCACCCAGGCCCCCCACCCGTGGCTACGCCACTGTTTTGAAGACAACATCCATTAGGTTTCAGAAAGAAAAGCTGACAATTGGAGAATGTAAGGATGCACTCATGGTGGCTATTGGAAAGTTCACACTTCTGCTTGATGGTGAAGGCCACACAGCACACACTGTTTCGAATGCTGATGCTGACAGAGACAAAATAAACTTACTCAGGGGGTTAATTGAAGAGTTTGAAATCAGATATGACTCCCTTAAGTCATGTGATCATTTCTTAGTATTTGATCCTTCAACATGGCCTCACGAAATGCAAGACCTCCACAGTTTTGGAAACACAACAGTTTGCAGCATTCTCAAGAAATATGAGGCCACCTTGCAACTTGACAAAGACAACACTGTGTCAGAATGGATGCGCTTAAAGCAGGCAGGAAAACGCCTGGGAGCCTCTTCTGTGCATGACTTGGTCCAAAAGTAACCCAGATGCTTACAACATCAACAGGGTGGTTAAGCTGTCTCTTACACTGCCTTTAAGCAGTGCAGCTTGTGAAAGGGGATTTTCACATCTCAACTTAATAAAAACCAAGTACCGATCTCGTCTGTCACATGCTCGTCTCGTCAGCCCTGATGCACATTAACCTGTCAAAGCAGACCACAGAGACATTTGACCCAAAGCAAGCTGTTGACCTGTGGATGGAGACAGCTAATCGGAGGCTCAATCAAAGACAGAGGGGTGCATCTGCAGCATCTTCATCTACCATCCAGGAAGCTGAAGCAGAGGACAGTGGAGGCGACAGTGAAGAGGACAGTGATGGCAACACGGAGGAGGACAGTGAGAAAGACTGCACTTATTAAGACAATGGTACATATGTGAGTACCAAACACAATCTCCTGGTACTCACCTGAGTAACTCACTGAAAAAGTTATGTGCACCCCTGTTCATAAGCCATGTGTCCACACAAAACAAAACAACATGAAAGCACTCAGCCAATGAACCGTGTGCTATACAACAACACACGTGAACAAGAGAGAACCCGCACACACGGTACACAGAGCGCACGAGTGAACATTCATCTTGTGCGCTCAGAATAGAAGATAAACATATGTACCATGAGTGTCTGAATACCAAAACACAAAACCGAAGCAGGACTATGATTGGGATTGAACACCCCTCCCACAAATTACGATCACGAGGACAGGAAGGATCATGCAAGATCATGCAAGCTCGATTGATCATGCAAGCTCGAAACGGGACGCATTCACAAAAGACAAGACATGATCTTCCATGTCGTTCCATTGTGCTTCACCAACCACGGGTGCCCCAGCACGATAGGTGTGCTGGGGGACTCAAGGAGGTAAAATGCAATCTCCTCACTGCGATTTAAATTTGAGTGAGTGAGTTGAGTGAACCATTGAGAGCCCTGGCGATAAGTTTCTTCTTAAGTGGTGTAATGGGCAAACCCCACTGAGTCACAAGGGAAGCGTCAATGAAGGCCTGGAAAATGGCCCCCACTTGACAATGGCGGGTAGCTAAGTGCGGAGCGCAGGGGAATCAAACAAAGGGGCGATGCTCACCAGTACTCCCTGTCTACTGGCGAGCCCTGGCTTTTAAAGGACAGACCACAGCAAAGTGCCCAACTTTAGCACAGTATAGGCAGAGTCTTTGATCCCGGCGACACTGTTTCTCTTCAGCTGACAGTCGAGTGAGACGAGTCCACCCCACCTGCATGGGCTCCACCTCAGGAAATGGATCAGGTTGAACAGTAGCTCCTTCAGAAACCTGGTGAGAACGATTAGACAGAGAAGGGAAGGCTGTGGCACGTTGACGGCGTAGACTGATGCGCGTCTCACCCCGAAGCACCAGATCCACCAGACCATCAAATGAAGCTGGCAGGTCATGGATGGCGATCTCATCCTGATTCTCAGGGTTGAGTCCCTCCTTAAAAACATCCCATGAGGCGGCTTCATTCCAACCAAGAAGGACTGCCAATGTCAGCCTCCTTTCCAGAGACCAAGCAATCAAAAACCTTGAGCATCTCCTGACGAAACAGTTCAAATGTAAAACAGTATGGTTCTTGCTTCTCCCAGAGAGTGGTTCCCCATTTTCTGGCCATCCCAGTGAGTAGGGTAATGACGAATGCCACTTTAGTTGCCTCGGTGGCAAAGGTAGTGGGCTGCAGAGAAAACGTGATAGCACACTGGGGGAGAAATGGCCGACATGATTTAGGGTCCCCATCATAAGGAGGTGCGATAAGCACTCCGGATTCACGTGGGGGACAGCTGATGCAGAACGAATGTTGTCTTGGGCTTGGATCAATTCCGTGACCTGGGTGGTGAGTTCAACAACTTGAGAGGACATGGCCTCCAGTTCTCTGGAAGTGTTTGTAAACTGCATGGTGTGTTGTCCCAGCAGCGCCCCCTGCTCGATGACGGCTGCCCGGATCTGGTCTGAACCCGCTGATTCCATGCTGGCCAGATTGTACTGTTAGGATAGGTAAAGAGAGGGAATCAGTTTGCGGGACTTGATTTTATTTGAACTGAAGAGAACACAATAAATGCTGAGGAATCTAGAAGAGTCACAACGCAGCGTCACAATGGCAGGCAGAAGGATGAGCCGAGAACCAAAGGGCTGGGGTAGAGTCACGATGGCAGTAGGTGAGCTGGGAAGGGAAGGTACAGGATACAGTTCCAGGGCCAAGGTAGAGAAGCTGAGGAAGGGAGTCAGATGGCGCAGCGTCTAGATGGCAGGCAGAGGAAGCACAGGGACTGACAGCCAAGGCAGACAGGGGAGCTGGGGAGAAAAAAATAAAAGGGAAGGGGAAAAGTAGACAACAGCTAACTAGCTGGCGGAGACAATGAAAAAGACTAAGAAAGAAAAGGGAAAAGACTAAGACAAGGAAAAACCCAAGCAAAAAACCCAAAGAAAACAATAACACTGATCAAGACTAAAGACTAAGACTAAGACTAAGACAAGATCTAACTGGGACAAGGATAAACTAGAGAACAAGCGAGACAAGAGCCAGGGATATCTGAAAAGACAGCGATATGATCTGGCACAGGACAGAGGGCAAGGAGGAAATATAAAGGGTGACAAACGAACAGAGAACAGGTGCAAGCCATGAAAAGTAACGAGGTGACAAGGGGGGTGGGGAAACAAAGGCACATGACACACAACATCCAAGAGATATAGACAAACAGGTACAAGCACCAACAACTAGACAGGCACCCTGACACTTATGTCTCAATGATGTGGTAGTGTCTTCAACGTCTGTAGCTCTACACCTTTTGTGCTTGGAGGTAGTACTGAGCCAGCTGGAACTTTATTAGAGCTAGTACTTTGAGTAAGTGGACATTTTTCAGAAGAGAAATTAAGTAGTTGGATCATGTTATGTCGGCCAAGGGGGCATCGACTGATCCTGCAAAGATTGAGGCCGTGGCCGAATGGTAACATTAATTTCTGGGTTTTGCCAGCTATTATTCTAAATCAATTTTTTGACCAAATATATGTTCATGACCAAATATAGTTCCATGAAATTGGAGTTTGTGGCACTCAAGTTTAGGGAGAACCTGCTTGGTCAGAATAAGAAGCAATTGTATGATTTATTTGTGTGTAATTTATTTATTTCAATTTTACTGTATTGTAGTTGGTGTATTTTCTTGATATTTGTTTTGTTGTATTGAATGTAGTAAACTGATTTTGAATGAATTTTCTTTTATATGTTAATCTTGGTATTGATTTCTTTCTCATGTAACTTCTGTTTCTTCTTTTTGTGTTGTAGGAACTGACTACTTTCTGAAGTGGGATGGTTTCCTTTTGCTGCACTACTTTTGTAAGGGTTGTCATTCATTACTATGTCACTATTTTCCATGACTTTTGTGTGGGTGGGATTCTGACTAGTGTAGTTTATTTTTTGGGTAGCTGGTGCTGTTGTACTAGCCCGCCCTTCATATAGGAAGCCTCAGCCTACAATTATTATATAATTATATATATAATAATAATTATTATATATATATATTTCTTTTGGTTTACCATTGAAACAATGACTCTTTCCTTCTCTAAATGTAACTTATTTGTGTTCTTTTATCTTGTTGTTTCTCCCCATTATTTTAGGGTGGCATAGTCACTAAAAATTTTTTTTCCACTTGATACACACTGATGTTTTAAATTCAAAGGTTGCCTATTTTTAGAAGACAGACTGAGATGGCGAACAGGAACATGTTTTTTTTTTACATTAGCAACACATTATTAGCAGTTTGAGAACATGGTCAAGCCAAAGAATCAATTACTGTTATGTGTCCGACATTTTAGAGAGTGATTACCATTCTAATAGATCGACTTGTAGAAAAGATTGTATGAGCTGATTGGAGGTGGAGCATTTTTGCATATTCTTGGAAAAAAGTTTAAATATGCCATTTTGATGATCAAAGATGAGTTTTAATGTATACAACTATTAACTACTAGGGGACTTTACTAATTTTACAGAAACACAATGTAGTTACAATATATCAAGAACACAATAAATAGCAAAAGTTTTATACAAAACATAAAAAACGTCTAAACCCTCGGATATATGTTTTCACACAAAATATATGAGGTCCACACAAAATAAAATATTAATTTTTAAATATTTTTAGAAAATGCAACCACCATGTCCCACTTGCAGTTTATACCTCACTGGATCATTGAATACTACATAACAAGTATTCACAGTTCTCTAATTTGTTTGGCCATGTGACATTTCAGTAGTTCAAAATAATAATCTTAATATTTATTACTCTCCACCTCCATAATAGTCCAGAGTATGTGAGTGGAGTGGAAGCAGAGTTGTGTGATTTTGCCTGGAGCGTGTATTTGTATTATCTTGCTCTGAAATCGCTCGAGGAAGAGGTTTCAGTCCTCTTGAATGAGGAGGGGAAAATGCTATTGTTCTAGTCTATATGTTGCTTGCCAACACGCAAGGCTTGATGCTTTGGCTTGATTTGAATTTTTGGTTGATAGAAAAAGTTGTCGGATGACATGACAAATCTGAAATGACAACAAAACCCCCCTCTTCTAAATAAAGAAAGCTAGGCTATTTGCACCATTGTGAGTCATCTGGCCTCTGGTTCATGGCTGTAACCAGATCAGTCGATGTCCCTCTGGACCGGTGCACCCTGATATGCAACTTTGACCCCTTTGCACCATTGAATCTGTCACATTTCCTAACCTTTAAGATGACTCTCTTTGTCCCTTGATGTCTGTCACATCATGGAAAACGATAACATGTTGTTTGAGGTGAAAGATTGTTTTTTGAGCAGTGGAAAGCAGGACCAAATTTAGCAGATCTGACAGTCTGGAGATTGTCATATAGTCACACAGGAAAATGGAACAATGCTTCAAGCTACTCAGGAATCTGGGTGTACCCAAAGGGAGCGCTGTCTGCCAAAGCATCAGACTTCATCTGGAGGGCGTTTCAGGACAAGAGTTTAATGTATTAGGAACACCAGGTCAACAGCATCAGATACAGTGGGTCTCAGATGTTTTGTGGCATGTTTACCTATTACCTAACTGTGGGTCAGGTGCGGACAACAGTGAAAAAATAGAAAATAACTCCAAATCAGGAATGAGGGCAGAAGATTTAAACACCATCGCATGAATGAGTTCCGCAAAAACATTAACTCATTGAAATATTTTTCAAAAAATGAGATGGCTGAAATATTCTGTAGAAGTTACAGGCAAACTTATAGTTGCATGTCAAGAAGTATGCACTGAATGTAATGTTTTTGGACACTAATTGCAATTAAATGGAAATGTATAACAGTTTACATTTATATTAAATGCAATTAGCTGATTTTTTTGAGTGCTTTTTTGACCAATGTAAGAAGTAGTTGTGTAAATGTTTATCTGTAATTCCAAAATTACTTCTGATTTGTTCTACTGATTGCACCGACAACCATTTTTGGTAAAGTAAAATATGCTTTAATGTCATTTCATAAAACTGGATCTAAGTGCAGCAGTATTTATTGATATCAAAATGTAACCATTAAAAATGCTCAGGTTTCTCAATTCTTATACATGAACAGAATAACCAGTAAAATAGCATTGAAAACAGACAACTAGACAGGACTTAAAAGGGCTGAAATGCACATCTTAAATGCACAGCAAACTGGCCATTGCACAAGGAGAACTGGATAGGGATGTAGAAGGGCAACGTCCCAGCAGCAGGACTTTGTGAAAGGAGGAGCAAGAGGATACTGGGGTGTATGTTTCTGACCAAACTGTCAGTAACAAACTTCATGGGGGTGGTATGAGGTTGGGACCTGTGCTCACAGCTCAAAACCATGCCGCTCGATTGGCATCAAACTAATGGTTCTCTTGCTACTGTTAGGTACTAATAGGAGCTATTGTCAGACCTTATGCTGGTGTAGAGGTCCCTGGGTTCCTCGTACTTCATAATAATATGTAGCCTCATGTGGCAAGAGTGTGTAGGCAGGTTGTAGATGGCAAAGGCAGTGATGCCATTGATTGACCCTTGCATTCTCCAGATCTGAGTCCAATTGAGAGCATCTGGGGCATTATCAACTGGAGCACCTGAAGCCACCAAGTTGTACCACTGATTGACCAGGAACTCACTGATGCCCTGATCCAGGTCCATGACTCAATCCTCCATCTCATCAGGAGCATGCACAGACGTTGTCATACGTGCATTCAGGACATGGGGGCCATACTGTAACAGAGAATCAGCCAAAGAAGGATCCATCTGCAGTTTTAATTCAGCAACTAGGCAGAGTACACACAGGGATACAGCAGAATCATAAACAGGGACAGGCAAGGGTCGAGGCAGGCGGCAAGAGAAACAGGCAAGGGTCAAGACAGGCAGCAAACAGGCAAACAGGCAAAGAATCAGTAAACAGTCCAGGGTCAAAACCCTACAGGTGTGCATGCAATCAGTTCCAGTTCTGGGTGTAGGTGGGAATTGTAGTTCGAATGGTAAGTCAATATTCTGGTGAGAGCTCCCTCTGGTGAGCCGGAGGAAGAGAGGGAGCATCACCTGTAACACATACACACAACTGACTTACAATATGAGTTTCTGTGATGAACCTCATTTAAATTGGATCAGCTTGTAACTTGTTTTTTACAATATATTTATTTTTTATTTTTTTGGTATGATTTTGAATCTAGTCGCCAGTGTGTTGAGGATTTTGGTGTCCTTTGACTGTTGTCACATAATTTTGTTCATATTTATAGAATTTTACATTTTGAACTATATGTGATAGTTCATTGAAGATAAAAGGAACGTATGAAACCCCAAGATAAATTAAATAGTTTCAAGTCAGCTAGTTATATCATCTTATGGTGTGATAATAATTTATTAAAGATTAAGTAAGGATTATGAAGGTGTGATATCTGTCATTAAAACCATTAATAAGGCCATTTGTTCTCAGACTGTGGCCATTCCATCATTCCAGCTCTGTCAGAGTTCATATTCAGGCTGTCATAGCAAACACGGAAAACCCCACATTACTTCCTGAAAGGAATGTCTGCCTTTGATTTTATTGTAGATATGTGACGGTTTTAGAAACTTGTGTTACCTGAACAAGAAGAGATTGCAAGAAATCCTTTATCATTCTTTCTGGTAAACCACAGACATTTAAGAAACAATTTGTTGAACTCGTTGACATTAACATGAAATTGTTGTCATCAATAGCTTTATGGCATAAAGCATTTAATTAATGATGTTTTAATATTATGGTATATAATGCACCCCAGGAAAATTGAGACACTAAATCATCCATACACTAATCCCCAGTTTCATAGACAAGGCATACGCCTAGTCCCATACTAAAATGCATGTTGAGCTGTTTTAACCAAAAGCAACTTGCACTGACATATCTTAAAACATGCCTGTGCCATTGTTTTGACTCAAGATACAAATCAGTAATGTTTTTTTATCTTCTAAACCACTTTTTTTTAAAGCAACTTAAATGTCCTGCCTTTGTGAAAGCAGGCCTAAAGATTCCACAAAGGAGGTTTAGAAGAGCTATTCTGACTTCCCCTAAGCAAGGCCATTACCATCACATAAAATCATTAAAAATTGCTATTTTGTCTCCCCCAAATAATTTTCAAATAGTTTACTTCAGAACTACTATAGACCTGGAACTTGTACCATTTGTTTTTCTATTTATCTTTTTCCAGAAATCCCTGTTAATTATTGTAGCTATGTAATTCCTTTTAAATAAAGCAATAAGACGTATATCCTACTCCCCACGAAAATAAAACCTCTTTGTTCACTCCACCCAAAGTTCAAGAAACGGTTCTGCCTTGCCCCAAAGAATATTTCTCGAGAATAGTTTTTAGACACAACACATTTAGTTTATAGGCATGTACAAAGTCACATTACTAACTACTGGGCTCTCAGCATAATATAGCAAATTTCGTAATTTTCACGGATCTGTGTGAACAGGGATCGTTTTGACAGTGGAATCTTCAGTATATTTTTATGGAAGTATTTAACTGCATTAACTGTTATTACTATTATTATGTTAGTGTTAAATTAAAATGTTTAAACCATTGTTTTGATAATAATGTAATTTTTTTTAAAATTAAAATACTAAAGGACTTGATTATTATTTTGACTGTTGTGTTATTCAATACTACATTTAACAAACATAAGAATACATTGTCAGACTCTTTGGGAATACAAAAAATCTTACTGGATCATTACAATTAATTGGAAAATGAATGATTGGAAATGTAAACTATCTCCTACTGACACACAACAAAAAAACAAAAAAGATGTTGTGCACCAACTAACAGCAGAGATTGTACCTCTTTTTGTTTTGAGATTGCTACTTTATATTTATGTTAGGAATATACCTTTGAGACGGCGTATGTAGTTCTGTGCGTGCGGGGAGGAGAGTTTTTGTGAGTGAGGCGAGAGATGGCAGCTCTACCGCTGACTGTTATATAGCAGAATCTACTGTTTCTATTTTCCTTCTTTTATTTGTGACGTTTGTCAGAGTGTTTTCTTTTTCCTGGTTTGTACTTGCGCTTTTTACATGTTTGAGAAGAGTGTGAAACCCATCTATAAACCTCGTCATCTGGGCAGTCGTCAACCACTCTGACAGCCAGTGCAAGATTTACCAGTATGTGATAAAAACGTCTCGGGTTATGTATGTAACCCTGGTTCCCTGAAGGGGAACGAGACGCTGCGTCAGAAAAACGCTAGGGGAAACCCTTGACGTCAGTCACGTGAAGATGTGTACAACCAATGAGAGAATTACGCGTGTGAATGCGAGTCGCGGGTCAGTGACGTCATGAACAGAGCATAAAAGCGCACCGGAACCCGGAAGTGACAGCAAAAGAGTGTCTGAAGCGGGCCCGGAGGCGCAAGGAGCTGAGGCAGGAGACGCAGCGTCTCGTTCCCCTTCAGGGAACCAGGGTTACATACGTAACCCGAGACGTTCCCTTTCATGGGAACTCGAGCTGCGTCAGAAAAATGCTAGGGGAACGTTATACCAACGTCACCTCAGCGACGCCGGCCTACGGATGTGTCTCAGCTCACTGAGAGAGCACCCTTGTTCCCGGAGCGGAATCGAGATCCAATTGATAGAACCTCATAAATGTGTGCGGTGAGGACCAGCCAGCCGCAGCACAAACATCAGCAAGGGAAACTCCTGAGAGAAACGCCTTGGAGGCCCCACGCTCCTTGTAGAGTGGGCCCGGACCCTCAGGGGAGAGGTGTGTCCGGCCGACTCATAAGCCAGACAGATAGCCTCAACTATCCATCGGCTTAAGGTTTGCTTAGAAGCTGGAGCCCCCTTAGGAGCCCCAAAGCAAACGAACAGTTGGTTTGTCTTACGCCAGGTGGCAGTCCTAGGGACGTAAGCGTCCAGTACTCGTACTGGACATACCTTGTTCCTAAGCTGCTGCTCATGATCGTCGAAGGGGGGAGGACAGAAGGCCTGTAGCATGATAGACCGAGCCACATTCGTTAGAACCTTGGGGACATAGCCTGGCCTCGGGTAGAGAAAGACCTTAGTCATACCAGGCGCGAACTCGAGGCAAGAAGGAACCACCGAGAGAGCTTGAAGATCCCCAACCCTCTTAAGCGAGGTGATAGCCAGCAAAAGAAGGGTCTTTAGGGAGAGGAGTTTAATAGGAAGCTCCTCTAATGGTTCAAAGGGTGCCTGGGACAGGCCTTGGAGTATCAAAGACAAGTCCTAGGCAGGAACCCTGGTCTGTGCCACAGGTCTCAGCCTTAAAGTGCCACGAAGGAAACGAGAGACTAGGGGGTCCCTGCCCAAGGACACCCCACCCAGAGGTATGTGGCAAGCCGCTATGGCAGCCACATAAACCTTCAAGGTAGAGGGGGACAACCCTGCCGCAAACCTTTCCTGCAGGAACTCCAGCACTTTGCCAATGGGACAGGTTACTGGGTTCACCTGCCTTACGCTACACCAAGCAGAGAAGAGTTTCCACTTTAGAGCGTAGAGTTTCCTCGTGGAGGGAGCTCTGGACTGAAGGATGGTCTCTACAACCTCGGCTGTGAGACCAGATTCGAAGAACTGGGTCCCCTCAGGGGCCAGACCTTCAGCTTCAGAAGTTCTGGGCGGGGGTGAAGGACACAGCCCTCCGCCTGGGACAGAAGGTCCCTCCTGACCGGAATCTCCCAGGGGACTCCGTCTAGGAGGGATATCAGGTCCGAGAACCAGATCCTGCTGGGCCAAAAGGGGGCCGCCAGCGTGAGACGGACCCCGTCCCGACGAACTTTGGCCAGAACTCCCGGGAGCAGAACAATCGGGGGAAAAGCGTACAAGTGTAGCCTCGGCCACACATGCATCATGGCATCCTGCCCCAGGGGCGCTGGGTGCGTTAAGGAGAACCACAGAGGGCAATGAGTATTTTCGACTGAGGCAAACAGGTCTACCTGTGCCTTCCCGAATCTCCTCCAAATCTGCTCCACCACCTCGGGGTGGAGCCGCCACTCCCCGAGCCTCGGCCCCTGCCTCGACAGGAAGTCTGCTCCTATGTTCTGGACTCCAGGGATGTGAGCTGCCCTGAGGGAGAGCAACTTGCCCTGGGCCCAGAGAAGAACATGTCTCAACAATTTGTACATTGGACGAGAGCGAAGACCTCCCTGGTGATTGATGTAAGCCACCACTGTCATGCTGTCTGTGAACACAGTGACATGATGCCCAATTAGGTCCGGGAGGAAAACAAGTAGTGCTCTGCGGACTGCCAGTAATTCCAGCAGGTTTATGTGCCAGGACTGGTGCCGCGAGCTCCACAGCCCTTGTGAGGAGCCGCCCCTCAGAACCGCCCCCCAACCTGTGAGGGAGGCATCCGTTGACAGAGTCACCCGTCGGGACGGAGCCCCCAACACAGGGCCTTGTGACAGGAACCAGGTGTTCTTCCACAGGGTCAAGGTGCGTAGGCATCGCCTCATGACCTTGATTGTGCGAAGCGGGTTGCCCCTCGGGGAAAACCCTCTGGTCCTGAGCCACCACTGCAGAGGTCTCATGTGCAGCAGGCCGAGCGGAATAATGCTGGACGCCGCTGCCATGAGCCCCAACATTCTCTGAAAGTGTTTGACAGTGAGTAGCTGGCCTAATTTTATGCCCTCGACAATTGAACGAATGGAATGAATGCGCCCGGGGGATAGCCGAGCAGACATTGTTTCCGAGTCCCAAATGACTCCCAAGAAGGTGGTTCTCTGAACAGGAGAAAGCACACTCTTCTTGGTGTTCAACCTTAACCCCAGCTCCTTCATGTGAGCAAGCACGACATCTCGATGACGTGCTGCTAACTGAGACGACTGGGCTAATACTAGCCAATCGTCGATATAATTGAGGACACGAATGCCCTGTGACCGCAGCGGAGCAAGTGCAGCGTCCACGACCTTCGTGAACGTGCGGGGCGAGAGCGATAGGCCGAACGGAAGTACACGATACTGGTACGCCTTCCCCCCGAAGGCGAACCGTAGGAACTTCCGGTGCTGAGGAAGGATGGAGATGTGGAAGTATGCGTCTTTTAGGTCGATTGTGATGAACCAGTCCTCGGACCTGATATGCGTCACAATCTGCCCGAGCGTCAACATTTTGAATTTTAGACGCAAGATAGTGCGATTTAGAAGACGCAAATCCAGAATGGGCCGCAACCCTCCATCCTTCTTCGGAACTATGAAGTACCGGCTGTAGAAACCGGACTGTCTGTCTGTGAGGGGCACATACTCGATGGCCCCTTTCTCCAGCAGAGAGTCTACTTCCTGTTCCATAATCAGAGCCTGCTGGGGCCCTACCGCGGACGGTAGGATCCCCATAAAACGGGGTGGTGAAACCCCGAATTGAATTTTGTACGCGGAGGTTACTATGCGCAGGACCCACTGAGAGATGTCCGGCAGGCGCAACCATGCGGCCTGGAACTCTATTAAGGGAATCAGTCTCTCGAGACTGATCTCTGATACGAGCAGAGACACCACAGGGCCGGGGTTTCCGGACACCGTACTGGTGGAATGCTCTAGGACCCTCCTTAGAGGGGGCAGTACCTCCGAGACGGGCTCCCTCGGGAACCGGACACGGAGATGACCGCCTTGGTGCGGCTTGCCTTTGGCGTCAGGAACGCTTAGTGGCAGCCTTCTTGGCATTTAAGATGTTCCTTAGATCCATCTTTTTACCAGAAGGCTGGGCCCAAGAGTGTTGTCCCGACCTCCCCTTATTGGGGGGAGGTAAACGAGATGCAACACTCTCCTTCTGTGAGGCCCTGTATGAGGATCTGTGAGCCCGAGTTTGGCTGTTGGGCTCACGTGAAGGGTGGCGGGGAAGGACTTTGCTGAACGCCACCTGCTGTCGTGCAGCCTCCTGAAACTTGTCGACAACGCTTTTTACGGCGTCGCCGAACAAGCCCGAAGGGGACAGAGGGGCGTCCAACAAAACAAACTTATCCTTGTCCTTTATGGCTGAAAGATTGAGCCATAAATGCCTCTCCGTAGCCACCAGAGCTGCCATGGAGCGGCCGACAGAGAAGGCCGTTTCCCTAGTGGCTCGGAGAGACAAATCCATGGCCCGGCGCAGCTCTGCCACTGCCTCCGGGCCAATACCGCCACCCTGATCGAGGTCGCCCAGCAAATCTGCTTGATAGGCCTGCAGCAGTGCCGTAGTGTGTAGACACGCCGCAGCCTGACTAGAGGCAGAATATGCTTTCCCCACCAATGATGATGTGACCCGCAATGGTTTGGTGGGGAGCGCCGGGGCTTTGATAGTGGATGCCGACTGGGGCACAAGGTATCCCGCAAGAGCCTCGTCCACCTTCGGCATCCCTCCATAACCATAAGGTTGAGCTCCGGTGAGGGTAGCATACATCGCACTGGATGACGTACGCACCCTATCGGAAGCTGGCCTTTTCCAAGATCTCGATACCTCAGTATGGAGATCCTGGAAGAAAGGCATTGCCCGGCGCTGGGGAGCGACGCGAGCTGGCAGGTAATGCTCATCCAACTTACTTTTTCTGGGACGGGCGTTCCTGGTCTCCGCCGGCCAATCGATTTCCAGACGAGAGACTGCTCGCATCACGACCTCGATCAATTCCTCATATGCCGGTGAAGAGGGTGGCAAAGCCTCCTCAACCGGATCGATGCTAATCACTTCCTCATCCTCAGAGCAGGATAATGATAGCACCGAAGTCCCAGTAGGATTGGAAGAAACCGCGCCTGAAGCGTGTGCTTCCAAATCCTGCCTGGAACTGGGATCAACACAGCCAAGCCGCGAGACGGGCTCACCCGCCTCGCAACCTTCCGTCAGATCCATTTGCGATCCCCAAGATTGAGAACGCTGCCGAGCCTCAGCCGCGGCGGGTCCAGAACCTTGACGAACGCGAGTCTGGTTAGTATCCGCAAATACCGCCAGACGAGAGCGGAGAGTAAGCAATGAGAACCTCTCGCAGTTCTCACAATCACCGCCCTCAAGCGCTGACTGAGCGTGCTCCACTCCCAAACAGACAACGCACTGGCTGTGTGTATCCTTACCCGTAATGAAACGGGTACAAGGAGAAACACACGGGATAAATGCCTGTTCCGCCATAATACAAACGCACGTAATCCAAAGGTGGTTTGAAAACTCGCAAGCACAAACTCTCTGACACACGCACGCTGAAGACACTCAAAGCTGTCACTTCCGGGTTCCGGTAAGCTTTTATGCTCTGTTCATGACGTCACTGACCCGCGACTCGCATTCACACGCGTAATTCTCTCATTGGTTGTACACATCTTCACGTGACTGATGTCAAGGGTTTCCCCTAGCGTTTTTCTGACGCAGCTCGAGTTCCCATGAAAGGGAACCACCTTCAATTCTCGATACAAACCTTTAATTTCGTAATCACTCTTGAACACCAGCATGAAAATGTCATTTATTGGATCGCTGGACTAACTCAAATGAGTTTGAGGACTCTGAAGCAATGAAAACACCGATTGTGTCAGCAATACACGATGCGCTGTGACAGAAAGAGAGTAAAGAAAATTATTTCAAAGAAGAAAAATAATCAACGAAACATTGTGTATATTACAAAAGTGCTCGAGGTCACAATTATATAGCATGAAATCATCAATTACACAACATACAGCCCTTATGACATGACATGACATGACAAACTAATGCGTCCTACCGCTGTAAAATCATAATCACCGCTATAAAAATGGTCATGGCATGCACGTGCAACGAGCTCGGCCCATGCGCAGTGAACTAGGTACGATTATGAGCCACGAGTTAACCATGTGGAGTGACGAATTTGTCCCTGTTTCGTGCTCGAAATACCAGAATTTGGCGACGTAAAAGAATCGACGTAACTGATGAGAAAAATAAAAAGACAAAAGAGACAAATAGGGAGTTTGGCGGTTCCACTTCAAAAACGTCAACATAATAGTATTGGCGAGTTAACCGTGACCCGAGATAAGTGAATTAGTGATTAGTTCTATGAAACAGCAGTTTTAAAACTTTATATTATGTACATAATGCAATGCTCTTTTTTAAAAATTATGCTAAAGTGCACTTCTTTTTCACAAGGGTATACATACATATTTACACCTGTGCATAAAAATACTCAAGTGCAACGTACAACCCTATGTGTCAACTAGAGGCAGAATTAATCTACTTTACATCTGTAGTGGTTTAAACACAACTTTCTGTGGTTCCGTTGAGCACCTCTCAATAGAGTGTGTTTGGCTTTCTGATTAGGGGAGGGAGGATGGCTTTCATTTGGATTAGTTACTTCTCCTCCCACAAAACACAACATTTCCTGGAGGAAATGCTCTCTTACGTGACTTATTATTCAAGAATTTCTCCATTCTTGATCCAATAGACTTTTGTCATAGTATTGCTTCTTTTCACAATCTGCGACAATGACTTCCCACAAAAACAAATATGTTTGCTTCTGCCCAGTGTTTAGACCTGTTATAGGAAACATCTGCATCTGTCAACAGCCGTACCTTAATGCACCTGCTCGCAGTAGACGTGACTGCCTGCATTCACTCACAACATGAATCTGAGCAGATTCCACCATCCTGCACTAGGAGCCACTGGGTTTTCCTTCATTTCCTTGTCTGTGGATAAGAGTCATCCACAGATGGTTATCACTGTCAGATTTGAATGAGAAATTAAGATAGTGATCCAATACAATTAAACTAACAGATTTGACTGTTTACAGAGCTTGCTGAAGATATATATTTTTTATAAAGAAGGTCTGGCTGGAAGTTTGACTATCACTTTAGACTATCTGCTCTACGTGTGCCACAACACAGGAGTAACGGTGATCTGCATCTTGAACTGTTATTCTCAAATATGTCTCAAGTACGGACATGAAATAGTCTGGGAACAGCAGATTTGTTTTGGGCTCCAAGTAAGCAGAAGGCCGAATGTTGGCTAGTTTGAGCTCTGTTCTAAAACCTTTTGAAGGAACCTGTTGAAACACCATTGCTGTCTGAGACATACTGGCCGCATTGTATGTACTGTCATGGAGAACTCAGTACCAGAAGGCATAGCAATTTAATGCACAGTTAACCATTTTTAAGACATTTTTTCAACCATATTTTGAAGTTTATGCATTTCTTAGGAATCAAACAAATGATTTTGGCAATGCTACAGAAATGATGGATATGTAAAAGAATTCTTGTATTTAATTTAGTACTGAAATATATCAGTAAAACAAAGCCCAGATTTTCACTGTATAGCAGTGGTCCCCAACCCCCAGACGAACTGGTACCGGGCCGCGGAACGATTTCGCAGACCGGTCCGAACGCTGCAGCTTTGGCGGCAAACGTGGCAAATTTATCACACGTTTACCGGTCCGCGGCACAAAAAAGGTTGCGGACCACTGCTGTAAAGCATCATTTACATGGCCGCAAGAAACAGTGACATGGATTGAATTCAAAATTAATAATATATACAAAGTAAAATGTTCAAGGGCCCTTAAAAAAACATTCGTTTGGTAAAAACTGTTAAAAATAAGGGTTTTCTTTGTCCATTCCCAATTAAGAATTAAGCACCATTACCAGTAGAGTTATTGCACCTTTACAGAAATGGTACAGTTAACAGACTAATTGTGCAATTGATGATATTGTCCCATAGAAACTTCAAGGGTTCTTAAAAACTATATTGGATATGATTGTATAAAATATAAAATATATAAAAATTATATTACATAAAAAATATACAAATATATTGGATATGCTATTGTATGATAATTAGACCCTGCATTAAATCCTTCAGTTCAATCAACTCTAACAGTGCTTATTTAAAAAAGACAAATAGGCACATTTATTGAAAAGGAGCTCCACAAATCAATAAGCAGCATTCAAAGCTGCTGTAAAATACGTCATAAACACACCTGTGACCTCACCAGTTATTGTGCCAACGTTGTATATGATATTCTGATAATATGTTGCTAAAAAACTACTTTGCTTGTTGGAAGACTTATCAGCTGTTGTCGTCAGTAAAGAAAATATCAATATCAATATCAAATTTGTTGTGTATATAGTAACCTTTTATGGAAAATAAGATAGAAAAACAACATGTATAGTTTTTTACGAACGTTGCAACCTCTGGATAAGCAAAGTTTCACAACAAGATACATGTTAATCACAATTAATTTTCATGAACTCAAATGTCAGACATTTGTTTACATCATCATGGGTACTTCCTCTTTCTGTCAGGAACCCGCACTGACAGTCTTGTTTGTTTTGTCTTTGTTTAAATGTTTGCCTGTTTGTATTGTGCATGAACACATGGTCTTTGTTCATGTTTGCCATGTGGTCCAGCCTCCTTATTTCCAGTTGCCACGTCCCCTTGTCTAGTCCTTGTTTCCTTGAGTGTGTTCCCCTGTCCCTCATGTGCTCCCTTTACATTGTGCTATTTCCCCTCATATCCTTGCTGGTTTGTTTTGTGTATGTTGTGGTATGGTCTTGTTTTCTTACCAGAATCTGTATGTGATCTAAACTCTTGTCTAGTTGTGAATATTACCCAGCTTCTTGTTCTTGTCTGTTTGATGTTTTCTCTAGTCTTATTCTAGTTAGTTATTGCCTTTATGTGAATACCAGTTTTGTTTTCTCTTTTGAGCTTTAAGCTAGCTTCTACTCATTTTCTTCTCCCTGCAAAGTTGCTCTTTTGATTTGTCTTCTGTTTGCCAAGTCATAGGTTATTTCTCTAGATCAGTTTTCTTTTGTCATTAGTGTCTCTGATCAGTTTTTATGTTGCTTCTTGTTTCATCTAATCATCTCTCATGTCTTACTTTGTTTTGCTGTGAGTTTTGTGTCTGTTCCTACCCTGTCCTGCACCCTGAGACTTCCTTACCACTGACTCTTCTACCTGGCAGCAAGACTGGGGCCAAGTCTGAAAGCTACTTGAACTGTTGGGTCTGGCGTACTCATGCTTGGACTCTCCTTTGGTGCTGCCTCTTCTGTACTCTTCAGTCTGTTGTCACCTAGGACTGGTCCCAGTGCTCATCCTCCCCTGCCTGTCATAGTATCATCTACCCTGCCCTGATTGTTGAACTTTCTCTGTTGTTGTCGTCATGGAAGCAAGGACGAAGAAGATGAGTGATCCAACGGAACTTTTAATGATGGCTAAGGATATCATAACAGTAGCGCAAACACAACATTTGGTCAACACAACCAACAACAACTGAATAGTGAAGAGGAAGAACTAAATACTAGCAGTGATGAACTAATAACAAACAAGTGTGATGATTAGTGTCCATAGTGACTGATGAGTAACGGAAGGATCTAGAACAAAAAAACATGTGACTAAAAGGCAATATAAGACTCCTGGTTTAGTAAAGGCGTGACATAATGCCCCCTCCTGGAAGGCGCATCCTCGTGCCGTGAAGATGAGGTGGCGAGGAAGAGGAGATGGTGAATGGCAAACCAGGGAAGACTGTTGCAGGAGGAGGTTGAAGACTGGGAGAAGATGGGTGATGGCAGGATGAGAACCTGATGGCCAAGGAGGAGGATGGTCGGATGGAGCGTAGTGGATGTCCCACAAGTCTGTGGCGAAGGTGTAGTGACAACTGACTGAGGAGGAGCCGCTGGGACAAGGGAACCCGGTGGAGCCGTTAGGTCGAGGGTCGCTGGTGGAGCCGAGCATGGGAGGAACCAGGGCGGAGCCAACAGGTCAATGGGCTGAGGTGGAGTGAAGGATCAGCCTCCACAGCCCCACCCGGTTCAGCAGCCCTATGCTTTCTCTAGGTTTGTACTGCAGCCACAGCAGAAAATTGATCCACCGCCCTCTTGGCCATGACTGGGGTGACAGGCTCCATTTTTTTTCCTTTTAATTTAAAAAAAGTCTTTCTACGGTAACTAACTTGGTCGGTTGTTCTGTCACTAGGGATGGGTAGCTCGACACCCTGTGTCGACACACGTCTCGAGTTTCCGACACACTAGTGCTTCAAAACACTGTTTCAGAGAATTGCTTTGAAATGGGGCTGTCACATGACCTGTGTGAACGAAGCTTCGTTACCTCACTAACACGTCACGATGGACTAACAGTAGTGCAAACACAACATGTGGACAACACAACAACTGAATAATGAAGAAGGAGAACTAAATATACTAGCAGTGATGAACTAATAACAAACACTTGCGATGATTAGTGTACAAAGGAACAAAAGAACATGTGACTGAAAAAGGCAAAATAAGAGTCCTGGTTTAGTGAAGACTTCACAGTTGTGTCTTGTCAATAAAACCTCACTTTTTTCCATTCTGTGTTTGGGTTCTCTCTCTTGCAGAAACTTCACACTTTCTATTGTGCTTAATATTAAGCTTCAAAATATGTCTTGCAGCACAACTATTGAATATTCATTTTCAAATCTAACCAAGAGAATGTAATAATCATTTAAGCAGTTTTTATTCTCAAGGTAATGTGATGTTTTAATCATATTTAGTTCCTCCAAAATTGTATATCAGGGGTGACCCACACAACCTTTGCGATCAACCGGTAGATCACGATCAACGCATTCGTCACCCCTGCTGTAGATCAATCACTGTTCCCAATCCCCCATATGTAGGGCCAATGATAATTAGTAGAGACTAACCTAAAATAAGTACTTCTGTTCCCCTTTTGAGAGGACAATCCCAAAATAAGGTTTTGCTAATTTTATCAAACCTCTTAAGACATTTTGTCCCCAAGGCATAGGTAAATCCCTCACACACACATTCTTGGAATGCAAGAACAGGAAGACACAGACTGCTGTAATCACCCTAGATTGGGAAAAAAAAACCTGAGCAAACACTTGATCCAGAAGCGATAATGTTTCCTCAGACATACATGCACCTGCATCCACTGCTAATGGCCTAAACAACACTGGAAATCTTTGAGACCACAAAGGAAAAGATTAAAACAAAACACACAGTGCTATGGCAACCACCACAGTTCAGTCGTAATCAGTTTCCGTCCTTGCTACATTGGTTCCTTTCACTGTTTTCCACTATTTTTCCATTTATTCCCTGGTACTTTGTTAACTGCACGTCTAAAGGAATTTGCTGGGAATGTGCAGACAGTATCCTGTTTTTTCTTAAACTTAGTCAGCTAAAAGATATGTGCCAGCACAAGATGCTTTTGTGTCTGTTCAAGACAGAATGAGAGATGAAAGGGAAAAATTGGGTTCAGTTTTGAAGTTGTCGGCCTAGTTTGTATATAAGGGTGTAAAATTCTCTACTTAAATTTGCTGTATTGAAATATCAAGATTGAAAAACTGTCATATGCGGAAGATATGTTGGGAACTATGGATGTCAATTTTCCTGTCAATAGTGCTATTCTAATTAAACTTTGTAAAAAATATGTTTAAAAATATTAAGCCAATTAGTCACGCCCAGAAATTTCATAACTTTCCTACATCTGTCCTTTCAATAATAAATTCACGGGTCACAAATTTAATAATCTTTGCATCTTTTTTTCAGCAAAATTGCATTAAATGTATTTCATTTGATTAATTAATCAGCATTTCATGTAATTTATCTTTAGAAATACAAAAATCAAATGAAAGCTCTATATTTAAATTACTTCATAACCCATAATAGCTATGTATTGAATTTCAAACATTTTACATATGAAATTTTACATTAGCCAAATTCTATAGATCAATCCACATAGCGAGGCTCTCCTCTTGCATTATGGGATGTTCCTCGGAATTTCAAAACTGCACGTATTGAGTAAACAGTCAGGCAGCTGGAATGGGCTGGTAGACAAAGAGACTGTACATCTCAGAAAGATAAAATACCTCAGAAAATATCTCAGAAGACTGTCTCAAACTATCCTTAGTCTCTCTCCTTAAAAAATAAATAACACAAATGTTTTTAAGTCTCAACTCACCCATATACCTGACTTCTCTTCTGTCTTTTAAGATAAGTATGATGGGTTCGGCATTAACATTTATCAAGGAAATCTTAAAACATCATCCAGAAATATGACACTGGCATAGCAATAAAATGTCTCACACAGTTTCTCATTTAGTTCACACATAGGTCACATAAATTGCTCAATTTATTGTTTAAAGATGTACAATTCATAAATTTATATTGGTTTCGCAAACAATAAAATTTACTTCTCATTGCCAGAAAACACATGAAAGAGCTCACAGAGCCTTCACAAGTCAAGGTGTATTTTACTTACCAGATGTATTCCCATATCATCTCATGTACTCGATACATCAGAAGAAGAATGGCATCTACGCTGATATTGTTCTCTGTTTATTCCGAGGTTACCGTGGTCAGCCGGATCCGGGCCGTATCCAGATCAGATGAAGGACCTGCACCTGGATAACGAGCACTGCACTGCCCTAAAGTGTCTGCGGAGACCGTGACTCTACTAAACCCTCCCCTGTGTAGATCATGAACCCATCTACAATCGGACCAAATTAGACTTAATATTAGACTTGAATTATCAATATAATAATCAAACTATCAATCAATCAATCAAATCGATCAATAATCATAACTTAACACTTAATATTCATCAATTGTTTTAATTCGCCTGCTCTTTTAAGGCTGCCGTTCAGCCAAACAAACTTTGTTTATAATGTTTTCATGTGACCAATGTAAAGCTGCTTTGAAACAATCTGTATTGTAAAAACCACTATATAAGTAAAGGTGACTTGACTTTTACAACCCACACAAATGTATATAACAACTTGTCATAAGTCATTTGTCATCATGAGATTTGTGGTATATTTGTAAATTGCGATGCATACGAGAAATTAAATTTACAGTATATTATGGAAGAACTGAATGTTTTAACAAGGAGCGAAATTTGATATTTTACTGATCTGATGACCATGTGATACAAAAAAACAACAGCTTAAGTAGTTCAATAAAAACATTCTATTCAATGTTATTTGATAGTATATTGTTTGTTTGTTTATTAAAAGATACAATAATACAAAAATAGATTGAATTGAATAAATTAAACAAATAAACTAACTTCTGGACATTTGCAATTCAAGTTTAAACATTCAAGTATCTGTGAATGAGGAAGAAAACAAGAACAGGTGCCGCACAATTGAATGCATACTAAAACAATAAAAAAAAATTATATGTATGAGTAATAATACACAGGTAGTCATGAATAGATTCCATTTAGATTCCAAACTCTACATAGCACTACAGTTTTACATAATGGACCAGGCAGACAGCAGCAGCCAGTTTGTCTTTTAGGAAAACAATAACAAAATTTTTTGGCAAACGTTGAGCTATTGAAACTTGCTGGTATGTGGACAATAAAAACACCCTACTGAAAGTATGCAATAAATACTTCCGCCTTCAATGAAGGGGGAAAAAAAGAGGGAAAATGAGGGAAGGAAAAGTCATAAAAAGAAAACAGATAAACATTCTTCAAGGCTACAGCTTTTTCTTTTCTTTTTCGACACTTTCTTGAGCAGTTGATCATAGAAAGCATCAGACACATTCATTTCAAAATGAAAATATCAAAATAAATAAATAAATAAATAAATTAACAATCAAATTAAACTCTGATACAGAGAACAACTCTGATAAATACAGGATATTAAAATAATTAATAAATAAAAATAGCCAGTGTCAGGAATCGATATTATATCTAAAGTCTTCTCTGGCAAAGACAGTTTATTCTCCATCTCAACTGAAGAAACTGAGGGTTTGTGCCACAACATTCGGTTCTGTCTTGAATTCAGAGAATTCGCCAAGTTTGCCCTCTCTTCTCACAAGGCACATCCTCTTCATCCAGGACTGGTTTTGTTCACATGCTCCCACAACCATTATTTCATATCTTTCTAGCTGATCAAGAGGTTCCCAGTCCTTGATTTGTTTTTGGGTGAAGCAGATCGGGAGGTTGTTATGAGGTTGGCTTTAACCACTTTCCTGTAATGGAAATAACACATTGTTTATCACTAAAGCAGAATAATTTGTGTATCATTGGAGCTAAAGGATATAAGTTGGAGTAAATGCCTTTGCTAATAGTAGCTATGTTGATGGCAAATTTACCTAAGAGTTGTCAGTAGATGATCACTGCTTTTTCCCATGTGATTTGACTGTCCACCAAGTTGGGTCACAATCTCCATATCTGGATGTTTTGAACTGCAGATCAAATTTGAGAATAAGGTCACACACTAAATCAACTAACAATTTTTTCATTCAAATGTGTCCAAATTTTGACTGGTAATGCTATTGTACTGTATAAAAGATGCTTTGTATTGAAAATAAAATAAAATGTATGTCTTCTAAGTTTAATGTAACTTTTTTCAATTACTTTGCTCTTGCAATCTCACGGATGAACAACTCCCAATGTCTCTCCCACAATCATGCGGTCAAAAATAAGCCTAAAGCCGTCCTTGAAGGACTCTTCTGATAAAATTAAACTTGTCTTAAAATAGGATTTTGGGACCTGCATGACTCATAACTACTTAAGTCATTACATTGTTTCTTTTTTAACTCCCTTATTTTCTTTTTATCTCAAAAATGGGATGCATATCAGAGTTTGTTAAATCCTCCCACACAAGTGGCCCTGATCTCTGCAGGTCACAGACGACTGCCTATGGCATCTGCGACAGACAAAATGACACGTATCTGTCTGATTTCATCTTCAGGGTGTAACTGGAAGGTGCAGAGTCTGCGCTCACCTGGTGTGACAGAAACCGGAGCAGGTACGATCAGTGGGATTTGCACATTCACATCGGCCAGTGGAACGCCGGCGACGTGATAGAGGACTTCCCAGACCAAAAGGGGCAATCTTACTGTAGTGGGATGAGAAGGATTGTTAGAAAAGAAATGAGTAAAATGCACACAGTATGTTATAAATTCATGTTTATTTTATTATTAAAATGACATATTAAAGAGATCATTTCAAGCTGAGACCATTTTAAGTTATAAATTTGAGTTATACAATGAGAAGAAAAGCTTTTGTGAATTTTAGGTGAATTCAGGTGTAATTGATGTCTTTAGATAATCACTGAGAACTTCATATCCATCAATTCAAGCTATATTATCTTCTATATTCACAAACCTTGGTGTGTTGACCCAGATGATGTCCAAATGGCAGAAATAAATGCACTCGTTGTCCAACCAACTGTTACAGGAGCAGCGCTTGGTACGAACCCGTTTGAGAGCAGGTGAATGGCTAGATGCTTCAGACTGTTCAGATAGTGGATATCCAAACCCTAGAAAATACACAGAATCTTTAAAGGAAGGTATTTCCAAATGGATTTTTGGAAACATACAAATGTATGGTAATCTCTAAAAACTCTAAAATCTCTACAGATTTTTTGAAGTTTTACATACCTAAATCAAACTGTATACATTAGGTTTTCCAACAAAAGTATAGATCATATCCAGCTTTACAAATTCCCTTTTTATTGTGTCTTCAATGTTATTCTATATTATGAGTCTGACTTTCTTTCTACTTAATCTCTGATAAATGCAAAAATTCTACAGATTCAGTATAAAAGCACTACTCTATATAGAATGACATTAAATAATAACCACTGCATTTTTCTGTAAAGATAACAAATAATAAATCTGTAATAATGATAATTGATATGATTAGTGGAGTGCTTTTCTCAGAAAAAAAAATGTAAATCTGAGAAGATTTTTTTTTTATTTAACCTGCATACAATCTCATTGCTGTCAAGCTAAAACAACTGAAATGTATATTTATTCTAACCTTTTTGAAACTAAAATTGCACAGCTCATACGTTTGAGCCACATAAGAGGACAAGAACAAGAAGATGTGCACAAGAAGAAATAACATTTGACTTATTAAAATAAAAATGTAGATGTATCTTACCTTGCTGCATCACACATAGTGTAACTGAAATAAAGACAGCAGTCCACAATGAGAAAGCCATTATAGTGTCTCGAGTTTAACAGCCTGTTGATCAAGTTAGTGTCTGCAGTCCACAGTGCTGACAGGTGCTTGTGTTCAACTCAACCTGCCCACCTTCCATTTATCCTCCTGAAAGCTCCGCCCATTCTACTAAAGCTTGGAGCGAATATGGTTACACAACAGTGACTATCCCAGATATTTCTGCCGCCTGATTGGGTTGAGGCATGTATGATGCTGGGGGTCGCAATTAAACGAAAGGTAAGGAACAGGGAATGATGTCATTAACTCCCCCTGGATAAGTCAGTGTCACAGAAACAGGAAACTTTTTTTTCCGCAGGGGAGCCCACGTACTGTCATCAGAGGAGGAGATAGGAGTTCTGTTTTGCATGTGCTCAAGGATACATTCCACATTAGTACAGAAACAACTGGAGGAAAAAGAAGGAGTGATAAAGTGTGCACATTTCACCACTGGGAAAATTTGGAAAATGATTCATAAAATATGCAAATTAAACAAGAAATCCCATCAATGGAAGTTACGACAGCATCATTTGTCTGTCATTAATCATATCAGCACACTCCTGTTAGCAAATGTCACTGATTCAAATATGCAAAATTGTGCCCTGGAGGAAAACATTTTATGAAACGTTGGAAATGTACAGGCATTGAAATGTCCTCTCACATTAGGTGCTGTTCTAGCACTGAGTTATTTTCCATATTTTGCCTGTATTATGAATATATAAAATAATTTATGATAATGGTCCTGATAGTTGACTTGATATTTTTTTATCGCATAATATAACTAAAACATTGATATATTTAGTAATTAATTGAATATCCCTCTAAATAGTTAGTTAATTCTATAGTTGCGATTATTAAAATGCATGGCTATGCAATGAAAATATAAATGAAAATATGAGGTGGGGCTGGGGGGGGGGGCAGTGAACAGGACAAATATTAAACACTTAGGAGGCACTACAGGGGGCAGGAAATGCCAGAGCGATGTCACAATCTTCCAAACAATGGCCTTACAGATTATTTGTCTAGTTGGAAATGTTGGGGGTCAAGAACAAACAACAATAACTGAAGCAAATGTTTGTTAAGTCTCCCATCATAGAATGATTAATTTATGAAGATTGTCTTGTATAATTATATATTGCTATTTTCCCCAATGGATTTTGTACACATGAGATTTAGAAAATAATTACATGCCCTCATGTTTCTCCAAACCTGTGTTAGTTTCATTTTCTGTTAATCATAAAAGAAAATATTTAAAGAATGCTGGTAACTAGACAGTTGATGGTAGCCATTGACTTGCATAGTATTTGTTCCCCCCATTACTATTTGAATACCGAAATTTTAATTTGTGGGTGAAATATTCCTTTAAAGTCATAACAATAAGATTAATTGGGCTGTATAGGATTTATAGAACAATTTATACGTAGATTATTGTGATTAATCTGTGCTTAGATTATTCAAAATAAGTTAATGATTCCTCAGTTCACTAGACCTCTGTTTTTCTGTCTCAGTTTCTATAGTCACAATCTAACAATGTCACCTTATCCATTTCCTCTTCCACTTAACATGGTGGCTGTTTGAAGGAATGTGGCGCTGCACTCTGACAAACAAAAAACAACTGAAAGCGCCTGTGGAATTCCTTCTGAAGCTCTCAGGAATGTTCTGCTCTACTGCACTTTGACACCAAATGTGCTCCATTCAGCTTTCCTGACCAAAACTGGTCACAGGGAGAGAGAGAGAGAGAGAGAGAGAGAGAGAGAGAGAGAGAGAGAGAGAGAGAGAGAGCAAAGCAAACAGCAAAGATGACATACAAAATGCGTTAAACAATACATAAATAATGATGTCATTGTTGAAACTTGGCTTTTAAATTGTGAAGTTTTTTATTTCACATTGGCCCATTTTAAGACAACACATCAACAGCATATTAACGGGATAGTTCACACTTATATGAAAATTCAGCCTTCATTTTAACCTGTGGAACACAAAGAAGATATATATATATATATATTTTTTTTTTTTTACTTTTTGGGGTTTTGGACAATACAACTAAAGTCAATGGGGGTCCAATGGGGTTCTTTTGCACACTGACTTTCATTAAATGCTCAAAAAGGATTTAATTAACTTCTGTCACAGATTCGCCAGGCTCTCTCGCATCCACCACTCAGTGTTCCCTCTCACCTGACCACGAGTCACCCACACTTGCCGTCAAACATTCCTATGTCATGTCATTGATGTCATGATCTCTGCTCCCTTCACCACCTTAAGACAAAGAGCCATTTCACATTCCATGCTCCCTTCAACGATCACCTACTTCGCTCACCTGTTCACCATGTGTGCTCACAATAAAGTGTTTGTTTAGATTGGCCTTATATCTTGACCATGTGTGCCTCCAGACACTTCCTTTGTGTTCCAAGGAAGAAAGATTTTGAATGACCATGAAGGAGTAAACGAGAATTTTAGTGAAAAAGTGTTCTTAATTGTAGCCCATTGATTTTGCACTTGTAGTGAACTTCAAATCTTAATAGTATTTTTTTAAACTGTATGCAGATAACACTTAAATACACTTGTGAGAAGTGTACTAATGTTAAATTAAACGTTTTACATAAAGTACATAAATCACTGTTGTCATAAATGTGTTGAATAATATACTAAAGCATATGTAGTACTTGATTATAATTTTAAGTGTAGCGGGTTTTTATATACAAAACATTCTTGTCAGTACATTTGGCAGTACACCTAAGCCACATTTCAATGATAATAGGTATAATTATGAAATTACATATTAATATATAAGTCCTACTTTAGAAAGTCAAAGCACTCTAAAGTTCAGCTAACTGCATTTAATATAAATTTAAACCATGATCCGTTTTTATTTACATTTATTACATCTATTCTAATCAGTTCTTGCTTTTCCTGGGAATCGAATACATGAACTTGGCGTTTTGTTAATCTACTGTGTACAGGAAAGCAATTGAAAGGGATTGAAGGTACTGATTAATTTAATTGCAATTACTGTTCAATTAAGTGTTTGAAATCATTACATTCACTACACAGTATACAATACAAGTATATTATCTCTATAAGTATCTTTTAAATAAATAAAAGTACATCTTTATCATAAGGGATCCCTTTATGAACCCGTTTTATTGAAATTTCCATAATAATAATTGCTATGATGAATACAAATATATTTCTTTATGATAACTTCCTTAGGTCACATCACTAACTCTCCATTTATGAGTAATAGCTACGCTTATCTAATGATTACGCATCAATGTAGGGGTATGGAAACACAACTGTTTTGGGTTTTATGCCCCCTATAACAGAGGTGTTTGAGGAATTCCAAACAATTGCAAGAGGATTCACTTTCTTGGAATGCTGCATGAGATGATTCATTATCTTTGACAAATTGCAGTGATGACATGACAGGGTAGACACATGCGCGCGTACACACACACACACAAACACACACACACACACACACACACACACCTCCATTTCCGTTTCCTGTACATCCCTCTGGTGTAAGCTATGACCTGCATCTCAGGCAAGAACGTAAACATTTTATGATCTGCGTGTGGAATTACATCCCCCTACGGCCCTGACTGAAAAACATCTACCGGTACATATTCTAAATGAACATCAGTAAACATATGCCAATGCTGCTACCTACCCAAAAGCATAACCATCTGTCTGTCTGTCTGTCTGTCTGTCTGTCTGTCTGTCTGACAATCTACAGTGGCATGAAATTTTTTTTGGCCCCTTCCTGATTTCTTGTTTTTGGTATGTTTGTCACACTTAAAGTCAAGACAAGTCAAGTCAAGTCATGTGGGGACATACAGTGGAACGAAATGTTGTGCCTCACAGGACAACGGTGCTACATAAGTACAGACATACAACCATGAAGTAAAGGGCCTGTCACACAGCAAAAACGCATGAATCATGCACGAATTAAGCACAGATTTTCGTTTCTGCGCGAAGCGTGCGTCATATGCGTAATTTTTCACTGGAACAAACGTGGACCGCCAGTGATTGTAAGTGGATGTGCGTTGAAGGCGGTTTATGCGTGATTTTGAGTTTTGAACAGTTCAAAATTTTTATTATTCATACTTTGTTATTCATGAGTCAGCGTGCGTAGTTTATGCGTCACGTATGCGTGACTATGCGCGGGACACAGCTGTCAGTGCTTATGCGTCGGAACTGGTTCGAAACCGCGCACGTCCACGTCCGTCCACTGACGCCTCACCTTCATATCACGCATGAACCGCGCGCGTATCATGTTCATTCCACTGACATCGAATTCTGAAAGTGCTTGTACGTGGAACGTTCGCGAAGCGTGCGTGTTTGGAGGCGCTCCGTCAGTGATTCATGCGTCGGGCGTGCGTCGAATGTCCGTGGAATACTTTGGTCAATTTCTCGACGCACAAGCACGCACAAACCCAATCTGTGCGTGATTTGTGAGTGATTCGTGCGTGATCGGCTGTGTGACTGGCCCTACACTATAAACCTATACATAACTAACCTACTGACAGATTTGACTATATATATATATATATATGTATATATATAAATGTTAACCTATACGGACAATTAAAAAGAAAACTATACAAATACTGTACATGTGCATAGAGAAGCATTGTGAGTCTAGCAGCTGGCTGGGGAACAGTGCAAGATTATTTTTAGTGCATGAGCATGTAAACATGCATACAGTACTGAGGCTTTTGTGGGATTATGTACACACAGTACCGTGTCTACCGTGTGTACCATGATCTTAAATGTTTCAGATCATTAAGCAAATTTAAATATTAGTCAAAGATAACACAAAATGCCATTTTTAAGTGAAGTTTGTTATTATTAAGGGAAAACAAAATCGAAACCTACATGGCCCTGTCTGAAAAAGTGTTTTCCCCACCTGTTAAAACAAAACTGTGGTTTATCACACCGTAGTTCAATTTCTCTAGCCACACCCTGGCCTGATTAGTGCCACACCTGTTCTCAATCAAGAAATCACTTAAAGAGGACCTGCCTGACAAAGTGAAGTAGACCAAAAGAATTTCAAAAGCTAGACATCATGCCAAGATCAAAAAATTCAGGAACAAATGAAAAAAACAGTAATTGAGATTTATCAGTCTAGAAAAGGTTATAAAGCCTTTTCTAAAGCTTTGGGACTCCAGTGAACCACAGTGAGAGTCATTATCCACAAATGGCAAAAACATGGGACAGTGGTAAACCTTCCCAAGAGTGGCTGGCCAACCAAAATTACCCCAAGAGTGCAGCAAAGACTCATCCAAGAGGTCACAAAAGACTCCACAACAACATCCAAAGAACTGCAGGCCTCAGTTGCCTCAATTAAGGTCAGTGTTTATGACTCCACTATAAGAAGGAGATTGGGACTGTATAGCACTGTATAACACCACTGCTGAGCAAAAACAACATTAAGGCTTATGTAAATTTTGCCAGAAAACATCTTGAAGACTTTTGGGAAAATACTCTGTTCACTGAAAGGAGAAAGGTGGAACTTTTTGAACGTGTGTGTTCCATTACATCTGGCGTAAAAGTTACACCCATTTCAGAAAAAGAACTTCATGCCAACAGTAAAATATGGTGGTGGGAGTGTGATGGTCTTGGGGGGTAATAACTTTTTCACATGTAGGTTTAGGTTTTGTTTTCCCTTAATAATAACAACCTTCATTTAAAAATAGCATTTTATATATATATATATATATATATATATATGTCTATCTGGGGGTGTATGGGGTGTGCAGGGAGGGGTAGTACCTCCGGCATGGGGGTTTTGTCGTGCTCTTCTAGGGCAGCTCGCCAGCCTTTGGTCCCCACCTGCCACCCAGCTCTCACTTGTGGCTCCCCGTAGCTGTTTACATGTGACAGCGGCCACACCCCGGGCAACAACTTCGACAGGTCGGCTAAACCGAGTGAGGGTAACCGTCAGGTCATAGACCCTCGGTGATTAGGGCTTTGCTCACTCAGCATGTGAAGACTGCTTCGGTGGATCAGGCAGAAGAAACCTACAGTATGGTTCAACGGCTGAGAAGGCGTTGCAGCAAGGCACTGTGGAGTGCTGAGGGCGTGTTAGAGCACAAGTAACAACACGGCCATCCAATGCAGCTGAGGAAGACTCCAGGTGTAACGACTCTTCGTGCCACTGGGTTCAGGCTTCCAAGGCCGAGAGAGTGGGACTGTCTACGTGCACAGGCCTTTCCACTTTAATCTCCTTCACGCACAGGTTTCTTTGTGCACACTCATCAAAGTCCTACGGCGATGGGGGAGTGGCGAAGCGACAGGTGGAGGTGACCACTGGCAGTCGTAGCCACAATCCTGCACGTAGGCGGCCCGTGGACCAGTGGTCGTTTCTCTTTGTACCTGGGGCAGCAGAGAGATCCGGCAGCATCCTGGGCGTCTGAGCAGTCCTCTTTAGGACAGCACTGCTCACCCTAAACAAGGGAGGGGAGTAGAAAAGGTGTCCTAAACATTGCCTGCCCTATACGCACCTGGTCAGCAAGCCACAGCTGACAGGTCATCCTACTCAGCGGTCGAAACCAAATCAAAACAAAGAAAAAGAAACTCCTTCTGGGAGCATGGAACGTCAGAACACTCTTGGACAGGGACAACACGCAAAGACCTGAGAGAAGATCAGCTTTAGTCGCGAAAGAATTGGCGCGATATAACATAGACATCGCAGCCCTGAGTGAAACTCGTCTCTATGAAGAAGGATCACTCACAGAACCTGCCAGTGGCTACACCTTCTTTTGGAAAGGTAGAGCCCAGAACGAAGACCAGATGCATGGCGTCGGTCTAGCCATCAAGACAAGTCTGCTGAAACAGTTGCCAGACCTGCCTGTCGGCATCAGCGAGAGACTCATGAAGATCCGCCTGCCTCTCAGCAAAGACCGGCATGCCACAATCATCAGCGCTTATGCCCCCACACTGACAAGCGCCGAAGAGACCATCGAGCAGTTCTACTCCAACCTAAGTGCCGTCCTGCACTCTGTGCCTGCCAACGACAAGCTGATACTGCTTGGGGACTTTAACGCCCGCGTTGGCCAGGACCACGCCAGATGGGAAGGAGTGCTCGGCAAGCACGGCGTGGGCAAGATGAATAACAACGGCCTGTTGCTGCTCAGTAAGTGCGCAGAGTTCGAACTCACCATCACGAACACCAACTTCAGACTTGCAAACAAGTACAAGACGACGTGGATGCACCCCCGATCAAAACAGTGGCATCTCATAGACTACGTCATTGTGCGCCAGAGAGACATCCAGGATGTACTGATCACACGAGCGATGAGAGGACAACAGCCTCTCATCTCAACAGCCGCCTACAACAGCAATCCTACCTACAGTCGTTCCAGTCTCGCCTGGATGACAACCTGTCTGCCAATGGACCATTGACTGGAAGCCCAACCGAGAAATGGAACCAGTTCAAAGAAGTGGTGACAGAGGCAGCAATGACAGTCCTAGGCTCCAAGCATCGTAAAAACAAAGACTGGTTCGATGAGAACAACAGCGCCATTGAAGAACTTCTGAACAAAAAGAATAAGACTTTCGTAGAATGGCAAAATGACCCTAAGTCTGTTTCAAAGAAAGACAGATTTAAGTCCCTCCAAGCTACGGCGCAGCGGGAAATCAGGATGATGCAGGACCAATGGTGGAACAGAAAGGCAGAGGAGGTGCAGCGCTATGCTGATACCAACGACTCTAAGCAGTTTTTTGGTGCCCTAAAGACCATCTACGGTCCGTCAAAATCTGGTATAACCCCTCTACTCTCCTCTGATGGTGTCACCCTTATCAAGGATAAGCAAGGCATCAACGAGAGGTGGAAAGATCACTTCAGCCAGCTTCTCAACTTTCCATCGTCAGTTGACCAGGCAGCCCTTGACCTAATCCCCCAAAACCCCATCCTCAACCATTTGGCTAACCTTCCCTCCTTGGAAGAAATCCAGAAGGCCACCAAGCAGATGAGCGCAGGCAAAGCAGCCGGGAAGGACGGAATTCCAGCCGAGCTGTTCAAAGCCTTGAGCGGAGAGGCCCTGCAAACATTCCAATCAGTTCTGTCAAGTATCTGGGAAGAGGAAGACATGCCAGCAGAACTCCGAGACGCCTCCATTGTTGCCCTGTATAAGAACAAAGGCAGCCGATCAGTATGCGGCAACTACAGAGGCATATCGCTTCTCTCAATTGCCGGAAAGATTCTTGCCCGCGTCATGCTCAACAGACTCCTAACAGCTGTCTCTGAGCAGAACCTCCCTGAGTCTCAGTGCGGCTTCCGCCCAGACCGCAGCACCATTGACATGGTCTTCACGGTGAGGCAGATACAAGAGAAGTGCCTTGAGCAGAACCTGCATCTCTACACCATCTTCATAGACCTGACGAAGGCATTCGACACGGTGAACAGAGAAGCCTTGTGGATCATCCTCGGCAAGCTCGGCTGTCCAGCAAAATTTGTGAAACTGATCCAACTATTTCACAACAACATGACAGGAGAGGTCCTATCGGGAGGAGAGTCTTCGGACCGCTTCAACATCTCTAACGGCGTCAAACAAGGCTGCGTCCTCGCCCCAGTGCTGTTCAACCTCTTCTTCACCCAGGTACTATTGCATGCAGTGAGAGATCTGAACCTAGGCGTGTACCTCAAATACCGCCTGGACGGATCACTGTTCGACCTCCGTCGCTTGGGCGCCAAAACAAAAACGCTTGAAAGACTAATCCTTGAAGCTCTCTTCGCAGACGACTGCGCCCTCATGGCCCACCAGGAGAATCATCTGCAAACCATCGTGGACAGGTTCTCCACTGCAACAAAGCTGTTTGGACTGACGATCAGCCTCAGTAAGACGGAAGTATTGTTCCAGCCGGCACCGGGTTCTACATTCAACCAGCCGTACATCACCATTGACGGCACGCAGCTTGCCAACGTCAGCACCTTCAAGTACTTGGGCAGCACCATCTCAAGTGACGGAACTCTGGATCAGGAAATCAATGCCAGGATCCAGAAGGCAAGCCAGGCACTTGGAAGACTGCGATCTAAAGTTTTACAGCACAGCGGTGTCACTCTTGCCACCAAGCTCAAAGTCTACAGAGCAGTGGCCAAGCAGCTGCACGCGAGCGTCGACACAGAGCTGCTGCTGCCCCATCTTCAACCACTGGCGTCCCTTGCCCCTGCTGCAACAGACTTTGCGCTTCGGACTTCGGGCTACGGAGCCACTTGAGAGCACACCGTAGATGATTGCACAAAGAAAATGTCATCCTCGGAAACCGAGAGACTACCAAGAGATATATCTGTCTATCTATGTGTTTGTGTTCCATGTATGTAATATACAGTATTGGATATAGGCCTAATATTATTTTGTAATTAGGTTTTATTGAAAAATGGAAGAGTTTATCTGAACTGTACTATGTAGAGTCTAGAGTCAAGTATATTTTAGCCATTGATAACACTGTTTACTGTACAGTTTTTCTCAGTCACTTTGGTACATTTCTTGAATCATTCTTAAGATTTGCAAACCTGATCTTGTCATCTGCAAAATGTAAAGTGCTTTGAGTACCATGAAAAGGGCTATATAAATTTAACTATCTTTTTTTTTCTTCTATTTATGACAATGAACATATCAGTGCCGTCAGAATAAGTCCTTGTGTCATTGTTTACAAACAAGATAGTCAAAATGCTTTGTCACTATATCAATATAACAGTCTACTATGTCAGTATTTAAATTTTTATGTAAACTATGGCTGCAATTATGCACAAGATTGAACTTTATCTGTATGGCATATATATTTCAACAGTGCAAATTCACATATGTCTCTCATATATCTCTCTCTCTTTCTGTGTGTATATATATATATATATATATATATATATATGTCTGTGTGTGTGTGTGAGAGAGAGAGAGAGAGAGAGAGAGTAAGTAAAATGAAAGTGGACTATTTTAAAATAGAATTACAGTACTGTATTATAGTGTAGTGCAACAAATAAATTGATAATGTAGGAAATAGCAGACAATTGTACATTGCATGACTTTACCAAAGCATTTGCAATTTTTTCAAAACTTTTGATGTGCACAAGTGACTAGATGATGTGAGGTTGAACAAGTAGTTTTGAGAATTGCAATTGTGATCTCAAAAGTGCATCAAAGCGACTGTAAGCATTAATGTACAGCAGGTTATCTATTTTAGTGCATTTTCAGCGCCCTCTAGTGACTGAGAGTGAGATAGATACTCCATTTATTATATTTGCATTCTGGGTTCATTCAAAATATAATGTTATAAAAGTGAAAAGTATAGAAATATGTTATTAATGAAGCCTGATGTTCTAATATAAATACAGGGACGCTGGGGTAATGGTGAAGCATGATGTCACACTGTATGGGGCAAGTTGTCATTAAGAAACCTTTTTCAGCATATATAAATACATTCTTAAATAATATTTAAATTCTATAAAATACATATGACAATAAAATTTGACAACTTGCCCCAACAAGACAATTAAAATATTGTTTTCCAGTCATTTCAGTATGGTTTTGATTGTGTTATACCAATAGCTATAAATATATTGTAACGTTTGTTTGTAAGTAAAATTCATTAAAAAAAAGAGAAAGATTTATGTTGATAAAACTTGATAATGCTGAACGCTTCTTCAATCAACTGCAGATCCATTCATCAAACAATAAATAAAGAATCAAATATAGTACAATATTTATAAACTATGATCATATGCCAGTAGGGGGAGATATCCCCAAAGTTCTTTAGTATCCTCTGTGCATGTTGCTAAGGTCACACACTAATAAATACAGCCTTGTTTGACTCAAGTGGAGTTAAAAAATATATAATTTTAAGTCCAGTAGCATAACTTTAAAAAGTGTCATTATACTTCATAACATAATATATTATAAATATGTTATGCTATACTTATATATTTTGCTTAAAGTATATTATAGTATACTCATACTGTGTAATATATATATTGTGTTTAATAAATGTAGCAATATTATACTATCCATTAATATTAGCAATGAGCTAATAAACAATTAAGAGTGCTTTCTAAAACAGTTTAAATAAGACTTAAGCACATCTCCTTTTTTTGTCATTTCATAATTCTATTGTAATTATATGTTTGAAGTGTACTGCCACTGTCATTTATATTGAAACCTATTTCATGTATTTAAATAATTACAGATTTTTAATGATAAAGTGACATCTAGTACACCATATTATACAATAAATTAACGTTTTAACATTTAATATGAGGATAGCGTTTTGTGCATAGTGTTAAAACCGAACGGTAACTCTTTACTCCTTGACTTTTAAGATTTGAAGTACACTAAAAATGTACATTCAATAACATTAAGAGCACTTTTTTTTCACAACGATAGTCTTAGTCATAAAGATTTAATTTTTGTGTTTAAAATGACATCATATCAATCAAATTAAACAGTTGCACAAAAATTTGTAAACATGAATATAAAAATGCTATTAGTAGCATAAGAAACCATACATTGACAGTATATTTGCATATAGTTTGAAATACAAGTATGACAGAACACAAAATCATTTTGTGCATAGTTTATCGAATAAATAAACATAGCCAAAGCAACAGCAGACTCTTGTAACATATTTTAATTTACTGTAAATTCATGTTATGTTTCTTATAATACTTTGTCCTGTCTGACAGATTATACAAGAGATCTCCGTCTATCTGGATACATCACAATGGGAGGAACACCAAACTGACATCTTCCCACATCTAAATAATCAACACCATAAGAACAACTGAACCATCAACCAGAGCTGTTCATCTTCTGGGTTTGACCACATTCTAGACTATTTACTGGAAATGCATTAGTGTTTAAATTGCTGGCCAAAAGGATTCTACTGACCATCACATACGACAAAGAAAAGCACATTTACACTGCAATGCCATAGAATATAGTATAAATGCATATAAAAACATACATTTGTACAGTAGAATTTCTATTAAGATTTACAGAAGGATACAGATATATATTTAAGTGTAGTATTCGTTATGTGAGGAACATTTTTTCATTAAATGGTTTCATGCTGTAACGTAATAAAATGGGAAAATGGGAGTTGGATTTTATTGGCACCTTATATATAATTGTATTAAATACATGTAATAAATGTGTTCAACTGATCACACACACAGATCACACACATATATTTGTGTGTTTGGTGTTTGTAAAATGTAGACTGAAGACCAAAAAATATACCTAAATCAGGAACATAAACTTAGTTAATATATTTAATAACTAGGTTAAACAAAGCAAAAATTACTCTGGATATTCAGAAAAGCTTAGTCCCAGTGAGTTCATCATGGTCTGAGATATTTTCTGTGGTACACAGAATCTGACAGACACATTAAAGGATAGTCCACCCAAAAATTAAAATATGTCATCATTTGCTCATGCTCATATCCAAACCGGCATGTTAGGAAGAATCACCAAAAATACCCTAAAGTGAAGCATATGGCCCATAAGTGTTCTGAAACCATGCCTTTGTCATGAACTTTATTTTGGTTTTACGTTTTGTTTCCTGAGGTGCACTTATAACATAATTATAATTTTTTACACCAAAACTGATGTAATTTATAAATGTAAGGCCATTTTATACTCAGCCAAGGGGAGTGTCTCCTTTAAAACCTTAATGTAAATGGCCACTACTGTGATGGGGTAGCAGTTTAAAATAAGGTTCCATTTGTTCACTACATTACCGTACACTTACAATGAAGAAAAAAAAAGACTTTCAAAATTTGTATGGTAATTTCAGTGTTTATTAATTCATTATTCCAATTAAAAATGTTAACTGTTAATGTTATTCAATGGATCTTAGTTACCATGAACTAACAAACTAATGAACAAACTAATCAAACTTTTATTTTGATGGAAAACCATAGGGCGCCTTGATAAGCACTTCTTATTACAAGTTTGGAAAGATGTGTTGCATCCATAAATGCCCATTAAAGCGACCCAAACTGAGAACAGAAGCAGAAATGTAGTTTGTGTGGAGCAGTATTTACAGTTAACTGAGCCTATTCGAGACACAGAAAACAGCTTTTCACATGTAAGAACACAGTGCCGCACTTTACTCTGAAACACACAACAAATATATTTATTTAATTAAATCACAGAATTTGCAAACTAATAATCAAAGTAAGCCATATCTTTATTTTGAGTTTAATTTCGATTCATTGTGCAGCCCTTACTGCCTTGATTATCTAGTTGTGCAAAGTTGTGAAAAGTGTTGATTACAGGATCATATTCATGTCTACTGCCACTGCATAAAATCACAGTAATGCCTAAAGGGCACATCTAACTAAATAATCATAACTAACACAGTGGAAACATGATGCAAATTATCCTGTTTTACCTTTTCTACTGCCTACGTATTAAACATGCCAGAGGGCAGTGATGAAGGTTTGTGTCTATACAGCCTGTCTTGTCCATTGTTGTGGCATTTTTGCACCATGCCCCTGTTAATTTGAATGCTGAAAACTGAAAATTCTGCCAAACATACAGGTTTGGATTGACATATATTACGTATGCGTAAATGATGACCGAAATTTCATTTTTGGCTGAACTTTTTCTTTAACACTTGGTGTCCATGGATGTTCTTGAGCTGTCTACTGGCTGAGCTTTCTTAGGACTTTGAGAATGCTTTCTGTTATTTCTTTGAGAGATACTCTTCCAGGTTATCATGGGAACACTGGAAACCTCCCTCTTTTTTGACATAAGCTCTGACTGAACCCCTCCCCGGATTTGCTCCTTATCTTCATTGAAGGAAGTGTTACTCTTAGAGCTCATCTCAACAGTAGGCTCTGTGAACACTATCAGCTGATTTGTACGATGAGGAACTTCAACTGTAGGACTCCCATCAGCCCCTTTCTCCTTTGTCAGCACAGTGACCGTCATCTGGGCTACACTGTGGTTCAGAGATGCACTTCGGAGGAACATATTTGAGCGTGGCTGCACCATCTGGATCCCACCTATTGGAATTGTGAGGCTGAGATTGGGAATCATCACCTGGGGCTGGGAGTGCAGGGGCAGGTGACTTAGCACACGCTGACCTTCCCTTGGCTGCATGTTTCTGGAGAGACGCCCATGTGGCAGAGACCAAGACTGTGTCATGTTGGTCCGTCTCTGAGGACTGTGTATTTTCTCCTTGAGGGGAACCAGAAAAGTTTTTTTTTAGTGAAATCACTAAGTGGTCTGTTGGATATTGTAGTGACCACTAGTGCAGTCATCTTTATTCTAGGCAATGGACTTCATTTCTAAACATATGGTTAATCTTTTTTGTTGTTGTTGCAGAAACAGTCTTGACAGGAAAAGATATTCCTGGTTCATCCCAAATTTGTACTACATACAGTAGATGGTAAACAGATGAGTATGTATTCATCATTTCATGGGTTAGCATCTAAGGTTTTGGCTTTAATTGTATATAAAGACCGGTGACCTGAGTTCTATTTGTAATAAAGGTGTGACACTAAAATAACACACAGCGTGCTTTTAGAATCAGGATATTTGTTTTTTGATGTTTATCTTGGATATATTTGGGTGTCTTGTTTTCAGACGAATTGCTGTTTTGTGCATAATTTAAAAAATCTTTCTATAAATGGAGTAAAACAAACTTAGACAAAGAAATAATCATCTACATATTTAGCTATCAAGACTAGAAACCCACAATTTACTCATTACTGAAACAAGGATGAATGGTGGTTAAAACAGAGCATGGCTCGTTTTAAGAAACAGAAAAAATGCTGGTTTTATAAAGATATCAAACTAAATTACACACTGACTAATATGTTGATATATATCTTTATATATAAATAAATTCATATCTTAATAATAAAAACATGTTTTTGTCTTTGGAAAAAAGACACATTTTTGATTATATTTGATCAAAAGTTTGCGTTAAACTATAAACACCTGAGAAAACATCTTAGAAAAACTAATAATTGTGTGTCAGTGATTGTTATTTATGTATTCCCATTTATAATATTTAAAATATAATTACATTTTATTTTTATTTTATTAAGAGTTTGAATTAACTATAATTTGAATTTTCTATATTTGTAATTTTCTCAGAAGATACTTAGCTATATAGTAAAAAAGTTAAAAAAAAAAATATTCAGAAAAATGAATAAAGCCCACAGTAACATCTGCAGTCAGTAAAGCTAGCCATTGTCTGTTCTGCACATCAACACTCTGTTGTCAAATGAAAATACTGTTTAAATTGTTTTGTTTTGTTTTCTATGGGGAGTGTAATTTGCTTTTAGACAAACTGAACAAAACAACATTTTCAAACTAGAAAAAATCGTTTTCAGTCTTTTATCAGTATTGTGGTTACTTGTTCCTTCTCACATTCAGTATGAAAGAGCTACATAAAGACACTCACCAGTTTGGTATTGACGTTTAATCTGTTGGGTGAGACTTTTGTAGAATCTCTGGGTCTATCAGCTTGGAACTGAACAGTCACACTGGCCCCAACAGTCAATGCAAGTGGACAACCGTGAGACGAAGGTTGTATGGGCGACAAGGCTCTGATGGGGGACATGTGTCTCTCTGGGAACGATGAGGCTGGTTGTTTAGGAGACAAAGAAGACAGGCAGGATGATGGAGAGAGACTATGTCTCGGAGAATGACAGCATAGAGGGGACATGTCTCGTTGAGGGGACATATCTTGTTGGGGAGACTGCGGTAATGCAGGGGACATTTGCAGGCCAGGAGACAGGCTGCGGATGGGGGACGAGCATTTCCCTGTGGTGGGTTTGAGGTGTGGAAGGGTTACTATAGACTTTGTAGTCTTCGGAGAGGCAGCTTCTGCATAGTGGCTTGGTTTTCGGGGGCTCATACTGACAAGCGGTTTGGGATGTTGTTCCCAGCCTGGGTTTGAAAGGGCTGAGATGTCACAGAAGCTCGAATTATCTCTGGAGAGAGATGTACTCTTAGACGATGAAGAGGAGCATGAAGTTTGCTCGTCACCTTCATCATTATCATCAGCCTCGTCTACATCTGTCTCCTCTGCATCTGAGAATTGGTGCTCCTCTACCAGATCCGTCTCAATGAAACGTTTCTCACTGTCATCTACAGCATAAGAGAGTCACTGTATCAGCTTTCATTGGATATGATTAAATCACAGACACACAAAAAGACAAATATATTTAAACAGTTCAATCATGGATTAAGTAATCTATATGCCACAATAATCAGATTAATCTATGCATCACATAATTTGACAGTTTTAATGCTTTCCACTAACAGTACAATAAAAACAAGTTACTGAGTAACTAATATTTCAGATAGAGTGTGTCTGAAATGAAATAAAATGTACATGGCTCCTAAAAATTCCGCTTTGCCATAACAGGAAATGAAATAAAATTTAAAGAAGTTGTTTTTTATAACGTAATAATATTATTACAGTTTTAATGTATTTATGATCAAATAAATGTAACTTCTTTCGAATACATGATTATTTTTTGTTTCTCACCTCCCTCATCTGCCTCAAGCTCACAATGAACTGGTCCTGGAGCAGTTCCCTCTGGACACCTCTTCCCATGAGCCTTTGACTTCATATGTTTGGTTAAATTCCCTAAGGAAAGCAGTATGAGAGCTTCAACATGGGAATTAAAAAAAAACTTATTTATATCAAGTGAGACCCTGTGAGAGTACAGGTGTAGACTTTGTTAACCATGTCCATTTAAACAACCTCCAATATGATCGAAATAGTGATATAATAACATTAATCATAAACCTCTATTTTTATTGTGTTGACAATATTTTTTTACAACAGAACAGGGAGCATAATCATGTTCTTGTCCTTATCTTATTAGTAGTATTATCGTACTATATTGTAATTAGTTTAAATTTGCTTCTTGCTACTGCTGGTCAGGGACAAGTGGAGTTAGGGAGATTAACTTATTCTACAGTACATTTTATTTTACTAAATATTTGCATATGACCAATAAGCAGAAGATTAAATGTGATTAAAAATCAAATTTTAAATGTGAATATAGTTTCTGCTGAAAGTTAGTTTTGTCTTTTAGGTGTACACTAGCATATTCAATATATGTGCTCAAAGTTAATAATATTTTTTTAATTAAATGTATACTTTATTCTATTAATAATCTATTAATAATATTATTAAAATATACTATGGAAAGACAAGATCTAAAAGCCAAAAATCTCTATTCATCAGTTGTACAGCATACCTTTGGTTTTGAAGGCAAAGTTACAGTGCTGGCAGACGTAAGGTCGATCATCCGTGTGTAGTCGTATGTGTTTGCGCAGCATGCTGGGTTTTTTACAGCGTATTCCACACTCTTCACATACATATCGTCCCCTCCCCCGGCCACGAACATACACGTATTCCTCACTTGACCTATAGCTGAAAAACACAACATAAAAGCTGAAATAATGTGATGTGTGATCCTTCCACTGGGCTTTGCCCATGAATAGGAGTCACGGACAGATAACAGGCTGACCCTGAAAAGATGAACTACTAAAGGGAAAGGCTATAGATAATGAATATTTATATATATATATATAGGAAAGAAATATTGCAAAATGTTGAGTGCGCTCTTTATCATTATGGGGACTGTAGCTGTCAAACTCTAAAGGTAACAAAACGAGAAATAAGTATTCATGAACCAAATGGAAAACTTGTGGCCAAAACGTAAAAATTCTGGATACACTTGGATAAAAAAAATTAAACACACATTTTGAATATACATGTTCAGAAAAATCACATATCTTGTGAAATCAATATATATATATAGTCACTGATTGCAACCATGTGTTTAGTTTAGTGAATTAAACACATGAATCAATTAGTGAATAATTAATGTTTTATTTCCAAACAATGGCTTCAGAAGACTGATGATTGATTGACTGATTGATTCAGAATGATTTTATCACACAAGCCATATGGACTACTTTTGACATTTTTTTAGAGCTTGACAGTTCCCATTATTAAAAAAATAGCACTCTGGAACCCTTCTGAGCTTGTGAAAAACAAGTACTTATTAAAGAAAATAAATACTGCAAAAGACTACTGCAAAGACTAATTGAATGCAATGGTTTCTGGAACATAACTGCTTAATTGTCGCTAAATTAAAATGTATTATGTTTTAAAATCATATATAATATTAGAGTGTTTTTTTACCCACTTAATTAGAACTTAAGTAGATGCTTATATGCAAGCTCTATTGTCTTGGTTAAAATGTTCTGCTGATTGTATTGTAATGAAGACAATTTAGTATGTTAGCTAACACATGAAAACAATTGTGTTTCTTTAAAGCACAACAAAAGATTAACAAAATGATTTAAAATGCACTTAAACTGAAACTTGAATAAAAATATATACTTTTAAGTGTGTTAGGTACTTAAGTGTGTACTTAATTTAGTGTACTTCTTTTTCACAAGGGAATATATCTCATTTGGATTTGGACAAACATGAAGGTGATTAAATACATGATACTGAACAAACCCTTTAACTGGCTGAAATGCATGCAACAAAAAGGTGAATCATATTAGACTAGCTCTATTTTTTTAATGTTTAATAAGTTAAACAAACAGAATGGAACAGAAAAGCAGCACATGTAGGTTGACGTTGACACTGCAAGTTCTCAACATCACCTTTAGGTTAATAAAAATACCAGCAAAGCAAAGCCTCTGTGATGGAATATGCGAATAAAGAGGCCTATACATTGATCTCAGAGGTCTGTGTGGGAGATCTGATCTCCAATCTATAGCACCTGCATGGTATGCTTTTAAAGGTGCTCTTAAACAACTTGGTATGCTTGGCATAGACCCTCTTTCAGACACCACGCATGCATATATATCCATACACACCCCCTCCGCCTACCCACAGACACACACACGGGTAGTCTGGCTGGGTATCCACCCTGTTTGTGTCCAGAAAGTCCCAAAACGGGGCCTCCACTTGACCTCAAACAGAGCACCATTTATAATGTCAAGAACTAGCACCCCCCTCCCTTCCGACCCCCTTCACCACCACCCCGACTCAAACATGGGGATCTTGCAATGCTGCTCTGTGCCCAGAGCCCGGGCTTCTGTGCCAATGCAAACAGCTGAGAGGGGGGGAACCATGGACCCAACCAGCAGCTCATAACCAATAACACGAGTACAAATCAAGAACTGTGTGCCAGCTTTCTTAAAAATAACAGCCATAATACAGTTCAATTTTGGGTGGTTTAGTTTTTCTAGATTTAGGCCGTGCCGCTATTTCATTTGTGGTTGTGATGTGACATATTCCCAAATTAACAGACTACTGTTCACCACACAGTACAAATGGAACTAATATGATCCATATTAGTATCTAAACATACCTGAATTCCAACATTTAAAATCAAAGTGTATCCAAAAGGCACTACTTTCTGAAGCAAATATGAAAGATGGTTGAGAATGCAGAAAAAAAATGCATTTCTGTTTATTTCTTAACATGTTGCAACATAGTTGCTAAGGTGCTTTGGATGGTTGCTAAAACATTGCAAGGTGGTTTCTCAAGCAGACAAATGAGTCCACCTTCTAGTCTTAAACCTTTTTAACAAAAGTGGTCAGTCGAGACACATAACCATTTTCATCTGTGACCACTTTTGTTCGGACTTCATCTAGACCCTTTTTATTTCATCACACTCTACATCACTTTTGTGGGAGCACAGTGTAAAGCAATTATTCTGCCATTTAAGCAGTGTAAAATAAGCCATTATGCTGCTTGCAAGCAAACAGAAAGGAAGTAAATGGAAAAGGTGGAATAAAATTGTTTTGGTGCACTTGCTCAAAATATGTCCTATAACAGTCATATTATAGGTCACTGGGTGGTCCTTTGTAGCTGTTCAAATGCATTTAACTATATTAATACTATAAAAGCAATCTGGTCAAATGCAATTTTGACTAATACTAGAGGACATGCAAAAATGATTTAGACCCTGTTTACATCTGAATTTTACCCTTAATGTATGTCTGTGTTTTATTTTCAAATTGTTTGTTTCTTTTTTTCCGTGTCAGATTTATCATCTGCCCGATCTAAGAAAATTCATGATTTGATTTGAAAATTATATTTTTTAGTTTACTTCATGTCTGTAGCATGGCATGGTGTGAGTTATGCACTGATATTTAATAACCAAACCAAAGTATAAGCAATAGTGACAACTAATTATTAAGAGGTTAGAAATGGCCTGAAGAAAGGGCATCAATCAAGTGAATAATCACTCGTATGTGAAAATTCATGACATATGTGAGGATGAATTGTGCAGAAATCACATAATCACCCTTCACCTGAAATGCTGGCACAATCCATTTGCTAAACTTTCACGCTAAATCACTCCCCTCATACATCAACTAAAGCCTCAGAGTTTCCATTTTAAGACGCTCAAACCACCTTAACCACCTTCAGTCGTTTCATTCTGAAAAGACAGAAATGTCTCCTAAACTCTAGTTTCAATGCTCCTCAAAGACCATTCCTAGATGATGAAACAGTACAGCCAATTTCATGGCTGCTGTGAAGAGTATGCTGTGTGTTATTCTCCAGAACCACCACGGATGGTTGTTTCTAGGAAAACCTGTGTCTGAAAACTGATCTCAGTCATGACATACAGTCAAGTGACAGACTTCATAACCTTGAAGAATTACATTTATTTCTTGTAGTAGTGTATCTGACTTATTTTGTAGTTAACAAAACAGTCTTGAAGCCAGACTAAATTATAGTTTTAATTCAGAGCTCAGATTTATTTATTTTTCTTATATAGGCCTCCCTCTTTTATAAAAAATAACCACTCACTCTAATTAGCTTCTCTTAAGGGCCAGTCACACAGCGAAAATGCATGAATCACGCACGAATTACGCACAGATTTTCGTTTCTGCACAGAGCGTGCATCGTATGCGTAATTCGGCGGTGGAACGAACGTGAACCATCAGTGATTGTAAGTGGATGTGCGTCGAAGGCGGTTTGTGCGTGATTTTGAGTTTTGAACGGTTAAAAACATTTTGCGCATTATTTATGAGTCGGCGTGCATAGTTTATGCGTCGAGTATGCGTGACTATGCGCGGGACATGCGTCAGCCGTCAGTGCTTATGCGTCGGAACGGGTTCGAAACCGCGCACGTCCACATCCGTCCACTGATGCCCCACCTTCATATCACGCATGAACCGCGCACGTATCACGTTCATTCCACTGACATCCACTGACAATGTGGATTCTGAAAGTGCTTGTACGTGGAACATTTGCGAAGCGTGCGTGTTTGGACGCGCTCCATCAGTGATTCATGCGTCGGGCGTGCGTCGAATGTTCGTGGAATACTTTGGTCAATTTCTCGACACACAAGCACGGACAAACCCAATCTGTGCGTGATTTGTGATTCGTGCATGATCGGCTGTGTGACTGGCCCTTTAGATCTCAACAATTGGCTGAGTTTACGAATTTTTATGTGAAGGGGTTATGAAATACATGGAACTCTAGTTTAAATGGGTACAAAAGACATGTTTAATGGTCATAACTGGACACTAGACAAAAAATTAAATTTCTACTATGTACTGTATGTGTTGAGTACTTTGTTCCCTTCCGAGGGAATTTGTGCTGTGTCGAAGACGACACTTTGGGGAACGCCTCCAGCATGATAGTGCATGCAGCCTGTGTGGAAGTCCAAAGATAAAAAAATAAGAAAATGGCGAGTGAAAGGCATTACAGGCAGTGTGCGTATTTCTGTCCCAGATTTATCATGGATGGGGACACACAGTCACTGCGTTATACTGGGAGCAGAGCATGCACGGGCAGCGCTTGAGGGTGCTACCTGTGTGAACTTTGAGGTGCTGCCACTGAGAACGCTCCGCTTCCGCTTGGCTTTATTTGATGAGACTGAGCAGTTATGAATTCCTTGTGGTTCTGGACCTGCATCTGCAAGGTAATTGCAAATGTAGCAGACTGATGAGTTTGAGACGGCCATGTCCCTTTCTCAGTGCTCATCAGCCAGCTTTGTTGTTTCCTTCCCGGTTGGGCTTTCCCGTATCTCAAACAGTAGTGCGTAGCACTAGCAATGCCAAGGTCATGGGTTCGTTTCCCAGGGAAAGCAAGAACTGACTAGAAAGTCAATGTGTACCTTCAATGCAATGTAAGTCGCTTTGAATAAATGTGTCTGCCACATGCATAGATGTAAATAAATGTAAATGGTGTCGGTAGCCTGCCCTATGGCTTTTTCCACCTGGGATGAGAACCCGACACTGAAACTGGTTCTTAGAAGCTAAATGTGCTAAGACTTGAGGCAGGGGATTTAGAAGACTTGCCAACTGCTTTTGGGGAGTTCCTGGAGGTTGTGACCAGGGCCAAGTAAAATATCGAAAGGCCATCAGAAAGGCAGGAAGTACAAAAGAAAAGCAAAATCTATGAGCACTTCCTGCAGTCTCGGTCACAGCCTTCACAGCGGGGTCTGCTCTTCTTTCCCGATCTCGACATTCGAGATCGTGGAAAAGGCTGTTCTCATCAAGATTATCGAGCCCTACTGTTCCATCTTAGGCTCAGCTCAGGCTCAACGATATTAAAGAAAAATGTTGTGCTATAGACTTATCTCTCTGGGACACTAAAGAGACGGATCATTAGTAGCTATGGAGAGAATTTGTCAGGCATTGGTTTGGAAGGAAATGGCTTTCCTCATCAGTGCCCCATTTTCGCCTTCTGGTCTCTACAGGCTACAGAATTAAATTCAAATATAATCCACCAAAATACAGAGGGGTGGTCTACACTATTGTCAACCCCCGAGCAGGGTTGGATAATGAAGGTGGAAGTTCAATCCCTCTTGGTGAAACACTTTCAGAGAGTGCTGGGGCTGCTGAAAGCAGCATCCAATGTATTACCCTTTGGTCTGCTGTACATGAGACCCCTGAAATGTACCCCAAGGGGAATTCTGTTCTGCATGATCATAGTAATGTGAAGATACTTTCTTTCTTTGACTCTGTGGAAGAAACCATGGTTTGAACCTGACCCTTCACCTCCAACAAGAACACACTGTCCGCTTTTGATTTCCCTTACACATCCAGCACCTCTAGTTCTAGAGAGGGTCTGTTGGGATGGGGTCAGTTTACTTCTGGTAGCCTTGTACTGGCCGGCCCGAGTTTGGATTTCAGACATCATAGAACTCCTAGCAGGACCCCCATGGGAGATTCCCATCAGGGGGGGAATCTCCTCTCTCAGGTCAAGGGCTCAGTACACCACCCGTGGCTGGAGCAGTAGAAGCTATGGGTCTGGCCCCTGATGGGGACCATCTCTTAAGTATTGGTCTCTAAATCAAGGTTTTGGAGACCATTTTAAACACTAAAGCTACACCAGGTAACTTTATGATTTACAGTGTAATGTATTCACTTTATGGTGTAGAGAACACCAGGTAGATCCAGTTATCTGCCCGGTGGCTTCAGTGCTGGAATCCCTCCAAAGTAATTTTTCTGACACTCTTTTCGTCCACAAATAAGGTCTATGTTGTGGACATAGCTGCCCTCCACACACCTTTAAGCCCTGGCCCTTTGGGGAATCACCAACTAATTGTTCATTTTCTTTGCGGTGCTCGGAGAATGAGGGCTATCGTCTAAGCCAGGGTTCCTGTTTTGGGAGCCGACAGTGGTTCTTGAGGAGTTATCCCTGGCACCCTTCAAAACCATTGACGAGTTGTTGGAGAAGTTTCTCACTTTTAAAGTGGCCTTCCTGCTAGCTATTACGTCCATCAAGAGAGCTGGGGGCCTGCAGGCTCTATTTGGTTCTCCCTATTGCCTCGAGTTTGCTCCTGGAAGGGTAAAGGTCATTCTCCCCCCTAGGCCGTACTAGGTCCCCAAAGTGGCATGATCGGTTATCCTACAGGCCTTTTATCCTCCACCACATGTATCGGCCGATCAAGAGAGGCTACATCTATTATGCCCTGTCTAGGTCCTGGAAGATTATATCTTGTATTTGCTCTCTATTCCAGGTTCCCATATCCTTCATCCTGAGCTGTACCTGACAAACTTATTTAAAGAGCACACATTTTGTCACCAACACAGTGTGCACACAGCCCAATTTTTCAAACTCTGTAATTATAATTTAGATATTCATAAAATAAATGAATGAGATGGAACAACAACAACAAACTGCTTATGATGGCAACAACGATAGATGTCCATGCTTACGAGTGCTTGTGTGAGAGGGTCAAGACATACCCACAACTTTTAAACATTTAAACAAGTTTAAATTACATTTTAATCTCTCTTATCTGGAGAGAAATAGCACATACATTAAATTAAGTATACTTTGAAAGGGTATATATCCATTTGTACGTATATGTTAGTGCTAAGTATAGTCAAAACTTAAGAATACTTAAGGGATTTATGCATTTGGCTGTATGCATATGTTAAGCGTTCAAATTATAGTGCAAGTATATATGGAAGTATACTTTGAGCTTTACATTAGTGGTTTTCAACTAGTTTGTCAAGACCCTTATAGGCCACAGATCTTTGAGAAATGCTAAATGTAATAAAAAGTAAGTACTATTTAATTGAGAATAGTAAAAGAGCAAAATAGGCTTATTAATTCTTTATCAGCCAGATTTTTGGGGTTTTTTTGCCAGTCACCACCTATGGAAGCCCATTTCCGCCACAGTTGAGTAAAAAATATGATTCTTAGATTCATAATAATGAGAAATGTTCTCATAATAACGACTTAGTATCTCAAAATTGAGAAACTTTGAAGCTTCACACACACACACTGCCAGAAATATTTCATTTTGACCGTTTCACAGTGCTTACTGAAGACACTAAAGTGGCTGGTTCATGACATCATCCTATCCTAGCTATCGATTTGATTGTGCTTCACAAGACTATCACGCTAAAGCGTTCCCCTAGTGTTTTGACATATAAAGGGAAACACGTTAAAGGGAACACCTTTAGGAAAAACTTTAAAAAAAGCTAATCTTCCTTTCAATTTAGCGTGGGGTATCTTTAAAACGCATGCCGTGCGTTGCAGGTGATGCGAATGCAACGGTTTAACATGTCTGTCTAGTGCATGTTTACACAGAAAAACAATGAGAAAGTAGTGCTGTGGATTGCAACAGCACATTATGAGTGAACCCTTAATGCCTGAAAATGTGTTTATATCCAAGGTCCAAGGATCACCACTCTGTACTATTGCTTGTTCATATAAAAAAAAAAATATATATATATTTACATTTTACATTTATGCATTTGGCAGACGCTTTTATCCAAAGCGACTTACATTGCATTCAAGGAACACATTGAATCACTTCTTGCTTTCCCTGGGATCGAACCCAGGTCTACTGACTCTCTACTGACGCTCTACTGACTGAGTTACAGGAAAGCTGATATATATATATTATAATACTATATACTATGGAATTCCATCCCAGATACTGATAATTTATCATTCATGTTATTTAATTATATTATGGATTACACACTGACTTTTACAGCTGTTTTACAGAATGTGTCATGTTTGCTGTAAAGTTACATTTACACACTTTAACCAGCGGGTGTTGCTAGCGTGCCGCTCCTTTATGCTCCGCCGCTCTCCGCATGCTACATGAAATAAGTCATTATGAGAACGTTTTTACTCAACTGTGGTGGAAACAGGCTTCCATAATCGGCAGCATTTCTGTCAAAGACTAAGTCTGGATCCGATTCAGAACGACGACCTGCAAATGACCTAAGATTCTTATGTAGCTCTTAATGTAAATAACAGAATTTTCTTTTACTTTTGTACAACAAACAATTTTTGGTATTGTGTTTGGCTTCCACTTATAATTCATATAAATTGGATATTAAAACCAGCTGAAAACCACTTAAATCTCTTAGATGTTGGTTCATTCATCTGAAAACACCTCAAACTCTACTGCCTCTTGGCCATCTCCATATGCCTTCAGCTCAATGACCAAAATCATTGATGCAGTATGGTGTAAATGGGACTCTGTGGGGTTCCACAGGAAGTGACCACCAGGCTAGGTAGTTTCCTGGCTCGGGCTGTGTAACAGACGGTCCGTGTTGGCTCTGACAGCCAACCGATCTCCTGCAGCGGGGCAAGAACAACACTGCTCAAAATACTGACAAACTAGTGACAGAAAGCCACCACACATACAGTATGAGCAGGGTGGACAGTGCAGGAACTACACATATTCTAGCTTTCAGATGGGTGTGGACAGGAGGACATTAATAGCTGCTGCTTCAATGTCAGTATTAAAAACTGGATTTGCATTTTTTTTAAACAAAGCTTGCAAGGCAGCAAAAAAAAAAAGAGTTATAGGATCGATTTTAGTTGTAAATGAAATGCTATATCAGAGTAACAGAGTACCTTGCCGTTTTCATGATGCTCACACACATCAGGATTTCTGTACAGTACAAGAACCAACAGCTAACATGACAGCCTCTTTCGTGTAAAGACAGATATATATGGTTAAATAAATGCATGAGAGAAAAGGCAAAACACAACCGCAAGAAAGAAGACCAGTCACTAATCAGTATCCAAATAAATGCAAAATAGAAGATGAATTACAAATAAGTATTCAAATATTACAATGACATTATCACTCTGGGTTTCATTTTGAATGGCCAAACGCTAATGTTGTAAGTCAGTTTGTTTGTTTTTTACAGCTTTTCTCAGTCACTTTGGTACATTTCTCAAGTCATTTCTCATTTGCGAACCATATTCTTCATACCTTGCTTACTACATCCAAGATCAGATGACACATCCGAGATGAGATAATCGCGCTAACTATGATCTGGATGATTCGGTTCTTCGAACGCACCAGTTGTTGATGATTAGTATAGCTGGACTGAGTTATCTGAGATCATTGCGCGTTTGTGGGTTGGCTTAAAAGGGGTTATGTATCGATAGTAGAAACATAGATCAGCAACATTTTGATTTGTCAGTGAGCATGGCAAAAGAGTGCGCACAGTATTCCTCGGCGGAGCAAGAACTCTTGCTCGAGGGCTTCGCCGAATTTCAGTGTTTAATTAAAACACAAGGGAACACTTCAAAGGCTGCAAAAGCCAGGAGAGAGCTGGCAAAAAGTTGCAGACAAATTAAATTTATAATGTTAAACAATAATGTTGCATGCCCTGTCAGGTGCAACCCTCAAACTTTTCAGACACTGAAATCTTCCCTTTAGTTGCCAAAAAGGTCATTTCAAGCGTGCTCTTGTCCTGGCTAAAGCTGCATTATAATGGGCCTGTGGACCAGGGTTGGGGTAAGGGGATGGTGTCATGAAATACTAATAATAACCCCTGTCCCCTAGCAGGATCCCATCGTAGTCACCTATATAATAGAAAAATGCAGTTCTGTTAGGCTCAAAATTAGTAAACCAGTAAGTGTGAAAAGTCTTTAACTTACCACGTTCAAATAATGTGCATAACGCTGACTCTCTAAAAATTCTTGAGTCGTGCACAGAGCCTGGCCATTTTGCTTATGTGGTACATAGTCTCACACCATCTCAGAGATTTGTATTATAACTGAATTCCCTTGGATATTTACCAGACTGTAAAGACTGAATGTAAAGAATCTCACCTGCACATTTATACTGTGAACCCATGGTCATGATTTCATAATCTCTATGATCCATTATAATGTACCTGCAATAGCGGAAAAGCTCTCTTTAACAACTTGGGGTCTTAAATGGCTTGGAAAAACCACAAAAACACACAAAACTGCTTGAGTGCCAGGTAAACTTTGCGAATGGCACGACAGACAGCATTTTTCACAGTGATCTCCGCATCTCCAACATTGTAAAGGAACGTGCCACTTGTAAAGTAGCGCAAGGCAATACACACAGTTTGAGCTGTTAACGCCCAACTACGACGAGTCAAACTTTTTACATAAGGATCCAACAAATTAACTAGATAAATAATACCCTCATGTGAAAAACGATCTCTTTCCAACAAAATACTGTTCCACTCTGCTAACGGATCCTGTCTATCCTGCAATATGCGCTTAATCCTGAAAGCTCTCCGAATTATTCTTGCACCTTCAGCAACAGTTTTCTCTCATAAAAACGGACAGGACATGGCTGCAGCAAACTTCCCATATCACCTCCGCTTATAAAGCCGTGATCTAATCCTGCTAACATGAAGTAAGCGTGCTCCCGAGCAGGTTTAAACTAACGGACCTGTTGCTGTGACAGCAAGTCGAGGATGAGCTTTAAAGAACCAAGTAATCCAAGATCATGCGAAATCGCTAACAATCAAATCCAGCTAAGTGAGTTAGCGACGTACGAAGAATATGCCCCAGTAAGTGCATATTTCAAAACAATTTGTACAAATAGCTCCACACAATGGATTATATGAAAAAGCCTGTAACTTGCTCAAAATACTTCGTTCATTTCTCAAAAGTATTTATTTCAATTAACATATCAGTGCCATCAGAATAAAAAATGCTAAGTCCTTGTGTCATTCATCACAAACAAGACAGTCAAAATTGACTGCTTCCTTATTGCTTTTTCACTGACCAAATTTTTAACACTTTGCTGTGCTCTGTCTACATATGTCTGTCTACAAGCTGCATCAAATGAGATGCCCGTCTGAGTTATTTTAGAGAACTGGTTGATCATTGGCTGATCTAGCCCTTTCAGTAGTGAAATTTTAAATTCTCCACTGCAATTCAGTCAATTCAGGATGTTTACAAAAAAAAGTTCTGATAGAAATATTCTTTATGACATCTAGTTTATCCATTTTGAATTGAATGACAAGGAAGTAATGCATAGATGTTTTGAGTTGAATATTCAAAAGAGGACCAGTAGGATGCATTTTGATCAACGTGAAATAAACAATTAATAATGTAGGAAACAGCAGACAATTGTAAATAACCAATTGCATGACTTAACCAAAGCATTTGACAAGATGACGTGGAGGTTGAACAAGTAGTTTTTAGAATTTCAGTTGTGATCTGAAAAATGCACTAAAGTGACTGAGAAAAACTGTACTTTTAATATTACATTTTAAAAGGATAATTTTTAGAAAATCAAAAATAGATACCACAAAGACTGTAAACATAAGAATAAAAGTATCCTCAAAACAAAGCTTAAATGAAGGTTTGATCTGAATTTCTTGAAGAAAAATGTGAAGAAAAGCAACAAAATAAAACTATATCTATACAATGCTGCCTTGCAAACACAGTAACAAAGATATACTGCAAATCTACATTCATTATGCTCGCATACTTTCGTTTTGTTATATTTATGCAAGTATTATTATGACTTACCCTCCCTCACAAATCTGTACCCGTGAACTGTACTTGGAGGTAGATTGTTGGTCCTCCTTCTCCACCGTTGTTTTCTTTTCTACCTCTGTCAACTCAGCTTGCTGGGCTTCTTTCGGTTCTGTGGGCTGAGTGACATGTACCTACACTCAAGAGAGAGAGACACGGGCAAGTTCACTAAACCTATTCAGAGTCCCCAGGGAGATAGGGATGGGGGGGGGGGTCATAATTTTAAACTTTGTAGAAATAAAACCTTATGTTGTCTTGTGAAGACTAAGTTTAATTACATTTTAATGAAGTGGGGGCTGTGAAGCTAATTGTTAGATTTGCAAGTCACTAACCTTTTGTATTACTTAAACCCTCCTATGCTTTGTAAAATACTAAGCTAAAAAAATATAATCACTCAATTTAATAAAATCAATGTCAGCTAGCACATTTCAGGATGTGAAATTTATCTCTACTCAAAATTTAATTTTAAATTGGTCAAGCTGTTTTGGGGTAGCTGGTTAACCAAGTAATGACCAGCTTGGAGCATCTAGAAAACCAGCTAACGTGCCAAAACACAGCTACAAGCTTACGGTAAATTTCAAAGCAGGGCAGAAATAATAGATTTGATCGATGCAAGAGTTGTTACATTTACCTCAGTCACCTCAGTCACCTCAGGCTTTTGGGATCCAGGTGTATCTTGTTTCCTGTCCAGAGAGGGTGACATGGCTGCCATGGTGTAGATGAGTGGTTCTAGTCTCTGCCTGCAGTGCAACAGTGCTAGCATTTCCTTGCTTGTCAGGCCAGGAGGGTTTGGATTGCGGGTACTTGTACACCATGAAGAATAGACTGAGTTTTGTTGTTCACTCTGTATAGATGGATTGGGCTTTATGTAGTTTAGATAGCACCAGCTAATATTAAGGTTAGTGTTAAGAGTCAGAAATGGTGGTTCTTTTTGTTCTGTTGGTAAGATGACACTTTGCTCACCCAGTCTTTCATCCTTCTTGCATTCAATCACAACTTCATCATTTCCCTTTTCATTTTCCTGGTTGTTCTCGTCCTCTTTCACCCGTTTCTGCTGTTGCTCACTTTCTAGGCTGAGCTCCTCACTGCTTGTGGGGGATAGTACCCGTTTGGTTGCTCCAGCACTTACTGATTTGTATCCATCAGATATTGATTGTTGGTCCATGATTTCAAACTTTGAGGCCACTATAACTGAACTGACTCCAGAGCAACAAGGTTCCTGAGGACTTGAGGAAAATGTTTGTGAAACTGTAGTATAAATAGAGCCTGCATGGTGTGGAAGGTGTGAATTAAGACGGACTGGAATTGTCTGGACTGGTAAAGGTCTCACTAGCTCTGTGTTTGAAGTAACATCAAAACCTAGATTCTGATGGTGGCGATAATGAGTAAGGTATGGTTGGTTGACCCTTCTGTCAGAAATCTCCAAGTCATTTTCCATTGGAATTTCAAGCTTGAGTCCAGTCGACATTGAAGAATAATGAGCTCTGGCAGCACCTGATGGACAAAGCAGACTTCCCATTGCCGTGGGCTGGTTAGTATGAGTCAGTGGGTGTAACTGCAACACATTCTGTTGGGTATTCTCTGATAAAACATCATGTGATTGCATTATCGGCTTCTCACTAAATGAGTGTACGGTATTGCTTAAAGAAACAATATGGGTGGTGGTTGGACTGTAAGAGATGCCTGGGCTATTGCTAGGTGATGTGCTAGTCCTTTGATTTGGAGAACTAGCATTGCAGACTTTATATGATTGTTCCTCCTCCTCAGGTTCCCTCACTGCACTATGCCTCATTAGAAGGCATTTTCGTCTTTCTTTCCATCCTGCAGGAGTCCGATCTGGAGACAAACTGCTGTAGTCAAATGACTTACTGCGAGTTTCCTTAATAAGATTAACATGTTGAGGAACATGGGGTGCCTGCTCAGATGCAGATCGCCTAATTTCTCTGTGAGAATTTGTGGGAATTGTCAAAGTATGAGTGGCTCTTGATCTCCTAGTTGGTGTCATGTCTGTATCAGCTTTGCAAGCCTCTTCAAATGAAGTTGATCGACTAGAGGTATGAGACACACAACTGTCTTGGCTTGGACTGTGAGGGAGGGACATTGATTCGAAGCTTGAGTCTCCTGATGACTGGGCAGCTTCTGCAAGACGGAGACGTTTCTTTTTAGGTGGTAACTTCTCAATTGGAAGTTGGGCCAAAGTTGGACTTCTTTGGGGCCATTGGAACTCACTGACCTTTTCAGCATCTTTTATGTTAGGGACGATTGGTGGAGGTGATACTGTCATGGTGTTGGTGTTTGAATCTTCAGTGACCAAAATCTCTGGCACTTGGACATTGTGTTGCCGTACAAGTTTACGGAAGTATGGTTTAGTTGTCTGCCCCTTAGATTTTGAGCAAGGAGATTGTGAGCAAGGAGAACAGTGGGAGACATCACGAGAGTGAGAGACCTCTTCTGGTCCAGGTTTTTTTAAAGTACTATCATGTTTCTCAAATGAACTTGTATGCTGTATGACAGATATTCCTTTCAAAGCACATTCTGTGGCATCTTCTTGGCCTAATTCAATGGTCCCTTTAATAGGCCGTTCACAAGATGCTGTATATCCTTTGAGTGATATATAAGAAACTGAAGGTAAAGAAGTATCGTCAAGTTCGATACTCTCTTCTTTTCTTCTTTTTCTAAATGCAAAAGTACCAGAACGAGTTGTGAACGTTTTTGTGTGTTCTTCCACTTGATAGACTGGAATATCAGTTTGTTGAGAAATATGACCCGTGCAGCAGTGTTGCTTGTGTGTTTGAAATCTCTCCAAGTCATTAAAAGTTATACCACATGCATCACACTCAAGTGGCTCTTGTTTCTGGCTGAGATCAGGTACTGCAGGGACCAAAGGATGAAATGATGAGCTGGAATAGAGATTTTCATCTATGGTAATTTCAGCACCGATGGGCAATTCAATGGCAGGCTGGCGTCTTAGCATACCATGACGCCGATTCTGAACTGATTGCTGGTCATCAAAGGATTGGCTAAGGCGAAGACTAAGAGATGTTTCAGACGCATCACTAACACTTGCATCTGAGGGCATGGAGTGACTTCTCAGAAGAGGAGCAGTTGATGCTGAGTCAGTTTGTTGCATACTGAGAGAATGGTGCTGAAATTTCTCACAAGGTACACCAAGAGTAATGGAACCACTGCTCTTTGTAGTCACATCTATTTCTTTTGGACTGTGAAGAAAGGGCTCTTTAGAAGTGGCTGTCTTCAGTTCTGTGCTGCTTCTCCTAGAGAGTGAGAACCTTCTTGGTTTGACACTATCAATCTTACTGGTGTCTACCACAGCCTCATTGATGGTGATTAGTTTTGTTATGTGGTCAATAACTTGCTTTTTAGGCACAGAGAATGGAATTCTTTTACTTTCTTGCCCAGTAGGATGGATGTGTTGCTGATGAGCAGTCCTTTGTAATTGACCAAGGCGGCCAAACTTTCCAAGGATGACCTCTGCATAGCTTTTGGCACTTGTGTTTGGTGGACTATCTTGAGAGATTTCTGTGCTCTCAGATCGAGAAAAATAGCCTGACTCTGTGCTACCTTTGCTACTTAGAACAAATGATGAGGATGTTTCATCAGATGATCCTATAGGTGTACGTCTTCCTCTGCTAAGTCTCATCGCAAGTCTCTTTTTAACTGCATTTGACTCCTCTGTACCTTTTAACTGTCCCTCAGAGGATTTTTCTGTAGTATTTTGCTTTTGAAAGGACATCCTTTGTTTTTCTAAAAAGGAAGATGGTTGGCTTTCTTCATCTGACTCTGTAAGTGGCTCCTCTGAACAACTTATGCTTGGTCCCTCCCTGTCTGCAGCCAGACCAGCTTTCACCCTATGAGTATGTGACTTTCGGTGCTTGTACAGGTTACTTTTAGTCTTGAAGGAAAACCCACATGGTGCACATGGGTAAGGTCTCTCTCCAGTGTGGGAACGAATGTGTTTCTGAAGCACACTGGGCTTGGCACAAGCACGACCACAGTATGAGCACACATACTTTCCAGGCTTTTGAGGTTTACGCTCACGTTTTTGTCGAGGTGTACCTTCTAGGGCCTCATCCATGGAACAGGATGGTGTATCTGATACTGCTGAAGATGAAGCTCCAGATGGCATTTCACTAAGCTGTTTAATGTCATCATCAAGATATTCAGAACTACCAGATGCTCTTGGTGTCTTTCCCTCTGCAACAGAGTCTGTCTCCCGAGCAGTTTTCTTCTGTAATCTGAGACGCTTTCTCTCGAGATTAATACGTTTTTGTTGTTGTGCATGATGCTGCTGGGTAGCAACCTTGTTCTGTTCATGATACTGTGGGGCTGGATGTGGCTGGGGGCTGTCCACTGGAGTCTCATTCTGCTTTTCTAAACCTCCAGATTGCTCCCCTGTGGTCAGCTGGCTATGCGAGGCCTCCATAAAATGGGATGAAAGCCTGAAATACTATTTATTCCAGACTTTGAATGACCAATTGATTTAATTAATTCAGAGCATCACTTAATACTCTTTGTCATTCAACATATGCATGGCTTGTACATATTTTTCACAACTGGAGCATTTTCTATACATTATTATTTAATAGGAGAATCTTCTTCAAATTAATTTTATACCACTATAACCTTTTTCAGTTACAGATAATTCTGCGTCTTCTGTTTCTTGTCCATTCTTGTCCTTGGAAATCCATGGCAGCGATTTTTTTCAATGAGTGCCCTGTCTGGTTCTCAAGTCCCTGTGTTCTGCAGATGCTTTATGTTCTGCCTGGTTCAGATGATGATCCACTTCAGAGAATCAAATTCTGGGAAATACCAGAAGGTAACAGAATTAGTCAGACTGTCAATTAAACATTATGATTGCTGACAGAATATCATACAAAACACACCATATATTCATGTGTGTAGTGATGCTCAAAGCTTCCAGAGCACAAAGAGTATGCAAACAAAATAAATATGTAAGCATTTGAAAGCATTTGCCAGTCAGACAAATACTTGGTATTTCCAATAATACAGAAAGACTGGCATGCTACATATATTTTTTACTCACTTGGTACGAAAGGACCAAAACTTCTGAAATCAATAAATCACTTAATGAACTACATCTAATAGGATCGTAGCTAACACATACTGTAACAATTTTTTTTTTACTGTCTAACTGGACACACAACTGGAGTAACACTAAAGTATCTGTGTACACGCACGTGCAGATATAAAAATAGTATTGCTTAAATAATTTTTTTTTGTTTTTTTGTATGCAACAAAGAGTGAAGACTACACGTTCTTGTCTAATCTTAACAAAAGCACAATTTAAGACAACACTCACTGACTCTGACACTACTTTCACTACAACACAATAAGGAATTAGGCATCCCACTCACTGACCAGCTGGTATTGGCACCCACGCTTTGCTTTAGGGGGAGGTAAGGTGTGGAATCACAGGAGATCCTGCTGGTACATATCAAAATCCCTGCCAACTATACATTCCAGCACAATGCTTGTGTGAATCCAACTCTAAGTGATCACAGGCTTCCAATTATAGTAAAAACAGAACATATTGATTAGTGTATGATTTAAGAATTAGTATTTAAGAAGTATTGTGGAGAGCAGATAATCTGACAGGTGACAAATATATTAAATCACCCAACATATTTGAGTAATGGAAATTTAGGTGATAGCATTGGAATCCTGAATAAATATATATTTTTTGTAACACATCAGCACCTCGGTTTTAAGCAAAGTAACATAAAACTGCCAGGGTTGTGTTTCTGTGTCATTCTATGGCTCGTGGTTTGTTAGGTTTGATGAATATAAGTAGGTCGGACGGATAGTGTAGGAGGCCTAAAACATGGTGGTTGTCTGGACTTGGATGTGAGTCAAGCAAGCATTCATTTCTCTAGAACCACCTGTTCCGTCCTCCCACTCAAAAACACTGGCGACCTTGAATCACAGACTGCATGGCATATGATAATGACTCATTTTAGCTCAAACACAGTTCTATAACTGTTCCATAATTCTGTATTCAAACTACATATATAGCTTATACAGAGAGACTGATCTGAGCTGTTTTTCCAAACTTGTACTTGACTCTGAGCTGTTTTTCCAAATATGTTCTTGATTAAGAGACAGGATTAGAATTTAACTTGAAACACACAAGGAAGTCTTTTGTGGTGAACTCATAAAATCTCTGCAGGTAATTAACTCAAAATACGATGTTCTCCTAGACCACAGACGAAATGTATATGTAAAGGGATTGTGCCAGCAAAAGGGAAAAACCATGGACAATGATTGTGCTGAAACCACTCCATACTGTATGTGACAAAGACAATCATCCAGCTACACTGTGTATGGTCACTGGGGTAAAAGGTCAATGATGAATCTTATCAAACCACAGCATAACCCTGCCAGGCTCAGATAGTTAGAAACTGGGAATAAAGCTCTGTTCACTTTAAAACCACAAACACACAAAACATAAGCTTCACACTGTACTTAACCAAATCTAAAATATGTTGTTTAAATACATTTAAGAAACCTCGCCAAAATTTCCTTGCGCTCACTAATGGGCACCCATGGTGGTTCCTATAGCAACGGCCCTAAACCATGCAATGGCAGATGGAAGCAAAGCTGGAGGGCTAAATTTATCTCCCAGCATCCTCCCTGACTACGGAGTGAGCGCTTGACAAGCCAAGGTGCCCCCCTTCCCTCCAAAAATCCCCATCTCTCTATAGAGGTGATGGACAAGGAAAAACAATTTCAGAATCTAGTACTTATTTTCCACATAATGAAATAAATCAATTTACGTTAACATTTTAAAAGATTAATGGAAATAAATAAATATATAACAATAATAGGATTACTTTAATTTTAAATGACAAATTATCATCTCAGGGTTATAAAAGCTATTGCACTATTGTAGTTCTATAAAATAATAAATAAATCCTTAAAATGCCCGCATATGTGGTCACTGAGTTAAAAGGATCAAGACGAGATAAAAACTATATTTTAACAATATTGGAGAAAATTCTGAGATGTCAGAGCAACATTGCTCTGTCTGCAGTTACTGGATAACTTCACGTTACATAAACATTACTCATGCAGACATAAAATACACAAACATCTACACTCTGCAGTCATTCTGAATCTGTTGATGCTAAACACCTGCGTCAGACATTCTAGATAAGCAATCTTTTGCCTTTCTTATGCAACTCTTCTGTACACCTTACACTTATCACATTAGCAAACAATCAGCTCAATTCCAATCACTTCATCTATACTGTTCACGTCCATCTCCCAGAATTTAAATTTCCCCTCCCCTCAATGAAAGAGCCCTGGGCCACCCCCCGCATCCATCCGCCCTGAGTCTCATTCATACGGCAGCAGCGTAGAGGAGGACACATACGCAGTACAGTCAGTCCATTCATTCTATTTTGCTTGCCTTCTGTACTGGCAGCCATTTGAAACACACACACACACACAGTTCACTACAGGCAGCACACAGCCTCCCATACTCAATGTCAGTTGATACATACTGTGCGACCAGACATATAACTCTCACAATTCAGCATAACACATAATACAAACCATAACAATAGCTGAGAACGCTTTAAGATCAGCAGCATCAAGATCTTGTAAATGTGACCTCTACAGAAGTCGATGTGTTTTACATCTTGTAATCAAGCAGATTAGACTAGTAATATTCATTTTTTTACCTGGAAGCTGCAGGTTTCCTCTTCAGCCCTGCTAATATGTGAAAGCAGTCAGGGTTTGAGTGAAGGCTGCAAGGCTGAGAGCGAGTGAGTCATAGTGAGAGAGACAGTGAGAGAGAGAGGCTGAATGTATGAATGAGCTGCCGTAGTCTAGTTTGGTACTCGCGAGCCAAAGGGGAGGTGAGATTATGCTTTATGTACAGTAGATGTACAGTAAAGATGTTCTATGAGAGGGGAGGCACAGATGTCACTAAACAAACCCTAAATCTTTTTTATATTTGGGGGTGAGGAAATTTAACACATCACCTGGTCTAATTCATAACAATTCATGTCAATAATTGCGTGTTGCCACAGAAATCAATTCCACTGACGCAATCTATTGGGTAATGTTTTAGCAAACTCGCAATCAAAACTGGCTTCATCCTAGTATGCACACTTATTTTATCATTGAACATTTTGTTTTCAACTTATTGTCTACATTTTAAAGGTTGTCAATGTACAAATACATAGATTAAAAAGCAATTCTGTCCAATAAACAATCAGATATTTGTTATCAAATTATTCTCATAGTCTCCCAGTGAAGTGTGCCACCCAGTTCAGACCCATGATGATGTTTATAGTCTTTTGTCCAGCAAACATTAAAAATTAAAATAATGTTTTCATCATATGTTAATCTTGTGTATTAAAATGTATACATTTTCTATACAGTAGAATAGAGTTATTTTCATATCAATAATTTGAAATAAGATTAAAGTAATATTTCAAACAAGGGATATTTATCTGACATACATATGTCTATATCTGATATATAATTCCCTGTTAAGGGAACTCGCACTGCATCGAAACGCTTGAACTATCGTGAGAGAATGTACGTCATGGTAGATGACATCATGAACCACACTCAAAAAAATGAACAAGGAAGGTTGTGCACTTGACATAATATATGTATATTCAGTTTACTTATAATAATTGTGTTTGTTGACTTTAAATGTTATTTTCTATTAAGGTCCACGTAATTATGTCTCAACTTAACTCTACAAAATCCTAACGAGTTGTCTAAACACAAACCATTTATGTTAAGTAAAAAATTCTTACATCCAGAGGGTGGCAGTATAGTGCGACGCCAACTGCTATGAAATCCCAAAGAACAAGAAGAGCAAGAAGCATCAGATCACACATGCGTTTGGATGCCAACCGCCAGTAAAAAAGAAAGAAGAAGAAAGAAGACCACACATGCGCAAAGATATTTTACTCTCTGCACAGCACACCTGCGTGACGCCCTGCAGTGCCAAAGTATTTCTTCGATTGGGTTTAACAGAGGGACGTCGTATATTTTCAACAGCTGGTAAAGGTAGGAGGATATTTGTTTTTTCACCATTATTGATCTTTTTTAATTCTAATAAGAGATATTTCTTTATTTTTTGGCCTGCTTTAGTTTTAAAGAGTTCTAGCGTCTTAGACATGAAGTTAGCATGCTAGCTTACCCACGTGGCGCAGGTTGGTACGCTGCATATTTATATTATTTGGGCGAAAAGAAAAGTAATTAGAGAGTTAATGGATTAAAGTTCTCCGTCGCTACGATGGATTTTCGTTAACTGGAGCTAGTCTACGACGTTTTTTTCCGTCAATTGCAGGGTTCCTGTCCTGTCTGTCCTTAATGTCTTAACGTTACCGGTATATTCACTTTTCATAATTTTAAGGCTGTAATTAGGATTACATTTCTCAAATAGTGTAATAAATGTCTTAATTAAAATTTGAAAAGTGGAGGTGTATTCAGCCTGCTAAGGGGGATGTGATTAAATCCTAGAGTGGATTGAAAGCACGTTCTCTCAACTGTAAGGGTTCTAAAATAGTCCGCTCGGTATGCATTTTCCATTCCCGCTCACGGAAAAACTGCTCCGTGTTAACGCCATTTTAAAAGTTATTCTAGTTATTCGTTTTTTTTTTTTTTTATGTCTTGAACGCCTGGAAGCAACATTTCTAATGCTATAAAAGTACTATGTTTGCAGATATATTCAAGAAACGTACTAAGTTAACATACTTGTTAATTTGAAAAACAATGCTACAGTCATTCTCCGTTGAAACTGCAACCACTAGGTGTCCACCCGACTAAAACTGAACTAAAATATGCTGTCAAAATTAAGTAGTTAACACGGCTTTTTTTTTTATTATTATACTTTAAACAAAAATTACAAAGTGTTATTATTTTATTTGTTTGTAGTTTTTCAGTTCAGATTATTTCAATTTCACAATCTTTATCAAATTATGTTTTTATCCTTTGCAATTTTTCAGGTCCTTAATGAATGGTGTTTTGTGTTCCTGCCAAGGTGCTTTTCTCATAATAGGTAAGATCTGCAACATCTACTAATGTAAATACTGTTTCTTGTGTGACCATTTCTTTTCTAAGTTCTTAGTAGCTTGTTTCTGTTTACTTTTATCAGTTGCTATTGATAATTTCAGTTTTTAACAGATTATATAAATGTTTTAAATTATTTTAAGTCATATGGTATGTTACTTGTAAAACTCTTCTAAATTGTATTATTTGCGAGTCAAGTTTTTCCTTTAACTAAAATCACTATTTTGTTTTTTTTGGTGGTGTGTGTGCTTGTTGCAGATATTGAATGTGGCAGTGTAAAGGCTGCGGTTCAAAGACCTCAACTAGATGTCAGTTACTAAAACATTATAGGTTAAAACATCCTCAATATGGGTGTAGGCACCCATATCCTTGCCCATATACTAGTTGTCCATGTACATTCAAGTCATGGAATGCACTTAGATCACACCTCTGTAGAGTCCATAACAGAGACTCATCTCAGCGTACATCATCGGCTACATTCAGATGTCAAGTTTGTGCATTCGCTGAACTTGGCAATGATAAGGAATATTTCAGTCACATAAACGTGCATCACCATTAATGTTACTTTTTGTCCTAATACTTGTTACTGAGCACTTTTTTGTTAACCAAGGTGTATTTTTTATTTTTTTTTATCTATAATAGGATAAGATATTAGTTCACATTTCTCATTCCAGTATCTAAATATTCTCAAGAATAAAATGTTCTTTGTTGTTTGAAAGAGTATGCTTGCGTTTATTTTATCATTATACTGTCATTGTGAAGTCAGTGGCATAAATTGGTCTTAAAATGTCAATTTAATTTATTGCAAATAATTTTGTTGCAATATATCATCCAACAAAAAATAGGTTATGGTGACAGCCCTACTTGTGTACTCCGTAACTGACTAATTGTATAATCATTGATAATGTTTAAGTAAATGGTCATTGTACATGTGCCTACTTTTATAGTTAAAGTTTCACCCATTTCACATAATTATAGAAGTATAATAGGTTTGTATTATGGTTGTTGATGCTACTTTTTTCTATTTAGAATGAAACTGTTGAAAAGAAGCGGGAATGCCTCCTCAGGGCACTTTGTATATATCTGAATGAAGATCCAAGCAGTCTCTTCAAAGAGTATCTGGTAGGTACTTACAAATACTGCAGCAGTAACTATCCTAGGACTTTTAAGAATGTCACAATATCCATTTAACATTGTGGGATATGGCTATGGCAATTTGAGTCTAGACCAAAATCATGTTTCTGATACTTTAACCTTAAAAAATTTAAAAATTCTAATCTTATACAAGTAGAACATATGGCAGAGCTGCTATTAGATGACATCAGCTCATAGAGGTGTTCTTAATAAAGTGGCCAGTGAGTACAAATTGTGAGGAATCAGTTAGGACCAAAAGTTAGTAATCAAGCCTTATTTTAAAACATTTACTGAAAAATGTTTAAAAAAAAAAAAAAAACTCTTTGGAATTAATTGGCTGGTAATTTCATTGTTGTCCTTTTTTGTGTGTGGAAAGGATTCAGATGGTTGTGCTGCCCAGAGGGACCTTGATCACGTTGTCTTTGGCATCTACAGCATTAATGTAGAGGGAGGTGATGCCACCACCATTCCAGCTGATGTTGGAATCGTGATTGAGGGTGTTGAAGTGCTTCACGACTTGGGAGACCTCGCTTCTGCATGTGCACTCTTAATGGGTGTCATTTATGCAGTGAACCTCAGTTATCCTCAGGAACTGAAAACGTTCTTTGAGGTGCTTCAGAAAATCTTTCTCCAGCTAGATGCTACCAGACTCTCAACCAAGGTACAGATGCTTAAAAACAAACTGTATGAGTGAACCAACATTGAACGTGTGGCATGTGGAAACCATTTAATTGAAAAAACACTGTTTTCAAAGTTTATATACTGTATCTTTTATTTTGTGACACACCACTGTTCTGGGTGACATGTTTCTTTGTCATAAAGCATGTGCAGAGTGTTTTTTTTGTTTTTTTTTGTTTTTGTACATCAATTCTGAGGAAGGTGATGCCACCACCACTGATTTTATAATAGTTATTGAGGGTGTTTGAAGTGCTTCACGACTTTTTCTTTTTGTGACACAACACTGTTCTGTGACTTTTTTTGTCATATAGCATGTACAGGTGCTTATAAAACAAACTGAGTGAACCAACATTGAGAACTTAAAAGTTTTAATTGAAAAACACTTGAAAGCTCATAACTTTTTATTTTTTTCCTTTTAGTGACATGCACCACTGACATGCATGAAAAGCGTGTGCAGGTTTTTTTTTTCTAAGGTAAAGAGAACCAACCTTAAATACTGATGCTCATGGGTGGTTTTTTTTCTCTCTCTCTTTTGTAAACTGAATTTGAAACAGTTGTGTTTTTCACAGTTGTTTTGTTTTTGTGTTGTTGGTGAATAAAGGAACTAACAAATGTTATGTTGAGTTTACTGAAGTAATTTGTGTGGAACCTGTTGACAAAATATAATTAATTCAACCTAACTAGTAAAAATTTAAGTCAGTGAAAGCATTTTATTTTGGTTAATTAAGCTTGAATTTAATGTTTTGTTGTAAAATCATTAGTTTACTTTGAATAGACATATATGTAATATGCTACTTCTAAAAAAATTGTATTAGTCCATGTAACTTAACTGACTTAAGTTAGTTAAACTCAAACATCTCTTGTTGAGCAAAAATGATTGATAATAGTTGGCTTGAGTCAAAAATATTATTTATCCCTAAAACAACCACATTAAGTTAGATAAACTTATGAAAGTAGAAAACAAATACTTAATTAAATTACGTGGAACCTGTTGACAAGAAAAAATTAATTAAAGTCAAGGTTTCATTTTTTTGAGTGCAGGAGTATAAAGGTGCGCTGCGAACTGGGAAGCAGAAGCTTTAGTGTTTTCAGTAAGCGCTAGAGTGAAATGTTGTGTGTGTGTGTTCAAAAAAGATACCCAGCTATTTTAAAAAGAACAGGGCGTCCCACACCATACTAGATCTAATATGGTGAAGCAGACAAACAGTTTAGATTGTGTGTCAGTCCCCGCCCTTGCTACTATTCGAGCAGGAATACACACAGTTTTTGTGTTGTTTGTTTGGGAGCAGAGGATTCACGGTCCGCGTTTGAGGATGCTGGCTGTGTTTACTCTAGCAGTTACTCTGCATACCCTCTGCTCCTGCCTTGCGGTTTTAAATCTAAACTTGGTGCCAAGGCTTGTGATCCTCAGGTTCGGGTCCCGCTGATGCCAAGTCACAGCGGAGATTTCATCCTCAGGGTCGCAAATAGGCCTATCAGAGGGGTTAGAGACGGGCCTGGCCCTCGCCTGGCAGGTTTTATGCCTCTCCCTGTCTGGAAGCACGCGCTACGGTTACTTCTACCCCAGTAGAGGTATTGGTGCTGCAGTTATCCAGCTCTGAGAGGCTGGATGTTGTTAGCATCTAGACTGGAGATGAAGATTTGCCACTTCAATCTCCAGCTTACGAGTTGAGAAAATTCAAGCGATGTCGGGGCCTCCTTCTTTTGATCCTCACACTGAGGTTTTCAAGTCAAAATAAATACATAATTAAATGAAGGCACACTATGGGCACCTACAATGTGGGAGGCGCTTGGTAGCTACCTTACTCCACATTATCCTCAGCCTTTGGTCCTGACACACCATAACTCCACTCTGTGTCACTTCAGATGTTTCCTGCAGTACAGGGCCCTGGAGCGAAAACTCAAGAAAATAACAGAGGCCAGACAGTTCTTGGCTAGAACTCGAGCGTGCTGGTTCCCTAGTAGAATTTCTGCCAGCGTTGCTACGCTTACCAAAGATTTCTCATTGGGTCCTGTGCATTCTTCGGTGCCCTGCACACATGGGGGGCCCTAAGCAGGTTCTGGTAATGGAGAAGACTTCATCTCTGCTGAGTTATGGCTTCTCTGTAATTAAGGATGAATGTGATTCTGGATTGAAACGGAGCATGTTTGGCTAGAACTCGAGCGTGCTGTGCTCACTGCCGCTTCGCTCCTGCCTGGCTGTCTCCGAGTAAGCTGCCCTGACTCCCGATCCTCACAGTGACAATCTTGTCCGAAAAAAGAGATCACATAGGGACCAATCATTTGGGATAGAGACGGGCCTAGGCCTTATTCCTGCCCCATATATGATGGTTTGATTTCCTCTTCCGGAGCTGGAAGCACGCACCATGGTTACTTCCACTCCAGCAGAGGCATTTATACTTAGACTAATCAGTTCCTGTGGAACCGGACTTTATTAACATTTGATACTGAAGAAGTCTCTTGTGAGAGACTTCATCTTCCAAATAAAACTACAAACCAGTTGATAACAACAACATAGCCTCATAAATAGGCCAGTCACTCACTGAGCAGTTGAGACTGCTGGGTGTCATGGCAATAGCTTCCAGTGTTATTCATTCAGTCATCTATACATGTGGCCCCTTCTTCTTCTTGGTTGTCTCTCGAAAACGAGGAAGACAGGTTGTGCGCTAACATTCAGATGGGTGCGCATGTGGCTCCGTAGTCCAAAAATTTATGCACACATGCGATTACAGATGGGGCAAGGGACACCGATGGTTGATGGTATCTGAGAGGTATTTCTGTGTCGTCTCTCACGAATGGTAGCAAGACGCTGGCGGCGGACAGCCTCAAAGGTAGAACATGCCTTTTCAGTCAATGCTCGCCAGTGCCCTCTGTCTGAGGCAGCGAGCTCGAGCTGGCATGGTTGAAGGTCTGTCCATTTGATAATTGTCTTGAGGATGTCCTTGTACCTCTTGTGAGGGCGGCCTTGGTTTCGAATTCCTTGGGCTAGCTCGCCAAAGAACAACTCCTTCGGAATTCTGCTTCGATCCATGCGGATGACATGGCCAGTCCAGCGAAGCTGAGCCTGGATTAACTTGGCTTCAATTCTTGTTGCGTTGGCTCTATCCAGGACTTCCAGGTTAGTGATTTTGTCCTGCCATTTGATCCGCATGATGGATGTCAGGGAGCGCTGGTGGAATTGCTCTAGCTGATTGATGTGCCTTCTGTAAAGTGTCCAAGTTTCGCAACCATATAAAAGAGATGACAGGACAACTGCATTATAGACCTTCAATTTAGTTGACATTCTTATGTTTTTGTGCTGCAGGATCTTGGTACGGAGTTGTATAGTGCTTGGCTGGCTTTTTGGGTTCTCGCAGTGATCTCTTTGTCCAAAGAGCCATCACTAGATATTGTGCTGCCAAGGTATCTGAAACTGTCCACATTCTTCAGCCGCGTGTCACCAATGGTGATACAGGGGTTGAGAGTGGACGGTGTTTGGGGCTGGCTGGAAGAAGACTTCTGTCTTTACTAGGCTAATTGTGAGTCCAAATAACTTGGAGGCTTCAGAGAATCTGTCCACGATTGTCTGTAGATGTGGCCCCTTCAGTAGCTTATTAACAGTTTTTCTGCCGCTGTTCTCCGGAGAAGATACTTTCAAACTTTTGGACTTTTCTTATTTTGTATAATTTTGTTTATTCATTTGTTCTTATTTTGATCAAACAAAATGATCTACAGCCTGAGCTGGAAAATCCTTCTAGTCGTTCATATTACCTGCCAAACGCGAACTTTCACAGAGCTTTTTTTGTGCAACTGGTTGTTCTTCCGTGAGTAAGATAACACTTTCTTTCGGATTATCGGTTCACAAGCTTGTTTTTGGCCGAGGTGTTCTCAGTAAGAACGGTCACTTGATGGTCATCGTGAGTTTTCATCTGCTTTTACTGAATTGTGCGGGGTGTCACAGGTCCCTCTATTGCCTCCCAGCTTGTGGAATTATAACGATTTCCTATTCATCTCAGGATCTGCATCATCTAAACCCAAAAGCCCGATTACAACTGCCTGTCAGTCTCTACAAACACTTCATTGCTCTTGGAATTGCTCACCAGCCTCACTATTTACACTGGGTTTCCCGTCGCAAACACTGTACAAAAAGTGCTACTGCAGCCTCAGTTAAAGGACCCATTCTCAACTTTCTCTTGAGTCTCACCAGACTCACTGGTTATGAGGACAGGAATGTAAATTTTATGAACCTCCGTCGTCTGAAATATCTTTCATCAGGACATCTGCCAGACATTACCACATCTTCAACTAGAGTAAAAATGGCTCTAGTGAATGCGAGGTAATTATTTAACAAAATATTTTTACTTTTCATGCCTTGTATTTTTTATTTGTGACTGAAACATGGTTGAAGAACGGTGACCTGTCATCTCTTGGTGAACTGTGCCCTTCTGACTGTTCTTTCTACAGCACTCCTATGCCACTCCGTGGACATGGTGGAGGCTTAGCAACAATCTTCAGAAACTGATTCAAATGTAGACTTCAACCTGCAGATGCCTTTTCCAGTTTTGAGGCACAGCCTATAGGAATTGATCTAAATGGCCCCTTACTCTGTATATTGGTGTACAGACCTCCGAAACTCATTACAATCTTTATTCACGAGTTTTAAAAAAAAATTACTATCAAGTGTCTTGTTGTGACAGGCACTTCTTTTTATGTCTCTCTATCAGTGCAGACATGTTTTCTCTCTGTGCTCTGGCGCTTTGGTATTTTGTCTTTTTTTTCTCTCTCTCTGACCCGCTGCTTGCTGGACTCCTGAAAAAACTGAAATGGAATTGATTAACTGGTCAATCAGCGCGATCGATAGGATTTTCTCACAAAGGAAGGGTTCCCCGGGAGAACCCACCTGCCCGGACTGGACCTTTGCTGCAGGGTACGTGATGGACGCATGGAACAACTGGCAAGTCCTGTGCCTGGAGGCTCTGTCCGTGGAGGATGCAGAAGATTTATACATGATTGGATTATTGATGGCGGGGTTCCTATTCTTTGGCTTTGGGATTGCCCTGACCTATCGGAAGATTGGTAAGACAGCTGCAAGCAAATTCACCCAGCCACTGTCTGTGGAAATTAAGGAATGCTTCAGGGTTATGTGTGACCGTTTGAAGGAATTAGATCAGAGAGTGATACAGATTGAGGAACTGAACCGTAACAATGCAGTCCGGACTGCGGATACGCAGGGAAGAGTGGGCTCCATCGGGGGTCAGATCGGTGAACTTCTACGGACTGTAACCGGTCTGGCCATGAGGCTGGACGTAACGTCTAGGGGAACTGCACGGACCGAACGCGAGTGCTGAGGACTGTGTCGGAGCGAAATGACTGTGACACTGTGTTTACACTGTGAGCAAAAAGTGTGTTTACAATATTGGAGAATATAATTAAAGGTTTGTATCGAGAATTGAAGGTGGTTTTTAATCGTATACTGGTAAATCTTGCACCGGCTGTCAGAGTAGTTGACGATTACCCAGATGTTAAATGGAAATTAACTCAAGGCTATTAAACTGGTCACAGGAGATTTATAGATGGGTTTCGTATCAGCACAGTCTTCTCAAACATGTAAAAAGCTTAAGTACAAACCAGGAAAAAGAAAACACAAATGAAAGAAGGAACATAGAAACAGTAGATTATGCTATATAACAGTCAGCGGTAGAGCGGCCATCTCTCTTCCCACTCAAAAACACTCTCCTCCCCATGCAAGCTCACACCAGAAAAGTGTGCACAGAACTATGCATTGTTAAAGGTATATTCCCAACATAAACAAAGTAGACGTTACAATCTCTGCTGTTAGTTGGTGCACATATGCCTTTTGTTGTTAGCAAACATAAACAGCGCATGTACATTTTTATAGCATCTCGATCCTCGGTTATCTCAACGTTTTTTTGCAACCCCCGAGGCCGTTGACAACTGGGTTCAACTGTATATTATTTTTGTAATAAATACTATTTTTAAAAGTATTATATATATATATATATATACCGTATTTTCCCGCATATATCCCGTGGATTATACCAGATTTTACAAACCCCGCAGGGGGGGTGCGGGATATATAAGGGTGCGGACTATATCACCATTTTTTTCAGTTCACTTCTGTTATCTGAACATGCAAGGACGTCTCAGAGGAACATTTAAAATAAGTGACTCAGAGAAACTCTGAGAATTGAGCAAGAAGACTGAGATGACGCCGCACCGAGACCTTGGCACCCGTTCAGGCACCCAGGGCTGTGCGGCCTGAGAGGCACTATATGCATTCTGACTGTTATTTCAGTAATGATCTGCATTATAATTCTATATGCAACAGGGGCCATCGATCAGACCAAAAAGACCAATGACACCGCTATGAGTAACATCTCTGCAACGAGAACACACCATCGCGGGAGGAGAGACACACTAGTCGTCCCAGTACAAAATTCGGTGGGAGGCGTGGTCACACTGGTGGAAGGATCTGAAGTAAGATTTGAGTGTAATCCATACGAGAAGAACTGCATTAACTGTATAAGTGCCAGTTACTGGGCCAGGTATGGTCAAGTGTATTTTTGCAGACACCCATGTGAATGGTCTGACGTGGTGGCCTACCACGAACCAACAAGCTACAATGAGATGCTTAACAAGTATCAAATACAAGATGATGAGACCAGTGATACTGACATGAATTAATCGAATTATGGTGTATTTCTACTCTGAATATATGTATTGCTTGCTTATATCAAAGGGGACTATCCCTGAAAAAAAACAGCCTTAGCATTTCTTCCTTCACAAATTCAGGAGAGTAATCATTTGTATGAAAATCAGAGATGAAGAGTATAAATGTGATGTATTAATATCTGAATTTGCTTTCCACAAGTTATGTTTTGAACTTTTAATTTATTTTTGTATCTCTGAATAATAATGAAATTATTTTGCAGTTATCAATGAATGATAAAAAGGGGGGAATTGTGATGGAAATTCTACCATTTCATATGTTTTTATTTCATGATTATATTTTACTCTTTATATCCTAAGATATTAGTGAGTAGTAGCTGACCCTTTTGTTTAGTGGAACTGGTGAAAGTATAGTGAGCAATTGTGTTCAAGGTAAGACTAACCTTCCTCACCGAGGGAGGGAAAGTCTGTGCTGACCTTCAAGGTCAGGGAAGATATAAATGTTGAAGCTGCCTGTCTCTCTTTGTCACACTCTGCAGGGCAGCTTCGGATGTCTGTACGACTGTGGCCTTTTCTTGCAAGAAAATAAACCCTTTTAAATTACAATTGGGATATGTGTCTCTTATTCAGAACCGATAAAAGGTTTTGCCACCACAACACATAATAATATTTCAATATAAAAAAAATTTGCGGTATTTTCTTTCTGTTTTTCTTTCATGCACGGGTTGTCTGGCCTCTGTACTGTCAGGCTTACAGCTGGCGCTGATAGGCTGTCTGACCTGTCAATCATGCAAGAAGACGTGATTGGCTGTCTATCACTCTGATAGCTGGCTCTGATAGGCTTTCTGACCTGTCAATCATGTAAGACGACGTGATTGGCTGTGCTGCCATGATAGCGTGCTCTTCTCATCCGATCAACACGCTTCCAGGGGGACAAGCACAGCGCAGCGCGGAGAGGGAGAGGGAGAGACTGCTCTTTCCTTTTCTTCTGATCTTGACTTGTTTGTTTTCTTATTGTGTGAATTTCACGCACAAGCACTGTGTACCGCGCCTGAGCAGTTATAATAATTGACATCATGCGAGCAATTCGAATCGTGAACTTGCACAAAAAAATTCATCATGGGTGCGGGATATCTGAGGGTGCGGATTATACCAACAATTTTTTACACAAACCCCCAAAACCCGCGGGATATATGAGGGTGCGGATTATCTGCGTCTGCGGATTATATGCGGGAAAATACAGTACACACACATATACAATATATATATATAAAAATAAAACTTTTTTTTTTTTTCGCAGGGGCTACTTCAAGAGTGACAATTATTATGCATTTATTTTTAGTCATTGCTATATTTTTGATTAAATTATAGGAAAAGCTGTATTTACCACACAGATTTCAAAAGTACTGACTGTCTAATTAACTCCGGAAAGAACAGGACATTTCTAGTTATTTTTGAAATGTTGCTTTGCGTTTTATTTTTCTAGTGTGGAGAGAATGAGGTAAGACACTTTTCCATTGAGAATTCTGCTGCTCCCATCAGCCCTGAATCTGCACAAGATGAAAAGAATCAGGCAGCAGGTGGAAAAAAGGGGGTCCAGTTAGAGTGGCTCTGGAGAATGTCCTCTGCTCCAGCTGAAATAGGACCAGAATCTGACATCTGACATCACCACAGTTTTCTGTTTCTTTCCATCCATACCGTTTGAAGGAATCTGAAGCTCAATGTGTGTGGTACTGAAGGTAATAGGCTGCTGAGTGAGAAAGGGCAAACTTGAAACATATCCCTGCTGAAAAGACCAGTTTAGACCAGAATGATTTTTAAAACTGGTTCAGGGTGTTTTGATGTTTGTCTAGCAGTCTCATTTCTTATTTTGGTATCTCTGAATAAATTTCATTTATTTTGATGTTAATTTGAGTAGGTAACGGCTACAATTTCTCATATTGAGGATTTCAATTAATAGAGGGAATGTAGGGATTCTTAAATTTAAAAAGAAATAAACTAAAGTTTCATCCTGAGTGAACACTTACCTTTTCCACTGAAATGGTGCTGGTGCTTATGCTAGGATTGAAGAGGAGAACCTATAAACCTCTCTGAATGATGACAAAACTCAAAGTCTGTCAACTGAAGATCTGCTGTATGATTGCATTAGGCATTTCCAGTGTAGACAGCTCAGTGGAACTTGTAACTGCATCATGACATTGACTCTATGGAAACACTTTGCATGAGCCAGTGTCTGAAATGCATATGTACACACGCATATTCCTAACTGAATGTCACTTAAACTATAAATAGATGCTAGGCCAGTGCATCGTCAGCTTCTTAGTCTTCACAAGTAGCATGTTTGTTGAACAATGTGAATTGTCTGTTTTTAGTCAAGAGTTAGTTAGAAATGCCAGGCTCAGGTAGGCAAATTTTTTCTTCATCCTTCTCCTGCTAGGTTATATTTCACACCAACCTACTCCCAATTAAAATTGACACACGTTCACCCACTATCTGCATTGAATGATTTTCTTCTCGAGCTGACCGATCCCGCTGAGACACTCATCGCACATTTAAATTTCCCCTAAAAAAATTGAGTGATTAGGGATAACAAACTTAAAAATATTGGCTATACAAGAATTGTGTGTTATTTTGTCCTACAATAATACTATCAGCACAGTAAAAAAGTCAAAGGACTTTTTTGTAAACAAAAACATTTGACACTCAAAATTATGAGCCACAAATATAAATACACAGTAGCTGTTGTCAAAGGATGTTGGTAGTGTCCAGCTATTGTCAGACCACCCAATGTAAACCAAAGTTTCATTTTAATCTAATGCCAAAAGGAATCGTATCAGATCCTCTAGTTCTGAGTTCAGCAGATGTGTGATGCAGTGCCTATGTTATATTATGGGCAACAACTTATGCTCGCTTTGCATGTGTGAGGTGCTGCAAAGTCAGTCGCTGAATTCTTCACTTGCCTTCTACAAGATATTCTTCTTGATAGAGCCCTTTCACTTGCCTTCTTCACTGACTCTGTAGCAGCCTGTGTCAAACCCCCAGATCTAAAGGATGCCTACTTCTATATCAAGATTATAGCAGACCACAAGAAGTTTCTCAGGTTTGTTTTCAGGGACAAAGCCTACCAATATAGAACTCAGCAGCTGTATCTTTAATGAGGAAGGGTCTCAGACATGTGATTAAAATGTGTGCACTCACCTACGTGTTGTGGTACAAACAGTCAAACTTACTAATACATTTCCAAAAACAACTGTATATTTGAAAACCTGTGAAGTAAAACCAGTGCACGTCACTAAAAAAATATAAGATGTATGTATCCCTCCAAGCAAGGATAATAGCACAGCAGGTAAATATATACAGAATACGTGTACCCTGAATTACTCTCAACCCATCCTTGTCTGTCATTTTACTTTTAGACTAGAACATTAGACACTAGATGAGTGTGTCTTACCAGTGTACTCCAGATGAGTCTGTTTGAAAATCCTGTCTTTTGCAGCAAAGGAGAAAACGCTGGGCTCTACGTCACCTGCAAAACAGAGAAAGACAATAACTCACATATTTTAATGAAAACGGTTATTTTCACATAGTTTCATGAGCGGTTTATTAAAATAAAGTAAGTTCAGGGCACAAGTTCAGTCCAGCCAAACACAAGTGGTAGGCAGGCAACAAAGAACTGTACAAGGTAATCCACAACAAAGCCAAACAGGGGCTGAACCACACTGGGAATGTAGCTGGGGCAAATAAGACTTTTCAAGGAATGATCACACACAAGTGGTTTAAATAGTCTGAGTGTGAGTGTGCAGGTGTGCAGTAAACAGTCAAGGTATGTGGGCCCTTGGGAAATGTAGTCCAAACTAAATGCTAGCAGTCAGGTGAATGTGTTCTCTGATGGCCACTCAAATCTTCACTGGCTTTTGTGATGTATAGTCTAAAATAGGGGTTCTGAATGCAGTTACATGATCTTAGAAGGATTTTATCACACTGATAAAACTTGACTTAAACTTGGTTTAAAATTCTATTCTAAAACTTTTACCCAATTTCAATTCTCTGTTTGCAATCAGAATATTTTAAGCCACTAAACTCAAGTCAAGTTTTTAGTCCAATGATCCAGTAAGCAAATTCTTTCAAACCATCGGTCCAAGACAGTACTAATGTAAAGAAAACCAGGCTTATTACATCAGAGATGGCAAGAGAGAACAGTGCCTCATGACCAGTTATCAGTAAATTGTTCATTCCTGTGTCTGTGTTCTAGTGTCCAGCTTTAAAACAAAAGTTGTCATTGTTTCCAAGAGTGCAAGCCCTCATAAATTATGCATATTTTAGTATAATGTTTTTATATGTCGTGTACGTTGCTGTTTTTAGTAATTCTGAATGGATAGGTGTACTTTAGTAAGTGTATGTATGTGGTTCTACTCAGTATCTCAAATGTAAACAAGCTCTAAAAACCTCTTTGTTGTTGCACTGAACAAGTACATTATACTGAATTCTAAAAGGTATTCTTAATGAAAGGCTTAATTTATGTCACCCCAATTCTTGAGGGATGTTGGACACATATTTGAGTGGAATGTTGTCAATGCTTCTAGGAAGCTGAATGCACTTGGTATGATCCCTCAAGAGCTGAATACGCATGTGCAAACTAAGTACTATTCCTCAGGAGAGAGCAGAAAGGAAAAAAAACTTCTTATCTGTCACTCCTGAGGGATAGTAGTTAGTGTTTGCACAAGCATGTTTGCTTCTTAAGGGTGTTTAAGGCAGTCATAGTGTTACATTTGCATCTGTTCTCGTATGTTATTTAATAAAACAATCTGAGAATCTGAGGCTTGGACTAAGCATGCTTGACTTTCGAGGGGTTAAATGTGTGTTTTTGCGATGCAGTCTCTCTCTCTTGACTCTCTTGAGGGATGAGAATTGACACCCTGCACTCTGTAGTTTGGGTCCTGCAACTGCTATTATAGATAGGTGGGTTGTAGGTGGAGCACGGAGGACAGGAACATTATTTTTCTCAAATTTCACTACTGATTCAATGATTTGTTTCTAATTCTGAGGACAGAAAGTAGTAGAGTTTAAAAATAAAAAACTCCTGAATGGCAGGACATATGCTCCCTCCCCCCCCCTCTCTTTGAGCATCCTTGGCTGGTCCTGTTAAGAAGGACCGTTGTTTGAATCTCTATAAGGAAAGGAGGCCTTTCTTCCGTCTACACTCCCTAGAGCTCCACCTGAAAAGCAAATTCTAGTTGTTAAGCTTTGTGATGGAAAGACTGTTGAGCCAGGAGCTACGTTGCTAAGCTCTCTGTGAGCCTTCTTGGCTACTGCACTTAGCCAGAGCATTGCTAGGCCTCCTCTCGCTATAGAGAATATTTCTTTTAGAGGACTCCCCTCCCCTGAGCTCTACCTGCCATTGGGTTAATCTGCTATTATGCAGACTTCTTGACAGGCATAAAAAGTAGTACTCAGGCCTCTGTCCTATGAGTTCATCCAGGGGCTAAGTTGCTAGGTCCTCCGTGCTCCCTGGATACTGAGTGTAAACTGGTGCATTGTTAGGCTTCCTGTTAGTGTTATCTTTGAGGCCTCCTCTCCCCAGATCTCTGCTAGGGTTGTAATTGAGAGTTTTAGGCTTTCTGTGAGCCTACTTGTAGGTATCCTGAGTGTGTGGCATTGTTAGGTCTCCTCTCAATTTAGCGAGTAGTCATGCTGAGTTCTCAAATCTGTGGTGCTTTGGAGGCAAGTTAGACTGAGTTTTATAACGCTTTCTGAACTTCCTTGGTTAGGGAATCCTCCCATGTTTAGAGCATTAATAGACGTCTCGTTTGAGGTCTTCACTCCTCAGGGCACTCTCATCAGAAGTTCTGATTGTTAGGCTCTCTGTGAGCCTCTTTGGATGCTGGCCTGAACATGAATGTAGTTAGACTTACTCTTTTTAGAGTCCTCCTGTTGAGGCCTCAGTTCTTGAGATGCTCCTATCTATGATCATGTTGAAAGGGTGCAACTTAGGGATGATGACTCCTTTGAGTCCTTTGACTTAGCTCAACCAATAGAGCACTCATCCCTTCAGCATGGAGGCATGGGTATTCCATTTCTCATAGCAACCCCTTGGGGATGCAGTGCAAATTTCTTTTTATTAGGGAATTTCTCGGGTTGCACATGGTTCCTTAACAGTCAGTCACGTTCGACGTTACGTCAGACTGACGTCATGGGATCTCGCTTGAGAGCCCAATCACCTCAACAAAGTTCAACAAAACGTGCCAATGAACATTGGCTAGTGAGATTTGCATGTCGTGTCCCGCCCACCCGGTCTCCGGGTATAAATAGGACAGGCATTACTCACTTCATTCATACTTTTGCTTTGGAGCCGAGCGGTTGACTATGTAAACCATTCCTCTACGGATCACTTTCAAAACAGGCGGATCCTCCTGACTGATTGGCGAAACGGTGCTTCAGCGGTGGTGAGCGTGTTCCCAGTGTGCTAAAGCAGTGCAGAGTGTCACTCCTCTGCACTTCAATCAAAGAGCTCAATCACATCCTAAAAGAGCAAACATGGTTGATCAACATCTTTTTCAAGATGTCTTTTCATCTGTGTGTTTCTGGATGTGGCCGTTTCCTGACCTCATCTGATGGCCATGATCACTGTCTTACGTGTCTGGGTAGAAAGCACACTGAGAGAGCGTTCACTTTGAGGGCGTCCTCCCTCTCAGCTGACCTCTCTTTCACCACAGACACGTGAGGGAGTTGGCGGGTCATGGACGCTCAGCCTCCTCGCCCCTCCCTTCCAGGCCCTTCATGGGGACTACGGAGCCAGGTGAGTGCATCCCATGGACACCATGCTTCCTGGGTTGGGCCTCAAAGCTCCCTTGACTCCATCTTCTCTTACCTTCAGCCCAGTACTTCTCTATTTGAGTGCCGAGACAAACCAGCTCATCAATAGTCTTCACCGTTCCCTTCGACAGTGATGCCAACATCAAATTGCAGTTTCTTAATTTTGTCTGCGCTAATTCAGCTTCAGACAACAGAGAGTTCATCTTTAGTGCCATTGCTCTTTGTTCCATTGCTCTCTGTTGATAATTTGCCAATTTCTGTGCAGCAACTTCTTTGTAATCTTCATTCAAAAAGGAAAACAAGAACTTTTCTTTGAATGAACCCCAATCTCTAATATAATGTTTCTCTGCTCTCCATCAGCTCTTAGCGGTTCCTTTATGGCTCACGGAAAGCGCTGCCAACACCTCTTCGCGAGACATTGTTCTCAATTCATTATATTCCTCAAAGCGTTCCATGAATTCCATGGGCTCTTCTGAATTCAAATTACAAAAAAATGGTAAATCCATTTTAAAAGCAGGCAGATGAGATACTGAAGGAAGATGAGTTACCTGCCTTGTCGTATCAAGATACGACAAGGCATTCTAGAGAATGCTTGGGATGTTCTGTGAGAGATATGTGAACTGGAATGAACAGGAGTTGGTACAACTGGTTGAATAGCCTTGAACTGTTGTTCCAGTTGGTGATCGCGTCGTTTCATACAGTCCACCATGCTCTTAGAGAGATCGTCAATTTTGCCACAGCACTGTTGATGAACTCGATCTTTCTCTTTTTTAAGATGATAACTCATTCTGTCCTCATATGCTCTCAATTTTGCGCTCAATGTCTCTGAGGTAACAAATTCGCTGATTCTGTGTTTAAGATCAACAATCCTCTTCGATACTACTCATCCGTTGGAAACACTTTCAGATCAAAATGGTTATTTGAGAGTGATGCAATGATAGCCTATAGTCCAGTAATCCCAGTGTGAGAGAAATGGAGATGTGCTGTTCTGTAGGTCTTGCTCAACATCCGAAGAGCTCACCAAAGTCAGCAACAAATGGGATGAACAACAGCAGTAGCAGTAGAAGTAGGAATAGCGGTAGCCATAGCAGTGGAATTAGCAATAGCAGAAGAAATAGCAGTAGCAATATCAATAGAAGTCCTTTTTTCATAAAAAAACCCTAATAATTCCCATAAACATTTGTAATAACAAATACATCATATAGCCAACCTCATTCAATACTCACGTTTGAGCATAAACTTAAACAGTTCTCAAAACAGGAGTCATGGGAAGTTAGGTAGCCATGAGCTCAACTATGTGGTTTCTCTCTGCCAAACAATCTAACTTACTCTTCTACGATTCTGGCTTATATACAGCAACCAATTACCTCTAGCACCCTCAAACGGCTGCTAATGGAAACATGACGGCATAGGTGCATTTTTAGCAAAGCAAAACCATATGTACACACATGTAGCATTGTCTAATGTTACATGCTTCAGGCACCAGTCATACCGGAGACAGTCCCCATAGCTTTCCCTTCTATTCTATCCCCTATTCTCAGGGAGCCAAGATGTAACCCGAGATGTTCTGTAATTGCTTGTAATTGTTTGCTTTGGTGCTCATAAATTTATTAAATATATGGACACCTTATATAGTTTAGTTATTTAATGTCCCTTCAATCACCCTGCAGATAAAAGATAAATGACGTATGCTTAATTTCACGATGAGTATGCGATTAATCAGTAGACTACATGTTAAATAGTGATACCCTTTTGTGCAATCAATCATGACTAAAAAATAGTAATCTACTAACAGCCATAATAATAAATGTTTTTATTAATATTAAACCATTTGTATTTATTTAAATCTAATTCAATCTATGCAATCTATGACAAATATTATTCATTTTAATCACATTTTATCTCTTAATAAAAAAATGTATTCAGTCATTCATTAAAATCTAACTTATTTTTTTAACAATTTTTTCTCTTCACTTTTCCCACAAATCTCCTGTTACTCCCTTGTGGCCTCCTGTGGATCCCAAGATCCCAGTTTGAAACTCCTAGTCTAAACCAAAGGCTAAATACACACCTCAGAATAATCAATAACTTTAAGCAAATGTGCTGTTAGATATTTAAGATAATAGTAGTAAAGTCATATATATGAATCAACAGAAAGGGAATTATGTAGCACCTTGTACTGGGCAGTATGAAGATATATATTGTGTCTCCAAATAAAATGTCTTTGATTTATCTATTTATTTAAATACATTCACACAGTTCAGGACTGCTTAAAGTTTTTAGCAAGTTCGAGATTAAAGAAACATGTATGAATAGGAGAATGCTAAAAAGAGTTGTTACATTTAATACATTTATTCAGGGTGTGTTAGTGGAGTTTGAAGTGAGTATGCGGAGTATGCTCCTGCCACTGAAGTGAGTGTGCTGAGCTTGGCCCCCATTGAAATATTTGAAAAATCGGAACATGTCTTCTCCCAGAGTCTCCGATCACTGCTGATTCCATCTACTCTACTGTCTCCTTCATCGCTGCTAATTCCGTGGCCCTGATTTAGTTGACTCCCTTCAACCCTTCAACTCATTCAGTGGCTCAGCCCATCTGATCATATCCAACTTGGGCTTCCAGGACTACTGGACTCCACCTCGGTTCCATGCTCCCTCAGCTCCACCATGGTCCGTCATCCTGTCAGGCTGTCTCGTTCCTCTGGCTTCACCATGGTCCATTGTTGCTCTGGCTTTACTTTGGACTTCTGGGTCTCCAGCAACCCTCCACCCTTCTGGCTACCCCAGGCTCTGGTTCCACTATTGTCCTCATTACTCTTTGATTGATTGATTGATTGATTGATTGGTTATGTTCACCTGTTCCTTATCTAGTTCCATTATTTGTATTTTCTGTTTCTTTGTTTGTATAGTGTATATATACTAGTTTGCTTTAGTCACTGCTTATCGTTCTTGTTTATGTGTAGTGCAGTTTATGTTTCTGTGATAATTGTAGGGTTCTTCTGAGTGTTAATAAAGATTGTTATATACATATATACTTGTCTTTGTGCACTGCAACCACCACTCATCTAACATAATAATATATCCAGTATAATATACCTGCAGCTGTCTGTCATAAATGTTAATCAATTAACAACAGACAACAGGCTTTTGACTGAATACATTTTTGTAGCTTTAATAAGAGTATATTTAAATTAGGGAAGGCTTCTTATTTAGTATTTTTATTGATGTTTGTAATTAGCATCTTTGAGTTTTCATGTAAGAAAGAATGTGTATGTTCCATGTATTCACAATAAATGAGGGTCTTTCATTTCCCTGTAAGCATCCAGAAGGGCACCAGAAAGGGCTAAAAAAAACTCGTCTGAGGTGTGGGCCAGTTACGCCCCTTGTTCATAAACCCACATACATAGAATAATACACAAAAATATGTAGAGATATACATACATTCAAACACCATTGAACTCACGGCTATGACGGCCTACCCAGCTAATGTAACAAGAAAACCATAGACTGCACCACTCCTTCAAATAGAGGTATATGCAGGGACCCCTGCACTTCAAACATATGTTTGTAGCCACAACGTGTCTTGTGGTGGGGGCTTTCTGGAAGATGTGTTATTAACTGTAAAAACAGCACTGTTTACACAGTGTGTAACTCTGCCAATATTTGTCCAATAGTAATATAGTCTGTCTTGGAAAAGGTGGACTTAGCATATTATTGTCACTTGTGGAAAAATTCTGTCACAGCACCGGATCACACATTTGGACTTTGGCAGATTAGACCAAGTTGGATCAAACCAACCAGAAAATGTAGGAGAACTCATAGAAAATTCATCACATATGATTCACCTTACTTCTAGTAAAGAGCCTCACTTAACACCCTAACAGTTTCATTCCTGACTCACCACTCGCTGTTTCTTGTGTTGCTTACTGGAAAAGCCATTCTTGTCATTATTTTACCAGGTGATGCTTAAGTATATTTCCAGTAAAGTTAACTTGCAGGATGGAAATCATAAAAAAATATTTTTTTGTTTTGTTTTGTTTTTTAATGGTAGTTCACTGACTGAGACTGAGAGGTTTTTGATAGAAAAGGGGCAACAGCTTGTATAATTAAAAAATGTGGATGAGAATTAGAATGGAAGTTTTGAAATTAACATTTTATAAATATAAAAAAAGAAAATATTCACACTTGTTTTGTCATAAATCTAAATCAAATCCACCCTCCACCCACAGTATACAATACCATACAGATAGACACAGTATATAGGGTCATTCTCATTTCAATCCCATCACACTTCATTTGGTACTTATACTGTAAACGTAACATATAGTATAAGATAACAGAGTTAATTCTGGCAATGTTACACAGTTTTGGGTTGCACTATAAGTAAGCAAGCAAGTTAATTAATTAATTACTCTGGTTTCAATCACAAAATGTTATGGATCAGTACAAAAATGATCTACAGAAATCCCTCGCCACTTCGCAGTTCAAGTTTCGTTGCCTCAGTGCATCGCAGATGTTTCAAAAATATTCACAGAAAAATACAAATTCAAAAATACCGTATTGTGGAAAGCAGCGTTGCTTCATTGTGATGTGAGAGAAACAGTTTCCCAGGATGCCAGACAAAGAGAGAAACTCTCTCAGAGGCTTTGTAGATTCCCACAGGCACTCAGACAAGGCACGTGATTGGTTCCCGGCGCGAAATCGACCAATGAGAGCACGAGTGGAGTGGGAGCCTCTTCGCCTCTCTCAGAAGCAAATGTTGACGATCGAGCGCTGATATCTGACGATGAGGTGCTTCCCGAACTGATTTAAAGGCCTCATTACACCAGTGCAGCATCACCATCATCATCATCATTCATCACATTCATCGAACCACATAGGTCTGTCATTGTCATCCTTAATGGAGTCGATAATAGAGCACCATAATACATATCGTATGAGAGAGAGAGAGTAAATGTATAATATTAAGGTTCCTTAACTAAGTTAAGTGGTCTAAAGGTTTTTTATGTATATAAATTATCTGTGAAGGCATAGGACCATAAAATACTCAAAGTCAGCATGAGCACCACAACTGAAACAGTGTTTATGTCATAGCTACTGTAATTTAGCTACTTCTTTTCTGGTGACAGATGTGGTGACATCACGTCCTGTTTTGGTTTGTTTTGATGTCTTTGGCCCATGTACTGTAACTTATTTCTGTCAAAGCACACCAGAGTTCAGCTTCAGGGGTCTCAGCTAGTTTGGTCCACACCAGGGTTCAAATAGTAGCGTTCACACTTATTAAAACGAATTGCACTAACAGAGCAATCGCACCAGGGTCCAAACTTGCCAAGTGTGAACACACCCTTAGGAAAATAGTACATAGCGAATGCATGTTTAAACAAAACAAAATGTAAGCAGAAGTAGCAGTGGCTCTCTGGCTCTTGATTTTTAGTAGGGTAAAATCAATAAAATGCCCTGCACAACACACAAGGGAGCAAACAAACACCCTAGTTTCATATCAAGCAAAAATTCATTGGAACCATCCACACCAATTTAGCCTTATTGTCTAATTTAATGCCTTGTTTAAAAATGCACCACATTCCTCTTTGAGTTTTCCAGGACAAAGGGCAGCTCTCTTTGCCAATCTATCTGAAAATCTGAAAATCACAAGCATACAGCTTCACACATTTCAGGCCTGCACACACTTTTAGTACACATATAGAGAAATGATGTACATGTGCGGATCACCTACATATAGTATTGTCTTTAGAGCAACTGCTGAATAACTGCTTGAGCTGAGATGAAAGCATTATGTGATGCAATTCGATGCAATGACTGTTTTTGAAAATAGCATACCACTTACACTAAACACATCCTAAACCTAACCGTTTGTGTTAGAAATACAGCATAACATTAAATAAAAATGCATGTGTTGACCTAACTATGTCATTTTAGCTTTTGCACTTGTGATAAAAGAGCTCAATTCTGTACCGAGAAAGTTTACTACATCATAAAAGTCGTACATAAGACCTAGTGATTTGATGCAAATGTGAAAATGTATTCGTTTACAAAGCTTCCATTATGTCAAAATTATTCTGAGCTCATAACATGGTATTGCTATGAGGAGTAATCAATAATCTTCCCATGTAATCATAATTTGTATAAAAAAAACAGTTTTACTGTCACTATTGTCCATTTCATCTGGAATTCATCTAGTTAGAGGAACATTTTCCAGTGAGCCTAGGTTGTTAATACCTTAGCTGTTGTTATCAGCAACCATTTAAAATGAAACAAAGCAGTTTATAATCTATACTCTAAAAAAACAAGTCCCATTTCGACTATCATGGTTTTTGAAGGCAAAGAAAATAGTGAGTGAGGTGACTATGGCTCCACCCCATGAGAGCAGCGCAGGGAAAAAGATCAGTTCTGATAGCAAGGTGATGTCATGCAGAGAGGGACTAGACATATGTTCTCTCATTTCACCCACACTGAATCAAGAGATAGGCTATGGCACACTTCCAAACCCCTCTTACCCTGAAATCTATAGCATTTGTAGATAGATAGATAGATAGATAGATAGATAGATAGATAGATAGATAGATAGATAGATAGATAGATAGATAGATAGATAGATAGATAGATAGATAGATAGATAGATAGATAGATAGATAGATAGATAGATAGATGTGTTTAACTCTTGCGATTGCATCTTTCACAGCATCTTGTGTATGCTTATTTGCAAGTGTGTTTGTGTTTTTCTACTTGTTATTTTGCACTTTTCTTTAGTAAAGGCTTATTCATTCATTGCAATCTGAAAGTGTGTAGGCCTACATGCATTATTCTGCTGTTATATTATGATCGCCCAACAAAAAGTAATTATTGTGACAGGCCTAGTCAAGCCCCATGTACACTTGTCAGCATTGTTCTGGGTTCCAAACAAGATGTGCTTCAGCACCGTGGACAGGGGCAAAGCAGGCAGGCCGATGACACAACATGAACATTAAACCACACCTAATCACAACAGGAAGTCACGGAGCACTAGGCATCTCACTTGATTTTGGATTAATTCGAGGGCATTTTGAATGAGGTCCTCAAACCCATATGATTCATCTTGCTTAAATCTTATTCACAAAACTTCTCCTCACACAATAATGCAACAATGAGACACATGGAGGGAGGGATTCAGCAGTAGATTTCCATGGATCTAGATTACAATCTGGACTGGACTAATAATCTGCATTAAATACCTCTTAAGGCAAAGGTAAAACTATAAAAAGATACGGTGAATGGCAAATAATGAGAAACAGAAATAAATCACTACAACTACACCTTAAAATTTCTAGTAGATACATTTATAAAGGCCCTGGTATAGATTTAAAAAAGGATTACAACTTACATTTCTAATATAAACCAGCTCTCCAATCTGTTCATGTTTTTATCTTTAAATGAATCACGTCAAAGAAAACAGAGCCGCAGAGCTCACCTACCTATTACATAACCGCCATGGACCAATGGTAGTTTGCCATTTGAAGGTGTTTACCAATCATCTTTTTTCTTTATCTTTTTTTAATCTCTTTTAAACATTTCTCTCAGACTTGGATTTTTCATGTGCTGTGAAAGAAGGCGTTGCTTTTGAGAGCGCTCTGAAGGGAGGGAGGGATCTTATGCTATCAAAGCTAATTTGCTATTGCTAGCCTCTCCGCAACTCCCTACCCTACCTTTAATTGTTAGGTGCAATATTTTAAGAATGATTACGCTTTCAATTACAAAACTACAGTTTCCTTTCCTATATACCCAATTCTAGCCCATGCATATTAAAACTGGGCTGTACTTCACTCCAAGTCTGACTGACAGCTACTCAAAGAGACATGAATATCAATATAGACTTTACTGGAATTTCCTTTTGGCTGTACAGTAAAACCTTTGAGATCTCTGACAGCCTGTAGTGTTTCCATAATTCAATGTCTTAGAACTTCTCTGATTTGGGGAATTTTACAGTACAGAGAAATTAATCCAACTTGGGATGCATGATACTTCAGTTCCAAGATGACACTAAAATCATTGGAAAAAAAAGTGATTTTTACTTCTCCTCGTGTGCTATCTTTGTTCTGCAGATAATGTTTGTTCTATTGCATTAAAATTGCTTATTTGTCCTAGAATGTATAACTGAAAATTAACACAATACGTTTTATTACTGAACAATTATTTTGCTTTATAAAATAAAGCTTTAAAGGAAATTTGGCTAGATTCAATTGTTTTCAATTAATTTGTTCATTTTTACACTACTGTTCAATATTGTGTGTTCAATAGTGCTTTTGTTTTACTGTGGTATTAAAATTAGTATCAAGAAGAGTGAACTTTCATTGGCATCAGTACTCACTGCTGACATTTTGATATCATGGTAACCCTAAATACAACATAGTTGCCCAACTTGGATTTACTGTAATCTCCTCCAGTTTTAAACTTTGGCAGAGTCAATATCAAAGCCAGAGCTTCAGTATGTTGCACACCACCAAATATGAGTCATGTTGTCATCCCTCTCATACACTTATCAAACAGCTCAAGCACTAAAGCAGATTTGGCCCTTGCTTGGCTCTTGTCTGGATAGTATGGGTTTAATTCCTTCTGAACTGTGCCTGTATCAGGTATAAAGAAATCAAACTCCGTATTGGCTCTGATGACACACCTTCAGAGTGCCATTTGGGCTCTGGGCCTATCAGTTTCACAATCGAGGCTTTATTCTTCTGGACTATAACGGCTGAGACTTTAAGTATGATTACAGAGGGATTGTCTTAAATAACCTCAGAGAGAAAAGGCACTGTGAGCTAAACCTTATGCTGGCAGAACACATTTAGCAAAGAGGAGAGCTGAGTTACGGGAGTTACGGGAAGGACAGTTAAGCATCAAATTTGAGTTTAAGAGAATACTTGGGATTATTTGAGGTAGCCATTGAGCGATGTAAGAAGTATCTTTATATTTGGTTACATAACCAGATACCATTCACTTTACACACAATATAAAGCTGTCATTACGAAACCAGTTTCCTTTCCACATCCTCCTCTATTACATGAATGCTGGACTCTGTTGTGCATTTAAAGTTTATCAGTCATTTATATACTTCGGCCATGACTTGACTGGCATATTGCATGTGGATTTGAGCTGAGAACTGCAGGCCAACTGCACAAAAAGGAGCAGCTCAGTGCCGTAGACAGAAAGTAAGCTGTGTGAGGCAAGATCATGTTCGATCTTAAGCAACGTTGTGCTTACATACTCTGTTAGAAAAAGAAATTAGAGGTGAATATTGGCACATGCTTTCCTGGGAGCCACTGGCGAGATTCCTTGAGAAGGTATGGCCTGTCCGATGCAGAGCAACCTGAAAAATCCAACTTCTTCATGAAAGTCGTTCACACTGCCCAGCCATTGCCATTGTGGGCCCTAGAGGGAAAAACTGATTCCATCACACCACATTCCTGGCAAGTGGCTCAAATGGGAGTGCTGGATTTGATTAATAATTGGAACTTCATTAATAAATTTACTGGATGGCCCATCAATGATAATTATTTCTATAAAAATAATCAGTATATGCTATTAATTAATCATACGATACATTAATTCCTAATTGGGAATATCTGTAGTGGCAATAGCCAACTGGCCCGTCTCATACACACAATTTTATTTTTAATTGAACAGTGCACAAAAAAGGAAAATCTACTACTCACATTCATGACATTACGCACCTGTATAACTTTTAGACCACAAAATATGATAATAATGTTTGGTTTTTTGTTGTTGTTGCACAACGAAAGTCAGTGAGGTTCGATGTTGTTTTGAAACGCACTTACTTTCGTTTTATAGGCAGAAGCAGCTGAAAAATTCTTCTAAAATTATTTTATGTAGATTATTTTTCAAAACTTAAATTATTGGGTGAAATATTCTTTCAAGTCCTTATGATCAAAAAATACAGTTGCAGACAAAACAAATTATAACTAGAAACTACACAATGAAACTAATAATAAAACTATAATACAATTATATTTGAAATACAGTGGTACCTCGAGATACGAAATTAATCCGTTCCGAGGTGGAGGAGGACAAACGGCAGATAACGTACGTACTTACACTTAACTTTACGAAGCATGCCAGCACATACGTATAGAAGATGCATGATGGGAGGGATGCTGTCCAATGAGAGAGAAGGATCTCATGGCTTGGCTAGCATCAGGAACCAATGGGAGAGCAGGAGGATGGTGGCGAGTCTACTATAACTAAGATGGCGGCGTGCGGTGCGAGTTTCAAAATTGTTATGGGGCGAATCTCAGACTTTCAGAAACCTTTCGTATCTTGAAAACTTTTCGTATGTAGAGCAGTAAAAGCAGTAGTTTTCGTCTTTACTTTCGTAACTTGGATTTTTCGTAAGTTGAGCCTTTCGTATCTTAAGGTACTACTGTATATACTTTTAAGATTTAAAGTGCACTAGAAATGCACATTAAATACAATTGATTGAATTGCTTAAATCTAATTGCTTTATTTTCACAAGAGACTTATCCATCTGTGATGAGTGTACTAAATTTGTTCTAATAAAGGCTACAACAAATGTAACAATAATCCATGATAATGTGGCATCGTATAAATTACATTACTTACATTGGTCACATTTAGAATTACAGAAATAGTGGTGTTACGTAAGTAGCTGTGAAGCGCTGGCGTGCGATGCGGAGAGAGAGAGGCGCGGAGCACGGAGTCAGGAAACAAAACACTTTAATAATAAAAGGGAAACGAAACAGCACGTAGGAGTGCAAAACAGGGAAGCATCCACACGGAGAACATCCAACTCAAAGATAACGTTAACAACTGACAAAGACATGATGCACATGAGGGGTTTAAATACACGAGGAAATAACAAACAGGTGGCGAACTAAATGGGTAATCAAACTAACTAGACATCTACAGAAACACATGAGGGACAAACATAAGGATCATGACATGACTGTGACAGTAGCTCCCCCTCCCAAAAGGCGCGACCTCGCGCCTAAACAGGTCTACAGCGGAGGGAGGGAGGGGGACCAGGGGGAGGACTGAACAAAATACAAAGTCCAAAAAATAATCAAGTCCATGGGGGTGCAGGAGGGATCAGGGGCCAGGCTGAGGGAGGTGTCCAGGGGGGAGCAGGCGGGGTCAGGGGCCAGGCACCCGAGTCAGTCCATGGTGGAGCCGACGGGCCAAGGTCCCTGAGTGACGCCGCTGGCTCCGGAGGCCGAGGAAGGGCTGGAGTGACGAACCTCCGAAGAACCAGCGGCAGGCCCGAGGACTGACTCGGAGGCGGAGGGACAGAGGACATAGGGGGAACTGAAGGGAGGGAGGAGCCGGCCGACGCCACAGGAGGAGGCCAGGCGACGACCGACCAAAGGGGACACCGGTAGGACGAGGGAGCCCGCAGGAGAGGAGAGGCTGAGGGACGTCGCTGGGGCTGAGGGGGTGAGGAGTGGAGGCGCTGACGATGCGTCGACGGGCCGAGGTGGAATGAGGGGCACCGAGGTCGGAGGTGGAACCACAGTGCCCCACGATGCCGGTGTACCGCCGACGCATGACAGTTCCACAGTGTTGGGTGGAGCCAGAGTGGGGAAGCGGGACACAGGCAGAGATGGGGACGGGTGCAGGCTGGGTAGAGGTGGTGGGAGAGGGAGGCTGGGTGGGAGTTCTGGTGGCTCGGGTTCGGGGAGGTCTTGGAAGGCTGGCGGAGGTTCTGGGAGGTCTAGGAGGTCTGGGAGGTCTAGGAGGTCTGATGGCGGCTCGGGCCACGGCAGCTCCGGCGGTTCGGGCCACGGCAGCTCCGGCAGTTCGGGCCACGGCAGCTCAGCCGCTCGGGGAAAACTCAGTTCATGCGCGGGAACAGGCGCAGATGGGCGTCGAGGCGCGGGAACAGGCGCAGACGGGCGTCGAGGTGCGGGAACAGGCGCTGACGCGAAGCTCGGGAGTGTCGAGGCTGTCGCGGCAGGCTCAGGCGCAGGAGTGGTGGCTGGTTGGGCTGGCTGTCTGGACCGGGGATACATTCTCTCCAAACACCGCGAAACGGCTTCCCGCCAACTCAGTCCAGCGATGTCTGGGAGAGCTCTAGGATGGTGAAAGTTTGCCCCGATCCAGAACAGCGAGTTCAATGAGTCATCGTCAAGGGGAGCGACGGCAGCGAGCACGCTGAATTCAAGGGCAAACCGGAAAAAATCCTGGTTCCTCTCCGCGACCGCGATGAATAAAGCGTGGTAATCCATGGGAAGTTGTTTTTGGGTAACTAACCCGGTCAGTTGTTCTGTTACGTAAGTAGCTGTGAAGCGCTGGCGTGCGATGCGGAGAGAGAGAGGCGCGGAGCACGGAGTCAGGAAACAAAACACTTTAATAATAAAAGGGAAACGAAACAGCACGTAGGAGTGCAAAACAGGGAAGCATCCACACGGAGAACATCCAACTCAAAGATAACGTTAACAACTGACAAAGACATGATGCACATGAGGGGTTTAAATACACGAGGAAATAACAAACAGGTGGCGAACTAAATGGGTAATCAAACTAACTAGACATCTACGGAAACACATGAGGGACAAACATAAGGATCATGACATGACTGTGACAAGTGGTCTATGTGACAATATTACATTATATTATAAAAACAGTGTAAGTGAAATTGCAAAATTTATCCAGTTCCCAGTCAGTGAGTTACTAGTTGAATGGCTTGAATCAGTGCTTTCATGGCATCATTGTTCTAGGATTCCAGAGATATTCATTTTATTAAAGTACAACATGTATTCTCTCATTTATATATATGACTTACATCACAAGTAGGTCTATTTTTTAAAATATATTTAAGCATCTCTTAAACACAAGACACTGTATGGCATGGTAATGTCAACTGGAGCCCCTTTTTAACAATTAGGTCAAAACCTGTTAGCTATCGAGAAATTCAGTGTATCTGTCCTGAAATGCTCTCTGACAGCCCAGACGTCTAGGTTTCTGTGTGATATCACTTTTACAGGTCAAATCCAAAACATTAGTGTCATTTTTTTTTAATAATCTCTCGTTTGCTCATATTGTTATCGTTTTATAATGCGCTTATTCAGTCAGAATATGGCTGGAAATGACAAAAACGTGGACTATAATTAGGCCACATTAACATAAATCACGTGAGTTATAGGCTAGCGTCATCCCATCCACAGTGCGAGCGACGCGACAAAACTGCATCGCTCTCTAATAATCATCAAAGCAAGGGAGCTTCCCACCTTAAGTTCAGAACAACTAGAAAGGACGCTGTGTTATCCAAACGGGTTTTAAAATCTGAATTGTTGTTACTGTCAACTACAATGTCACAAAAGGCGAAGCAACGACGAAAGATAACAGTACGCCCGAGTAGAGAGACCAACGATTCAAACAATTTCAAAGAGCTGTGTGAAAGCTCCGTTAGCGTCGACGCTGGTGTCGCGTGGCGATTTTACCGTTAGTCGCTCGTTTGGAATTCGCGTGCAATAAAGAGAAGCAGAATCATTTTGTTTTCCACAGGCTAATGTAGAATAATAAAGCTGCTCGCGCGCGCTGCACTATGTGCCTTTGTCGATGTAACAAAGGCGACTGCTAGAATGATAGACTAATCGTCATTATGAGGTGACATTTCGCATCTTTCTAGGATCGACGAGCACGCAATGACCCCCGTTTAACCCAACCCCGCATTCTGCGATTATGTAACATTATTGATGATTTCATCGCGCTCGGGACAATGCCGGGAATTCTGTGTGCCTACAATACTCTAATAGTTCAGACCGGCGACAAAACGGCATAATACAAAGATTGACGTTGACTAGACGCGCTATATATTACGTTTTCTATAATCTGCGTTTGTCCCTCATTATTATATATTTGCTTGAAGCATTATACCTAATGCTTCAATTTATCTATGGTTAGAGTCTGGAGTTCCCGATGACGCTATAAGCCGCACTTGAAATCATAAACGGTAAGAAACGAGCGATGATGTCATTTTACTTCCGTTCCACTATATTAACGTTTACTCCCGCTAACAAAGAGCTTGCGTGTTAAAATGGCTATCAAGAAGAGGGCAGCTGGGAAAGACACGACTGTAGTCTTACCGAAGCCACTGAACATGCTTAGTGACCCGCTTTACACCACTGACAATGCAACATAGGCTACCCACCCTGTGCCTTGGCACCTAGAGTGATGTACTCTACCCAACGAGCCCTACTCGGCTCATGCGACTTCACTGCAAAGACATTGGAATATAAATAACTGACGCACTGAACATTTGTATTTGGCGTCGTTGTAAAAGATCAGCAGAATAAAGAACATTTACAGACCGCATGGGGCAGACTTGGGTTCTTCAGATGTACTGTTCTGTTACTGTACCCTGCAGGACAGATCTGTGTGTACACAATAAAGCTCAGTAAAGCAATGTCAGAATAGACGTTTACCTGACAAGCGTGGCCGTTCCCTCTCCATCTATTATTCCACGATGACTCGGTCAACCGATTTACCTTGTAGCGTTTAGGTCCAGAGAGGCAGGTCTGTCAGATGCTGGCACATGTCTTTCCTCTCATCCGAGCTGGCACAAGCAGAACTGCAATCTCGCGCAGAACACGCTGCTTCGATGAGCGCAAGCGCCGCGCGATACGCTATCCCGCACGAGATCATTGAGCGGCCGCGCCACGCCCCCTTCCAATGAGCTGTCAGTGGCAGCGCCGAGCGCCTGTCCCACCGCATGCTTTTTCGAATCGTTTGCAGTGAGTTTATTTTGCAGACCTACCAGAAACGGGTTAGAACACTTAGATCTCACTTAGAATGTCTGGATGTTATTTATTTAATCGGATAATAGAATATAAAAGCTAGTGGCATGTACAGTGGCAATAACTGCTAGAGCTTTTATCAGAACTAACTCCAATTGTGTGAGCCAAATTCAATCAACTTGGTTGTATGATGTCAGTTTTCCTCAATTTCACTTTGCAGAAGTGTCACAGCAGAACAACCACATGTGTAGAGAATCACATTATCTGTGAACAGTTTATTCCCACTTAAGTCTAACAAACACAAAGTATTACTTATCACAGTGTTAGTATTTAAGTATTATTATTATATTATTAGTATTAAGTAGTACATCATGACCTGCTGTTTAGGTGTCATTGGGCTGTGTTTGAGAATTATGATTAAGACAAAAATGTCTGTTTGTATTTTTATGAGTTAGGGTTTAATGAGTCCTGCTGAAAATAACTTCTGGCATATTCTTATTTTCTCTAAAAAGTGGAAAATGTGAATACTGCCATTACTGTCACACACAATATCAAAAGTCTCAACCATAGGTGCCCAAACTTTTTACTAAGGGGTGAAAATCAAACATGATTGAGGGCTATGGTTGAAAAGTTGCAGAATTGTAACATCTTAAAGCAAAGGTATAAAAAAGGGGGGGGGGGGGATAGTTGAAGAAATTATAATTGAATTGTGTGAGTGTGTGTGTTTCTCCCCTGAAATATGGCATGCAGGACAAATCATAGCGCATCTCAGGTTGATACCGTCAAACATTTTACAGAAATCTAAATTGAAGGTTGATAAAGACAATAATCATATCTTTATTCCAGGAAGTGTTTTGTGGACACTATTTATATTTAAGGCACGTCCCATTTTTCAACCATTGTTATTCACACAGCATGTTCTATAAAATCTCAAAATAAAACAAATTAACCCTTTCTCCTGCACCTCCCATTCATGCAAGGGGGCATAACCCAAACTAAAAAGGTTGCAGCTCATAAGTCATTCTGAATAGACACACAACACATATTTAGAAAGCCAACACTTGTTCAAGACTCAGAATTACTCAAGACTGATATTAATATGGATAAAATTATGTGGCTGTAGAAACACAGTGAAGCTAAAACCGTGTCTCCATGCTTTATGTCAAATCTGATGATGTCATCTCTATAACTACTAATTTTATTAAACATTTTCTTAAAGCATGTCATGTGTGCTTTTAGAGAAGGCTAATAAAATAATATAGAGCTCCCTGTAAGCTCTCCTGCGCTCTGTTGTCTGTCTGCAACAGCAAACTGCCCCATTCTATTGTTCTCACTCGACAAACCTTTCACACCTCTGCCAAGTGTGAGACCTAAAATTCATTATAGTCCCATCCATATGGGTTGCCCATCCATATCGCTTTGATTCCTATATACATTTATCCACCTATTATAAAGAAATCTTTCAATAAAACAAAACAAAACCTTTTCTTATGAACTTGCATGAATTCTTTGTGAGAAAATACATCATGAAATATAACTGCACCTGTGGGCCAGGTGCATTAAAACTAAAATTAGCATTAAGCTACATAAGCTACTACACTTTTACACAAAAATTATTTTAAACCACAATTGAGTGTTTGTAATAACTTCCCATTGCGATCTAATGTGGGTTTTGGTCATATGTTGTTGAAATTCTTTCCTGTAGCTCAACCAGTAGAGCACTGGTGTTTACACCAAGATCATGGGTTCAATTCCCAGGGAAAGCAAGAACTGATAAGAATGTCAATGTGTTCCTTGAACTTAGTAACTTAGTAAGTCGCTTTGGATAAAAGCGTCTGCCAAATACATAAATGTTGAAACGTTCCTCTGGGTTCATTGTATACGGAAGAAATTTCACCGGGGGCCAAAATCTCAAACACTCTGACTTTAATAGAGAGCCACTAAACAGCATTTTTAATAACTAATGCTTTTTTTGCCCCTCTCTTGGTGTACTATCCACAATGTAGGTCCTAAAATGAGCTCCAATGGCCAACACAATGAACACTATTAGAAGCAATTACTGTTGTTATGGAGCAGGTGTAAACGGTTGCTGTTTTGCCATCTACATAACCATGGCAGCCTCCCTCCACACCACACTTGAGTCTCAGCGGCAGGGCAGCTGAACCTTTAATTACCCAGGCAGCTATCACATGGATCCAGGGAGTGCAATAGGGTCCCTAGCCAGTGCATCATTCTCTATTTGAGTCAGTCCCTTAAGAGGGAGTTTGATATTGTGAAAAGCCTGTTTTGGGCCTTCAGCTTCCCGTGCCGACATAATGGCAACCACCTTACTCAAGCAGACAGATCCACTTTAGACTATGTTGTGGTGTAGTTACCGGTTATATAACAGAATTAGATTTGCCTACTGGTCCCTAGAGTTTGTATATGTGTGTGCATGTGTGCACTGCTGTGCTGACATAAAACCATCAGGAATAACGACGAGATAGACAGGGAGATACCCGCAGTGGGACAGCTGACGGGTGGAAAGTGAGAGAGTGCACAATTAGTGAGGTCAGCGCAAAGTGATGAGTAAAGGGGAAAGGATTCCTTGATGTAGCACCCTCAGCCACGTCACACAATCAAGCTGTACACTTTAGGATCTCACTATTACGTCACAGGCAAATTCCATTCTTCAAAGATAATGACACATATTGCAACTTTGAACAGATGCAAGTTAAAGTTTACTTTCATGCATTTAGCCAAGGCACACACTGACATTCTAATCAGTTCTTGCTTTCCCTGGGAATCGAACCCATGACCTTGGCATTGTAAGCACAACACTCTACTGTTTGAGGGTTACATTTCTAAAGTAATAAGGTCAAATACAAAGAGGCAATAAATGTCATATAGTACATACAGTAAAAACATGCATAATAATGACTGCCCAGTATAAATATTCAGATCATACAGCATATACTAACAAAGAATTTTGACCCAACAATTTTATAGTCAGTATTTTATTTGTATGTTATTGGTTGAGGTTCTGTTAATTGGGGTGATAAAATTGCTGAATTTTAACTTGTGGCAAATAGGTCTATTATCTCTGCACTTGTTATTCGGTGTAGAAAAATCCAAGAAATTACAAAAACACACACACACACACACACACACACACACACACACACACACACCCAAAACCCCATAACTTCATTCTTGTAAGAAGGGTCATGTACAATGCAGAATAGCATTGAGAATGCCCTTTGGGTCACATTTTATTTTATAGTGTCCTTGTTACACTTTACAGGTATTATAGAATTAGCAGTACAATTGTGCATAATTATATGCAACCAACCATAAACCTAACCCTAAAGTGAGTGTATTTTAATTAATATTGCTCAGTACTTGAACATATGTTTTCACTTTGTTTTGATGGTCCCTTTAAAACTTTCTGTTGACTATAAGTGATATTACACCTACATGTCTACTAACTCTCATTAGAGTCTTAAAAGGGTACAGCGTGGCCACTTCACTACTTCAGTGTTATTAGATATTTTTGTCATATCTTACTATGGTCTACTGAAGTATAATCACAAGCATTTCATACGCGTAAAAGGCTTTTATTATCCATTACAGTAAGATTATGCAAAAAGACAATATTTGCAGTGTTGACTTCTTTCTCAAGACCTCTGCAATTCCCACTGGCATGCTGTCAATCAAATTTTGAACCACATACGTCTGATGGCAGTCATTCTTGCATAATCAATGATTGGAGTTTGTCAGTGGGTTTTTGTTTGTCCACAAGTTCTCAACTCAGATCTGGGGAGGTTCTTTGTCATGGACCCAAAATTTCAATGCTTTTTCGATATGTCCTCAGTCACTTGCTTACTTACGTACCTTATTTGCCATATGCTCCATTATGCTGGAACATACATTGTTCGTCACCAGACTGTTGGTGGATGTTTTTTGGACCATGGCTGTGTTCTCAGGCAAAATTGTGAGTGAGCCCACTACATGGCTGAGAAACAAACCCACACATGAATGGTCTCAGGATACTTTACTGTTGGCACAGCACAGGGCTGAGGGTAGGGGCTACCTTTTTCTGGATGCCCCAAACAATCGGAAAGGGGATTCATCAGAGAAAATGACTTCACCCCAGTCCTCAGCAGTCCAATCCCTGTACCTTTTGCATAATAGCAGTCTGTCCCTGATGTTTCTCCTGGAGAGAATGGATTATTTGTTGCTCTTCTTGACACCAGGCCATTATCCCAAAGTCTTCCCCTTACTGTGCATGCAGATGCACTCACCTGCTGCCATTTCTGAGCAAGCTCTGCACTGGTGGTGCCCCAATCCCACAGCTGAATCAGCTTTAGGAGACGGTAGCGCTTGCTGGACTTTCTTGGGCTTCCCCGAAATCTATCTCCTTGAAGCCAGTAAAATATAGTCAGTTATTTATAGTCAGTAAAATGTCTGTTGGGGGACCATCATAATAGAGTTAGCAAATATTAAGCAGACAGTCTACTAATATACTACATAATTACCCTAAAAAGGGCAGTAAAGTGTAACCATCTTTTATATTCTAATTTCTGAAAGGAAGCAGTGGTTGCAAAACAATAAATAAACTAAAAATCATGCTTGCATAAATATATTTGAATTTCAAAGCAGCAAAAATCATCAAGATGAGTTTCACAAGTTTTGAATTTTTTTTTGAAGGTTTCTATGGACAGAATGTCAGTATAATATATGTAGTCTATACAATTATTTTTTAAATATCATATTCCCTATAAAAATCCACCATTGAGTCTTTATGATGTTCTGATCTCTAGACATCCATTAGGTCCCTCCCTTCAGTGCAAGTCTATGGGTTTTCATTTTTGATTTTGTACATTTATCATTTGCTAGATGAAAATTGCAAGTCTGATTGAAGAGTAATTTCAAAGCTCTCTAATGTCTGTAGCACATAATAGTCTAGCTCTCTCCCTAAGCTGCTATTAAATGAGTCCCCCAGTCCTTATTATTACTTATACAGATTTATTCAAATCTGTAACCCTAGACTACGAGCAGTAGAAAGTGACACTTGTCCAATAAAGAAACATTCAATAAACACTCTCTTCAGGTCAGGGAAGCGTACTTCTATAAGATACAACACTTCCATCTAGAGGAAACAACTTGCTGTATTACTATAGCAGGCCATGAACAACCATAATGTCTTATATACATATTTTTAATAATCAGTTTTATAAGAATGGATAAAAGTACAAAATAGAAAGACTATTTGGTCAAGAAGAGTGTCATCATAAATGTCATAAAATAAAGCTTTGAAACAGCTCTTTAGAAAAAAAATGCATCACGTAAAATCTTGATGTTTAAGGCAATCTTAATTTTCCACTGAACATTGATTTGATCAAGAGTAGTGCAATTTGTAACAAAATTGGACCCACAATAGGTTTAAAGAAAAATAAAATAAATGTGATGTCAGAATTAGTTAATTTAAGTATACATGAACTGTAGATCAACACAAAGCATTATACATAAAAGCACCCCATTTAGGCATTACCTAGATCAAAGCATCATACATGACAGGCTTTCTTAGGTGTATTGCGTGTAAATTTGAACAGGTTTGGAAAAAGTTTGATTATGTAACAACAAAAATAGAAAAAGTGTCTTGTGAAAAAGTGTGAAGGTGTACAAGTGTGCATAGTTCAAGAGCCTAAAATATCATAAAAAAACAATCATTTCTGTAACGTACTGTATAAGTGAACTCAGCATAACCCTTTCTGGGTCTGTATAAGGAATATTAAGGGCGTTTAGCTGAAGTCTCGGTCGGCCAAGATTAGCGGCGCCACAAGAGTCCAGAGGTACAGCGCCAGTCCAAGCCAACTCGAACAGATCTTCACCCATACAGATGGCATAGTGGTTTTCATGGCTGCATAGTCGGTTTCAGGCCTGAGAATGAAAAAAAAAAATCTATAATTTTTTTTAAAGGGAATAATTATCCCCATTTTTTTCAAAATAAACACAGACCTCAACATAAAAATGCCATGGCAATGTAGAGAGGAACAGTTTCTTTCCAAACGTTAAAACACAATTTACTGTATTTTCACCATAGAAACAATTACTGAGAATTGAAAACCGTTTAAAATTCATATGGAAAGGGAAAAATACTGGGCTGTCAAAGTTGAGACAGTTAGCCATTTTAGGATAATCTAGGCCAGGCATATTCAAATGGAAAAGCGAGACACAGTATCAACTTTAGCAACATTACTACAGATTAAAATTTGCAGTTCGTCAAAATAACAGAGCAGTTTACACCACAAGATTATTAATCAGCATGTAAAGAGCATTTCATAATAAAAAATGTTATAATTGAGAAAACGTCTCAGGTAACTATTGTAACCATAGTTCCCTGAGAGTAGGGAACGAGATGCTGCATCCCCTAGGGGTCGCTATTGGGAACACCTTCGGTGTGACAGGTGTCTGAAGCAAATTATCTAATCACGTCAATGAACTTGACAATGGCAGGCAGCTGCCTATGACGTCACCAAGGGTGCGGCTGCAGGTATAAAAGGAGCACACAAACAGTAAGTCATCCACTTCATATCTGAAGGGAGACATCAGCAGGAAGGCTCGAAGCATGGCAAAGGGACGCAGCATCTCGTTCCCTACTCTCAGGGAACTATGGTTACAATAGTAACCTGAGACGTTCCCTTTCGAAGGGAACTCAATGCTGCGTCCCTTAGGGGTCGCTTTGGGGAACGGAATACCAACGCCGCCATGCTGAAGGGCGTGACTGCACTTAATAGGTAAAACCAACAGTCAGAGACCCCCAGGGGAACTGTCCCGTGACCTGCAGTGACCCGGGTCGGGCTACTAGAGAACGGAGGCCTCAAGGAACTAGAGCCGAGGCCCAAGCACGCTCGATCTAGAGTCCAAGGGAGTGCAGGAGCCACTCCACTCAGGACTGAACCCGCAAAGCGGAAACCTAGAGCCGCAACTGCTAGGCCTACACGCTTAGGCGCTACTGAGCTCTAAGAGCGGCTGGGCTCACAGCCAGCACTTTGCAGCTGTTCCTCTAGAGAGGAACAGCACTCAACGCTTGAGGCACAGCAAGGGGGTTCAGAGGAACCACTTTCTTACAAGCGGAGCGGAGGCCAAAGTAGTCGGCCTGACAACGCTCATCAGCCAAGTCCAGTTCGGGAGTCAAGGGTGACTCCACTGCCCTCGCGCCGACCCAAGTCATTTGGGTTCAAGCAAGAACTGAGGTGCAGTACCGCTTCGCTCAGAAAAGTAGGGCCAACCTCCCGAAGGGTACACTCTCAAGATGAGAGGGCCGAAAAACTCCTGTACTTCAAGAGCGCAGCGGGGTCTCACAGGGCGGAGGCCTGATCTCCTTGGAGAGGCCTGACGACACCCCTACGCATCAGCTGACCAGAGGAGGCAAGAATACTTTACCTCGCCTACCACTCGCTAAAGGTCACCGAGCGGAGCTTCGTGAAGCGGAGGCCTCGACAGAGAATACTCTCGTAACGAGAGGAAGCCTACAACGCCACGGAGAGGAGGATAGCCATAGAGAGCGAAGAAGTTCCCTCTCAGACCACAGGTAGTGAGAAGGAGGCTTAAGAGAAGTCGACGACTCGCAGAAAGTGCCCGAGGGAGCATAGGGGAGCGGGAGCTCACCTGCAAGGGGACAACTCTCAGAGAGAGAGGAGCAAGCCGCTCACACCTACCCCTTTTCTTCAACTAGGCTCCTCAGGAGCTCAGACGTAAACACGACTTGAACACTCAGGGGCGACTAGAGGGGGCTCTGCTAGAGCCACTACCCCTAAACCAACTGAGTGGAGCTCCGGCGAGCAGGGAAGGCACACCGACCGGATTCTCAGGGCCCTCACACACTGCTCTATTGCTAGGGTCTAGTAAGCCAAGCACAGGAAACAGCAAGCAACAGTGCAGACCCTCCAAACCTGGAGGGCTGCCAAAGTTCACTCGTGAACAGGGACGGTGCACAGGACAATTATAGAGAAAAGGACAATAACCCTCCCGAGGGCTGTGTCAGCATGCTGTTATCACAGTGTACTCCAGGCCACTAGCGAGGAGACTCTGAGGGAGCCATACCCCAGCCACAGCTTGGGGGAGCAAAGAATACCGTGAGTTACAGAGCACACGGGAAGACCTTGCTCATCTCGCAAAGACCTAGCAGAATGAGCTCAGGAGCGAGGGTGTTAGCCAACATGCTCCTTCTTACGCCACAGGCGGGGCAAGGGGGCTCGACTTGAGTCGCCGACTCTAGCACAACCCTGTAGCCCAGGCGGAGCTCAGGGGAACGGAGGCCTCGCCGAAAGGCAGCGGACTCTATTAAGAGGAAGCCTGACAACGTTCCCTGCGCTTATGAAGCCCTAGGGTGAAGGCCAAACCTTACCAGCCTTACCAAACCAAGAGCGGAGACCTACAACTCCCCTCAGAGAGGAGGCCTGACGACGCTTATAGCGGGCTCCATGGAGCGGAGGCCTCAGTAAAGAGGACTCCCATATTGAGAGGAGGCCTACTACGCCCTCTACAGGTTTAGCTCAGGAGTGAAGGCCTCGGCCCAAACCCTCCTCTTTACACCGTAGGCTTAGAGGAGGGGGTCCCAATGGGGCCACCGAGGGGGTCCCAATGGGGCCACCGACTCTAGCTCAAATAGCCCAGGCGGAGCTCAGGGGAACAGAGGCCTCGCCGAAAGCGGGCAACTCTACTATTAAGAGGAGGCCTTCCAATGCTCCCTGCGCTGCAAAGCTCTGGGGTGAAGGCCAAGCGCAACGGCCTCACCACACTCGGAACCCACAAGGAGGCAAAAGGGGGCCCACACTTGGGAAAGCCAGCCGAGCGGAGCTAACGGGCGTCTACACAAGCAAGCACTAAGACTCCTGGACACCACGAGCGGAGGCCTACGACTCTACTTTAAGAGGAGGCCTGACAACACTCTGGGAGGCAAGCCGACGTAGCTTCGGCCACAGCTGCATCTAAGAAACCCCAACGGGTGCACAACGGAGCAGGGCCCCCAAAAAGGGGATAACTCTAAACGAGCGGAGGCCCACTAGTGCCAATCTAACTGCAGCATGGTTGGCCCAGGGAGCAAGGCTCAACGCTCTCAATGCGAGAGGAAGCAGCGCGCTATACTCCAGGGAATTTGTGAGGGCTTCTGGCTAGGAAGACCCAGAGCCTGCAACGCCACGCAGACGCACCGCGGAACGAGGCCCCTTTCCTTTACCGGGCGAAGCCAGACTGTCCGCTGTCGTTGGGCGACCTCAGGCGGGCGGAGCTCACTCAGCACCCAAGCCCGGCATACCCCCTCAAACAGGTTGAGCTCAGGCTACGTCTCTCCTCGGAGAGGGGCCCTGACGACGCTCCAGGAAGTATGCAGGTGCACCTCAACCACATCTGCTGCTATGGCAACCAGGCCAAACAGGGGCGCTGGGTGCATGAGGGAGAACTAAGGTGACAGAAGGCATCCCACGGGACGTCTGCCAAACCACCTGACTACGACCTCTACGGGAGCAAGTCCTCCAAAAAGGGAACAGCTCTAACAAGCAGAGGCCCACCCAGTTCTCGTAAAACTGCTGCATGGCCGGCTCAGAGCGGTGGCCTAACAACTCTAAAGCAAGAGGAGGCCGAGTACTATGCTCTGAACATATGCAAGGGCTTCTCGCTAGGAAAGACCCAGGGCCTACAATGCCGCGCAGGTGCACCGCAGTGTGGGGCCTACCCAAGAAACAATTTTCTACTATGCAAAGGCTGAACACCGCTCGCCGTTGCTAGGCAACCTCAGGTGGGCAGAGCTCACTCAATCCGACCCGGCTAATTCCGTTCGAAGAAACAACCCCGCTCCATGAGAGGAGATCACTCCTAGCAACAGGCTCTAGGCAGCAGGACCGAAACCGCGAGCCTGAACAGTCTCCTCGAAGACTGTCAGACAGGATTGGCAACTACACAGTCGGCGCGCTCGGGAAGTCATAACTGCCGGAAGCTCGTCATACGCGGCACAGGTAGGCTGTGAGTGGGTCCATCATAACACACATCTCGCATGTATCATCAAGTGCCCGAAACGCAGACACGGATGAATACAACGAACGTGGTTTCCTTGCTGACCAACGTGACAGACAATCGCTTAGACAAGCTGTCTCCCTGAAAATATGAAGAGGATGACTTACTGTTTGTGTGCTCCTTTTATACCTGCAGCCGCACCCGTGGTGACGTCATAGGCAGCTGCCAGCCATTGTCAAGTTCATTGACGTGATTAGATAATTTGCTTCAGACACCTGTCACACCGAAGGTGTTCCCCATAACGACCCCTAGGGGACGCAGCATTGAGTTCCCTTCGAAAGGGAACTTATAATTTGCCTTTTAGTCTTTGGCTCAGCTTTACGCTCGTAATAAGGGCGTTTTGATATTGTACATTGTTTGTTTGTTTTTAGAAGACACTTATTTCAAACTAAATATAAAAATGGCCAGACATAAAAAGGAAAACCATATCTGAATCATATAAAAACCATACCTGAACCATATCTTCATATCTAAATGGGCTCAATTGATGAAAAAAATATTTTTTATAATATAATTTTTATCTGAAAAAAAACTAAGATGCTACTGTCCAATATCCGAGAAGCGACCTCTTGGATCTTGAAGTAAATACCCCTGCTCTAGACACTTACTGATACCAGTTGGTCAAGGTCATCATGATGTAGAGGGAGGCAAGGAAGAGAGAGAAATGGAAAAACGAGTAGCTGTATGTGACACCATCTTCTTCGTTGTCCACAGCTCGTCTCACGCCATCCTCAGAGACGCCTTGGCCGTCATCAATGTTCGCCAGCCTCTGAACTTCCTCTGTCTGCATGAGCTTATTCACCTGGCTGTTGTTTGAGGAACGAATGCTAGAAAACATAACAAATATGGCTTGGTTAGACATCTTACAAAAAAATAAAAGAATGAGCTTTATTCTCCAAGTGTGTGCAAACATAGGGAATTGTGATTTTTCAGAAGCTCTTGATACATACATACATGACATGAGAACAGAAAGAACATTTAAATAAGATTAAGGGAAAAAAAAGACAATAATAATAACAACAATAATCAGGTGCCCAGTAACCTGAATGACTCAATTGCTGCCACAGTGCAGTTCATGATGCTGAGTTGGGGGAGTGCTGGAGGGTTTCTCCTAAAGTTCACCCTCATCTCCACAGATAAGTGTTTTCAGCTCCAGGTTGTTATGACTGCACCAGACAGCCAGCTCAACCTCTTGACTGTAACCTTCATCACCGTAGAGGGAGAAGAGCAGTGGGCAGAGAACACAACCCTGAGGAACGCAAGTGCTGATAATGAGGGTCCTAGATGCGAGTTTTCCCAGCCTCACTAGCTGCTGCCTGATCCACTGGCAGATGGAGTAGAGTGCTCCGTACAGTTACAGATTGCTCTGTCAGTTTATTCAGCAGGGATCACGGTTTTGAAAGCGGAACTGAAGCTGAAACAGGATCATTGCATAAGTTCCTGTTTTTTCCAGATGTTGCAGGATGTAGTGCAGTCCCATGTTGACTGAATCACCTATAGTCTTGTTTGCTTCATAAGAAAACTGCAGGGGGTCCAGTGATGTCCTTCAGGTGGACCAAAACCAAACTCTCAAGTGACTTCAGACTTGTTGCTTTGACATATGTGATCATGAAGTCATTTTTTGTTTCTTAGGCACAGGGTTGATGGTACGCTTTGAAGCAGGAGAGAACTTCACACAGCTCTAGCGATCTGTTGAACATCAGTTTTAAGATGGATGGACAGGTTTGAGACAGGCTGGTGACACCATCTGGGCCTTTGGCTTTCCTTATCTTCTGTTTTCTGAAGATCCTTATCACAGATCTCAACTGCAAACTGAGAAGTAGGGTGGGGGGAAAGGAGGTGATGGTCAAAGCAGTTGTGGGGTGTGAAACCAGCCTTTTCAAATCTGCAGTAAAACACATTCAGATTGTTGGCCAGGCGTTGTATCTTCATAGTGCGGGTGATGGTGTCTTATAGCTGGTGCTGACTAGGATTAGCAGTTTCTGCCTGTAGGCTGGAAGATGATGAACCAAACAGTGATCAGAGAGTCCCAAAGCGGCTCGGGTGACAGAGTGATACGCATCCTTTAAAACAGTATAGCAATGGTCTAGTATGTTGCTGTCCCTGGTGGGGCATATTATTTGATGTCTGTATTTAGGCAGTTTGCTTTATTAATAACAAAAGAGTCAGAGTAACTTTACTGATGCATGTTGCACAGCCACGCTCAGACACACATCAGGAGAGATGCAAAAGAAAAAGACTTTGCAGAGTTCAAAACCTCAAAAACAGTCATCCACAACACCATCTTGGAATGAAAAGAAAAACTGAAAAGGATCCTGAAAAATCATGTTCATTATAACATTAAGCAGCATATCAGTTTTTATCATTGATAAATTGCACCAAATCAGCATATTTAAATGATTTCTGAAAAATCATGTGACGCTGTGACACCGGTCACACTGGAGTAACGGCTGCTGAAAACATTATACAAATATTTTAAATTACCGTATTTATTAGAGTATAACGCGCAAAATTTTCTACCAAAAAAATAAATCAAAGTTAGGGATGCGCGTTATGCACGAGGGCTGGGCTGGGGTGGGATGGGGTTTGCTTTGACGGCCGGTCCTTTGAGGGCGCCGGAGAATTGTGAGTTCGCGCTGCGCATTTTACAGGCTGTTTAAGTAGCAATATATGCATAAAATAAAAGGCAGACTCGTGAGTGCAATTCAGCAACTGTATTCAAACATAGACCGCGGCAACAACCGCAACATAGCCCAAAGCAATCGATTGCCGACTGCATGATACATTACATCCCGTAACACAGGCTGCAGCCTCTCACTGTACGTGAGGGCGAAGAAAAAAAAAAACGTCCCCTCGCTGCTTCATTTCCTCACCCACACGTTACGGAGAAGACAGGCATTGTGTGTTTTTTGTGAAGACAGGCATCAGCATCAGCTGGGACACTGATGAAAAATTAACTCCAGAAGAATGGGAGCAACTCTTTAGTGTCTCTGATGAGGAATCTGACGTCGAAGGATTTTAAATAAATATTTATACCGGTAATTCTCTTTCGGTATTGTGTTCATTAGTTTATGTTGTCAATAAATATATGTTATATAAGTTATACAAGTATATGTTATACAGTTTTTTATCATGGCTGCACGTGTTCAACAACTTTTTTTGTCAATTACAATGCTTGGTGTGAAACAAAATTTTATACCGATTTTTAATTGAAAATTAGGGGTGCGCGTAATACACGTGTGCGCGATATACTCGAATAAATACGGTATATTAAAAAAGAAAAGGTACTTTATATAATGTAACTGTAATATCGGTCAAATAAATGCAGTCTTGGTGAGTATGAGAGATAAGCAGTACTGAAAAATAAACTAATATTTTGAATATAGCAATGATTTTAATGTCCTTTTAATTTGGTCATTATATGTCTAACAAATCCTGTTAGTAGACAAGTAATGAGGATGAAGATGATTTCATGCTTTGTTTATAATTTATTTACAAATGCACCATTACAGATATTTATTTGAATACAATCAAAAGGTTAAAAAAAATTGAAATATTTTATATTAGATGTACTGCTCAGCAACACTGGTATTCATTTAACTAATGATATTAAACAGTTATTGTCTGTTGCTAGCAGTGGTAAGAATGATGGTTATAAGCTCACCTGGCATACAGTGTGCACAGGAGGAAGATGACCAAACCCACAATGCTCTGAGCATCCCACCACTGTGTATGGATACCGGGGGCACTGGTGGGAGTGGGTGCTGTCGGCCCACTATTGACTAGACTCAACAGACTGGGGTTGCACTTACGATCTGTGCACAGGGAGAAAAAGTGTTGCATCATAAGTGTTTATTTATGAGGAAACAATAACATACAAAAATACACTCAAATAGATACGGATTCTGTTATTAATTTTTCACATGCTAACTGCGCTATAATGCAGTGAATTCTGATTAATAAATGGGACAGTAACACAGAATTGTCATATTGTGCTCCATAGTTAAAAAGCTCCTTTAAAGTTTAATTTCACATTATATTTTTGTTTATATTATATTTTTTTAATTTGCCCTAAAAAAAATTTATATTAGATGTACTGCTCAGTGCTAAATTTTCACTGTGTCTTTAATAAACTCTGACAGCAGCTTTATAACGTCAAAAGAGGGTTAGAGTATAGTAAATCTGGCCCCAAAACTGTTACAATAGATTTCAATTTGATACTTTGAAATAAAATACTTTGAAATAAAAACAATACTTTGAAATAAAAACAGTTCTTTTGAACATTAATAATCATAGAACCCTGAAAAATAATGCATTACAGTTTCGACAAACATATTCAGCCACACAACTGGATTTAACATTGATAATATGAAATGTGTTTTGAGCAGCAGCATATTAGAATGATGTGACACTGAAGACAGCCGTAATAATGCTGAAAATGCAGCCGTTATCACAAGAATAAGAACTTATTAAAAGACCACATTTTAAATTATATTAAAATAGAAAACATATTTTTTTTATTTACCAATCCCAAACTTTTGAATGAAAATGTACATAAAATTAGTTTCTGCAAACAATCACTGAAATAAGTGTTATGAGAAATGTCTCATATGTCACCGAGATGGCCTATTAGTCTCACTCTTTCTCTTTGCTTATTCATTCTGCACATTTTGGAGGGGGAGGTTTTAAAGAGAGAGTGTGTAGTTGAAGTTAAGCAAGTGATGGAAATTAGCAAAACAGCAGAAACATATTACGCAAATGAATGCAAGAATATACAAAATATATTAGACAAATCAGTTGTCACTCCTACTCCTATTCCTGTCCACTATCAGTTTAAAAGTCATGAAAAGTCTTTATTGTATAATGTACATTCGTATACTACACACTTACACCTGTATTATTTACTGTACATACTGTATTTATATAAATTTCTCCTCACTATTTATACACCACACATAAATGTATATAGTATATTGTATCTACTGTACTATTGTATATATTGGAGTTACTGCATAGAAATATACTATAAATCTACTGTAGACTCTGTACAATCTCTCCATCGTTCTCCCTTCACCGCCCTTAAAACAAACTTTCGGTCAGGCATCAAAGCATTTCACTACATGTTGTACTGTGTACGATTTGTATGTGACAAATAAAACTTTAACTTATTTCCGGGGCCAAGCCGCCACCCGTTTCAATTGAGAATCTCAACAGCTGTTTATCTGCATTATTTATTCTTATTACACATTTAAGGTAAGCTTTTACAACCGCTCAATGTAAATTAGTATCTGGACTCCCGGCACTCCAGACACCAATATTTTCACAATACATATAATATGAATAAAATACATATGTTATTTTGAGAGTGACGATAACGTTTAGGAATATGATTTTTTCAGCACAGCATGAGTGTATATTACTACCGTTTGTTGTTTGGTTTTGGCATGACAAAGCATTTGAACTCAGAAACAGTGACATGACGACAGACTTCAAACAGATATTGTACCATCCATATAAAGACCAAAAACAAACGTCACAGCTAGTTAAACATCATTTACTTTAACTTATGCAACTCACATAGACCATAGTTCTATTAAATGTTTAAGCAAAAATATATAAATCAAAAACCCAAATGTTTGCATCGGATTTACTCTGATTTCACTGACATTAAGATGTAAATCAAAATGTCTTAGCTTTTTAATGCACATATAAACATACACATATATGTTTCTGAAACTTTCTTTTAAAAAGAAGGGTCAACATACAGAAGGAAATAAATTGCTAATTCAGTCCAAACATCTATTAAAATCAACAAAACAAAAAGAATATTAAAGAGGTTCATTTTGGTATGGACATGTAATCTGGTTGTGAGACTTACTGGGATTGTTGCTCATAGCAGACCAAGTAAGATACATGGTGTAAAGAGAGATGAGAGACGGCTGGAGCAGACCAGAGCTTGGCTGAGATTCCTGTAACACATAAACGATGCAAATGTTAACATTTTGACAGATATAGTCTAGTTACATATTTTACTATGGTTAAAAGCATTCAGAACATGTTTTGTTGCATGCAAAAATACTCCCTAATGACACACTGATACAGGGAATTGTGAAATCGACAGCGGACCGGAGAAATTGTTGAGAGAGGGCGACAGCAGCGAAAAGTTGAGAAATTATCAACTTCATGCAAATAAGCAGCATAAAACTCCAGGTGGCAGCAAATATCTTTGAGGTTCAGGAAGTGATGTCCGTTTTAAACTTTTAAAAAATATGCAGACTATGCTGGTGTTTCTGTTGGATTTAGTACCTAAAAATGATTGTTTACACGTTGGATTATACCAGTGCTTCTCAATTATCTTCTGTCACGCCCCCCCCCCCCCCCCCCCAGGAAGAGGTAAACATTTCGCAACGTTTGCATCTTACCAACATTAATAAAGTGAATGTAAGATCATAATATTGGCTGTTTGTTTTGGGTTGAAACACTGTTCAAAAACACCCCAAAAGTGGAACAGCTTTAACATTTTGATGTATTCCTGGCAATGCAGTGGCCACACCCTTTCTGATAAAAGAAAGAGAGAAAAACAAGACAACAAATCAGCACAAATGGATCCAATGATTGACCTGCACTTTTGGAAGGATGGCCACCACAGACACGGCAATACAAAAGATGAGGTTGAGGCTGATGAAGACTTTGTGTTCTGTGCAGTCATCCGGCTGGGTGTAGAATACATAGAATAAAACCACGGCAGCAAAGGCACAGATATAGTGCACCAATGTGAAAGATAGCAGGGCTGTGGAGAAAACACACATCTGTCAATATTCACATGTCCGGGGTTCTCTGAAGCGGAAGTCATCATAGTTGGCTAAACTTCAATTTTGGTGAAAGGAAACTTTTTTTTTTTTTTTGCATTCAGATTTACTCAAATACCAAAACACATAAATGATAATAGCATTTCTGACTTATCAAAACTGGATTTTTTTTTTATTTTAGTCCTGTCTGAAGGTGCCATCTCAGTAATCATTATAGACAATGTCAGTAATGCGAGCCAAATTGCAAAAAAAAAAAAACTGCTTAGACTACTACGCATTTCAAAATCAGTTTCAGGTAAGAATAAGATTCAGGTCTAGATTTCACTGCTCACTTATGTGGGTTTATTATAAACAGCAATTTTTACTTCAACAGGGTTTTAATAACAAATTAAAATTACATTAACAAATAATAAATTAAAAGACACAAGAACAGCACATGACCTTCTGTAACGTCCACATCTAGAAAAAACACATTCCCACCTCTGTAATAAACACAGAGATGTTAGTCCCGTCTGAATCGGTACATTAAATCAGACGTTGAGTGATAAAAAAAACAAAACAATTGTGACTCAAACATTGCTTATAAAACTAGTCCCGTCCCAATAGGGCTATAGTCAGTGAAAAAAGTTTATTGCTTCTCAATGCTGCAGGTGGTTAGGACAGAGGCTTAGATTAAAATAGCAAAGATAGCTTTGAAAGCTTGTGACTCATTTCACCTGCTTACAGATTTTGCCCTTATTTTCATAGCTTAGTCATTCAGAAACAATGTTGCTGAACATACCTGCAAACCAGCATTTACGGTTCCCGTTCTCTGCATTCTCCACCCAATTTTGGTTCCAGGTGTGAGCAAAATCCACCAGGAGAATGAGCTGAATCAGAATAAAGACGAAGGACCCAACCACACCAAAGTAGTACCACACTGCAATGGACAAAATTGAGGTTTTACATCCATTCCTTTTGACCCAATGAACTGGCATGACAACTTGATATGACCTATTTTATAGAGATTGCACTCACAAAGAGCACTTTTATTTAAAGAAATACTTTACAGCTAAGGATAACTAGAAGACTTTTTAAAGGGGTCATAAGTTGAGAAATAAAATGTTGTCATTGTACTATAAACATATCCTGTAAGTTTCAGAATTAAAAACTTCCTTGTTAGTTGGGGGAAAAAACAGCTTTAATTGATACAAGGGTGCCAAAATAACTTGTTTTGGAGTTTTTTCACAGTAATATATAACAGTGCCACGAGTGACCACCTCTGCAGAAGATCAACGCCTAACTTGTACATAATTGCCTCTTTAGCTCTTCCACCAAATCACACTTGTCATGTAGTAGTAAATGCAAGACGCAAACACAGGATTACTCAAGCAGCAAAACAATAGAGGACTACAAGATGTTTTGAAGTGCCAAGTTGTGGAAAAACAGTCTTCTCATTGCCATCCTGGTGATCCTAATATAGTGCAAGTCCCCAAGTTCTGTTGTTTATGCTGCTATTTGCACTTGTAAAATCCAATATAGTCAATATTTCAAATCATCGCATAGGCACCTCAAGTGCACACACAACATACCAGGTTTTGCAAACTTGATATTGCAGCCTGTTCAATAACAAAATGAAATAGCCAATTCAAACATACAAAAAGTTACACTGCTCAATTTAAATAGTCTGCAGTACAACCTTTGGACAACTTTGGTATTATACCGAGCACATTTCTGCGCATGTAAAAGACGTTTTTTACATGGATACTGAACGATGAGTGAGATACAAATCCTAGTTTTCATAATAAATAATAGTTTAGCATCCAAATACATAGCAAATTTGGAAACATCTGGATTTATGCCAAATAATAAAGCTAGGCAATGTTAGAGCAACACACTTTACAGTTTCACTTGACGTTTATATGTCTACTTTTATTTTCATTCTTTTTCCTTTTCTGAATACCGACATTTTGAATAAAATCTGTTTATTGCTTAAATATTGCTTACTGTACCTTTAATTATGAGCATCCCTACCGTCAGATATAACTGTGGTAATGCCAAGTACTCCTGGACTTCTAAAGTGTCAGTGTTTTTCAACCTTTTTTGAGCCAAGGCACATTTTTTCATTAAAAAAACAAAACAATAATAAACAAAAATAATTCACAAGGTACACCACCATGTTAAATGAAACTCTGTAGCCTATATTAACAATATACAGTCATTCTTATCAAAGTGTCTTGAATGGGAATCAAATAAACACAAAGAAAAGTATTTTATGATTAATTAGTTTAAAAAAAATCTTGACCAATTAGGTGAAATTGAATAATTTTCCACAGCACATTAGTCTTAGACTAGTCAAGGAGTCGGTTGCAAAATTTCCATTTGTATGTTTATGAAATTATTTGTTGTGCTAATCCCTAATAACTTATTTCTAAATTAGCCATTTGATGTACAGACCTTGAAAACATTATAAGTGTACTTTTTAAGTAGATTTTTTTTTATTCAAGATTTTTAAATCAAAGATTTATGATTATAAATTACCATACATAGACACAGGGGTATCTATCAGGCATAAATATAAAATGCTTAAATTCCCAACTGTTTTACATGAGAAACTGAACTATGGGAGCACTATAAAACAAAATAGGCAGCCGTGAATGTCAACAAAGAATGATTTATCCTTAATAGACACACAAAGACAACACTGGTCTTTTAATATAACTTGTATTTAGAAAAATATTTGTGAAAATTACCATAACATCAAATATATTAAAAACAGCAGCAACATTTTCATGTAATTACTGAACTATTAGGCATATTTTCTTATTACAAACTTACCTGTGTTGAAAGCTCCATCTGGAATGAAGAACGCTCCCACAGTAATAGCAACAAGAATCAAGAACTTGAAGAACCAGAAGCTGAAAAAAATAGTCACATGTGCATGGGACATTATGTAATGCTTCCTAGAACAAAACTATTGTGCAAAAATACATTTTCCATTAATTGAAAAACTCCTCTTTCAACAGCAGAGGGCAACACTTGTTATTGAAAAGATTTATTTTATTTTATGAGAATGCCAACTGGAACAGCAAATATACCCGTTTTGAATTGCAGCACGTGGATCCTTGCTGCTTCTCACACGGATCATGATGATGGAGAAGAGGAAGAAGAAACAGGCCATGGCAAAGCACATTCTGTAGACCGACTTATAGCCAACAATGATCTCACAGTTCACCTTCCCTTCAATTCCAGGTATAGAAGACCCTCCTTCACAAAAACCAGGAATCTGTTGATAAATTCACCAAAAAACGTTTTACACAGGGAACAAAGAAAATACTACTTCAGTCACATCCTGGACGTCTTTTGAACATCTTACTAACATAACAAAAATAATGTACATAATAATGTACATTAATGTATAATATAATAATGTGATAATGTATAACCAACAAAATAGTAGGCTACTAAACCATTGCACAAACAAGAGAAGGCAAACAACCAGCCAGAGAACATTTTGATGTTTGAAAAAAATATATGATTCACTTTCTTTTAATAAACATATGAAAACATAAACAGATTTTTATTTCAGTTTAAATGAATAAATCTCAGTCTTAAAATGCCCCCAAATCTTAATTTCATGAGGCAAATAACTGCTTTTTACTAGAAAACATTTCTGTCACTGGTCTATATCTTCACATTCTTCATTTTTCTTTTTAAGATTGGAAAGCACAAAGAGGAAATGGGATTATCAAGCCAGATTCAAACTTGCATCCTCGACCAGCGGTCTGTGTACCTTCTTCAGCTGTGTCTCCATGCCTGGCAGGATCATGATGATGGACACTATAGTGCCCAGCAGCAGAAAAAACGAGAAGGCCAGACGAGTCACAGTGGAGTTGTATGAAGAAGGGCAACATCCTGATAAAAGACAGGGCGCGGAGCCGCACAGACAGGACGCCTAAAGGACAAGAAAACTCACTCAACACAGCAAATACAAGCGTTTCCCTGTCATAGGGGAAACAACCTACAATATGTCAACTATATGAGTAGATCAGGCCTGTATGTTAAACATTTATGTTAAAGTGTACAGGTAAAATGGAAATGTTTAGTTTGAAAAGGAAAGTGCAAAATCAAATGCTCGTGAGGAAAAGTTAAAATGGTTTATAAAGTTTTCAGAAAACGTAAAAATGGCTGTATAGGTAGATATTGTTAGCAATGTTCATCTATCCAGGCATTTCTGTTATGTTTTCTCAAAACTTTATAGGTTATATACGTAAACAAAACGAGGAAACAGCCTCTAAAATTCCTCTATGAACAAGACAGTTTCAAATGTTTGGAAAATGGTTTGCTGTCTTTACCGGTTTGACGTTTGCCAACATAAAGTGAGAAAAAAGTATTCCCTTTTAAACAATATTTTGGACTTACGCAGCTCGCCAGCGAACACAAGGCCATACACGCACCCATGATGACGGAGGGAAAACCGAAACTAACGCAAAAACACGGAAGTCAATCTTTCTAACTCATTCTGGTTACTTATAAAATAACTCTTAAAAAAAAGGTTAGCAATGATTGGCTGGGAGACACAGCACAAAACTATTAGACCAATCAGGCGACGATACAAATAAAATCGCTGAAGTAACAAACCAATCGGTAAACAAACCAAACATTACGTTTGTATTCATATTTTTGTATATGAAAGCAACCACTGATATCAGCCAAAATCCCATAATATTTGTGAATTAATCCCATAACGGAGTGTGAGTGTGATCACTGAAAATATAAAAACTTATATGTACTTATAATACATAAAAATGCATATGATATCATTTATACAGTGCCAAATTATACTGCATTCAGATGTATACATTTGAATAGAATAAGATGAGTAATGTAATAGTTTTAGCTCATGCTCCTCGTTTCTCAGCAGGTTTAATTAATTTGTATCTAAATTAAAAAAGGTAAATATAGTTTCGTTGCAAACTTATGCCTAAACTACAATTGAATATGATTTTGTACCAGTTGGTCATGTTTTTAATAGTTTGCATGTTTTGTGCTGTCGTCCCTGTGGAATTAAAGCATCTGCACCTTCTGTCACACATGGGCTCTGTCAGTTAACCCCAGAAAGACTTAAATAGTGATACTGTGTTTGAGAAAAACAGACTCAAGGACCAACAACAAAACTTAAAATTAGACAATGTCTCACTCAAAACTGCACATAGAGTTTTAACATTAAAATCTGGCTAAAAATAATTTAAGTGATTATACAACCCATCAGATTCAAAAACAAACTAAACCAAAAGTTAGTACAAATACTAGAACAAATGAGCATAGAGACTCTGCAGGCGAAATTTTGCTAAATACTACGAGTATAAAACAAATTTTCAAGTAATGCCTATATAGCAGAAATGCACACTAATATTTAAAAATAAAAAAGAACCATTAAATTCCATGGCCATGACCTCACATCACAAAGCCATAAGATTCCAAGAGCTGACCCCAAACAGAAGCCCCCTCAGCCATTTTACAACCCCAAACATGTTCAGCTAAACCCCAGAACAAACCACCAATCAGAGCAAATCATGTTAAACACTGGACAGAAGCAACAGTTAACAAAATTAATTAAAATGTTATCTGTTCTTATAGAGAATATAAATGGTCTGAATACATGTGCACAGTAAATGATTCTAAACTAAGAAAAGTCCTGACAACGACTCAGCAAACACAACCTCACCAAAGACAAGCAGACAGAAAGAAGTTGAATTGAAACTGCACTTTTTAACTTTTTTACTATACAAATAAAATTTCAAAATACAGTATTATTATATTTCACCCCATGACACAACCCATGAAAAAGATTGCAACAAAGATGCCAAAAAAGAACAATCTCAAGGAGAAACCTCAGCAGGCTCAAAGCTGGTAGGCCTGGCCTGGCCTTGCTGCCAGAATTGAGAAGTCCTGTCACAGTGAAACATAATCCCAGACCAGACAGTAACATCAACATTGCAAACACACATTTGGAATAAAACAAATCATTGTGTAGGGTAATAAAACAAGTCATTGTATTCAGTTTTGTCTTTCCTTTTTGTTGTTATTTTCTCAATCTTCATTTTATTCAATTGTGTATTTATAAATATGTGCAAATATGTATGTCTGTATTGTAATGTTACAATTATTTTAATGTAACTTTTTTAAACATGATATTAAACGTAACGTTGTGATGTAAAATGTGTTACAACATGAAAAAAAATGTGTGGTTTCGGTTTAGTGTTAGAGGATAGAATATATAGTTTGTTCAGAATAAAAATAACTATGGAATATCCAAATTTCTAAATAAAGCAAGAAAACCAGATGTGTGTGTGTGTGTGTGTGTGTGTGTGTGTGTGTGTGTGTGTGTGTGTGTGTGTGTGTGTGTGTGTGTGTGTGTGTGTGTGTGTGTGTGTGTGTGTGTGTGTGTGTGTGTGTGTGTGTGTGTGTTTTCATAAACCATTAAACTTATGGTTTGATAAAAATACATATTAAGAGTTTTATTATTTTGCTTTAAAGTTTAAGCAGCCCCTTTATTTTAATTTTAACATTATAAAATGCATTTATTATTATATTATTATATTTTCGAGTTTGTTTTGATCAAAAGAGCCAACCTACACAGTTACGAGGGGCTTTACATCCATCTGAATGATTTTAAAATGAAAGCGATGTCTGTCGCCCTCATGCGGCTCTGAAAGGAAACCACTTCTCACCAGCTAATTCATGTGTATTAAATAATCATTTAATGGCCAGTGAGCAAAGTTTCAATGAGGCAAAATAAAGAGAGTATAAGGAATAGAGGAATTCAAAGCTGAAATAGGATCACATATTTCTGAAGACTGAAACATTGCATTTGCAGTGTGCAGTGCACAAATATTCATTTGTGTAGTTGTCACAAATTATTGATTGCATGTGTCCCAAAACAGCCATAAATTGATCATATTACATGAGATTTAATGCTGACAAATATGTTTGGCCCACTGCACAAATTAATCCTCCATCTTTAAGCATTTTTAATAATAAAAAAATGTTTTATTGAGTGTTTGTTAAAAGAATGTCTAAATAATCGTACAGTGTAATAATATTTTGAATAGCAATATTTATGCCATCCTTATTATACATTTTGAGCCTCACAAAGATTCATAAATAAAACAGGTGGAATAAATATTTTTTTAAAAACTTGTGTTGTATTGTATGTGTTGGTATACCATTAATATATATTTAACACACACACACACACACACAGACACACACACACACATAAAAAGACATCTGTCATCATTAGATACTGTTTTAATGTTTAACATTTTTGAGAATCATCTGCTCATGTGAATTTCAAAAGATTTAGGACATGATACTTTATAAAGTTGAGAAACTCGCCTGCTCACTTTGTGGCAAGAATGGAGTTGCATTATCAACTGTTTCCAGAGTTTTATCTTTTGTAGATTATGGAACGGATCTCGTAAAAGGAAAGCGGAGGGAGGAGGTGAGTGTGTGCATGAAGTTAGTACTTGTGCATCAGTAACACCCACCGACAACAAGGCGGAGAACCATCCTCGTTCTAATGAGATATCTGTGGGTATCAGTTAGGGAGGTGAGCAGCAGATAAAGGAAAGAGTGGGAGAGAAAACAAAGAGGAAGAGGCAGAAAAAGAAGCTTCAGAGGTTTGCTTATTTTTTCTCTGGGTTTTCTCCCCCAAACCCACCAAAGCTCATGGAGGGCAGGTGGAGCAGTGTGAGGACCAGGACACTGATGCCGCACCATCAAGAAAATGTACTGAGGTTAAATCATGGCTTGAGCTCTGTACATCCAAAAAGTTGTAAATTAAATACACACAATTAAACAAAAAAAGCCCTCAAATCACATTATTCTGCAAAAAAATGATATATGCTTTAATTAGAATATGAATATCAATAGTTTGATGAAGTGAAGGTTTTCCAAATTTCAAGTTGTCAAAATTAGGCTACCCCTAAATGATGAATTAATATGAATCTGACATATTTAATATTGTTTTATTTATTATTCCTCTCTTTAGATTTCTGAACAAGACATTTTCTGCACTGTGGAGGACAATAATCATCAGGAGCCTCCATCCAGTGGTCCTGAAGAAGACAGTCCAGTCGGTTTGTCAGCAGGTGTGAGTGCATCACATCTGCTGAGACAGCTATACTTTGATGAGATCACGAGAATTGAGGCTGAGATTAATATCAAAATATTACAAATACATGTGTTGCCCGTAGTCCTGTCTGGTGTGTCAATTCCGTTTCACTTCTGGGTCCCTTCTGTGCCCTTCCTGCACCTGTCATGTTCATCACTGTCCTTGTTAGTATCGTCAGGTGTTCCCTATCTCCTCTTGTTATAAAAACCCTCCTGTGTTCTCATGTGTTTGTTGGTTGTTGACGTTTCTTGTTGGAGCTATGTCTAGAAGTGTGTGGATGTCTTGCTATGCTCTGTGTCTCCAAGTTCCTGTAGGTTATTACAGAAGTGTGCCGTTTTTTGTTTGTATTTCAAGTCTTTAGTTTTTTAGTTTTGCAATAAAGAGAGGTTCCAATTGAAACCTGTGCTCCCTCGTTTTCTCTCCGCATTGCACATGTTCCAATGTGTAACATGCTGTTCTTAATGTATTATTTTAGCGGTAAATGTATAACTAAAAGTGTACATTGAACATGATGCAGGTGTAAATGTTGTAACCATTTTTACATCTTAATTTTTAATCACCATTTAGCTATTTATTGCAGTTTAAGTAATAAAAAATAACTAGAATTATGCTTTGACACATCACATTTGCATGCTCAAAGTCTAGTGTGACCATGACTTTAGAGGAGTCTAAGATAAAAATAATCAGACATCTCTCCCATCTTTTTGTACAGAATGCTGCTGTTTTATTCGGGGTTACCTGAAGATCGACACAGAGCAGAGGCTTCACAGAGAGGAGATGCTATTCCATGACTGGTTCAAGATACTGAGTCTAAGACAAGCCAAATTATTGTTTATTATTATTGTATATTGTAACAAATATATTACTGAATATATATATTGGCATTGGGTTTTTGTTTATTTTGTTGTTGGTTTTTTGTTGGATTGGTTTGATACTTTAAATATGGACACTAGCTTCCTTACGTTACCTTTCAACACCTGCTGCAGCTATTATATAGTCAATCCTCTTATACTGAGGTTGGTGGTGGTGGTGTAATGGTGTATCAATTGTGACATTTGTGGGTCTGTTTAATAATTAGGTAGATGATCAAATCAAAAAGTTACACAGTTCCTTGCACAACACTCTTTACAAGGATGAACATACCTTAGTTTTTACCATAGTTTGTAAACTAACATTTTGAGATCTGATGTTTGAATCCAGGGCTCACTGGGGCAAGGGTTGGTCAGACAGCACAGGAACTAACACTGGCCAGGCCTTACCCTGAAGTGGTCTTGCCTATTAAATTTGCATGTATCTCTCTGGTTTGCTATAATCGCCAGTAGAAGGTAAGGTGAGGGATACTCTCACATTGGAGGCTTCTTAGATGCATTTGTTCCATAACAAAGATAATAGGTTAAGAGAAACATTTTTTATTAAAAGATATTAAAATTTCAGTTAAAGAATTTCAGTTAATCTATTAAAAGCATGCTTGAGACAAGCATACATCAGAATTCTTCTTTTCATCAGATTGGGACTGGTTCCTGCTGGTCACTGGTCCCCAACCTTTTTTGTTCCGCGGACCAGTAAACGTGTGATAATGTTACCGTGGACCAGTGACCGGGGGGGGGGGGGTGCGTGCAAGATTGTTGGAGCACACCTCCTCACCGGCGAAGCTACAGCACCAGAGCCGCTTGAAGCTGTACCATTTGCGTACCATTTGATCGACGGACCGGTCCGCGAATTCGGTCCGCGGCCCGGTACCACCACTTCACGGACCGGGGGTTGGGGACCAATGCTCTAGGTCATGAGGCCAGGTTATTGGGTCTTTCCAAAAAAAAGTGTGGTCTTTGTTTCCACTGACTTGGTACTGATAGTTGATGAAGTATTTTGCTATGGGTAATGTCATATGGAGGATTTGTGTCTTTGAGTCACTCAACAATGTCACCAGTTGAATTTTCTGGATACAGCCTGGATACAGATAACTGTAAAATACAACCTCGACCAAGTCTAAGGTATGCCTCTGACCCATAAGCATGATTTGAAGCATCGCAGAATCTGCATACTTCAGAATCCAGTTTCTTGTTCTAGTATAGCTAGTGTATGGCAAGCTTGTTCAGTACTGTAAATGATTTCTGTTGTTTTAGTAGTAATATTACTGTATTATCAACCTTTCCCTACTGTAGAATCAAATATACAGTATAGTGTGGTACTGTAGATTTTGATGTTTTTACAGCATTATTACTGTATCCTTAACAGTTTCCTGTTCTATAAGTTATGTACAGTATGTTACTGTAGATTTGTAGACTTTAGATTTAGACTACTATCTAAATATAGTAGTGTGGCAGGCGGGGCGTGGTCTAGAGGCTGCTGCAGGCGGAGGAGGAGTCTTGGGAGGTCGTTAACGAGAACTAACAGGTGTGATCATTTTGCAGTGACACGAGAGACGGGATAAATAGCCACGCCCAGAGAGAGAAGGGGAGTGTGGAGACAGCATCAGCGGGAGCCTGCGGCAAGCCTTGTTTGAGTTTTGATGCTGCATTTTGAGTTGGTTATTTCGGCAAATAAAACGCCTAAAATGCACTGCCGTCTCTGAGTCCCTGTTTGGACGACTGAAAAGCCGTCACACTGGTGCCGAAACCCAGGAGTACAATCAGGAGTCTAATAGGGGGAAGATGGAGTCGCTGAAATGATGAGGTCGCTCGCTAACCTCCACCACGCGCAACATCGGGCCCTCATGGAGATCAGGGAGGAACATCAGCAGAAGTTCCAGGCCCTGATGGAACTCCAGCAGGAGGATCGCCGTTTGCTGCGAGACGTACTGAGCACCGGTGCGGCAACCCCCTCATCCACCATGAGTCACTCGCCGCCCTAGGTGCCCTTACAGAAAATGGGACCGGGAGACGACCCTGAGGCGTTCTTGGAGCTTTTTGAACATCCACTGGGCCGAAGGGGAGTGGGCCGTAAGACGGATCCCCTTGCTGTCCGGGGACGCCCAGCTGGCGTCGTGGCAACTTCCGGCCCAGAACTTGCTCTGTTATGAGGACCGGCGGAGGGCCGTTTTACAGCGGGTGGGGTGCAGCCCCGAACAGCACCGGTAGCGCTTCCGGTCCCTCACTCTCCGGGAGGGGGGGTCCCCCTTTGCCCAACAACTCCGGAGCGCCGGCCGGCAGCCTCGGGACATCGACGGAGTGATCGACGGGGTCGTGTTGAAACAATTCTGTCGACAACTCCAAAAGCACACCACGGAGTGGGTTCAGTGGTCCGCACCTCTCGTCTGACCAACTGGACGACGTGGAGCAGTTACAGCAGGACTTTGCTGACGTGTTCTCCCCTTTACCCGGCCGCACGAATCTCATAGAGCACCACATAGAGACGATCCCCTGGGTAGTGGTACGGTCACGACCCTATCGGTTACCGGAACACAAGAAAAAAGTAGTTTGGGATGAATTAGAGGCCATGCAAGACATGGGGGTAGTGGAGGAGTCCCACAGTGACTGGTCCAGCCCAATAGTCTTGGTTCCAAAGGCCAACGGCTCGACCAGATTCTGTGTGGTTTACCGTAAGGTGAACGCGGTGTCAAAGTTTGATGCATATCCCATGCCGCGAGTTGACGAGCTGCTCGACCGGTTAGGCACTGCTCGATTTTACTCGACATTGGAAAGAAAGGGTACAAATGGGTACCCTAACTAAAGGGTATTGGCAAATCCCCCTGACACCAATGTCCCATGAAAAGACGCCGTTTTCCACTCCGTTTGGTTTACACCAATTTGTCACGCTTCCATTCGGGTTGTTCGGGGCCCCCGCTATGTTTCAGCGTGTCATGGACCACGTCCTACGTCCCCATCAGGCGTTTGCCGCGGCGTACTTGGATGACATTATCATCTGCGGTCCTGAGGTCGTTGCGCAAGGCGGGGCTCACGGCCAACCCGAAGAAGTGTGCGATTGGAATCAGAATCAGAGTCAGAATCAGAATCAGAAAGAGCTTTATTGCCAAGTGTGCTTGCACACACAAGGAATTTGTCTTAGTGCTGAAGCTTCCAGTGCACATTTACAACACAACATGAACAAACAAACAAAACAAAAACAATCACTGATGAGCTCGGCGCCAAGGCAGCCATTTGCAGCGCCATCTTCTCTCCAGAAATACAAGAATGCAGTTTAGCAAGCATTACATAGCAAACATAACAACACATAGCCTTACATAAACACAACAAATATAATATAACATCACACTGTACATCACACATTACACGTGGTGGGATTTTTTTGTATGGAGTGGGAGAGGAGATAGATAAGGATAAGGACAGGCAGACGGATGGAGGGTGTGTATGGTGCAAGTTAGTCTGAGATTGTGTTGTGTGTTGTGTTGGAATGTAGCCATAACTTCAGATGTTTTCGAGTTCAGTTCTATGGTTTGTCCTTGAAGGGAGATAAGGCAGTGCACAGGGAAAGATAGCAGACCAAGCTGTCAGGCTGGCCTCCCAACCGAGAGATAGGGACAGTGAGGTTCGGGTGGGGTAGTTACAATTTTTTAATCCATTTTGATGATCTTCGGTAATTTGTCCGGCTCATAATCAATCAATCAGTTCTGGTCCTCAGCGTTCACATTCAGTCCATGCAGTTCTCCTGGACATTACGTCCAGCCTCATGGCCAGACCGGTTGCAGTCCGTGAAAGTTCACCAATCTGACTTCCGATGGAGCCCATTCTTCCCTGCGTATCCGCTGTCCGGACTGCGTTGTTACGGTTCAGTTCCTCAGTCTGTATCACTCTCTGATTTAATTCCTTCAAACGGTCACACAACACCGATGCATTCCTTAATTTCCACAGACAGCGGCTCGGTAAATTTGCTTGCAGCTGTCTTACCAATCTTCCGATAGGTCAGGGCAGTCCCAAAGCCAAAGAATAGGAACCCCGCCATCAATAATCCAATCATATATATAAATCTTCCGCATCTTCTACGGACAGAGCCTCCAGGAACTGGACTTGCCAGTTGTTCCAAGGGTCCATCACGTACCCTGCAGCAAAGGTCCCGTCCGGGCAGGTGGGTTCTCCCGGTGCCCCATTTCTTTGTGAGAAAATCCTATCAATCGTGCTGATTGACCAGTTAATCAATTCCATTTCAGTATTTTTAGGAGTCCAGCGAGCAGCGGGTCAGAGGAAAAAAGACAGACAAAATACCAAAGCGCGAGGAAGCGAGAGCAAGATCAGAGGGAAAACACGTCTGCACTGTACAGAAGCAGGAAGTAGAGATTGGGTGGGTGGAAGTACGGTATCTGGGGTTCCACTTGGGACATGGGCTCAAATTGTGAAAACCGCAGCCGTTGCGGCCTGCCCGCGTCCCAAGACCAAAAAGGAGGTGAGACAGTTCTTGTGGCTGGCTGGCTGGCTATTATAGGCGGTTCATACCAAGGTTTTCAGATGTCACCAGCTCCTTCACTGATCTCACTAAAAAGGGAGCCCCTGATCCGGTCCAATGGACGGAGCAGTGCCAAAAGGCCTTCACCTGTATAAAGACTGCATTGTGTGGCGGGCCATTGTTACACTCTCCTGACTTTTCTCTCCCTTTTGTCTTGCAGACAGACACATCAGACAGGGGGCTGAGAGCCGTGTTGTCCCAGGTGGTGGAGGGGGAGGAGCGCCCTGTGCTGTACATTAGTCGGAAGCTCTCATTGAGGGAGACGAAGTACAGACTGTGCAGATGACTGTGGCCGACTTCCTCTCCAGAAATGGGGAGGAGTGGCTGGCAGACAGACCGGATGGCTCCCCGGCCTGAGTCGGGCGGGGCGTGGTCTAGAGGCTGCTGCAGGCGGAGGAGGAGTCTTGGGAGGGCTAATGGTAAAGGAACACGCCTCCGTTAATGAGAACTAACAGGTGTGATCATTTTGCATTGACACGAGAGACGGGATAAATAGCCGCACCCAGAGAGAGAAGGGGAGTGCGGAGATAGCATCAGCAGGAGCCTGCTGCAAGCCTTGTTTGAGTTTTGATGCTGCATTTTGAGTTGGTTATTTTGGCAAATAAAGCGCCTAAAACGCACTACTGTCTCTGAGTCCCTGTTTGGATGACTGAAAAGTCGTCACAAGTAGTACTAAATGACAGTGGAAAAACATCCACTTACCTTCTCGCACAATTGCTCTGTGACAGACCCATCATGAAGCTGAAGCCTACAAGAGTATGGTAGGTTAACTTTCAGTTTAAATCCCTTTCTATGTTTCATTCTGATTTTATTTGCAACATATAAAGCTATGTTTTAGTTAATATATTTCCATAAGAATATTTTATAAAGTGCTTGTTTTCTGAGTTAAAGCTATGCTAACTAGTCTTTTCCTCCCACAGTGCCACGAACCAGTGGTTCATCCCACTCATGTTTTTATCCCACAGCCTCTGTATCAGTATTTTGGCTCTTGTTGTGAAATGAAAAATGTAGCCTAGTGGGTCGTACTGACTAGCTAGGGCCTGATAGACATACCTCATTGTGTACATTTGTGGTTCCCTCAGACAAGCTTTGTAATCAAGTGTGTGTGTTTGGCAAAGCCAATGTAGACCCAAGGTGGATTTGGAGACAAAACCTACCAAAAACATGTGAATCAAAACCTACCACTCCGCAAATCTGTGTCCTCAAAACTCAGTCCTTATATGGGCATAGTTTGCCAGTTCCTGCTAAATGACTCCTTTCTACCGAAGCAGGGACAGTATGAATTTTTTTTTAAATCCACAAAATCGTCTGATGATCAGCAGTGGGAATCAAACTCCAACTCCAACTCAGGAGATGATAGAAAAGCAAAAGATAGAGAGGAACAAAACAAGACAAAAAGGGAAAAAAAATACAGATAGAAACAGGAAGGAAAAGAAAAAGACTCAACCAAGATAATTAAATCTTTCAATAAGGAAGTATCCAGAAAGGTAAAACTTTTGGTCTTGTTTGTTTCTCTCTCCGTAGCACAATGCTAACATTGACCCAGTTGCATTGATTGATGTTTACTCACAGTTTTACCTGTGTTTTACCTATATCTCTCACAAATATTTTCTCTTGTGAAACTGTTAGTTATGATTGTTCTAATTATCTATTTCTCTTCTTTTGCCAGGAACAGATTCACTAGCTGTTCTTTCTCTCACCACCTAAACTTTATTATTTTTCCCAGTCTCTCTTTGGATCCACTCCTTAGGGCAGGGCTAATTTTCCACTCATCTAATTGGACCAAACTTCCACTTGTTCAATTAAATAACTATTTTAAATGAGTTTCGGGTTTTATTTTATTACATTTGGTCATCTTCTCTTCACAGACATACTGTTTATAGATGTTAATAAAATGCATTTACATATTCATGAATGTTATGTTAGATAGATAGATAGATAGATAGATAGATAGATAGATAGATAGATAGATAGATAGATAGATAGATAGATAGATAGATAGATAGATAGATAGATAGATAGATAGATAGAGACAGAGAGGGGGAGAGAGGGGGGTTAGGTTAGTTGCAGTACTTGATTCTGACAAGATTGTCAGACTGTTGTGACACTGAAATGGGCTTTGTATGCTGACTCTTACTGGCAAGTAGTTCTTGGATAGTTTGGTTGTTTTCGTCAAACCAGTCTTGAGTCTTGTGGTTAGTGGTGAATCAAAGGATTTCTTCTGAGGTTTGCAGAATGGCAGCCTTCTACACTTGAAAATTCTGCAATTCTGCGTAAAATTCGAGAAGCAGACGCCCATTGTCATTGCAGTCACTCACGCCATGCTTCCTAATGATTGGTTTCCAGATATCTTAATCTCGGCCCACTCTGGCATTGAAATCTCCAAGGGTGATTATTTTGTCACTCTCTGGGACTCTCTTAAGAAGTCTGCGCAGGTCAGCGTAGAATTTATCTTTTCAGAAGAAACTGCCTGTAGTGTTGGAGCATATACACTGAAGAGTGTGGCGTTTTGTTGGTTTCCTAACCAGAGACACATGGATATGATGCGGTCGGTGTGAAGAGTTGAAAGGTTTAATAACTTAGTGGCGATTGAGTCCTTGACCGTGAACCCAAATCCTGAAAGCTGTTTTCAGTGTATCTGTGTATCTGGCACGGAGTTCTCTTAAACTTCCCTCCTCTGAAAGGGGGACTTTGCTAAGTGGAGCAACGTCAACAGGAAGGTGAGAGAGTTTGCGTGCGATTAGGGCAGTTTGCGTGCGATTATGAACCCATAGTTCATATCTGTTGCTGTTAGTTGAATCTAGCATTGTCCTGATGTTCCAACAATCCAGTTTTAGTTTTTTCCCACAATGTGAGGCCGGTGGGACATGCCTTATTTTTTATGTTAAGTTTTTACCGCGTTGTAAGATGCCCGCTGGCTGCAGTTGGCCTACTGGGGTGTAAGGAGACAAGCTTTGTTTAGGCCACCTTTTCTAGGCCCTTCTCCATGTGGAGCAAGCAGTGCTGTCCCTAAAAAAGACTCCTTGGACACTCAGGCTGCTGCCGGGTAATGGTGTCATCTCCAGATCAACACCAGACGACCAAAGGCCTGAGTCGCCTGCATGCAGGATTGGAACTGCAGCTTCCAGTGACATCTTTCACCTGCTGTTTTCGCCCCTTTCCCAATGCTGCAGGGCTTGATAGAGTCGTATAAACAGTAAACAGTAAACAGTTGACAGTAGACTGTCCTTCATGCCTGCGCGACAGAGCTTTTAGGTGAATTTTATAGAAGTATATACGCCTTGTGATGCAGTGTTAACATCACCTCCTCAACGTCGTTTGGCCTGCTATCTGAAGCGGTGTACCGGGGTATGCCAGGAAAGATTCTATCTTGGAGGCAGGCGTGAGAGATTTGGGAGATGGATGAGGACCAGCGTGTGTCTGTCCACTCAAGAGTGCAGCTGCCAGACAACAAAGGTACTACCTCTATCTAGAGCCCCCTATACCCTTATATGTGCAAACTTTATATATGAATTGTCTGATTACCTACCTGTTCTGTCTATAAATGTTTTTTTTAAATGTTCTCCCAAAGTTCACCTGTACCTCTTGACCTGCCTCAACCATAAGGTCTTGATTGAGAATATGGCCCACAACAGTGGTGTTTATTTAATCAAAAACATGCCTACAGTCTTGGTCCCTTCTACCACTTCCACTGTTCAACCCATTCTTACTCCTCTTCGACTGTTGGCCCTTTTTATTTCCTTGTTGTTCTTCCATTGTCAGATTTTTAACACTTTGCTGTGCTCTGTCTGCATATCTCTGTCTTCAAGCTTCACCAAATGAGATATTTGTCTGGTTGATCATTAGCTGATCTAGCCCTTTAGATTTGCTTTCATTAGTGCAATTCTTAATTCACCTCCACAATTCATCAATTTCACATTTATGGACTTCATCCATTTTGTATCTAATGACTTTTCACGGAACTAATGATATTTAAGACTATTAAACAGATAACCAGTATATTGCATTTTGATCAACATGACACCAACAATTAATAACATTGGAAACAGCAGAAAATGATGCATAATCAATTGCATTATTGTTCCAAAGCATTTGCAATTTATTCAAAACAATGATAAACTACGTTTATGCTGTGCACAAGTAACTAGATGGTTTGTAAAAAAATAAGTAATTTTCAGAATTTTAGTCATGATTTAACAAATAAATCAAAGCAACAGAAAAAGTGTAAACACGTTGCATGGGTCGCACCAGTAGTAGGCACTCGTGCAGAGAAAGTAAGAACGTACATCCGAGTGAAAGAGACGGAGTGAGGTGATACATTTTTTCCGACCGGAAAAAAATGCATTGGGCTGGTTTTTTATGAAAAACCCGCCCAAATTTTATATACAGACGCATGTAAATTCCATTAAAACAAGTTTTAAAACCCCATCAACAATCGTCTGTTTATAAATAATTCTACTAACTGCTACTAACTCTGCTCTTAATATCCTAGGTTTGACTGAGACATGGATTCGTCCAGAGGACTCAGAGGACTCACAATTTATCTTTCTCCCACACCCCTCGCCAGTCTGGGAGGGGTGGGGGCACAGGTCTCCTCATTTCTAGCAACTGGACATATTCTACTCGCTCCTCTTTATGCATGTACAATTCATTTGAATTTCACTCCATTACAGTTTCATCTCCTGCAGTAATCCACTTTGTTGTAATCTATCGCCCTCCAGGTCAGCTGGGCACCTTTGTTGAGGAGATGGATGTGCTGCTCTCCTCATTTCCTGAGGATGGCACTCCGCTGGTCGTCTTTGGTGACTTCAACATACATTTGGAGAAGCCTTGCGCTACAGACTTCCTATCTCTCCTAGCCTCATTTGACCTCAACCGACTCATAACCACAGGTACCCACAAGTCGGGCAATCGACTCGATTTGATCTACACACGCAACTGCATCACAGACAACACTCTGGTTAAACCACTGCATGTTTCTGACCATTCTTTCATTACATTTCATATGCATCTTACTAATTCTGCAACACCAACCCCTCTTCCAGTCACTTTCAGGCGTAACCTGCGCTCTCTCTCTCCTTCTCATTTCTCCTCTATCGTCTCATCCTCTCTTCCCTCTCACAAACAGTTCTCAACTCTGGATGTGAATACTGCAACGGATACCTTATGTTCTACTCTAACGTCTTGCCCAGATAATGTCTGTCCGCTCTCTTCCAGGTCATCACGTGCTACTCCTCCTAGCCCCTGGCTAACTGATGTTCTTCATGAACACCGGGCCAAGCTGAGGGCAGCTGAGAGAAAATGGCGCAAGTCTAAGGACCCATCTGACCTGAGTTTGTATAAATCTCTTCTCTCTACCTTTTCTACTGATGTCCATACTGCTAAATCTTTACACTTCCACACAAAGATCAACAGCACTTCCAACATGCATGCACTTTTCAAAACATTCAACTCTCTCCTCTCTCCCCCTCCACCACCACCCTCCACCTCCTTAACTGCCAATGATTTTGCCCATTACTTCATTAACAAAACTGCAACTATCAGTAGCCAGTTCTCACCTCCACACACACACGAACGTACACCGACTTCTGAAACCAGAAACACTCTCTCAACCTTCTCTCCACTCACTGAGGTAGATGTATCTAAACTTCTCCTCTCCAGCCATCCAACCACCTGCCCTTTAGACCCAATCCCCTCACACCTCCTACAAGCCATCTCTCCTACAATCCTACCAGCACTCACTCACATCATCAACACATCCCTTCACACGGGATCCTTCCCCACCGCATTCAAGCAGGCTTGGGTAACCCCACTGCTCAAAAAACCCACATTAAACGAATGATAATAATGTTGATAATTACAGGCCTGTCTCTCTCCTTCCATTCATATCTAAAACTCTTGAACGTGTTGTTTTTAACCAAGTATCTTCTTTTCTATCTCAGAATGACCGGTTGGACATCAACCAGTCTGGTTTCAAGAAGGGCCATTCAACCGAGACGGCATTACTATCTGTCACGGAAGCTCTAAGGAGTGCAAAACCTGATTCAAAATCGTCAGTTCTCATTCTTTTAGATCTTTCTGCTGCCTTTGACACTGTTAATCACCAAATCATTTTATCTACCCTCTCGTCACAAGGCATCACTGGAACTCCCCTTCAGTGGTTTGAATCCTATCTCTCGGATAGGTCCTTCAGGGTGGCATGGTGCGGGAAGGTCTCCAAAGAATGTCAATGTAGCGTGGTTGGTTCATGCAGGAAGGAAGAGGCAGGGTCGGCTTAGCTGAGACTCGTTAAACTTTTATTCAAATGAAAGTGAAACCAAAACAAAACAGGCGGCGCGCTCGTTCCGCGCTCTGCACTCGGCGCTCAATATCGCTCAGTCTCTCTCAGTCTGTCTGCAGGTTCTCCCGTGCTTTGGGAATGCGCCGTGCGCTCGAGTCTCAGTCGTTTCTCTCCCGACCTCCACTTCCTGGCCGCTTATATCCTGTCTCTTCCCGCCAGTTACTGTAACAAGACACAGGTGTTTGTTATTTGCACTTGACCCACTTACGCCGCGCTCGCTTCTCCACTCCCTCTCCCGCTGCAAACCCCGCTGAATCACGCCCCCCTCGCCACATACCCCCACCGCCAGTCTCAGGCCGGGGCACCATCCGGCCTGCAGCCTCCCCCCCTCCCCCATTCCTGGAGAGGAAGTCGGCTACCGCCATCTGGACCCCCGGCCTGTGGACCACCTTGAACTTAAACGGCTGCAATGCCAGATACCACCGGGTGATCCGCGCGTTGGTATCCTTCATGCGGTGGAGCCACTGCAGGGGCGCGTGGTCCGAACAGAGGGTGAACTCCCGCCCCAGGAGATAATATCGCAGAGTGAGGACCGCCCACCTGATGGCCAAACACTCCTTCTCTATGGTGCTGTACTTCGTCTCTCTCTTCGAGAGCTTCCGACTGATGTACAGCACCGGGCGTTCCTCACCCCTTATCTCCTGGGCCAGGACCGCTCCCAGCCCCCTGTCCGACGCGTCAGTCTGCAACACAAAAGGGAGAGAAAAGTCAGGAGAATGCAAAAGCGGGCCGCCACACAGAGCAGCCTTAACCTGGGTGAAGGCCTGCTGACACGGCTCCGTCCACTGGACCGGGTCTGGTGCTTCCTTTTTAGTGAGGTCAGTCAGCGGGCTGGTGAGGTCCGAATAATTAGGTACAAACCTTCTGTAATATCCCGCCAGCCCCAGGAACTGCCTCACCTCCTTTTTGGTCTTGGGCCGTGGGCAGGTCGCAACTGCTGCAGTTTTATCAATTTGGGGACGCACCTGACCGTGACCCAAGTGGAAACCCAGATACCTGACCTCCACCCGCCCAATCGCACACTTCCTCGGGTTGGCAGTCAGGCCGGCCCCCCTCAGCGCCTGCAGGACTGCCCGCAGGTGCCCGACATGCCGCTGCCAGTCGTTACTGTAGATGATAATGTCATGCAGATAGGCCGCGGCATATGCGGCATGCGGGCGCAGGACCTGGTCCATGAGGCGCTGGAAGGTGGCCGGCGCTCCAAACAACCCAAAGGGAAGGGTGACGAATTGGTGCAATCCGAACGGCGTTGTGAAGGCTGTCTTTTCTTTGGATAAGGGAGATAAGGGGATCTGCCAATATCCCTTCGTCAAATCCAGTGTCGAATAAAATCGAGCCATACCGAGCCGATCAAGCAACTCGTCAACCCGCGGCATTGGATACGCGTCAAACTTTGACACGGCATTCACCTTGCGATAATCCACACAGAACCGAATCGAGCCGTCCGTTTTAGGAACCAAAACTATCGGGCTCGCCCAATTGCTGTGGGATTCTTCTACCACCCCCATATCGAGCATCACCTCTAATTCAGCCTGGACCACTTTCTTTTTGTGTTCAGGTAGTCTATACGGACGACTACGGACCACTACGCCCGGTTCAGTCTCAATATGGTGCTGGATGAGATTCGTCCGGCCCGGTAGGGACGAGAACACGTCAGCAAACTCCGCTTGCAACTTGGCAATGTCAGTGAGCTGGGACGGCGAGAGGTGATCTCCTCCAGGGGCCAGAGCGAGAGATTGACTTTTGGTGTTCACCTCTGGCCCGAGATCCTCCTCCCCACTTACTACCGTCGCCAGCATCACTGACCCCGCCTCGTTCCACTTTTTAAGGAGGTTGAGGTGGTATATCTGATGTGCCCCGTTCCTATCTGATCGAAGGACCTCATAATTGAGATCTCCAACTCGTCGTGTGACCTCAAAGGGCCCTTGCCACTTGGCGAGTAATTTGGAGCTGGATGTGGGGAGCAATACAAGTACCTTCTCTCCCGGTGTAAATTTACGCAGGTTGGCACCTCTGTTGTACAGCCGGCTCTGTTTGCCCTGGGCCTGTAGCAAATTCTCCATGGAGAGCCGCCCCAAAGTGTGAAGTTTTGCTCTCAGGTCCAGCACATACTGAATTTCGTTTTGGCTATTAGAAGGTCCGTCCTCCCAAGATTCTCTCAGGACGTCCAACACCCCCCGGGGCTGGCGTCCGTAGAGAAGCTCGAAGGGGGAAAACCCCGTGGAGGCTTGCGGGACCTCGCGCACAGCGAACAAGAGAGGCTCCAACCATTTATCCCAATTTTTGGCGTCCTCATGCACGAACTTCCGAATCATGCTTTTCAACGTACGATTAAACCGCTCCACCAGCCCGTCTGTTTGTGGGTGATAGACGCTGGTGCGAACTGATTTAATGCCCAGTAATTCGTATAGTTCATGCAAGGTACGTGACATAAACGCCGTGCCCTGATCAGTGAGAATCTCTTTCGGGATTCCCACTCGGGAGATTATTCGAAACAGTGCCTCCGCAACACTCTTTGCCGAAATGCTGCGGAGGGCAACTGCCTCTGGGTATCGGGTTGCATAGTCAACTATCACTAATGCAAACCGATGCCCACGTGCGGAACGTTCTAATGGCCCGATGAGGTCCATGCCAATTCTCTCGAAGGGGACCTGCATTAGAGGAAGGGGACGCAAAGGCGCTTTTGGAGCGGCCGGTGGGTTTACCAACTGACATTCACGACAAGCCGCGCACCATCGGCGAACATTCTCGTGGATGCCCGGCCAAAAGAATCGGGCCATGAGACGATTCAGTGTTGCTGCCAGCCCTAAATGACCTGCCATCGGATTACAGTGAGCCGCCTGGAAAAGCATTTCCCGGCGGCTTTTCGGGATTAACAACTGGGTTGTATCCTGCTTTGTCTGAGCGTCTTTGGTCACTCGGTACAACCTATCTTTGATCACGGCGAAATAAGGGTAGGAGAGCGGCTGCTCAGGTTGGAGGAGCTGACCGTCGATGGAACGGACCTGTTCAAAGGCATTTTTCAGCGTCTCGTCCTGGGATTGCTCCAAGGGGAAGTCATCGCCCTCCAGGAGGATTCGCCTCCCGGGAGTGCTCGGTCCCCCCGAGGCTGATCCCAGAGGTCCCGGTTCAGCCTCCCCCAGCTGCACGACCGCCCTCCTCCCTCGCTCTCTACTTGCCAAAGAGACATCCGCACATAAACACCTCAACAATTGACTAAAGGCTGGCCAATTCGTCCCCAAAATCAGCGGATGTCGGAGGTGCGGGTTAACTGCCACCTCCAGGCTATGCTTTTGTCCCCGGAATTGAATAACAGCAGGCCACAAAGGATACTTCACCACATCCCCGTGCACGCACCGCACCCGAACCATGCGGCTCTTATCCAATGCCCCGGGCTGAATCAGGCTTTGGTGAATTGAGGTTTGGTTACAACCTGAATCCACCAAAGCCTGATAGGTACCCCCCTTAATACTCACAGGTATCTGGTACAACCCGGCTTGATCAGGGGCAGCCTGCGGCGCGTCCGGGACCCGGATCAGGGTCCCCACCTCCATCACTGGACACCTGTCCACAAAATGTCCCGGGTCCCCGCAGCGCCAACAGGCCGGCCCAGGCCTCCCCGCCCCCCTGGTGGCAGTAAGTGGGTCACCTCCCTGACGGGAAGAGAGCGGAGAAGTGGAGGCGGTCCCCGGTGCCACCCCAGTCCAGCCAGTGCCTCGGGGCATTGACCGTGGATCATCCGTAACACCCTGTCCTCCCTGTCCACCCCGCCCTCGGGGAAACGTACGAGGAGGGACCGTCGGTCGGGACCTGGGGAAAGGGACAGGTTTAGGGGTGAGAGAAAGAGAGGGAGAGACAACAGGAGAAGAGAGGGAGAGAGAGGCCGCTGGAAGGGGTTCGCCGACCCCTGGGCACGCCACCATATGGTCCTCCGCCAGTTGGATGGCCAGGTCCAGCGACGTCGGACGGTGGCACTGGACCCACTCTGCAGTCCTCCTCAGGAGACGGGAGATGAACTGCTCCAGCACCACACGATCGATGACCTGATCGACGTCGCTATCCCCAGCCAGTAGCCATTTGCGGCAGGCGTCCCGGAGCTGCTGGGCCATCACGAAGGGTCGGCCACTTTCGCCCAGGTCTCGTGACCGGAACCGCTGTCGATGTTGCTCCGGGCTTAGGCCGACCCGCTGGAGGATGGCCCGTTTTAGGTCTCCGTAGACCAGGAGGTTCGGGACGGGGAGCTGTTGGGCCGCCACTTGCGCCTCGCCCGATAACAAGGGAATGAAGCGCACCGGCCATTGGGTTTGCGGCCACCCACATGCCTCCGCCGTCCTCTCAAACAGGTCGATGAATGCCTCGGGATCGTCCGCCGGCCCCATCTTAGACATTGGCATGTGGCCAGCGGGGGCTGCACTCACTGACGATCCTCCGGTGTGACCCCCCTGGTCTAGGCAGCTCCGGAACAGCTCGCGGTCCTCCTCCTGTGCCAGTAGGAGGGATTGGAAGCGACGCTCCTGATCCTCCCTCATGGCGACGAGAGCCTGATGTTGCTGTTGGTGGAGTCCCGCGAGCGATTGGATGACCTCCTCAAATGGCGTACCTGACGGAGTCTGCATGATGGCAGTGGCCGTTTCCTCTTCCTCCCGGGTTTCGGCACCAGTGTAGCGTGGTTGGTTCATGCAGGAAGGAAGAGGCAGGGTCGGCTTAGCTGAGACTCGTTAAACTTTTATTCAAATGAAAGTGAAACCAAAACAAAACAGGCGGCGCGCTCGTTCCGCGCACTGCACTCGGCGCTCAATATCGCTCAGTCTCTCTCAGTCTGTCTGCAGGTTCTCCCGTGCTTTGGGAATGCGCCGTGCGCTCGAGTCTCAGTCGTTTCTCTCCCGACCTCCACTTCCTGGCCGCTTATATCCTGTCTCTTCCCGCCAGTTACTGTAACAAGACACAGGTGTTTGTTATTTGCACTTGACCCACTTACGCCGCGCTCGCTTCTCCACTCCCTCTCCCGCTGCAAACCCCGCTGAACCACGCCCCCCTCGCCACAGTCAACTGATCACCGGTGTTCCACAGGGCTCAGTTCTTGGACCACTTCTCTTCACCATGTACACCACATCACTGGGTCCCATTATAGAGGCACACGGCTTCTCTTATCATTGCTACGCAGATGACACCCAGCTCTACATATCATTTCAACCAGATGATCCAACGGTGGCTGCAAGAATCACAAGCTGCCTGGCGGACATCTCGACATGGATGAAAGAGCATCATCTGCAGCTCAACCTGGCAAAGACGGAGCTTCTAGTCTTTCCTGCCGATCCAACCCAACAGCATGATTTCACTATCCAGATCGGTACTACCACGATTACCCCTTCAAAGTCTGTCAGAAAGTGATCTTTGAGGACCAGCTGACCTTCAAGGACCACATTGCAAAGACCTCGATCATGCAGGTTTGCACTGTACAACATTAGAAGGATCAGGCCATTCCTAACTGAGCAAGCTACGCAACTTCTGGTGCAGGCCATGGTCATTTCCAGACTGGACTACTGCAATGCTCTTCTGGTTGGGCTTCCTGCAAGTGCAATCAAACCCCTACAACTCATCCAGAACGCAGCAGCTCGTCTGGTATTCAACCAACCGAAAAGGACTCATGTCACACCACTCTTCATCTCTCTACACTGGCTCCCTCTCTCAGCACGCATCAAATTCAAAGCACTGACTCTTGCATACAGAACTTACACAAACTCAGCACCTTCATACTTGCATTCATTGGTACAACTCTACACACCTACCAGAAACCTTCGATCGATCAATGAGCGACGACTCGTGGTTCCATCACAGAGCGTCTGCTAAATGAGTAAATGTAAATGTAAATGTAAATAATTTGTTGTGATCAATGTGAGAAAGCTCCGTGGCTAAAATGTCCTCTTCCATCGGCAGGCATGTGATGAAGGCCACGCGATCACACTGTTGAATCATTTGTTTCCTTTTATTTGTGCAGGTATGTTTTTCTTTCATGTTTCTGTCAATATTGTTCAATATGTGGCATCTGTAAAGTCACGTGCAGTTCGCGGTGAGCGCGAATACAGAGAGGCATGTGATGAAGGCCACGCGATCACACTTTTGAATTTTTTATTTCCTTTTATTTGTGCAGCGCAAAATAAAATACAGCCTGTGAAATTCCTGTTGCCCGGTCTCATCAATCGATCACCAACACAACGCAGAGTCAAACAGAGATCGGTCACACATCCACCAGAGGGCGTCACACACCTGCATCTGCAATCACATGCACCTGCGAACTTGAACTGGGACAAAAACACACTTACAACAGTTAGAGAATGTTGAAACTCTAAAATAAATCGCATATATTTATAATACGGGTTGGAATTTGATTCTTGGTGTTTCATTAAACCCCTCTCCATCTCCTCCACGAAATGGTGATCTTTCTTATTCTGATTAATACAGTTTTTCTTTTCCTCTGCTGATCTGAGACAACTGACTCTGGCATGCCTCATTCATATTCAATATAGTATTTTCTCATATTTCTCTTCAAAAGAAGGGAAATCATTTAATTCCATCATTATTTAACTTTTGAAATATATACCTGAAATATATATCCTTGCTGACTTTTTAGAATGTTCTATTATAGTTGAAGCAGTATGTCTAGTCTTCATGCATTAACATTTTCATTGGTTCATTTGGCAGAAACTTTTATCCAAAATGACTTAAAAGAGAAAGTAACAATCCTCCATTGAATTGAAGTGTATTTTATTGTCATAAATGTATTATGTTAGAAGAACATTACATGTCTACAATCCCAGTTTTATCTAGTCTGGTGGTTGGTGGTTTAGAGATTTTATAAAGCTGTACACAAGACATTTTCCAAACCTACAGAAAGTTTCAGAGAGATGGTAGAGCTGTCCATGGTGCTGAAACGGTATCACCAATTTCTAATATTTAGTTTGCACATACTAACAGAAAGTATTCACTTTCTGAATGACAGATACAGAAATTTGAAATATGTGAGAATTTTACAGGAATTACCACAAAACAAAAACAAAAAAACTTAACTTGTTGAAGTGTATTGCTCCAGTTCTCTAGTTTCTGATGGTGAGTCAGAGGACGAGTCTCCTTCTTTATTATCATGACTCACAGCCTGAGAAGATCACTGAAATCAGATCCTTAATGTGACTGGCCATTCCACTGTTTCACACTTGCTCTCCGGGTATTGATTAACCACCGATTCCCTAAGGTCTTTGAGAAAGAACTGAACTGACATCTTTCCCATTGGGATGTGACCCTGTTTCTCAATGGTGTGGCCCAAGCTTTCCATGCATATAATTTCAAATGTGGCAACATCAGACAAATTAACTTTTTTATGTTATTGTGTGTGTAATCGCCTTAGCTTTCTCAAATATTGCAAAAACATCATTATAGACATGTCTAATTTGGCAAATACCTTGCTAAAGATCTTTAAATAAAACATCTAATACAAATATCTAGATACATAATGTACTGAATCCATCTTTCATTATGTGTTGAGGAGAGAGAAAAAGGTTTAGTTTGAGGGGTGTTACAAGCATGTGCCAAATCCTTTGTCCTCAGTCCCCTCTGCTTGACATGGGTCACCTCCATGATACCCCTCTGGTGCAGAGTCAAGGACATTGGTTACTAAGGAGATCTTCATAGTAATCCTTTAGTCTTCATTGTCTCAGGGAGGCATAAATGCAGCTAGCATCATTATGAAATCATTATGTTTTTATTGTTGCCTTCATGAAAATGCAACAATATTCATACAGCATGATTACTTTGACTACATAGAGTTAATCTCAAAACTGATTAGTAGAAAGGTGTCATTTGAATGCATTTAATACGTTTACATATACTGTATACATATTATAAACATAAATAATTTAGTTTGATGAAAAAAAAAATATTTCTACCATACAATATCCTGACATATGCCATAGGTTTTCATATTTGTTTTATATTTGAATAAGGTCGTTTGTCACATGACCTTCTACTTTTCATAATTTCAGAAATATAAATGACTATTTTTGAAGCCAAATTTGTTTTAAAACATCTTATAGGAACATTGAGGGTATTCTAGGTCATACATCACACTAGAAATCACTAAAAGGTCATGTTTAACTAATACAATACTCAGTGCACTCCAGATCAGACAATTTACTAATATTTTAAAGCATTCTGAATTTATGCTGTAAGTAATAGCCTATATTAATTATTTGTATGCAAGGACTTATTATATGAGCTCTATGAAACATGCAACAACTAGCTCTATGAAACATGTGACTAAAAAAGGTCATGTGACTGTTTGATACGTTTGCCCGCTGCATTCTTTTTTCACCCATATTCGGTTGCTTTCAATAGCGCGGTTAACTTGCAGGCTATTACATTCCGTTCAGAGCCAGAGAACAGCTGCACGTTTGATTGACATTTAATGAGTGCGTCATGTGACCCACAGAACCGCACGCTAAGTATCACATAAAGATAGTTCTAGTTCTTTTCGGAAAATTTCATTACGTAAAGCTTCGTGACCAACAGGTTTCCTTTGACGTGAGTCAGCAACCTGTGCTCTTGTTGACTGTGCGTTTGGGAAGCTGGTGAATGGCATCCAAGAATCCTGCATGAATATTTAATTGGAAAGTGGATGCGGCTTTAATTGTGTTTGTGGCTGACTGGACGCCTGACAATCCAAATACAGTCATCAGAGCAGAACCACAGCAGGTGCCCTTACTGACTCAGTGCTCTTCATTCACTCACGCACGCTCGGCCTAACATAAAATACCTTCGAAGAGGGGGATAGGCTTTTAGGTTTTCGTAAAGAATCCCATCCACACTAGTTGATTAAACAACGGAGAGAGAGAAAACTACGTTTTTTTTTTAAAGAAGTATTTCTTTCAAGATGTCCCCGGCGAATCCGGATTTGAATCACACAGGTGAGGAATTTCTATCAGTCAATGAGCATTCTAAAGTAACTGACGAATAAATTAAATGCTGTTGAAGCTGACATTATGTGTGTAGATAATAATTTACACAATATACGCAATTTAATAAAAAAATTAATATATCCAGGATTAAAATATATGGAGCATGAATTTGTAATTTTGTCATGTGATGAGTTATATTTAAAAAAAAGAAGAGAGCATTTACTGATAATAAATATTTCCCTCCATGCTTGAATGAATTATGCAGATGCGTGTTGGCTTGTAAATCGCTGTGTGTGAAACGCTTCACATTCATTACGCGCTGGCGTCAGAGATCAATTAAATAGCATTTACACGGCTCAGTGTCTCATTGTTCTCTTTTGTGGTCTCTACTTGAGGTGTGAGAACAATAAGACACCCCGAACATGTGCGCTTCATGAAGCTTTATCCAGCACTTCTGTCATGTTTGAGCATAGTCTGTCAACATCATTAGCTGAGACATATTAATTTAATTTATTTCTTCTTTTTTCTGGCATGTGAATTCCAACACATTTAATCAAAATTTGCACTATTTTTCTGCGGTACCTGCTTTTGTTAATTGCACAAAAATGTCTCATGTTATTTTCATATTCTATATTTCACTTCAGATAATTAATTTAATGTATTTGATGAAATGTCTTTAAAAAAATCTTTTCAGATCCCACACACTCCTAACTTTAATAATTATATCTAAAGTATATGCCCTACTTGTGCAATTTTGTATGATAGCTGTCACAAATTACATAGTAGGCCTACTAAATATTAAAATGGCACAATATGATTAATGTTTTCCAAGAACGCCTGTAAGATGAATGTGAGATTGATTAACAAATGCCTTGAAATGCAGGTTAGAAAAAGGCTTTGTTGTGAAGAAAGTGGTCACAAGCGTGTATTGCTGTCCCGATGTCTATCCACTATGTGGTGTGTGTCAGCATACTGAGGGTCAATTCATAGGTTTAAGAGGGGAGGCCACTTCCCATTCCCCAAGCTTACTTGTTCTCAATCTGTGATTGGCCCATTGGCAAATTTGGACCGTATCGGTGCAGAAATGTGCAATTCATCAGCTTAAGTTGAGCATCATGTAGACTTGACCTAAAACTGAGGAAGGTATCCTATAGAGGAGATGCTACAGTGACCCGTGTCCTATATGATTCACTCAGGAATAAACACTGACCACTGTTTTATGATCTTTTTTCGTGGTGTGAACCAAGAAGAGGTTGAAGACATCCTGGAGACATGGCTGAAGGTGAGGTCGTGGGTGATCTTCCAGTGGGAGGTCAGTCAAGAGAGAGTGGAATAAAGAAGAGGGGGTGGGACGGATCTCCCGCATTGTCTTTCAGATTTGGGGATTTCTACAAAGGGCTCTTCCCAGAAGCCCTGCAATTTTCGCTTCGTTACCGCTAAAATGTATACCGCACATCTTTTGTTTGTTCGTTTCTTCTGCCGTCGGTAAAGTAGTGTTATCTGTTTTAGTTAGCTGGAGTTTTGAAATGTGGAGGAAAGTCTGAAGCGTTTTCACTACGCGGGATTTGTTTGGAGATCGATGGGCGAGATGGGTGAAATGGGCTCGGTTTATGAGCAATATTACACAGGTGAGCGGGTGCACGTTTGTGCTTATGATTAATTATTGGGAGTGCACGAGAACGCGCGTTGAATGAACTTTCAGCTGTTGTAGACCTGTAGAGCTGAATAAAACGGAGTACGTAAAAAAATCTCGTTTGATAACCTTTTTCAACAGTATATGACGAGTTCATAGGCTAAATATCAGTGGTGACATCGTGGAAAAAAACTAGGCCTATCCAGGTTTCTCTTGGCCTGACTGGAATATTCCCTATTTTGGAGTTTGAATTTTCCAGATTTATTGATTATTGTAATTTAAAGGGCGCACACACATGAGCATAAATGTATGTATTTATTGGGGGGAATTTAGTGTAGTATTACGTATATTCTCTTTCAATGCTGTTAACAGAATAGTTGGCTAAAAAAATAAACTGAGAAAACCATGGAAGTTACCTGTTGAAGTCTTGACACCATAGGCTACTGCCGTTCCAACACAAGGGCATATTTATTAGCGTTATAGACAGACGTTTTATTTTGTTTTATAAAAGCATGGTTTGAAATAATGTACTGAACAAAGAGAAAAAGTGTACGCATTTCATTCCCTCGCGTTTCGCACGAATCTTCTGGTAGTTTCGATGAATTCACTCCATGTCGAAACAGCAGCGTAAGAGCAGACTGATTTATTTGAGTTTGTGTGTCCACTTTCGATAGCGAAATATTTGTGTTTGTAAAGTTAGTCGTATTCCGATGTTCTTGTCTCTGTGCTTTTATTAAAGGGGGCTGTGCAAAGACAGAGGAGGAGGAAGCCGCGAGCTCCGAGGAAGACTCGGGCTCGGTCCGTGGCGCTGGGGTCTGCAAATGGTTTAACGTGCGGATGGGTTTCGGCTTCTTGTCCATGACCCATCGGGAAGACGTCTGTCTGGACTCACCCGTGGATGTGTTCGTCCATCAGGTGAGAATAAATGATTCCTGCGGTTTTTATCTGACCGGACCCGTGTAAGGCCTTCCTCTGTCCCTTGTCATCTCATAGCTTTATTTTCTCATGGATTAAGCGACATATAAACTCTGGTTCCTATGATAAACTAGATATTTTCATTGATAGTACATTTTTGAATTCTTGTGTTCCATTTATAAAGCTATTATTTAGTGTTTTGTGTCACTGCACGAACATTAACGTCTAAATATTCGATAGGCTTATAAAACCTTTATTCTAAAAAAACAAAGGTTCTTCATTCGTTTAACAAAGAAATCTCTTTATGTGTAACCATTTTAGGTTTATAAGGGTTCTTCGGTTGGCTGTATTGTGATTTACGCTACGTTTAAGATCATGTACTTGTTTCTTATTACTCGATGTTTTGTGTGTAGTGGACTAAGGTCTTAAGAGTTAAAAATGGATCTGTAATTTGACATGACTTTTAAGCTCTTCTTTTGATCCAAATTTGGGACCTTTATTTTTAAGGAATGTTGTACTTTATTTTTTTTTTAATGATTTCTGTTTAAATTATTTGTTGTTTTTTTGGAAAATTTAACACTTCTGGTGGCATTTGGATTGTGTTAGTAACAGCCTTTTTGACAATTGGAAGGGTCAGAAAGCACTTTATTGTATTATCATTTTTAAATATCTTCAAATTATGAAGCTTATACTTATGTAAATCCACATATACACAAACATATATAAACATAGTTTATGTGTGTTTTTAAAATATATTTATACATGTATGCATGCATAATAAATGTGTGTGTTTATGCATGGATTTTCCTGAAATATTTGCCAAAACAAAAGTGATTTGTTTTAATTCTGGTAGAGTTGGGTGAATTCCTGTAGATCAGACTGTTCCAGAAATATGCTATTTCTTGTCACTCATGTCTGAGCTGTCACTCAAGCTCATGTGTGCACAAGTTCCATTCCGTTCTGCAGCATGTCCTTGTTTCATATCTCATTAATTCCAACTTTCATTCCATACCCTCTTTAACATAAATTGAAACGGCACAAAAATGAAACCACAGTGCATATCCTAAATCTTAAATCACTCAGATTGGCTACAGTGAGTCACGCAAAGTCCTATATTGTAAGTCTCCAATCCTGAACACCTTCTCACTCAGCAATAATTTAACAACCTATTGCCACAGAATGACCAGCAAGTCGGCAAACAGTGGCTCACCTGTCACCCCGATCGAAATGAGCTGCTGCTTCATGACTTGAGGTCATTGTGTAAAATTATCCAGAGATTAGAGCATCTTACGGGCAAGCAGACCCACACATAGTGTCAAGCGATCTCTCTCTCTCTCTCTCTCTGTGTAAGTAAGAGGTCTTCGGTTACCTCAAGACTGGCTGTCTGGGAGGTTGAACAGAGGGTGTGAAGGCTTAGCATACATTGCCTGTAAGTCTGATTGACATCACATTACGGTGTAAAACTGAGATTGGAACATGGTAGCATGGTGTGTTTAGTCCCCTTCATCACCACCCTGAACTGATGACTCACTGCAGTAAAAGGAAAGTTATCATAATTTACTCACCCTCATTTCATTCCAAACCTTTGTCTTTCAGATTTGGTTACCAGCAATTTCTAAAAGTCTCAATGAAAATCATAGACATTTTGGGTGATTTATGCCTTTTAAAAATGTCCTGAAATGATGCATGTATAGCAAAACTCAAAGTAAAACTCCCAAAATAAAGAATGGTCATGGTCATGCTTCATGTTATTCTGTACTTGTAAAACTTCCTTCCGCAGAACACAGGAAAAAAAATACTTTAAGAATCTTATGTTTTTGTTTATACACTGAAAGTCAGGTGGATCCAGATAACTGATATCTAATCATAGATAACTAATCATGCATGATTAGAACAACATAAAAATGTTTATTTTGGGGTCAATTGTCCCTTTAAGATCTGTTCAATAGGTTAACTGTGGCCAACCCTTCAGAACAACCTTTATATTAATGCACTGTAAATATGACCTTGGCTGGAGAAAGATTTGTCCATTTTGGGTAGTTTGGTTTTAATAATCTGGAGGGAAGCAGTTCTCAAACCTACCTGAGTCACATTCTGTGGATGTAACGCTCAAAGTAGAGTGACTGCCATGGAACCTTCCAGGTTAACAAAGACAATGGCTGTCATTGTCAAACCTAGAGAAGGAAATCCTTCCTTCCTTAAATCTATGAATCCCAGAATGAATGGTGTTTGTGTGTAATGATGACCAAAAAGAAGGGTCAGTGGAGGGAGATTTCATAATTAATGGTGAAAAATAGTTGAAAGACATGCTGAGAGAGAATGTTGGGAATGGAGACCAAGAGATTGGAGAAAAAGGGGGCAGGGAGGGAGTATTTTGGGGGAGGGGGGTTGTTAGCTGAATTCATTGATTAAAAAAACTGCTCAAAAGAGGAGGGTGAGTGGTAGAGAAGGTCAAAGGATGGAGCTGCGGATGGTTTCAGGAAGCTTTGACGGGGGTTGGGAGACCTGATTCCTTTTTGCAACGACCCCCCCTCTGAAAGATGGGTGTCAGAGTCAAGACTGACATCGTGTGAGAGCCAAAGTGTGGGCCACTGTGTATGTCTTACCTGGTATAGCTTGCAGTGGTAAATGTCACATTAAAATGATATAACAAATTAGTTTAAAGAAGCTAAACAGTCCAGTTATACAGTACCCACCCTCTCAACGTAAGCTCATTAAAGAAATGCAAAACTCCAAATAAACATCTATAAAAACAATTTAATTTTGTTTTCAACTAAATTGAACACTAGCTGGAGTGTAAAAAAAAAACAATTTAGGATTACAGGGGCAGATTAATTAATAGAGAATTATTTTCACTTATTTTGCACAATACTACGTTGTGACCTCCAAAATGGTTTTAGGTTAAACAGTAATCCCTCGCCACTTCACGGTTTAAGTTTTGCGGCCTCAGTGCATCACGGATTTAAAAAAAATATTTATCGGAATTAAAAAATATCAGCAGCTGTATTGTTTTATTGTGAGAAACGGTTTACCAGGATGCCAGACAAAGAGAAACTTGCCAATGAAGCTTTGTACACACCCACTGTTTCCGGCGCGAGATCGACGAATGAGAGCATGAGTGGATGTATCCCACGAGCTGATTGGCTGATCCTACTTTGCAGATTTTCAACTATCGCAGGGGATTCCGATCCACATTAACCGCAATAAACGAGGGATCACTGTAATTTGTTGACTAATTGCATAACGGACTTTAATTATAGCTTTTCTGACATAGTAAACTTGCTCAGTAGCTCATCTGGTACCGCATTGCAGTTGTGATGTGGAGTGCTAGACATGGCGCTTCAGAGTGCAAATGAAGTTTAATCCGTAAAATGTCGGAAAGCTTAACATGATTATTAATAAAAAATGCTTTTGTATGCAGGGCCACCAACTCCAAGATCTTTGCCACTTTTTAATGTGGCGTGACAGACTGTTGTAACGCCTCAGGTCAAGTGGCATGTGAACCTATTATCTCTTCCTCTTTTCTACTATTACAGCAGAAAATAAACCTGAACGAACATCCAGAAGTATGTTGAAAGATTTACAAATTACTGAAATTAATCCATTTCTAATGTAATGAGTTTCAACTGCAGAAAGACGTAAAATGTTGAATTTACCTCAGGAAAGCCATTCAAGGACCATAAACTTGATAGTTAAAAAAAGAACTCCTAGAGAAGGAGCATTTCCCCCCCCCCCCCCCCAAAAAAAAGCACAGTATTACATAATTTTGAATATTAAAATTCACAGACTTGATAAAAACACTCATTGTAACAGTTGATGATTTCTGAGGAAAGAAACCCTGAAAGAGAATGGTCTATTCAGTTGGTATGAAGTTCATAGTGGAATAATTGATCAACACTGATTAATCAGTGAAACAGTCAACGATTAGTCCAATTATTCCACTATGAACTTCATACCAACTGAATATACCATTCTCTTTCAGGGTTTCTTTCCTCAAAACTCATCCAAATAATCATTTGTTGTGACCCTAGTCATGACACTCACAAAAAAAAAAGCTGAAAGACTTGTATAATCAAGCTAGAATGCCATGGTCCCTTCAGCTAATGAGTTTTTATCTCTCGGCACTATTGGTTGGGTTTTGTTTGGTTTTAGTGGTACATTTATTTTCAAATGCGATAGCATAAACCTTTTAAGCGCCACTCACTGGATGTTTAATTTAGGAACAGCCACAATACACACAACTACTGATGCAATTAAACATGTAAAATAAACAAGTGCAGCCTGGTGTTTTGCTCTTAGAATTGGTTGAATTTACTACATACCATTTTAAGAGTTGAAAAACATTCTTCTAAAGCATATGTCCTTGTGAGATTAGCAATTTTACTACCGGACAATCACCACCAATTAAGTAAATTATTGGGTCTCGCTTTATATTAGGTGTCTTTAACCGTTGTTGTTTTTTTTTCTTCTTTTTTTTCCCCCCTACCTCTGAAACAGACCCATTCCACCAAACTAAAGCGTTTGGAAATGCAACATGAAAAAATACATTTTTTTTTCTTTCTTTTTTTTACGTACATGGAAGTTAAAGACACCTAAAGTGTGACCATTTATTCTCTAAACACCTTGGCTATAGCCAACTTTATGCCATAATCTCACACATACACCAACTTCTCTGATATTTGGTCTCCAGGTTGTTGTTGTGGGTTAAGAGTACAAGCTGAAGGTTGTTTAAAAAGGTAGATCCTTTCTCAAGCCCCATTTCCATGCGTCTGTAGAGCAAGTATCTCAGGAATGTGAGCTTCCCCCACCTTTTCCCACAGCAAACCTTGGTGGCCAGGGTGAGATTTAACCAGATAACGTTATTTTGGGGAAGCTCATCCTAGTCACTTCAAAAGCACCACTTTAATTGCGTTTTCTTGTGAAACAATAAAAGTGCATTTGTGATGTTCGGATAACATCCAGTCTGCTAAGATGCCATTGCATTTTGAAAGCATAGATTTATCCTTTGATATCTTACACTATTGTGCATCTTGGCTGCTAGAGTGAGTTTTCAGTTTCGAATACAGCCATTGATGGACACAGATCTTCAAAGTTAATTGGAAGCCGTTTTGATCTGAGTGTTAAGTGAAGATGTTGTTCTGTCACTCACAGAGTGAAGGGGGCATTGCAACATTGTTTGGGGGCAGGGAAGATTACTTTGCACAGCTCAGAAAGAAAGGTTAATGCTGAAGTCTATTGACCATTCAATGTGGCACTTAAACTTATTTTGTGGACATGGCATGGACAAAGTGGGAATGTTGCTAAAATGTGTAGTAAACGACAGAGAAGACTGCTATAGTAGATAATGTATCCCACAATGCATTACGCTTGACTTGCATTGACGCTCTAACTAGTGTGACAAATCTAATTATAAGTACTTATAAATGGCTTATTTTTCAACTTATTATTTGAGTTCCAAAATATAAAAAGGATTTTAACACAGTTGTATAATGAAAAATTATTTTATCATTGGCCAGAACTGGATCGAGCTCAAATGCAACAGCAAGATAATTTACTACATTTAGCAGATTAGAGATGGATGATGATGGTTTACTTTTTGCAAGGATACAAGCAGTTGAGATTTGTTTAGTTTACAAATACCCTGTGAGTTCATAATTTCTTACATGGCATATAAACAATCTTTAACAAGAATCTTAAGGTCAGGAAACGGATACTTGTTTTAAGATTAAACATTTAAATTCTGCTTACTGATTCCTATGTGTGCATTTTAACAGGGTTTTAAACCATTCAAATGCAAGATGTGAAGGAGAACTCTATTCGACACACTCTCTGTTTTCTGTGTACATCCAGAGAGGGCGCAGTTTTATGTAGTGTATACTAAATACTGAATTGAGTTCTTCACGTTTTCTTGCTGCTCTTTCACAAAATTGTCAAAATCATGTTTTATGTGCATGCATCCTGGCCAAATCTGCCCATTGGCCTTGGTCCATCATGGCGTCCTAATCTCCCCCCCCCCCCCCATACTCTAATTGGCTAATTGTCTAATCTTCAATAAGCTGATGTGTGGTAAGTGTTCTGGCGCAATATGGCTGCCGTCGCATCATCTAGGTGGATGCTGCACATTGGTGGTGGTTGAGGAGATTCCCCCCTTACTATGTAAAGCGCTTTGAGCTCTGGAAAAGCGCTATATAAATGTAACATTTCTTCTTCATGTAAACAGTTGAGGGAAAAAAAAACATGTGTAACGGCACATTGGATGTATGGATTAGAATTTAAAGTTACATCTGCCTAATATACCTGCTGTTGTCTGTCATTATTGTTAATCAAAGGATAAAGAACTTTGATCACTGATCTTGAGTGAATAACTTTTGAAACTTTAAGGGTTAAACTATATTTTGATTTAAAAGGAAAGCTGTTCAGTGTTATTTGATTTCTGTTTCTGAGTTTTAAATTGTATTTGTGCTATTACAATTTTGACTGTGTGGTGATTGTATTACTGACTGTATAGTTGCCTTCAATAGTGCTTAAATTTACATTAGTCTAGTTTATTAGTTGCTCTTTAGGCTGCTGATTTGTTTGTGGCGTTCAGCCACAACGTTTTGAGAACAAAGAGAGAATAAATGTTATCTAAATGTTTTTTTTTTACATATGGGATTCAATAGTAATTGAAATCAATTCAAATGATATCCAACCCTAATAATCAAATTAATAATTGTGTGTATGTTTTATAAATATGCACGCATGATTACCAGCCCTTTTTTAAATATTTAAATTTATACAAATCATTTGTTTTGACCTTAAATTAGCAATGTCATTTACAAATGATCCAAGCATGTAAAGTAGCGTTTTCACCATATCTCTGCAGAGCAAGCTTCATATGGAGGGCTTCCGTAGTCTGAAGGAAGGGGAAGCTGTGGAGTTCACATTCAAAAGATCTTCTAAGGGTTTGGAGTCATTATGGGTGACGGGGCCAGGCGGGGCACCATGCATAGGCAGTGAGAAAAAGCCCAAGGGTGCCCAAAAGCGCCGTTCAAAAGGAGATCGGTGAGTGCAGTCTGTTCTATACTACAACATTTTTACTTGCACTATGTGATGAATGCATCATGAAGATATAAAGAATTCATTAATCTTAATTCATCCTCCTATAGGCATGGTCAATATTCTGTATTTGAGAATCTTTGGTGGATTCAATGGATAAAATGTTATCCATTTATACCGATATATTTGATATGTATATAAAGTATATTATTGTAAATACACTTTACCCAGTTATTTATTTATTGATTGATTGATTTGTTTGGCATTGTTTTGGGTGGAATATGCCTCGGAAGGTTTTTGTTTTTTTTTGTCTTTACCTGTTATGATGTTGGCTCTGCTTTTTACAGACTACCCTCACCCTTATTACCTACTGATACATATATATTTTTTAATTATAGTTCGGATGTTGCATTTGAATTGCTTGACATAGTATCTCAAAGAGCATTTCTTTCCCGCACCCTGTGCGTTGGTGACTTCACCTGCCAAATCAATAGGTTGTTTAAAATCTCATGGCTCAGAATTTTGGCACACAGGGTCTCCCTCCCCCCAAAGCAGGACTGCAGGTTATTCATAAGCTGTTGGTTGACTGTGACTCTAAAGTGATGGACCAAATTTGGCGATTGTGTATTAATTACAATATTATAAGCTCAGTTGTGCAGCAGTGCATTGATGCAGTGGTGACAGTCCGGTCATTTCTGCCAGAGCAGCTTCCATAGTTAGTGAACGCAACATATTCTTGAGTTTTTTCCATTTAGTAAAATGGACTTAATCCTGCTGCTTATCAATGCTACTCCATCTTTTTCTCTGTCTATACCTCCTGATGGAGGATCAGATCCTGTCTTTTTAATTAATAACAGATGTATGTGCCTGAGAAAGGTCAGAGGTGAATGCTGCCATAGCAACCCTGAGGTGTGATGTATGTGAACCGGGTGGGGGTGGGCAGGAGAGAGCAGGGATCAAAGTGCAAAGGTCATGCTGCATATTGAAACAAAGAGTCAAAGAGATGCCCAACCTCCTCCAAAGCACACCTCCTTCCTCTGGCCGATCAATAACTCCCCCCTCAGTTCTGCTGCAGGGAAACAATGTAGTAGAGAGTTGATGGGCTTAAATGCACAGGAAGTTTTCATTTAAATGAATAACCCACCCAAGAATGGAAATTGGAATGTTTTTAAGTTTACACTGTATTAAAATATTATATTAAACTTAACTCCACTTTAGAACACATGGAATGTAGCACAAATCATATGGACTTTGTTTATATTTTAAGTGAATCATTAAGAAGTTATCATGCTTGACGCGTATAAAAATAAATTTATATATATATATATATATTTTATTCATTTATTTTTAAGTGACTTGTAAATAAGCTGTAAGTTCTCATACTGAACTCATATTTATTTGAATGGTAAGTTGTGAATGTTTCCATAGTCAAATTTATTTTAGTAGATTACATAAACCATTTAATACTGAACTCGAATTTCGTAAGTTGTAAAATTCTTCATTAAATTCATTAGGTCACTTGTAATCAATCATACTAAACTTTAATATATTAATTTTTATATTCAAGTAAATTGTGAATGTTATCATACTAAAGTTTTGGTTTATTATTAATAATGATAGTCTTCATCATCATAAGAAGATGGACACAACTGAGCTCCAAAAAGGATTATAGCTATCCCATTTATCGTCACTGTTCACTTTTTTTTTTTTTTTTTTTTGGCTGAACGTCATAATGGTAATAAATTTGTCTTGGATTCCATGGTGCTGTAGTTTACACAAAACATTGTCATTCTCCTTTTATTTATCTAAAGACAGGATATTAACGCCATGTAAAACATCTCACATACTAGCATCTTGAACATTAAGAAAGTTGTGCATACTAGTCATGTTGCAGTTCTGTTTAGTTACGTAGCAGGATCTCTGCCTCATAAACAAAATGAATGTTTCACATGCCAACTACTAATTAGCTCTCATATCATTTTATTTTTTTTTACCCTGGATAATAATTAATCCAAAGTGCCCTTTGATTTCAGATGTTTCACCGCTCTCTAGTGGTCTTTCATGCAAATAACACCTGTTTCTCACACCTTTTACAGATGCTTCAACTGTGGAGGACCAAATCATCATGCCAAAGAATGCCAACTGCCACCTCAGCCAAAAAAGTGCCATTTTTGCCAAAGCATCTCCCACATGGTGGCCAACTGTCCAATCAAAGCACAACAGTTGTCACCAGGATCTCAGGGAAAATCAACAACCTCAACAGGAGAAGAGGACATGAGCCACACTCCCTTACCTCCAGAGAGCTCTGATTAGTTGGAGGAAAGGTTGTCAGGGAAACACGAGCACCAATCAAAAATTTCAATGGAAAGCTGCTTTTGGAACTAACTCAGGTTTTTCTTTTTCAAACCGCAGAAATGAATGTTTTCTCTTACTTTTGTACTTTAGTCAGGAAATTAAAAACCAGATTAGTTCAATATAGAACGTTATACTAAGAAAAATACGATTACTATAATATCCATCTTTATTGTTAATCACTGTTTGTGAAAATATTTGTATCTCAGCTTTGCGATTGTAGATCTCTCTGTCTGTTCACAGAATTGATTTGGCATTAACTAGATTCCAAATATTTTAGATGAACAATGATAAAATGGATGTATTCAGAGGGCAGATCTCACAAAAACATATCCAGTCAAACTCATTTCAAATTTTAGGACCGTTATGTTTTTGTTTTGTTTTTCCATCATGCTTCCTTGTCCATCTCTAAATATAATCCAGATTTATGTTGAAATTTTATTTTTGAAGTAATTCTTGAAGTAAAAAAAAGTTATTTTGCTTAAACAATGATAATCCCATTATTATAATACGGTAAAATGTTATGTAGTACAGAACTAATGTAGTTGACCGGTTTTGTGAGATCTGCCCTGTAGGTGAGAAGCAAGTGTATGAGAGAGATTTTCATTTTCTGCCTTAGCTAGCAAAGTGTCTTAGATTTGTACCGAAACAATCAAAACGCATCATGTTGACAAATTGTGATAAACCTGGATATTGTGCATATCTGTCTTTGTGCTTAAATATAAATGATCTCTTGCTTTCAATGACAAAATTAGCATTATCATCCACCAGTACGTGTGAGATCATATTGAATTTCCTTTTCTTTCTTGTCTGACACTCTTTGTGATTGTTCTAATCCACAGGCCAAATGAATGATAAAAGGTTGCGTTTGTGCAGACTGTACATCAATTTCTTTGTAACGGAAACATTTTGACTGCACTCAATAGTTAGTTACTATGCGAAAGACAAAGTGACTTTCTTAGATTATTTAATACGGTGTGATTGTAAAGAAAGGCTCGCTCGTTTACAAATCTGAGAAATCATAGGAACTTGGTACTTGAAAACTAGAGCCAAGACAATGGCAAAAAAAATTATCTCTTTCTTTCGAAGCGTTAAATGCGATACTCAAGTGATGTGCCAGGTTTGACAAATCATATTCCAAGAGGAGATCCAAAATGACTTGATCTCACTTTATTGTAAATAATAATTGTAAACTTTTTTTAAAAACCACTTATTTATTTGTAGCAACACAAATTGACCTCAATCTCTGTTTACTGTCACAAGAGTTAAATACTTTTGCTAATTATTTCAGTCTTTTTAATTGTAGTTATTAGTTGATTGACAACTGGGGACTAGAATTCACAGCATTTAAAATATGCTGAAAATGATATTTTGTGATGCATTCGTTTTTATTTATGGCCTTTCTTAAAAACGAAAAGAAAAGGTATTCGAATGATGATTTCATCGTATGATTTATCCCCATTATTGCAAACTGAGCTGTCAAGCTTCACTGTGTTTAAGGAAAACATCTAGTCTTTGCCAAATGAAAGCATAATGGATCATGTATTATTTTAGCCTTTTTGTATATTTGACATAGTCTTTAAATTTTCAGAAACTCAGTGGAAAAAAAACCCACTAAACATTTATAACAATAAAACCATTAATAATGATGTTTGCAGCAAAGCACAAACCAGTAAACTTTTTTTTTTTTTTAAACAAGATGTAGTAATCACTGCATGCTTTAAACACAGATTTATAATAACCTAAAAGTGACCAGCACATCACTTCTCATATTTTAGTGTTTTCTTGCATGGATGTAGGTGTTAGAGTAGTTTAATTAGGGTTTGGTGTTTTCAGTTTAAGGGTTGTGAAGGTTTCTTTCTAATTGTATCTTGGTTCGTACCATTTTTGTATATTACATTATAATTTCAATATTTTTATTGTATTGCTTTTTTTCAAATCTTTATTTAAAGTGAGAACAAGATACTCAACTTGTTTTGAATCTATACAAATCTACCTCAGGGTGTGTTGAAATGTATTAAATGGATGTTGTTACCAGAACATTGTCCATTTGTGTGTGTGTGTGCTTTTTAGTTCTATTTTTTTATAGGGTTGATGTATTTAATTTTGGAGGTGTGATCTTTTGAAATTTAGTTTAAACTGTTAAAAGTGATTGAATTTTTGGTTTACATTTAGAGCAACTCACAAGATAAGTGACACTGTAATATTTCTCCAGTTTTTATATAAATCTTTTTTACTGTAACCTGCTCTGAGATTGTCAACTCAGGAATATGTGTTAATTATTTCTTGTTTGTTTCTAATGAAGAGGATAATCAGTGTTGGTGAACTTGATTGTTTTATTGTTATTAGAATGATTGCTTCACTAATTTTTTCTCACTGATGCTCAGGGTTCCAAATGCTGCACAGATACGAAACCCTGCTCATGTCTAGATAGTATTACCTTTGGTCTTGCGTTCTCGTTGCAGGTGGTAGACTGTGGTCAAGACTGTGTGTTTCATGTGTGTTTGATGAAGACAAATAAGTTTTGTGTTCCAGTGACCAAAGAATGTAGCCTCATTGAATATGGCAAACAAACAGCGTGGAGCTCGGTTTATGGAGTGTCCTCTGCATTGATCGGTGTTAATTATTTTAGGAGAAAACAATTTCTTTTTCCGTTTATTGTGACAAAGCATGCAAAGAATGTTGTGCCCAAAAATGTGTTTTTCGTGTTGACAACTGCTTTCTAGTGAATAAATATCTTTTTATGATTATGCTGGCATTTTGTTAATTTCACAAGTGGTGAGACGTGTTGTGTGTTTTAAATGAGTTTTGTTGGTTGGTAAGTATCAAAAGCTTGCAGCCTCATCATTTTCTTAATTTTTTATAAAAATTCTTTCAAATATTTTTTATATTCCTGCTATAAACTCAATTTTCTTCAGTGAAACTAAAAGTACAACCAGGATAAGTAAAAAAAGAAAAATACGGGGCTTACAGGTAGGATTGAAATTAAGCCTGTAGGTCTTAATATAGAATATATCATTGCTGTAACACAGGTGACATTGAAGCAGGAAAAATGTATTTGGAGAAAAATTAAATATTTGTCAATACTTTTGAGTTAATTTTTGTGTTCTCTGAGAAAGTTTGTATTTACTCCCAAAATGGTTTGCTCTGACATAGTCCAAGTAATCCATGTATCTTTGAAACACAATATCAGGTTTTTCCTCCAGGAAATCAGATTAAACTCTGGACTATACCAGGTCTATGAACATTTAAAAACCGAAAAAGAACACAGATTTATGTTAATCTGGTTTATAAAAGACCATTTTAGTCCAGGACTAGGCTTAATCTCTGTCTCAGTGTGATTTAAATTATATCATAAATGTGGCTGTAATTTTTCGAGAAAAAAAAAGCAAAAAAGACAAATCACTTTTAGAAAAATAAGTATTGAAATTATGTACATTTATTTTTCTCTTTTTTTCCCAATTATCATAATTTATGTAATAATAGTTTATAATGGATTTTCATAGATTGACTGTAAAATCATTTTACGAAGTTGTAAATAAAGATCATAGGAAGACATTTTACACAGAAATACTATTTCAGACTCTTATTTTGTTGTTGTTGTTGATAATTATTTAAAAAATCAAATTTTTAATTTATATTTTTTACCCTTTGACTTTAGTTGAATAAATAGCGATTAATCCACATTATTACACAGAGGTTGGAACCCATGTGCAGTTTTATTTTTAAACGTAAAACAAAAATGTAAAAAACAATAAGCAATGACAAAAACAACAGACTAGTTGACAGACTTGAACTTGGCTTAAACATTAGCATATACAGACTTGATCTTGAACAAAGACTTTCCAGAAAGCAAGTTATGCTACTAACCTGGGCAAGTTTACTCAGAATAAGCAGATAACCATTATGTTCTATTTTGATTTCTAGACATTTTTTGTTGTATCCAGCTAGTGGTTTTCGTCGTTTCAATCATCGTTTTCAATCTCTATCTAGCATATTTGAAATCAATTTAAATCCCCAACAATAAACCTTATTCCTAAAAACTCTTTTGCCATATATATATATATATGATTCATAATCTTAAAGTGTACTTCTTTACATTTAGGGTTAAAAGGAAATGATGTTCCTTTAATTTAGTCATTGAATTTTGAATATTCTTGAGGATTTTTCCAAACACTTCAGAGGAACAGCTCAGATTATATTTATTACAGAAAGCATCATGGCTCAATATTTTCTGTCCATAATGTGTGCTTTTGATCAAATGCCTCTTTGCCACCACTCATTCATAAACAGAGATTTCCTATTCACTGTTATACATCTGTTGTTCTGAAATATTATGAGGACTAAAATTATGCTCAAAGACTAACTTCCAATACAATAATACTCGTTGGTGGAAAGAAGAACGTTTTACAAGGAGTTTAGGAAGTTCAAAGTCACATTAACTACAACAAAAAAACACAACCAATTTTTTTTAATACAACAGAAGGAATCTCAAACCAGAAAGAGGACTTATTATTAATAAAAGAGTATAATCCTCTAAGTTTAATGACGCCATCTATACTATCAAAATCAATCGTTTTGAGAATACCATCTTCATAGACTTTGATCAAATCACATTTACATATGTAATGACTTCCTTTTCCATATAAAATTAAAATTAAATTTGTTTATAGCTTTTATCTTTTTAGCAGAAACTGTTAGAGCAAAGTAAGGGTAAATTAATCTAGAAAGATGTTCTGCTTTTGTCAATAAAACTCTTCCTGTTTTACATTGATTGCTCAGTTCTTTCAGTTCATGATTTGATCTTGTCAATGTTTAAGTGTAGCAGCTTTATTTTCCCCATGTATGTTCTTCTGAGTTATTAAAGATTGTTGCCTAGAATCTCCTCTGCATGAAAAAAATTGACACACTGTAGAGTGACAAAACTCCTTCATGAATATATATATATATTTTCAGAGCATATAACATGTTATAGTGGCATTGTGTCACTACCGGGGTTTGAGAGCTGCACAGCATTACGTCAGGACTGATAGGAATGAAGTAACTCCTAAATCTGTTTAACTAATCTGTTTCAACCAAAAGTGAATGTTCAAGCCAGCGATTCTCAACAAAGAACTTAATAGGTTGCAAATCCTCACTAAACACTCTACACATTTAGAGCAATAGTTGGTATGTATGGAGAAATTAAATTTGAATTAAATGTCATTTTATTACTAAATCAGCTACATCAGCTCAGAATCTAAACTACTTTTGCAATAAAGCATTTTTTTTTCAGAACTTATTGTCCTAACCTCCTTTGGTACTTTACACACTTGTCTATAACATTTTGTTTTGCGAACCATTGCAGAATTGTTTAAGCAACTTTTTGAGCTGACAAAGACAAAATTGTCAAAAATGGTTGTAGATACTGGGGTTTCTTGTCCACGGCTTACCGCTTGTTCTTGGACTTGGAGTTCAATAAAGGCTATTTCAGTTTGTGGCACATATATTTTTTTGAAGAAAATAAAATCATATCATATTTCTTTTTTATTTCTTCAGAGTTTCTTTTAATCATATTTATATCATGGATGACAATATTAGTCAAAGGCACTGTGTGTTTTTAAAACTTATGTTTTTGTCTACAAACGTTGTCTGATGTTTTCCCCATAACAATATTCTGAATATTATTAGAATATTAAATAGGCCCATCATATGAACAACATTTTGTAAATAGTATTACTACTGTAAAACCATAAAACATTAATAATATCTTCAGTCTTATTAGAAACTTTTTTTTTGTTTTATGTAGCAAAATAAATGTAGCTCTACTATTTTGGCGGAAAATACGGTTACTATGGTAAATGTTTGTTTGGCAGAACACGGCTAATAGCCTATGTTATTAGAGAGAGAGGGCGTTGTTTCTCACTTTCTTACACTGGACAAATTTATGAGACAGGCAAAGGGTACGCGCATGAGAAATCTTCGACGAGAACGCAACATTGAGCGCGAGTGCGCTCACGAGCACGCGCTCACGGACATACACAGAAAAAGAGAAAGCGAGAGAGGCGAGGAGCGTGTGCGGCGGCCTCGCGCTTATAATGGCTGCCAGGAAAAGCAGAGCAGAGGAAAAGCAGTTACATTGGAAATAAGGTCGTGCACAGGTAAATGTTTTGTATGTGTTATTGCGAGCGTGCTTCGGGACTCTTTGTCTGAGCGTGTGTCGGGCTGCTACGCAGGTGCATGTGCTGCAGCTGGAAGGGTTTTGCAATGAAAGACACCTTCACTGTTATTGTCACAGCAACATATGAGCATCGTGCGTATGTTCTCTCGTGCGATGGGCAGATGCGGTGTGTAATATCACGCTTAGACAGTGATATCCAGCTTCAGAGGAGAACACATCGGCGCTGTGGCCGAAAGAGACAAAACCGACAGGCCTTTTACACATCGGCGCAAACACATGACTGCATTACAAACACAATTGCGGTTGTATTCTTGCTATTTCTGCTCGGGTGATGCGCTGTCCTCGGTCAAATAGTTAAACCAAGTGCGTGATATTGGCTTTGCCCTTTGATCGCTGTTTCCTCATGTCAAGCTGCTTCCGCGCGCGCGCACACATATACACACAAGCGCGCGTGCACACGTGTTGGCAGCGCTGTCGAGTCTGTTTACCATGTGCGCTGAAGGCATGTTTTTAAAATGTTTTTGGTGTCTCCGGTACAAAAGCGAGAGATTTTAAGAAGAAACGGTTCGCGAATCTCTTTTAGTAAAACTGTCATGCTGTAGATGAAAAATATCTATATGAACAATGGTTAAGTTTGTGTGACAAATCTGATAACACACGATCTATCTGATTTGCGTGTTTACATCTGGAAGAGCTCTTTTTTATTTATTGTTTTATAAGAGGGTTTACTTATCTGCAATACATCTCTAGTACTTTTCCTGTCTGACGTTAAATAAACCCTTAGCAAAATGTTCTTTAAGAGGTTTATGATTTAGATTTTAGTCTGCTGAATTTATATTTAGATACAAACTTTTGTGTACAAGAGGTTTGTTCACAGCAGATGCTGTCCAGATGAAGCGCTCTTTAACAGACATCTTGCAGATGTATGTGTGCTGTCTGAGTTGTATGTCCTTTCGGGTGACTTTCAATGAAATGCTTTTTAGAGACTGATTGACTGGATGAAAGTGTCATCATATTGCACTATGGCTTCTGTACTTGAGTCAACACAGGAATGAAAATGCACTTACACGTTGTAGATACAATGAGTGAATGTACTAAAAAGTTTGTATTTTGTTTTATTTAAGAATGAAATAGTAGGCCCCTCTTCAAACAGTTTTAATTCTTCAAAATTCTGAAACTCTCAAGACTGTGACAATGACCTTTTATTTAAACTTTTTTTCTATTTCTATTATTCTGTTGATTTTATTTTTTTACGTTGTTACATTTTCTTGCCAATAAACAGTTTTTCTCTCTTTAAATTCTTTTTCAGAGAAACGTCATGTGGCAAATAAGTTTGGGTTCTTTCAATGCGAGATACAGCCTTCTATTGGTCAGCATCGCTCCCACCAGCCTCTGTGCAGCTGCTGTTGTATTATCTTGAAGAGCCAGTCTATTGACAAGTCTTTCATTATGTAGCTTCTGGCCAAACACCACCCACTAGACCAGGGGTGGGCAAACTTTTTGACTCATGGGCCGCAATGGTTTCTAAAATTTGACAGAGGGGCCGCGCCAGAATAGAATGACGGTGTGCTTGTGTGAACTAATGTAAATGAAATGTAAAAAGCATTACATGAAAAGATTTGGCCTTTAACAGGCACCAAAACATTGATGTGCTGAGTTCATTGTAAACATTGTTTTCCAAATGTATTAATTTAATAATACAGTAGATAAAGTAGATAAATTCAGTTTTCGTGGGAACAGTGTTGTTGATCGTTTTTTGCAAGTGCATCAAAGTCTGGAGTTAGTTTTGTTGTGGCAGGGAACTCCTCCCCTTCACATAATTTCTGAAACGTTATAGGATAACGCCAGTTGATCACTGGCCAATTGTTGTGCGATGCAGCTCTGGCTGACAGACAGTATAAATGGCATAAGTGCGGAAATTGCGTCAGAATCATGACTGATCGTCAAGGGGCAAACACGGCGTTTAATGCAACGTCTCGTTCCCGTCTCTCAGGGAACCGAGGTTATGATTGACATTCCCGTTCGCGGGAACGAGACATTGCATTGAAATGCATTTGGGAACAGTGTTCAGTCCCTCCGTAAGAGAGACACAGATCAGCCTGAAAACACCAAGCATCATACACCAATCACAGCAAAGACACACACAGCCCAACCAATTGGGATGCTGCCAGGTGTGCTCACTACTGATAGTTGTAGCTAAACCAATTAAATCAGTAGCTGAAGCCTACCAAAATGTGCATATTAGAAAGCCTGAAAAATAGCATTTTTAATGTGGTTAAGCATAACTAATGTAAAGGCATAGTGTCAACGGCAAAGCAGTGACAGTGAACACATAAAAGGCAGTAACAACAGTATCTTGACAAAATGGCAATATCACAGGAATAACTGATGCATTTACTCACCGAAAGCACTTGATAAGCATCCAGCTTATAAAACCTGGTGACGTGTTCCGAGAAGACCAGCCAGCAGCAACTTGCTTTTCCTCACCAGACACAATAGTAGTTGATCTGCTGTCTCAACTACGCATTCTTTTAAAAATTCGCCTTCGGAGAAAAGCTTACTAACCTTTGCTAATTTGAATGCCAGCAAAAAACTTGCCTTGGTACTTGACTCTTGAATCACACTTTTGCTGAGTCTGTAAATTAACCATCAATCTCAAAGCCGTAGCCGCCCGTTCTTGTGTATATTGTTTGCTAGCGTAGTTAGCATGTTTTGTGGCAATATGACAGCAGGTTGCATTTAAAAAAAAAAACACTACAGTTTCTTGGCATATCGGACATACAGCCCTTGATCGGACTTCAAAAATATTTTGTTGTCCGCTTTATTAAACACTAGGCACTCACTGTCTACTTTTATTTTCTTTGGTCCGGTCATTTTTACTGAAGGACTCAAAGTGCAAAGCGAAAAAGTGAAGTAGAGAGTAACGCATCACACTCAAGCAAAGGTCAATGTCTTTGGAGTGCGCCATCTTTTGGAGAAATACAGACATTACAGGGAAAGGTAAAATTAAGGAGGTTTAATTATAATACAATTTAGTTTGTAGTTTGCCCACCCCTGCACTAGACAGTAAGAAGATGATGTCTGAAAATTGATACTATTGCAATATTTCAGCTCTTTCAAATAATGGAACAACAGTGTGTGTAGTGTACATTCAGTAATAAAGAAGTGACTTACAATTGTGGTCCAGAGATAACTTGTTGGATACATTGATATTAATCTATTAATATCCTTTTATATTAATTATTAATTGTCATGAACCCTCACTCAATGTTTGAACACAAATGTTGACATTCTCTGTTGACCTCTTTGCTTGACTTATTCACCTCGACTCCCAGAAGTTCAGATCTGTCCTTCCCTACTCTGTAGTTAAAATCAAATTTGCAGGTGATAAAATAATTGCAGATTCTGAAAGATGTATATAAACTTTTGAGCACGAATATAGGGTATTATATATTGTATGTTTTGTCCAGTTTATCGATAATTGTCTACACTTGCTTGAAAACAATAGTTGTTTTTGCAATTCTATTTTACAATAACATATTTCACCTTTAGTCCAAGTTAGGTTTGTCATTGATAGCAGCTTTAGAGTTCCCAGCAAATACTATACTGACTCTATGGTATTTTGTATGCTGTGATTTTGTTCCACACTATAGGTGAGGAAGAGGAGGATGGTGAGCAGTCAAGCCAAGTACGAGCTGATCCAGGAGGTGGGCAGGGGCAGTTACGGTGTGGTATACGAGGCAGCTGTACGGCAGACTGGCGCCCGTGTGGCTGTGAAGAAGATCCGCTGTCACTCCCCGGAGAACGTAGAGCTGGCCTTGAGAGAATTCTGGGCCCTTAGCAGTATCCAGAGCCAGCATCCCAATGTCATCCACCTGGAGGAATGCGTTCTCCAGAGAGACGGTTTCGCCCAGAGAATGAGTCACGGCTCCAGCTCCTCGCTCTATCTTGAGGTGTGTTTCCAACCTGCAAGCACAGCGAACACGAAGTGCATCAATTTTAAGATCCCATTATTTGTTTACTAGAGTGAAATCAAAGAACTTGATAACAGTGAAAAGGAAATGCAAGCTACTACATTAATACATTTATTGCAAACTATTTGTAACTATTCATACCCATTGATAGTGTTTAGTGAATGGGACATATTGGCCATTTCTGCACACTTTTGGAACAATTGCAGAGTGAAATTTTGATTGGACGTAAATCATTTATTATCTGCGTATTAGTGATCAATGCAATGCCTTCAGCATCCTGCCAGGAAACAGGAAGTGGCTAAAAGAGGAAATGTAGCTGACAGTAGTTTCTGGTTTGAATAGGGATGTACAAAATGCATTGGTGGGTTTTCTGAACAATGCTGCCTTCATCATGGGGTAAACATAATTAGGTGTTGACTGGGCACAAGCAGCACCACAATGTTTTGATTTCTGGACCCCTTCAACATTTGGAGTGTTTGCTATACTGTTTTTGGCATTAGGGCTACACAATATTTTGTTTATTTTTACATTCATACATCCACTACACTCTTTTCAACTAAAAATCAAAAACTTTTTATGCTTTCTGCCATTGCATTTACATGGTAACTGTGTTTTGGGGGACTTGAAAACTGGTTTCGAAGTGCAAGGTTTTGAAAACAGTACAGTTATCGTCTCACATCTGCATGCTTATTATGCGTTTAGTATAGTCGCGTATTATATTGTCGTCACCAAATAATATATAAATAATCTTTGCAAAGTGACAACTGGGATCGTTTTGATAATGTTGTATGATGTAATAGCGTGCTGATAAACCCTCTAAGCCAAATCACAATATCGATATTATTGTGATATATCATGCAGCCCAATTTTTTATGCTGTTGAAGCATATAAAGCTTGCCTCATTTATCACTGTTTAATCATTGTACCTTTTCCGTGTAGCTACTACATTGCCCATCGGTTTCTCTGACATTATTATAAAATGCATAAAGCCTCAATTACAAACTTAACATGCATCTTTTGATTTTTACTATGTTATTTTAGTGCTAGGCTTCCTCTCTTTGACAGTAAATGAAAATAAGAAAACAGAAAATAATATCATCCCTTGCGTCCATTTTATTCTGAAAATCACATGTTACATTGTAATTACTACTCCTGTAAGTAGGAACTTCCTAAGAGGACTTGAAGATGCATATACTCTGTATAATTTAGGGTTTAAGATAATGTCCCTCAGACACTGACCATATATTTCTTAAGAAGATATGGACTGCAAGCGCAGCAATTGACAGATTCAACTAATGAATAGCTTTCTATTGCATATTATCTACATCTTCACAATGTAGACATACAGATTTTACTGATAGTCTAATAGTAACAATTTGATTTGCATGCTGAAATACAGTATGCTAAAACCTGGTAAAAAAAAAATGTATGTGTGTGTATATATTATATATTATATATATATATATATATATATATATCAAAAATTATTTAAATAAATAAGCCAATTGATTAGATGGCTGTTGGATGATAAATATGCAAAAGGAGCAGAAATATAAACTACTTGGACTACTCGACAAAGGAGAAAGCAATCTATAGTACAAGTGGATGATTATAGTCTTATTTGCCATTTTGTCTTGGGTCAAGTTGCATAAAGATGTGAGGATGTTGTGACTGGATGGAAATAAGCCGGAGTGCAGCACAGTAATAGGTTGTTATTCCTGGCCTTTGAGATAGGGTTGATTTAGTACACTTGATGCTATAATTATCAGTCTGCAGAGGTCTGTTTGTCTGCTGACCTCTCTCTGTGCAAAGTCTTCAGCATCTTCTGTCAAAAGGCAGCTGAATAAGGGAAATGTGGTTCATATAGACAGTCTATATCAGTCTAAATCCCCACCACATGTTAATATCTATTTAATATTTTCACTTTTCTACCATAGGTCTAGACCCAATTTAATTATTTTCAATTCTACAGTTTAAGTCAAGTCAAGTCAAGTCACCTTTATTTATATAGCGCTTTTTACAATGTAGATTGTTTCAAAGCAGCTTTACAGGAAAAACAATATAAACAAAGTTTGTTTGGCTGAACAGAAGCCCCAAAAGAGCAGGCGAATCAATACAATTGATGAATTTTAAGTGTTAAGTTTCCCCAACTGAGCAAGCCATAGGCGACAGCGGCAAGGAACCAAAACTCCGGCAGGTGACGTAACGAATGAAGAATAGAATGGAGAAAAAACCTTGGGAGAAACCAGGCTCAGTTGGGGGACCAGTTCTACTCTGGCCAGCAGCCAAACAGTGCATGATTATTATACAACAATTCAAGTCCAATATGAAGTCCAATTTGGTCCGGTTAGAGATGGGTTCATGATCGTCACAGGGGAGGGTCCAGTAGAGTCACGGTCTCCGCAGACACCCCAGGGCAGTGCTGTGCTCGTGTCCAGGTCCTTCATCTGATCTGGATACGGCCCGGATCCGGCTGCCCACGGTAACCTCGGAATAAACAGAGACCAATATCAGCGTAGATGCCATTCTTCTTCTGATGTATCGAGTACATCAGGTGTTATGGGAATGTTCCCGGTTCCAGCTTATCTATATTGTGCAGCCTAACAATCATTTTACATGATTTGGATTAAAAATGTATGTATAATGTGTTATGTGTATGCCAGGTTGAAAAGATGTGTTTTTAGTCTACATTTAAACTGACAGAGTGTGTCTGCTTCCCGAACTGTAATAGGAAGACTGTTCCAGAGTTTAGGAGCTAAATAGGAAAAAGATCGACCGCCAGCAGTTGACTTTGATATTCTAGGTATTATAAGCTGGTCAGTATTTTGGGATCGCAATAGACGTGAAGGACTATAATGTGTTAAGAGATCGCTCAAGTACTGTGGAGCTAAACCATTTAATGCTTTGTAAGTAATTAGCAAGATTTTAAAATGTATTCGGTGTTTAATAGGAAGCCAGTGCAGGTTTGACAGAACTGGGCTAATATGCTCATACTTCCTGGTTCTAGTAAGAACTCGAGCTGCTGCATTTTGGACCAGCTGGAATTTGTTTATTAAGCGTGCAGGGCAGCCACCTAGTAAAGCATTACAATAATCTAGCCTTGAACTCATGAACGCATGAACTAACTTTTCCGCATATGTCTTAGATAGCATATGTCGCAATTTAGATATATTTTTAAGATGGAAGAACGCCGTTTTACAGATGCTAGAAACATGGCTTTCAAATGAAAGATTGGTATCAAAGAGCACACCCAGGTTTCTAACTGACGACGAGGACTTGACAGAGCAGCCATCGAGTGTTAGACAGTAGTCTAGATTATTATGTGCCGAACTTTTTGGTGTAATAATTAGAATCTCTGTTTTTTCAGAATTTAGCAGTAGAAAGTTATTAGTCATCCAATTTTTTATATCGGTTATGCATTCTGTTAATTTAGTGAATTTGTTCGTTTCATCAGGATGAGAAGAAATATAGAGCTGAGTATCATCAGCGTAACAGTGAAAGCTAATGCCATGCTTCCTAATAACTGCACCCAAAGGAAGCATGTACAGGGTGAAAAGCTTTAGCGTTTAGAAACTAATCATAAACCGAACAAGGTTTGCTTCATTTAATATGCATGCACATATGCACACATGCACACTTTCACATGCTATATAGAATCAGAATATTAAGAAAGCAGTAAAAAAAAAAAAGACCATCTGTGGTTTTTCTTAATTTTTTTTCTTGAACCGGTATTATTACATAACACGTGTTCCTTGTGTGCTATGCCTTTCCAGTCACTTTTAATAATCTTGTAAATATGCAAATAAGAATTTTAACCCAGTGTTTACAATGTGTGGCATTGTGTGGCATTAATGCAATACTTTTGATTACTTTAATACATTTTCCCCAAGTAAAATAAGAAAGGGCTTTAGACAGTGCATTTGGCTAATCTAATAATAAGTGATTAATGATTTAGCTTAATGTAAACTGAATTTATTTTTGATTTATTAAACATCAGAAATCAGAGCTGAACTTAAAACACTTCCCATGTGGCGGTTATCAAGGGAAGGATGTGGTTGAGTGTACTAATACATGACATGAAGTTGTGTGTCTATAACAAAAATCTCCTCTATGGACAGTACTGTTGTTTTTGTGCTTTGGATTCAAGATGTGCTCTGATCGGTTCCCTGTGCAGAAAGATGGTGCAGCATTCATGGAATTGTCTCTGTTCTCCACCATGTGGAGAGAAATTATAAATGAAATTGCACTTTTAATTCAGTGCTGCAAAGTAAAATTAAATGTATTATAACAAATATTCATATTAAAATATTAGTAATATGCTATGTATTTTTGGGCTTTATATTTGTCCAATTTCCATCTTCCTCCTAAAGATCTCAAATTAATTGTACAAAGATGCGATATGATGCTAGTTTAAAAATGGTGATGATAACCGTAATAATCATTTAATTGGAAGAAAATACATTTGGACCAATTTTCCAAAGTTTTAAAATGACCTATTTGTTAGCAAAGCACAGTAAATTATTCTCTCTGTTGATGATCATACACCTATGCGATAAATGCTAGTGTTGCATAGCATTAATTAAGTTGGCTGAGGAGCAGCCAACTTACTGATATTGCTATAAACTTATTATTATTAAGTTGGCTGAGAAGCAGCCAACTTACTGAAATGCTAATAAACTTATTAAGTTGGCTGAGAAGCAGCCAACTTACTGTTGTTCGACTTAAACTTATTATTATTATTATTTTTATGACACTAAAATTTCTGACTGTAACTCGTCCTACAGCTTTAGTGCCACAGACCCCAAAATCAGAACAGGCCGCAGGCCTGTTCTGACTCGCGTTGCTATATCTTTTCTAAGGGATCGGGGGTACGATGTTCGCCCCAGGGGCGAAAAAGCAGCCGAAAAATCCCATTGACTTAACATTGCGACAAACTTTGACGATTAATAACTCAGAGCGAGGATATTGTAGAAACATGTGAATCGCCACATTTGAAGAGGGTGACAGCCTCTGTAAAATCATACCACACAATGGGGTGAAAGTTGTACCCTTGGGGTGCTAGAGCTGCCCAAATTTGCCCCATAGAGATGAATGGGGAAGGCCGTCCCATGAAACAGAATCTACTATGGCAAAATGCATAGGGATTTTGAATTGAACATAGCTCTGCAGCACAGCGTCACAGAGACAAGGGGGAGGGCTCATTTTACTCATGCGACCAATGAGTGTCTCAGGATCACAGTGAAGCTATTAAGCCACGCCCTAGCAACCATTTAGAGCACCTTAGCAACCCATCCCATAGACTTCCATTCAAATTGATCGACTTCTGTCTCTGGATAGAAAAGTCATAGACATTTGAGGGTGGGCTCGTATGACTCGAGGCAGCAAACTGCCAATCACCACCATCTTCAACACTTCCTAGCCACGCCCTAGCAACCATTATGGAGCACCTTAGCAACCAAATACAAAGTGAGATATCTTCAGTTCTGAATGCCGTAGAGGCATTCTGGTTGGTTTATATCGTTCATACTCACAAGGAGCCTTTGGAGTAACATCACTTTAGCTTTGAAGCCACTCCTTAGCAACCAAACAGAGAACCCTAGCAACCATTTAGCCAGACCTATATCTCTGCTTCTGAGTGTCGTAGAGACATGGGGGTTGGGTCTATTGACTCATGCTAGCAAACAGGACTTCCAACATGCTACATATGCTAGCAGTGAATAGCTACATGCTAATAGTGATTAGCTAAGTGTTAAATTGTGCTAGGAATGCCATAGTAACTACCCAGAAGACCTCACAACTACCTAGTAACATCCTAGCAACCACCTTGGATACCCTAGCAACTGCCTAGCAACCACCCTGGATACCCTAGCAACTGCCTAGCAACCACCCCAGTTACCCTAGCAACCACCTAGCAACACCCTAGCAACCGCCCCAGATACCCTAGCAACTGCCTAGCAACACCCTAGCAACCACACAGGATACCCTAGCAACTGCCTAGCAACCACTCTGGTTACCCTAGCAACCACCTAGCAACACCCTAGCAACCACCCAGAAGACCTTAGCAACCTGTTAATTTCTGATTTCGTAACGTACTTTGTATTTAATTTTAAATTGTGCTACCAACATGCGAAATTAACGTTTCCGGTGCAACGCTCTCAGCCAACTTCTAAAGTTTGTCTCGACGAACTTTATCCTCTCTAGTTAAGTTGGCTGAGAAGCAGCCAACATATTGAAATGCTAATAAACTTATTAAGTTGGCTGAGAAGCAGCCAACATATTGAAATGCTACGGACAAAAATTTACAACGTATCTCCTCCTACAGCTTTAGTGCTACAGACCCCAAATTCAGAACAGGCCGGAGGCCTGTTCTGACTCGAGTTGCTATATCTTTTCTAAGGGATCGGACCTACGGTTTTCCTAAAAATGCAGTCCAAAAACCGGAAAAATCCCATTGACTTTCATTGCGGAATGTTCAGAATGAGCCAAGAGCTTTCAAAGACCAACTGTCAAAATTCAAATCTAAACACAGTATCAGTGCAGGGGCGCTTCTATCAACAGTTTCTAATCCAATGAGAATCAGTGATGCTGCCATTCTACCCTAATATTTCTAATCCTGGACAGGAAACAGGAAGTGCTTGCACTTCCTGTTTCCTGTTTCATTCCCTTCATGTTTCATGGTAACTTACATAGGGATTTTGTATTAAACATAACTCTGCATCACAATATCATAGACTCAAGGGGGAGGGCTCTTTTTAATCAGGTAACCAATGAGTGTCTCAGGATCACTATGAAGGCACTCCCTAACAACCAAACAGAGTACCCTAGCAACCGTTTAGCCAGACCTTTATCTCTGGATCTGAGCGTCGTAGAGACATGGCGGTTGATTCTATTGACTCATGCTAGCAAACAGGACTGTCAACATGCTACACATGCTAGCAGTGAATAGCTACATGCTAATAGTTAAAAGCTTATAATAATAATAATAATAATAATTCATTACATTTATATAGCGCTTTATCAAAGTCTCTCAAAGTCGCTTTTACATGGAAGGGGGAATCTCCTCAACCGCCACTAGAGTGCAGCATCCACCTGGATGATGCGACGGCAGCCATATTGCGCCAGAACGCACACCACAAACTAGCTTTATTGGTGGAGAGGAGACAGAGTGATGATGCAGCCAATCAGAGAAAGGGCTGATTATAGATTAGCCACTTAGCCAATTATAGATTAGCTAAGTGTTAAATTGTGCTAGGAATGCCATAGTAACTACCCAGAAGATCTCACAACTACCTAGTAACATCCTAGCAACCACCCTGGTTACCCTAGCAACCGCCTAGCAACACCCTAGCAACCACCCCAGATACCCTAGCAACCAACTAGCAACACCCTAGCAACATCCTAGCAACCACCCCGGATACCCTAGCAACTGCCTAGCAACACCCTAGCAACCACCCAGAACACCTTAGCAACCTGTTGATTTCTGGTTTTGTAACGTACTTCGTAGTTTATGTTAAATTGTGCTACCAACATGCAAAATTAAAGTTTCTGGTGCGACGTTCTCAGCCAACTTCTAAAGTTTGTCTCGACGAACTTTATCCTCTCTAGTTAAGTTGGCTGAGAAGCAGCCAACATATTGAAATGCTAATAAACTTATTTTTATTATTATTATTCTTCTGAGCACCTTTTTCTAAACGCATCTCGTCCTACAGCGTTAGTGCTACAGACCCCAAAATCAGAACAGGCCGCAGGCCTGTTCTGAATCGCGTTGCTATGTCTTTTCCAAGGGATCGGACCTACGGTTTTCCTAAAAATGGCGAAAAAAGCCCGAAAAAAAGTCCCATTGACTTTGCATTGCGGAATGTTCAGATATTTCAAACTCCAACTGTCTCCAAATTCAAATCTAAACACTGCAGCTGCTGAGAGTCAGTGCAGGGGCGGTTCTATAACTGTCTCTCATCCAATCAGAATCAGTGATGCTGCCATTCTACCTTATATGGCAAAGGACAGGAAACAGGAAGTGCTTGCACTTCCTGTTTCCTGCCTCATTCCCTTCATGTTTCAAGGTAACTTACATAGGAATTTTGTATTGAATGTAACTCTGCATCACAATATCATAGATTCAAGGGGGAGGGCTCTTTTTAATCAGGCAACCAATGAGTGTCTCATGATCACTTTGAAGCCACTCCCTAACAACCAAACAGAGTACCTTAGCAACAGTTTAGCCAGACCTATATCTCTGCTTCTGAGTGTCGTAGAGACATGGGGGTTGGTTCTATTGACTCATGCTAGCAAACAGGACTTCCAACATGCTACATATGCTAGCAGTGAATAGCTACATGCTAATAGGGGTTAGCTAAGTGTTAAATTGTGCTAGGAATGCCATTGTAACTACCCAGAAGACCTCACAACTACCTAGTAACATCCTAGCAACCACCCTGGATACCCTAGCAACTGCCTAGCAACCACCCCAGTTACCCTAGCAACCACCTAGCAACACCCTAGCAACCGCCCCAGATACCCTAGTAACTGCTTAGCAACCACCCAAAATACCCTAGCAACTGCCTAGCAACTACTCAGGATACCCTAGCAACCACCTAGCAACACCCTAGCAACCGCCCCAGATACCCTAGCAACTGCCTAGCAGCCACCCAAAATACCCTAGCAACTGCCTAGCAACGCCCTAGCAACAACCCTGTTTACCCTAGCAACCGCCTAGCAACACCCTAGCAACCACCCTGGTTACCCTAGCAACCACCTAGGATACCCTAGCAACACCCTAGCAACCGCCTAGCAACCACTCTGGTTACCCTAGCAACTCCTTAGCAACACCCTAGCAACCACCCAGGATACCCTAGCAACTGCCTAGCAACACCCTAGCAACCACCCAGGATACCCTAGCAACTGCCTAGCAACCACTCAGGATACCCTAGCAACCACCCCAGTTACCCTAGCAACCACCTAGCAACACCCTAGCAACCGCCCCAGATACCCTAGCAACTGCCTAGCAACCATTTAAAATACCCTAGCAACTGCCTAGCAACACCCTAGCAACCACCCAGGATACCCTAGCAACTGCCTAGCAACCACCCAAAATACCCTAGCAACTGCCTAGCAACACCCTAGCAACCGCCTAGCAACCGCTCTGGTTACCCTAGCAACCGCCTAGCAACACCCTAGCAACCACCCAAAATACCCTAGCAACCACCTAGCAACCACCTAAAATACCCTAGCAACCGCCTAGCAACCACCTAGCAACACCCTAGCAACCATTCAAAATACCCTAGCAACCGCCTAGCAACCACTCTGGTTACCCTAGCAACCACCTAGCAACCACTCTGGTTACCCTAGCAACTCCTTAGCAACACCCTAGCAACCACCCAGGTTACCCTAGCAACCACCTAGCAACACCCTAGCAACCACTCCAGTTACCCTAGCAACCGCCTAGCAACACCCTAGCAACCACTCCAGTCACCCTAGCAACCGCCTAGCAACACCCTACCAACCACTCTGGTTTCCCTAGCAACACCCTAGCAACCACTCTAGTTACCTTTGCAACCACCCCGGATACCTAAGAAACTGCCTAGCAACGCCCTAGCAACCACCAAGAAGACCTTAGCAACCTGTTAATTTCTGGTTTCGTAACGTACCTTGTATTTAATGTTAAATTGTGCTACCAACATGCGAAATTAACGTTTCCGGTGTGACGTTCTCAGCCAACTTCTAAAGTTTGTCTCGACGAACTTTATCCTCTCTAGTTATTATTATTATTCTTCTGTACAAAAATTTACACGCTATCTCCTCCAACAGCTTTAGTGCTACAGGACCCAAAATCAGAACAGGCCGCAGGCCTGTTCTGACTCGAGTTGCTATATCTTTTCTAAGGGATCAGACCTACGGTTTTCCTAAAAATGGCAAAAAACGCCCGAAAAAAAGTCCCATTGACTTTGCATTGCGGAATGTTCAGATTTTTCAAACTCCAACTGTCACAAAATTCAAATCTAAACACTGCAGCTGCTGAGAGTCAGTGAAGGGGCGGTTCTATCAACTGTTTCTCATCCAATCAGAATCAGTGATGCTGCCATTCTACCTAATATGGCAAAGGACAGGAAACAGGAAGTGCTTGCACTTCCTGTTTCCTGTTTCATTCCCTTCATGTTTCATGGTAACTTACATAGGAATTTTGTATTGAATGTAACTCTGCATCACAATATCATAGATTCAAGGGGGAGGGCTCTTTTTAATCAGGCAACCAATGAGTGTCTCATGATCACTTTGAAGCCACTCCCTAACAACCAAACAGAGTACCTTAGCAACAGTTTAGCCAGACCTATATCTCTGCTTCTGAGCGTCGTACAGACATGGGAGTTGGTTCTATTGACTCATGCTAGCAAACAGGACTTCCTACATGCTACATATGCTAGCAGTGAATAGCTACATGCTAATAGGGGTAAGCTAAGTGTTAAATTGTGCTAGGAATGCCATTGTAACTACCCAGAAGACCTCACAACTACCTAGTAACATCCTAGCAACCACCCTGGATACCCTAGCAACTGCCTAGCAACCACCCCAGTTAACCTAGCAACCACCTAGCAACACCCTAGCAACCGCCCCAGATACCCTAGCAACTGCCTAGCAACCACCCAAAATACCCTAGCAACTGCCTAGCAACGCCCTAGCAACCACCCTGTTTACCCTAGCAACTTCCTAGCAACCACCCAAAATACCATAGCAACTGCCTAGCAACCACTCAGGATACCCTAGCAACCACCTAGCAACACCCTAGCGACCGCCCCAGATACCCTAGCAACTCCCTAGCAACCACCCTGGATACCTATGAAACTGCCTAGCAACGCCCTAGCAACCACCCAGAAGACCGTAGCAACCACCTAGCAACACCCTAGCAACCACTCTAGTTACCCTAGCAACCGCCTAACAACACCCTAGCAACCACTCTGGTTACCCTAGCAACCGCCTAGCAACCACTCTGGTTACCCTAGAAACCACCTAACAACACCCTAGCAACCACTCCAGTTACCCTAGCAACCGCCTAGCTACACCCTAGCAACCACTCTGGTTACCCTAGCAACCGCCTAGCAACACCCTAGCAACCACTCTGGTTACCCTAGCAACCACCCCGGATACCTAAGAAACTGCCTAGCAACGCCCTAGCAACCACCCAGAAGACCTTAGCAACCTGTTAATTTCTGATTTCGTAACGTACTTTGTATTTAATGTTAAATTGTGCTACCAACATGCGAAATTAACGTTTCCGGTGCAACGTTCTCAGCCAACTTCTAAAGTTTGTCTCGACGAACTTTATCCTCTCTAGTTATTATTATTCTTCTGTACAAAAATGTACACGCTATCTCCTCCAACAGCTTTAGGGCTACAGGACCCAAAATCAGAACAGGCCGCAGGCCTGTTCTGACTCGAGTTGCTATATCTTTTCTAAGGAATCGGACCTACGGTTTTCCTAAAAATGGTGAAAAAAAAGCCCCAAAAAAGTCCCATTGACTTTGCATTGCGGAATGTTCAGATATTTCAAACTCCAACTGTCTCCAAATTCAAATCTAAACACTGCAGCTGCTGAGAGTCAGTGCAGGGGCGGTTCTATAACTGTCTCTCATCCAATCAGAATCAGTGATGCTGCCATTCTACCTTATATGGAAAAGGACAGGAAACAGGAAGTGCTTGCACTTCCTGTTTCCTGCCTCATTCCCTTCATGTTTCAAGGTAACTTACATAGGAATTTTGTATTGAATGTAACTCTGCATCACAATATCATAGATTCAAGGGGGAGGGCTCTTTTTAATCAGGCAACCAATGAGTGTCTCATGATCACTTTGAAGCCACTCCCTAACAACCAAACAGAGTACCTTAGCAACAGTTTAGCCAGACCTATATCTCTGGATCTGAGCGTCGTAGAGACATGGGGGTTGGGTCTATTGACTCATGCTAGCAAACAGGACTTCCAACATGCTACACATGCTAGCAGTGAATAGCTACATGCTAATAGTGGTTAGCTAAGTGTTAAATTGTGCTAGGAATGCCATAGTAACTACCCAGAAGACCTCACAACTATCTAGTAACATCATAGTAACCACCCTGGATACCCTAGCAACCGCCTAGCAACCACCCAAAATACCCTAGCAACCGCCTAGCAGCCACCCCAGTTACCCTAGCAACCACCTAGCAACACCCTAGCAACCGCCCCAGATACCCTAGCAACTGCCTAGCAACGACCTAGCAACGACCCTGTTTACCCTAGCAACCGCCTAGCAACACCCTAGCAACCACCCAAAATACCCTAGCAACTGCCTAGCAACACCCTAGCAACCACCTAGGATACCCTAGCAACCGCCTAGCAACCACTCTGGTTACCGTAGCAACCACCTAGCAACACCCTAGCAACCACTCTAGTTACCCTAGCAACCGCCTAGCAACACCCTAGCAACCACCCCGGATACCCTAGCAACCGCCTAGCAACACCCTAGCAACCACTCTGGTTACCCTAGCAACCTCCTAGCAACACCCTAGCAACCACCCAGGATACCATAGCAACTGCTTAGCAACACCCTAGCAACCACCCAGAACAACTTGGCAACCTGTTAATTTCTGGTTTCATAACGTATTTCATAGTTAATGTTAAATTGTGCTACCAACATGCAAAATTTCCGGTGCGAAAAAAAAAAGGTTCCGGTGCGACTTTCTCAGCCAACTTCTAAAGTTTGTCTCGACGAACTTTATCCTCTCTAGTTAAGTTGGCTGAGAAGCAGCCAACTTACTGATGTTGTTATAAACTTATTATTATTATTATTCTTCTGAGACCCTTTTTCTGACTCTAACTCGTCCTACAGCTTTAGTGCTACCGACCCCAAAATCAGAACAGGCCGCAGGCCTGTTCTGACCAAGTGTGCTATATCTTTTCTAAGGGATCGGGGGTACGATGTTCGCCCCAGGGGCGAAAAAGCAGCCGAAAAATCCCATTGACTTAACATTGCGACGAACTTTGACGATTAATAACTCTGAGTGAGGAATTTGTAAAAAGATGAAACTCGCCACATTTGAAGAGGGTGACAGCCTCTGTAAGAACATACCACACAATGGGGTGAAAGTTGTACCCCTGGGGTGCTAGAGCTGCCCAAATTTTCCCCATAGAGATGAATGGGGAAGGCCGTCCCATGAAACAGCATCTACTATGGCAAATTGCATAGGGATTTTGAATTGAACATAGGTCTGCAGCACAGCGTCACAGAGACAAGGGGGAGGGCTCATTTTACTCAGGCGACCAATGAGTGTCTCAGGATCACAGTGAAACTATTAAGCCACGCCCTAGCAACCATTTAGAGCACCTTAGCAACCCATCCCATAGACTTCCATTCAAATTGATCGACTTCTATCTCTGGATAGAAAAATCATAGAAATTTGAGGGTGGGCTCGTATGACTCGGGCTAGCAAACTGTCAATTATCAACTTCTTCAACACTTCCTAGCCACGCCCTAGCAACCATTATCGAGCACCTTAGCAACCAAATGCAAAGCGAGATATCTTCAGTTCTGAATGTCGTAGAGGTGTTGTGGTTGGTTTATATCATTCATACTGACAAGCAGCCTTTGGAGTAACATCATTGGCAGCTACCAAGCCACTCCTTAGCAACCAAACAGAGTACCCTAGCAACCATTTAGTAAGACATATATCTCTGCATCAGAAAGTCTTAGAGACATGGAGGTTGGGTCTATGTGACAATCAGCCTTTGGAGTAACATCGCCAGCAGATGCCAAGACTCTCCATAGCAACCAAACTAAGTCCCCTAGCAACCATTTAGCCAGACCTATATCTCTGGATCTGAGCGTCGTACAGACATGGGGTTTGGCTCTATTGACTCATGCTAGCAAACTGGACTGTCAATATGCTACACATGCTAGCAGTGAATAGCTACATGCTAATAATGATTAGCTAAGTGTTAAATTGTGCTAGGAATGCCATAGTAACTACCCAGAAGACCTCACAACTACCTAGTAACATCATAGCAACCACCCCGGATACCCTAGCAACGCCCTAGCAACCACCCTGTTTACCCTAGCAACTGCCTAGCAACGACCCTGGATACCCTAGCAACTGCCTAGCAACCACCCCAGTTACCCTAGCAACCACCTAGCAACACCCTAGCAACCGCCCCAGATACCCTAGCAACTGCCTAGCAACCAGCCTGTTTACCCTAGCAACCACCTAGCAACACCCTAGCAACCACCCAAAATACCCTAGCAACTGCCTAGCAACACCCTAGCAACCACCTAGGATACCCTAGCAACCGCCTAGCAACCACTCTGGTTACCGTAGCAACCACCTAGCAACACCCTAGCAACCACTCCAGTTACCCTAGCAACCGCCTAGCAACACCCTAGCAACCACTCTGGTTACCCTAGCAACCGCCTAGCAACACCCTAGCAACCACCCAAAATACCCTAGCAACTGCCTAGCAACACCCTAGCAACCACCTAGGATACCCTAGCAACCACCTAGCAACCACTCTGGTTACCCTTGCAACCACCTAGCAACACCCTAGCAACCACTCAAGTTACCCTATGAACCGCCTAGCAACACCCTAGCAACCACTCTGGTTACCCTAGCAACCACCCCGGTTACCCTAGCAACCACCTAGCAACACCCTAGCAACCACTCTGGTAACCTAGCATCCACCTAGCAACACCTTAGCAACCACCCCGGATACCTAAAAAACTGCCCAGCAACGCCCTAGCAACCACACAGAAGACCTTAGCAACCTGTTAATTTCTGATTTCGTAACGTACTTTGTTTTTAATGTTAAATTGTGCTACCAACATGCGAAATTAACGTTTCCAGTGCAACGTTCTCAGCCAACTTCTAAAGTTTGTCTCGACGAACTTTATCCTCTCTAGTTATTATTATTCTTCTGAGACCCTTTTTCTGACTCTAACTCGACCTACAGCTTTGGTGCTACAGACCCCAAAATCAGAACAGGCCGCAGGCCTGTTCTGACTTAGTGTGCTATATCTTTTCTAAGGGTTCGGGGGTACGATGTTCGCCCCAGGGGCGAAAAAGCAGCCGAAAAAACGCATTGACTTAACATTGTGACAAACTTTGACGATTAATAACTCAGAGCGAGGATATTGTAGAAACATGTGAATCACGACATTTGAAGAGGGTGACAGCCTCTGTAAAATCATACCACACAATGGGGTGAAAGTTGTACCCCTGGGGTGCTAGAGCTGCCCAAATTTGCCCCATAGAGATGAATGGGGAAGGCTGTCCCATGAAACAGCATCTACTATGGCAAATTGCATTGGGATTTTGAATTGAACATAGCTCTGCATCACAGCGTCACAGAGACAAGGGGGAGGGCTCATTTTACTCAGGCGACCAATGAGTGTCTCAGGATCACAGTGAAGCTATTAAGCCACGCCCTAGCAACCATTTAGAGCACCTTAGCAACCCATCCCATAGACTTCCATTCAAATTGATCGACTTCTGTCTCTGATTAGAAAAGTCATAGAAATTTGAGGGTGGGCTCGTATGACTCGGGTTAGCAAACTGTCAATCATCAACTTCTTCAACACTTCCTAGCCACGCCCTAGCAACCATTATGGAGCACCTTAGCAACCAAATACAAAGTGAGATATCTTCAGTTCTGAATGTCATAGAGGCATTCTGGTTGGTTTATATGGTTCATTCTCACAAGGAGCCTTTGGAGTAACATCACTGTAGCTGTGAAGCCACTCCTTAGCAACCAAACAGAGTACCCTAGCAACCATTTAGCCAGACCTATATCTCTGCTTCTGAGTGTCGTAGAGACATGGGGGTTGGGTCTATTGACTCATGCTAGCAAACAGGACTTCCAACATGCTACATATGCTAGCAGTGAATAGCTACATGCTAATAGTGGTTAGCTAAGTGTTAAATTGTGCTAGGAACGCCATAGTAACTATCCAGAAGACCTCACAACTACCTAGTAACATCCTAGCAACCACCCTGGATACCCTAGCAACCACCTAGCAACACCCTAGCAACCGCCCCAGATACCCTAGCAACTGCCTAGCAACCACCCAAAATACCCTAGCAACGCCCTAGCAACCACCTTGTTTACCCTAGCAACCGCCTAGCAACCCCCCAAAATACCCTAGCAACTGCCTAGCAACCACTCAGGATACCCTAGCAACCACCCCAGTTACCCTAGCAACCACCTAGCAACACCCTAGCAACCACCCTGTTTACCCTAGCAACTGCCTAGCAACCACCCAAAATACCCTAGCAACGCCCTAGCAACCACCTTGTTTACCCTAGCAACCGCATAGCAACCCCCCAAAATACCCTAGCAACTGCCTAGCAACCACTCAGGATACCCTAGCAACCACCCCAGTTACCCTAGCAACCACCTAGCAACACCCTAGCAACCACCCTGTTTACCCTAGCAACCGCCTAGCAACCACACTGGTTACCCTAGCAACCACCTAGCAACACCCTAGCAACCACCCAAAATACCCTAGCAACCGCCTAGCAACCACTCTGATTACTCTAGCAACATCCTAGCAACCACTCTGATTACCCTAGCAACTCCTTAGCAACACCCTAGCAACCACTCAGGATACCCTAGCAACCACCCCAGTTACCCTAGCAACCACCTAGCAACCGCCTAGCAACCACCTAGGATACCTTAGCAACCGCCTAGCAACCACTCTGGTTACCCTAGCAACCACCTAGCAACACCCTAGCAACCACCCAAAATACCCTAGCAACCGCCTAGCAACCACCCCGGTTACCCTAGCAACCACCTAGAAACACCCTAGCAACCACTCTGATTACCTTTGCAACCACCCCGGATACCTAAGAAACTGCCTAGCAACGCCCTAGCAACCACCCTGAAGACCTTAGCAACCTGTTAATTTCTGGTTTCGAAACGTACTTTGTATTTAATGTTAAATTGTGCTACCAACATGCGAAATTAGCGTTTCCGGTGCGACGTTCTCAGCCAACTTCTAAAGTTTGTCTCGACGAACTTTATCCTCTCTAGTTGTCCTCTGCAACTTTCCAGAAAGCAGACAAAGATTAACAATTACACAAAAAAATTTTTTTTCATACATCAACTTATAAGTATCTGCAATGCAACATCTTTATGGTTAGATTTGGAAGGAATATCCTACATCTAATTTTTGATGGAACACTTTGGATCATTAGCATAACAATATGCTAGCATCAAACTCAAGAGCAGCTCATTAAGTTTTTGAACAGAGCTTTTGTCTCTCTTTAAGTGATTGTGTTTTGAATGTTGATATGGATGGGGTTTAAAATCTCTCGATGTAATGTGTGTTTTTGTCAGCTTAAAATTTCAACAATGAAGTTTGACTTCTATCCAGGAACATCTTTAGTTCTATCAAGCTAAAATTCCTCTAGAGTTTCCACAGCAAGCAAAAAAATACTGGAGCAAGATTAAATAGCTGGAAGTTAATAAAAACAAAAAACAATTCAGACGTGCACACTTAAATTATTCATTTTGAACAAAAACTGCTGGGAAAATGTGTAAATGTAGATATCCCCCATTGTGAACTGTTAAGTTTTTTTTCAAAATGACTGGATATAAATTTGAAGAGATAATTATTTCAGTAGACTGTGGACATTTTCTTTTAACAAATTTATTTTGAGAATTGTGCAACTATTCTGTAAAATTATTACAAATTGTTTCAAATTGTGACCATCGATCATACTACTTCCTTTGTCATTAGAAGAATTGGTCATTTAAAAATTCAACCACAAGTGTCATTGCATAAATGTATTCAAAATGTGAAATACTGGAGAGCCAGTGTCCTACTGAGTTTAGTTCTAACCCCAACCAAACACACCCTAACAAGCTAATCCTCTTCTAATTTACAGACAGGTGGGTTAAATTGGAGTTGGTACTAAAGTCTATAGTATACTGGCTAACCAGGAACAGAAATGAAGACCTTGTTTTACACAAATTGGAATTTGTTTTAACTTTTGTATTTATTTATATTCACTCAGTTGGTGGAGACCTCCTTGAAAGGTGAGATCACTTTTGACCCCCGATGCGCCTACTACCTGTGGTTCGTCATGGACTTTTGTGATGGTGGAGATATGAATGCCTATCTACTGTCCCGCAAACCCAGCCGCAAGACTAACACCAGCTTCATGCTACAACTGGGCAGCGCTCTTGCCTTTCTGCATCGGAACCAGATCATCCATAGAGACCTCAAACCTGACAACATTCTCATCTCGCAGGGCCGCACCCCAGCCGGGTCCCCCGAACCCACCCTGAAGGTAGCTGACTTTGGCCTCAGTAAGGTTTGCTCCTGTTCAGGCCTGAACCCCGAAGAACCGGCTAGCGTCAACAAATGTTTCTTGTCCACAGCTTGTGGAACGGACTTCTACATGGCCCCTGAGGTCTGGGAGGGTCACTACACTGCTAAGGCTGACATTTTTGCTTTGGGGGTGATTATATGGGCCATGGTGGAACGGATAACATTTGTGGATGTAGAGACCCAGAAGGAGCTTTTAGGGAGCTATGTACAGCAGGGGGAGGATATTGTCCCCCTTGGGGAGGCTTTGCTGGAGAATCCCAAGATGGAGCTCCTCATCCCAGCCCGGAAGAAAAGTATGAATGCTGGCATGAAGCAGTTGATTCGAGAAATGCTGTCTGCCAATCCACAGGAGCGACCCGACGCTGTTGAGCTAGAGCTCAGGCTGGTTCGGATCGCATGCAGAGAACTTGATTGGGATACGTGAAAGGAAAGAATCTTGGACATGGGGTAAACTTACATGAAATCGGGCTCTTGAGCTTGAAGTGAACGTGAAATCATATTGTTTGGCCCTGTCCCAAAACGCACGCTTGATGTGTACTTAAGGTCTTATGGTGTTTGCTCTGGAGTGTATGTGAAATCCATAATACTGTGGGGTTTCCCATGTGTCAATTGAGATTTTAGGACGCTTTTGCTGAGCCCAGACTGGTGAGGGCAATTACCTAACATTATTCATGGTGCAAAGTAATAGACTTTGAGGAATATCTCGCAGCCTGAGAGTGCCATTTGGGACAGGGTCTTTGTGGGCAGGAATGGGTTTTTAGGGGGTGGTTGGATTGGTCCTCCAGTTTAGTACAACATTCATGGAATTTGATGGAAAAACAGCTTTTATATGGTTAAATATTTATTACTGACTCACCCGGTCACAAGCACATTGGGACTTTCATTAACAGGAGTGTAGATGGGCTTCATTGGGGTTTCATTGAAATCCAAGTTCTATTGACCACACACACACCATACTGACCTGGATAAACACAGAGGTCCACAGAATTCCCAGAACATTCCCAGGACTAAGACTTCAGAGAGCATGTAGATTAGGGCTGGGCGATATAGCTACAAAATACATTTCCAACATGTTTTGGCTTCATGAAATATTTAATATTCGCCTTTTGATGTTCTTTGGTTTGTACTTTCTTTGCTCATGAATTGGAGGAAGGGTGCAAAAACTTGTCTACTGACATGGATTTTAGGATTCATAATGCTAGAAAAATGGCTTTAAAATCATGTTTACTAATTTTGTCACCAACAATATAGTAGTAAACATTTACATACATGTTAAACTTAAAGCCCAGTCCTATTTCTATAGTTAATATAGCACAGCACAAAGACTCATGACTTCCATCTTTCTTGGGAAGAAAATAACTCTTTAGTTCTCTATGAGAGCTAGTTTCACCTCACTCCCGGTGCTAATTCAACTTGTAATGCAAAGTGGAAACATGCAGCAAATAACGGCTTCTTGTACAGCCACCTTGAATTATTTTTTTTCCCCTGTCAGTTTAGCAGTTTTTTTACAACAATATCAGTTATCAATATCAGTTTTTCTGTACTTCACAAACAAAAGGGCTTCAGGGAGTTGTATTTGTATCACTCAATCTTTTCTACACAAAACTTCAAGGCAATAGTTTATAGTCTGTTAAAAGACATGGTAAATTACTCTGTAATATGTATCATCCTGCTGGAGATTTGAATAATCAGTGAAATTCATTTTAAAAATAAATCAAATGAAGATCAAGTTTCAAGGGAAATCAGACATAGACATATAAACTGATAGATATGAATACATATACAGACTTATTCTGCCTTTTACTTCCTACTGGAAGGCAGCTCTGTGTACTGTATGTGTGAAGATAACGTCTTGGATTGAGAATCTAAAATTATGTGGCATTATTAAATCCTATCAGATTTTGAAAGGGGAAAGCTGGCACTTTCCACAAATGGGAAAATGATTTTCAAAGTAACACCATTTGTACCCTATTTGTGGAAAGTACCATCTACTCTTTCAGACAGAATAGCTACAATTACTTTATCTGATTGATCTGACGATTTGCTTAAACATTGAATTGAATTCATAGACTAAGTCGGTCTGGAATGGACGTGACATTGTGGTTTACAAGTTCATTAGATACACTTGTCCACAACTTTGTGATCTTTACACCCAGTGATCCTTATATGAACTCTGTGAATAACCAGCCTCAATCAAAAACATGAAACCTCACGTATTAGCACCGAGAGAGTTACGCACCACAACAAACACCAGTGTATAATGCATGCAACTTCTCTCAGCTTCAGGGAAATGCGTACAGGGAGTGTGAACGGATAAAAACGTTGATGCCAACACGCACACAACCATAAGCCTCTGTGAGTCAGGGATCTCACGTCTTTGACAGATGATACCAGTGAGCTGAAATTGATCTCCACTTCACTGTGTCATTTCTGCCTGGAATCCCAGAGTGCCGAATCTTACCGGTAATCCCTTCCGCCGTGCTCATGACAGACTAACGCTAAGCCTGTTACATTTCTGAGGTATTAGGCTAAGAAAGCATTCTCTGGGACAGAAACTACCATTCAGGTCAACGTTTTGTACAATTTTACTGGCAATTCAGACATGAGTTCTCATGGTAGCAGCACCTCTGTCCCTTTAAACACACAACGTCTTTTTCTCAAGTGACAAGCAAAAGCATTAATATTTAATGCTGTGCATAACCATATATTTTTCACCTGTAAATGCCAGAACCAGCGAAATTTTAATTCAGAGCAATGACTTAAATCATCCCTCTCAAAGTTTTTTTTTTTCCCCTTTTGTGGAAGCTTCTCTTCCAACTGTGGTATTATGCTATAATCCACATTATCACAAGAATAAAGGATAAAGGGATTATTTTCACAGAGCCACTACTTCCTAATCACCCAAATATTGTTTAATCTTCCCTTTTCTTGTAGATTTCCATAATTTCTGCCGTATTTTTTAATCCTATTGCTCTTATGAGCACTTGATTTGGTTGGGTGTTTCCTGGAGTTCTCTCGAAGGACACTTAGATGTGTTGGTTAGAAATGACTCTTTATCAAATGTTGCTGTTTGTCAGTATTAATAAGAGAACTTTGTGGACACTTAGAATGAAGTGTTGTCTACTTAAGCAAGAGTTGAATTGTGCTGCCGTTAAGCCGACATGCAGATGAATGTCACTGGAATGTAAGCTCGTGGCCCAATAGAATCATTGTGGAAAAGGGCAAATTAAAGGTGTGGTGCTCTCTTATGCTATGTTCACACCACAGTTGCATGTTTCCTAAACCTGGTTTGAGACTGGATCTGTTTTTGGATGAATGTGAATGTCAAAAAATATAAAATTATATGTTCTTTCTTCCCCTATTTTAATGATCTGAGCCACTTTTGTATTATTCCAATAATATTTTATTGACCTGTCTCTGGTTTAAAGTACATGATTCCCATTAAAATATTTGGATACTGAAGTCATACTTAAAGGGTTAGTTTACCCAAAAATGAAAATCCTGTCATCATTTAAGTGATTAATAGTTCACCCAAAACTGAAAATTCTTTAGTTCTTCTGTTGAATGTAAAATAATATATTTAAAAAAATGTTGGTAATCAAACTGCTGACTATAGGCTTATAGGAAAAAATACCATGAAACCCATAAGTCTTTCGTTCATCCTTTGTCTATAAATTAATGTTGTTTTTTTTTATAAAATCTGATTTCTGTTCATCTGTGTTCCGAAGATTAATAAAAGTCTTAGGAGTTTGTAATGAATGGTTTTCCTTCCGCAAGTCATTTATGACAGAATTGTCATTTTTGGGTGAACCAACCCTTTAAAAATGTATTAATTTTACTGTGTTAGACAAAATGTCAAAGCAAGAATCAGCTGCCCATAAATGCTGATAGAGATTTTTTTTTTGGAACTGATTTCACTTTTCTGAGCTGTTTCTGTAATGACTTTTAATCTACTGGCATAATCAGGTGATTTATAATGGATGAATTAAGATTGTCCTTAAAAGTTCTCCTTAAGTTTACCTATGTGTCCTAACCACAGGTGTGTGTAGTTCATAAAATTGTTGGGCATTATCCACTAAACCATCACAACAGAAGTTAATATGTTAATGCATATTCATCTTGCAAATATATCATTTCATATATGGTTCAAAAGTTTGGGGTTGCTAAGATTTATTTCACGTTTTCATGAGTCTCTTAAGCTCACCAAAGCTGCATTTATTTGATAAAAAAGTAAAACAGTTATATTTTGAACTATTATTAGAATTTAAAATAATTTTCTATTTTATTCATATATTAAGATGTAATTTATTAATAAGTTATGCAGCCTAACAATCATTTTACATGATTTGAATTGTATAATGCGTTGTGTGTTCCAGGTTGAAGAGATGTGTTTTTAGTCTAGATTTGTGTCTGCTTCCCGAACAACGTTTTGGACCAACTGAAGTTTGTTTATTAAACGTGCAGAGCAACCACCTAGTAGTGCATTACAATAATCTAGCCTTGAGCTCATGAATGCATGAACTAACTTTTCCGCATTCGTCATTGAGAGCATATGTTGCAATTCAGATATATTTGTTAAGATGGAAGAATGTGGTTTACAGATGCTAAAAACGTGGATTTCAAATTAAAGATTGGCATCAAAGAACACACCAAGGTTTCTAACTGACGACAGACACTTGGTAACAATTTAAGTGTCGATTTAATAAATACTTAGTGAATAAAATAGCTTTTCGAAAACAATCTTTCTGACCCCACACTTTTGAACAGCAGTAAAAGTTTATAAAATAACAGAATATGAAGTTATCAAAATCCCTGTTTTATGCGCAACGGGCAATTTAAGATACAATATCTTTTATAGGACACATTTTAAAACGTTATGGCAACATAACTGACTGGAGCAGAAAGTTTGGATGCTTTATCCTGCGGTGTGAACAAACTTAAAGAAAAGCACCCCAATTTTATTTTTTATAGATGCACCCACTTTAACCTAACCTTCATTTTTTTTTTCTTCTGTACATACTGTACATGAACGTCTTGGTCTGAAATGCACTGATGACTTCCTGGTGGTTTTATGTTTTTGAATGATTGGCAAGTTTGTATCGTGGCTGTATAACTGGCTGGGCTGTCCATCATGGGTTGTTATAAGTGGTGTTCTAACATGATTTCATGCCCTTCTCGATGTTTCTGTGCTATTTCAGTGTGTCTAAGGATATGAGCTGATATACTGAACAACTTATGTGTGTTAACTGGGAGCACAACTGTATTTACATTTTGTAACAAGAAAAATCTTGTTTCAAAAAGCACTACAAACTTTTTCCCGCAGTGCCCTGCTCACAGACCCCATTCCCCATTCCCCCCCCACAGCCTCCAAAAGCCTGACCTGGTTTACGATCAACTGCTGGGAACTTGGTGGTGTTGCACTGTGACTTGAAAAGTGCTTTTATTTCTTTCTTTTTTTCTTCTTTCCACAGACAATTTGTGTTGTTGTAAAGTATTTTGAGATAAACAGAATTTCATGAGAGGGGATCTTCTAAGTGAATGTGTAATTTATTGTTGGGGTTGGCTTTATTAATAAAACTTTTACTTGAATCATGTTTTATTAAAGTATTTATTTATTGAGGAAACACTCTGTGTTGACCAAGATTACATTTTTAATGACACGTCTCTAAGTGTTTATAAAGTGGAAGGTCATCCATTTGCACTTTGTCAATGAGTACAGAAATGCATTACTTTTATAGAGCCATAAAAACACTATGCATCATTTGTACTGTTAAGAGTCTGTGAAATTCAATATCACAGATAACAGAAAATATTAACAGAATATGTATTTTTTATTATTTATAAAAATATGTAGAATATGTGTCAATTTTGGTACAAAGTAGCAAACATTTTATATTTACTATAAAATACTTTTTAACTTCTATTACGTAGACAAACAGATTTAATCTTACCAAAATATTTAAATTCATCATGGTCTAAACCTGTATGACTCTTCTGCAGAAATCTTTTTTTTTCCTCTTAAAAAAAAAGAAAAAGGAAACCGAACAGTTTTGGTAAGGATAACAAGATGACAAACTTGACACTGAAAACTGTATATTTTTACATAAATTATATTCTTTTAGGTAATGATGTCATGGATTTAATGATAATATTTACTTTGGTGAACATTCTCTTTTGCAGGTTAGCACGGGTGATTGTAGTGAACTAACACTTTGAAAAATAATACAGGAGCACCAGGATCTTTGACCCATCTGTGTTATACATTTTATAATATGTTGTTTCTGTAAAGATTTTCACTGTAAAAAAAAAAAACAACTTAGCCACAAAAGCGGAGGAAGTCTCATTTTGTTGGGCATATAAAATGTTGAGTGGTCTGAAGGTATGTTCCCTTCAGTCTTTTACAGAGGCAACAAAGAACCATTTTTGCATGCCACAAAAAGCCTGAAATATAACTGAAATTAAATCAGAGGAATGAAAAGCCAATTATTTATGCATTCAGTGATGAGTTTGGAAGATCAAAGCAAGATGTCATGTCATCATAAGTAGCATGAAAGCCTATACAAAACTGAATAAACTGGCTGCATATACAGACATAAGTTGACCTGCTATTAGTGTTATATCAAGACTGAAAGGGCTGTTCCCTTTCATGGGAACTTCGAGCTGCGTCAGAAAACGCTAGGGGAAACCCTTGACGTCAGTCACGTGAAGATGTGTACAACCAATGGGAAATTTACGCGTGTGAATGCAAGTCGCGGGAAGTGACGTCATGAACAGAGCATAAAAGCGCGCCGGAACCCGGAAGTGACAGCTTTGAGTGTCTTCAGCGTGCGTGTGTCAGAGAGTTTGTGCTTGCGAGTTTCAAACCACCCTTTGGATTACGTGCGTTGTGATTATGGCGGAACAGGCATTTACACCGTGTGTTTCTCCTTGTACCCGTTTCATTACGGGTAAGGACACACACAGTCAGTGCGTTGCCTGTCTGGGAGCGGAGCACGCTCGGTCAGTGCTTGAGGGCGGTGATTGTGAGAACTGCGAGAGGTTCTCATTGCGTACTCTCCGCTCCCGTCTGGCAGTATTTGCGGATACTAACCAGACTCGCGTTCTTCAAGGTTCTGGACCCGCTGCGGCTGAGGCTCGGCGGCATTCTCAATCTTGGGGATCGCAAATGGATCTCACGGAAGGTTGCGGGGCGGGTGAGCCCGTCTCGCAGTTCGACTGTGTTGATCCCAGTTCCAGCCGGAGGTTGGAAGCACGCGTTTCAGGCGCGGTTTCTTCCAATCCGACTGGGACTTCGGTGCTATCATTATCCTGCTCTGAGGATGAGGAGGTGATTAGCATCGATCCGGTTGAGGAGGCTTCGCCACCCTCTTCACCGGCGTATGAGGAACTGATCGAGGTTGTGACGCGAGCAGTCTCTCGTCTGGAGATTGATTGGCCGGCGGAGACTAGGAACGCTCGTCCCAGGAAAAGTAAGTTGGATGAGCGTTACCTTCCAGCTCGCGTCGCTCCCCAGCGCCGGGCAATGCCTTTCTTCCAGGATCTCCATACTGAGGTATCGAGATCTTGGAAAAAGCCAGCTTCCGATAGGGTGCATACGTCGTCCAGTGCGATGTATGCTACTCTTACCGGAGCTCATCCTACCTTGTGCCCCAGTCGGCATCCACTATCAAAGCCCCGGCGCTCCCCACCAAACCGTTGCGAGTTACATCATCATTGGTGGGGAAAGCATATTCTGCCTCTAGTCAGGCTGCAGCGTGCCTGCACACCACGGCACTGCTGCAGGCCTACCAAGCAGATTTGCTGGGCGACCTCGATCAAGGTGGCGGTATTGGTCCCGAAGCAGTGGCAGAGCTGCGTCGGGCCATGGATTTGTCTCTCCGAGCCACTAGAGAAACGGCCTTCTCTGTCGGTCGCTCAATGGCAGCTCTGGTGGCTACGGAGAGGCATTTATGGCTCAATCTTTCAGCCATAAAAGATAAGGACAAGTTCGTTTTGTTGGACGCCCCTCTGTCCCCTTCGGGCTTGTTCGGCGACGCCGTAAAAAGCGTTGTCGATAAGTTTCAGGAGGCTGCACGGCAGCAGGTGGCGTTCAGCAAAGTCCTTCCCCGCCACCCTTCACGTGAGCCCAGTAGCCAAACACGGGCTCACAGTTCCTCGTACAGGGCCTCACAGAAGGAGAGTGTTGTATCTCGTTTACCTCCCCCTAATAAAGGGAGGTCGGGACAACACTCTCGGGCCCAGCCTTCTGGTAAAAGGATGGATCTGAGGAACATCTTAAATGCCAAGAAGGCTACCTCTAAGCGTTCCTGACGCCAGAGGCAAGCCGCACCAAGGCGGTCATCTCCGTGTCCGGTTCCCGAGGGAGCCCGTCTCGGAGGCACTGCCCCCTCTAAGGAGGGTCCTAGAGCATTCCACCAGTACGGTGTCCGGAAACCCCGGCCCTGTGGTGTCTCTGCTCGTATCAGAGATCAGTCTCGAGAGACTGATTCCCTTAGTAGAGTTCCAGGCCGCATGGTTGCGTCTGCCGGGCATCTCTCAATGGGTCCTGCGCACAGTAACCTCCGGGTACAAAATTCAATTCGGGGTTTCACCACCCCGTTTTATGGGGATCCTATCGTCCGCGGTAGGGCCCCAGCAGGCTCTGATTATGGAACAGGAAGTAGACTCTCTGCTGGAGAAAGGGGCCATCGAGTATGTGCCCCTTACAGACAGACAGTCCGGTTTCTTCAGCCGATACTTCATAGTTCCGAAGAAGGATGGAGGGTTGCGGCCCATTCTGGATTTGCGTCTTCTAAATCGCACTATCTTGCGTCTAAAATTCGAAATGTTGACGCTCAGGCAGATTGTGACGCATATCAGGTCCGAGGACTGGTTCGTCACAATCGACCTAAAAGACGCATACTTCCACATCTCCATCCTTCCTCAGCATCGGAAGTTCCTACGGTTCGCCTTCGGGGGGAAGGCGTACCAGTATCGTGTACTTCCGTTCGGCCTATCGCTCTCACCCCGCACGTTCACGAAGGTCGTGGACGCTGCACTTGCTCCGTTGCGGTTACAAGGCATCCGTGTCCTCAATTATATAGACGATTGGCTAGTATTAGCCCAATCGTCTCAGTCAGCAGCACGTCATCGAGATGTCGTGCTCGCTCACATGAAGGAGCTGGGGTTAAGGTTGAACACCAAGAAGAGTGTGCTTTCTCCTGCTCAGAGAACCACCTTCTTGGGAGTCATTTGGGACTCGGAAACAATGTCTGCTCGGCTATCCCCCGGGCGCATTCATTCCATTCGTTCAACTGTCGAGGGCATAAAACTAGGCCAGCTACTCACTGTCAAACACTTTCAGAGAGTGTTGGGGCTCATGGCAGCAGCGTCCAGCGTTATACCGCTCGGCCTGCTACACATGAGACCTCTGCAGTGGTGGCTCAGGACCAAAGGGTTTTCCCCGAGGGGCAACCCGCTTCGCACAATCAAGGTCACGAGGCGATGCCTACGCACCTTGACCCTGTGGAAGAATATCTGGTTCCTGTCACAAGGCCCCGTGTTGGGGGCTCCGTCTCGACGAGTGACTCTGTCAACGGATGCCTCCCTCACAGGTTGGGGGGCGGTTCTGAGGGACCGCTCCTCACAAGGGCTTTGGAGCTTGCGGCACCAGTCCTGGCACATAAACCTGCTGGAGTTACTGGCGGTCCGCAGAGCGCTACTTGCTTTCCTCCCGGACCTAATTGGGCATCATGTCACTGTGTTCACAGACAGCATGACAGTGGTGGCTTACATCAATCACCAGGGAGGTCTTCGCTCTCGTCCAATGTACAAATTGGTGAGACAAGTTCTTCTTTGGGCCCAGGGCAAGGTGCTCTCCCTCAGGGCAGCCCACATCCCTGGAGTCCAGAACATAGGAGCAGACTTCCTGTCGAGGCAGGGGCCGAGGCCCGGGGAATGGCGGCTCCACCCCGAGGTGGTGGAGCAGATTTGGAAGAGATTCGGGAAGGCACAGGTAGACCTGTTTGCCTCGGTCGAAAATACTCATTGCCCTCTATGGTTCTCCTTAACGTACCCAGCGCCGCTGGGGCGGGATGCCATGATGCAGGTGTGGCCGAGGCTACACCTGTACGCTTTTCCTCCGATTGTTCTGCTCCCGGGAGTTCTGGCCAAAGTTCGTCGGGACAGGGTCCGTCTCACGCTGGTGGCCCCCTTTTGGCCCAGCAGGATCTGGTTCTCGGACCTGGTATCCCTCCTAGACGGAGTCCCCTGGGAGATTCCGGTCAGGGGGGATCTTCTGTCCCAGGCGGAGGGTTGTGTTCTTCACCCCCGCCCAGAACTTCTGAAGCTGAAGGTCTGGCCCCTGAGGGGGTCCAGTTCTTCGAAACTGGTCTCACAGCCGAGGTTGTAGAGACCATCCTTCAGTCCAGAGCTCCCTCCACGAGGAAACTCTACGCTCTAAAGTGGAAACTCTTCTCTGCTTGGTGTAGCGTAAGGCAGTTAAACCCAGTAACCTGTCCCGTTGGCAAAGTGCTGGAGTTCCTGCAGGAGAAGTTTGCGACAGGGTTGTCCCCTTCTACCTTGAAGGTTTATGTGGCTGCCATAGCGGCTTGCCACATACCTCTGGGAGGGGTGTCCTTGGGCAGGGACTCCCTAGTCTCTCGTTTCCTTCGTGGCACTCTAAGGCTGAGACCTGTGACACAGACCAGGGTTCCTGCCTGGGACTTGTCTTTGGTACTCCAAGGCCTGTCCCAGGCACCCTTTGAACCATTAGAGGAGCTTCCTATTAAACTCCTCTCCCTAAAGACCCTTCTTTTGCTGGCTATCACCTCGCTAAAGAGGGTTGGGGATCTTCAAGCTCTCTCGGTGGTTCCATCTTGCCTCGAGTTTGCGCCCGGGATGACGAAGGTTTTTCTTCACCCGAGGCCAGGCTATGTCCCTAAGGTTCTCACGAACGTGGCTCAGTCTATCATGCTACAGGCCTTCTGTCCTCCCCCCTTTGACGATCATGAGCAGGAGCGAAAGAACAAGGTCTGTCCAGTACGAGTACTGGACGCTTACGTCCTCAGGACTGCTACCTGGCGTAAGTCAAACCAACTGTTCGTTTGTTTTGGGGCCCCTGAGGGGGCTCCAGCTTCCAAACAAACCCTAAGCCGATGGATAGTCGAGGCTATCTGTCTGGCTTATGAGTCGGCCGGACATGCTTCTCCCCTGAGGGTCCGGGCCCACTCTACTAGGAGCGTGGCGACCTCCAAGGCGTTTCTCTCAGGAGTTTCCCTTGCTGATGTTTGTGCTGCGGCTGGCTGGTCCTCACCGCACACCTTTATGAGATTCTATCAATTGGATCTCGATTCCGCTCCGGGAACGAGGGTGCTCTCTCAGTGAGCTGAGACACATCCGTAGGCCGGCGTCGCTGAGGTGACGTTGGTATAACGTTCCCCTAGCGTTTTCTGACGCAGCTCGAAGTTCCCATGAAAGGGAACGTCTCGGGTTACGTATGTAACCCTGGTTCCCTGAAGGGGAACGAGACGCTGCGTCTTCGCCTCAGCTCCTTGCGCCTCCGGGCCCGCTTCAGACACTCTTTTGCTGTCACTTCCGGGTTCCGGCGCGCTTTTATGCTCTGTTCATGACGTCACTTCCCGCGACTTGCATTCACACGCGTAAATTTCCCATTGGTTGTACACATCTTCACGTGACTGACATCAAGGGTTTCCCCTAGCGTTTTCTGACGCAGCGTCTCGTTCCCCTTCAGGGAACCAGGGTTACATACGTAACCCGAGACGTTTTATGGGTGTTTAATTGTTAAGAGTTGAAAGTCTCTTTACTAAAACCTGTTATAGAAAAATGGAAAAAGAAGAAACAAAAACCTATTTTTTGGTACTTTGTTGTAAGTCTAATACACCACGCGGGAGCAAGGCGCATTTAATTTTACCACAAAACTGCAAGTACAAAAAAAAATAAAAATATATATAAAAATATAGAAATAAAATAATTGTTTTTAATAATATAAAAATGTGTAATAATATATCCAGAACAATATACTGTATTTAAAATATAAAATAAGAATACAGCTACAAGCGACAATCATCAAGTTTCAAGCACTATGTCTCAAGTTGATGTAAAGCGATAGATCCAAAATATATCTTATAATGTGGTTTTTATTGCAAAATCTTGAATCTTCACAGAAATGTAGGGTTTGATCATAATATGTGTGATGTACAGTGCTGGGGAAACTTAAAAATAAAGCATTACAATACTGCATTTCTCTCTATAAAAGTAACTAATTACGTTACGTTGTTACATTTATGGTAAAAAAGTAATGTAACTTTTGTTACCTTTTCCCACTAGGGCTTGGCTCGCCTGTTTGTTTTTAGCGACAACAAAAAAAAGTTTTATTTTGGCAAATGTAAAGGCGCCTTCACACTAAAAGTGAAACAAGTAAGCCTCAAGCTAAGGAAAGTGCAAATTCATACATGTATAGACACTGGTTCTGACACTGTTCTGAAGAATAGCATGGGAGAAGAAAGTCTGATGCTTAACTAAAGTCATTTTTGCTTATTCGTATGGTTGAACAAGATCATCGAAGATAAGCAGCAAATACATTTGCTAATAAATTGAGATTAAACAAGTTATATTTGTATAATTTAACGTATCAAATTAATGTTTTACCATTGAAAATGTGATTCTGCCAGATGGTTGCGGAGTTATTTGCTTCAAGGTAAAGTTACATATTATAGAGCCACCTATAGCATCACAAGATGTACAAACATATACGGATATGATGTTATTTGCAGATGACATTTGATTGGCTGCTATTGGACGTTTTTTTAGAATCCATTTTTTTGTGTCTTTGGCCCGGTTTCACAAACAGGTTTTAGTTTAAGCCAGGATTAGGCCTTAGTTAGAGCATTTATGGCTTTTGTAAACATTCATAAAAAATAAAACATTACTGGTGCGCATCTTGATACAAAACAATATTAATAACAACTTAATATTTAAGATGGAAGTTTCAGTTAAAACAGTTCTCACATGCATTTTAGTCTGGGACTATAGGCTTAAGCCCTCTCTGTGAAACTGGGGGACAGTGTGTCAAGTTTAAATAAGCTTGGACAATTTGTTTAGCAACAGTAGGTCAAATGGTAAAAATTAGCATTGCGTGGGCAATTAATTACAATTTTGCAATACTTCAATTAATCAAAATTCTTTTAATAACTTTTCCAGCTTCCAGCTTCCAGCTTCCAGCTGCAGCTGCTGTGTGATTGATTTGGTGAAGATTGGACAAAAGGCTTAGGTAATTTCTTTGGAAAGTTTGAACAGGTGGAAAAATGTTGTAGGTGAAAGTCAAATCTGACTCAAGGATTCTGGCTGTAAAATAATTTTGTTCCACTGTCTTCAGGGCCCCTAAAAACAACGGAATCAGTAACCTATTCAGGTCAGACCATTATCTGCTCGAGGAGTCGAACGAACTATAAATCCCACAATCCTTTGCGACATCCGATAATTACCCAGTTTTCCCCGCGACTGTGCAAAATGGCGGTGAATGCAAGCATAAACACAGCTGCCTTTGACTGCCCGTCATGGTGAGATGAGAAACTAATTACATCATTATTGCAATTAAAATAAAAACATGCATGCGGAGAGCATGAGTAAATTATGACTGCATAAATATTATCAATGCAACTCAGTCCTATATGATCCTACTGGCGCGGACAGTGACCCACTTCACATCAGTATATCAAACCACTCAGCATGACTGTATCAAAATATTTGAGCTTTCTTCTGTCAGACAAATCCAGGGATGTGATCTAGTTATGCATATCCGATTCCTGTGTTTAACGTTGGATAAAGTTAATATGTCTTATACAACATACAGACTATTCTGCCTTTATTCCACTTTAATATTATAATTTATTATGATATATAGTACCTCAGTCTTAATAATAAATGCATTTGTGCATAGAGCATATATAAATTAATTTGTAAATATCAAATGTGTAAGAGATCAGAGAATTAATAAATTTTGTTCCTTTGATTGTCTATTAAATGTAATTTAACCTCAGGGCGGGAAAACCTCCACCTGGACTCCATCTAGATGTGGTGAAAGGAGACAAATTAATAGAGGTAAGACTGTTAACCTAATGTTGTGGTAAATATTATTATGACCCCTACACTTTGACAATGTGGGTTTGTTCCACTATTTTATATATATATATATATATATATATATATATATATAAAAAGTGGAGTGGAGTTCGGTTATGTCGACGGCCTCGGGGGTTGCAAAAAAGCGTCGAGATAACCGCTTAGCATGATATAAAAATGTACATACAACTGTATATGTTTGCTAACAACAAAAGGCATATGTGCACCAACTAACAGCAGAGATTGTACCTCTTTTTGTTTTGAGATTGCTACTTTGTTTATGTTGGGAATATACCTTTAAGACAGCGTATGTAGTTCTGTGCGTGCGGGGAGGAGAGTTTTTGTGAGTGAGGAGAGAGATGGCAGCTCTACCGCTGACTGTTATATAGCATAATCTACTGTTTCTATTTTCCTTCTTTTATTTGTGATGTTTGTCAGAGTGTTTTCTTTTTCCTGGTTTGTACTTGCGCTCTTTACATGTTTGAGAAGAGTGTGGAACCCATCTATAAAGCTCGTATTCTGGGCAGTCGTCAACTACTCTGACAGCCAGTGCAAGATTTACCAGTATGCGATAAAAACCACCTTCAATTCTCGATACAAACCTTTAATCATATTCTCCAACATTGTAAACACAATTTTGCTCACAGCATAAACGGTCCCATAAACACATTTGCTCATAACAGTCATTTCGCTCGGACACAGTTCTGAATAGTATTGCACATGCGGTTACTATGGTTCCTTTAAAGTCTAAAATGCTTTGTTGCTTTTTGCCTTTAACGGTCTGCTTGAAAACAAATGCTTCTAAGCTTCTATCAGTAACAACGTCTTTGTCGATGTCAGTGTAATCTGCGTTGTGTAATTTCGTAATCACTCTTGAACACCAGCATTCGTCTCATGAAAATGTCATTTATTGGATCGCTGGACTAACTCAAATAAGTTTGAGGACTCTGAAGCAATGAAAACAGCGCGCAGCAATACACGACACGCTGTGAAAGAAAGAGAGTAAAGAAAAATTTTCTTCTTTGAAATAATTATCAACGAAACATTATGTATATTACAAAAGTGCTCGAGCTCACAATTACACAACATACAGCCCTTATGACATGACATGACAAACTAATGCGTCCTACTGCTGTAAGATCACAATCTGACAAAATGACAAGCGGCTGGAAAGACCGGGAAGACCAAAAATTGTCATGGCATGCAAGTGCAGCGAGCTTGGCCCATGCGCAGTGAACTAGGTATGATTATGAGCCACGAATTAACCATGTGGAGTGACGAATTTGTGCCTGTTTCGAGCTCGAAATACCAGAATTTGGCGAAGTAAAAGAATAACCATTGAGAAAATACTAAGACAAATAGGGAGTTTGGCAGTTCCACTTCAAAAACGTCGACATAATAGTATTGGCGAGTTAACCGTGACTCGAGATAAGTGAACTCCACTGTATGTGTATATATATATATATAAGTGTTGGAAAGTAAACGTGGTCACAAATGTTTGAAAAATTTGTTGGTGAAAACAATTTAAACTTCTGCTTAAAGGTTTAATTCTTTAAATTCTGTCATCATTTACTCGCCCTCATCTGTCAAAAGTCCTCGCCCTCATGTATCTGTATAACTCACTTTTTTTCTGTGAGACATAAAAAAAGACAGTTTGAGAAAACTGTTCAGTTACCATTATGCTTCAAAATATCTTATTTTGTGTTCCACAGAAGAAAGTAAGTAAATCTGGTTTGGAATGACAAGAAGGTGAGTAAATGATGATAGCATTTTCATTTTTGAGTGAACTACAGCCATTATCAGAGAAGGCTGATACTCTCAATTTTGAACTTTTTACTTGTTGATAAATGAACATTAACCCCCATTATAATGGTATAAATACTTTGGTGTCAAACTTATTTGAATATTGTAGATGTCATATTCTTTTATATCGTGATAACCCAGACTACACACCCTTCTTGTCATCTACAGAAATTGATCATTGATGAGAAGAAGTTCTATTTGTTTGGGAGGAACCCAGACCAATGTGATTTTACGATAGACCATCAGTCATGCTCGCGTGTCCACGCAGCACTGGTCTACCACAGACACCTTAAGAGGGTCTTTCTCATAGACCTCAACAGCAGTGAGTGCAGCTCCGCAGAAGACACAAATGTAACAAATTCTGAACAGAATTATTTAGCTTTCCTCTTATCTTAATTTATCCGTGTTTAGCCCATGGTACATTTCTGGGCAGAATTCGCCTTGAGCCCCACAAACCTCAGCAGGTGCCGATCGACTCAACCATGTCGTTTGGGGCATCCACACGAGTGTACACATTAAGAGAGAAGCCTCAGTCACAGAGCAGCTCGGCCGCAGGGGACAGTAAAGGAGTGGATGATGAAGAGCTGAAGGGATTGCTGGGACTGCCAGAGGAAGAGACCGAACTAGAGGTATGTATCTGTGTGAATAAATGTCTCATACAGCTGACCTCATGATAAATGATGCTTACTTTTTGGGTGCTTTTACACTGGCACGTCAGTTCGAAACGGAGAAAAACTGTTACACTGACCTGGGAGCGCACCGGCATCCTGAACATGAGATATCCTGTAGTTCGGTTGCACTGGAAGTGTGAAACCAGAAACGTAACTCCAGTTACTTGTAACCAATGCATTTTTACAAGAAAAAATATCACCTTTTTCGCTTTTCCAGAGTTTGCAGGCATAAAATATATGTCATGCCAGTCATTTCAGAATGATTAGTTCAAATTCACTGTGGTTGAAAGATCTTGTCACTTTCAGGGTCTCTAGAACTTTTCAAATTATGATTTTCATTATAGTGACATGTAATAGTCAAGAAATATGTTTTCTTGTTCTTGTGAAAATGCTTAATTTTCACAAACGACCGAAAAGTAGGATTTTGTCAAAGTCCTTGGGAAGCTTCTACTGTTAATGTACGTTAAAGTGGCATGATTAATCGTTAAAAGATTACAATCTTGATTCATATACCCACACGATTTTATTCCTAAATGTCAAGGATTTGGCTATGCCGATAAACGTCTGACAAGTATAATCACAGAGAACATTCAAATCTGTTTTGGTGCAGCCACTGAGCCAGAGAGAGCAGTTTTCATCAATGACACAAATACTAGTTTTCACAAAATTTTTAGATATTTTGTCATATGTTACTATGGTCTACTGAAGTATAATTACAAGCATTTCATTAGTTAAAGGCTTTTATTAACAATTACATTAAGTTCATGCAAAGAGACAATATTTGCAGTGTTGACCGTTCTTTCTCATGACCTCTGCAATTCCCACTGAAATGCTGTCAATCAACTTCTGGGCCACAATCTGATTGATGGCTGCTATTCTTGCATAATCAATTTTGGGGTTTGCCAGAATTTGTGGGGTTTTGTTTGTCCACCCGCATCTTGAGATTTGACCAAGTTCTCAATGAAATTCAGGTCTCGGGAGTATTCTGGCCATGGACCCAAAACTTCTCTGTTTTGTTCCTCGAGCCACTTAGTTATCACTTTTGCCTTATGGCAAGGTGCTCCATTGTTCGTCACCAAACTGTTCTAGGATGTTTGGGAGAACTTGCTCTCCTGGATGTTTTTGTACCATTTTTCATTCATGGCGATGTTCTTAGGCAAAATTGTGAGTGAGCCCTTGACATGCTTTACAGTTGTCATGACACAGGACTGATGGTAGGGTCTCCTTTTCTTCTGTGGATAAGCTTTTTTTTCCGGATACCCCAAGCAATCAGAAAATGACTTCACCCCAGTCCTCAGCAGTCCAATCCCTGTACCTTTTACAGAATGTCAGTCTTTCCCTGATGATTTTCCTGATTATTCCTGAAGTGGCTTTTTTGCTGAGCTTCTTGACATCAGGTCATCCTTCAAATGTCTTCGCCTCACTGTGCATGCAGATGCACTCACACCTGCCTGCTGCCATGTCTGAGCAAGCTCTGCACTGGTGGTGCCTCGATCCCGCAGCTGAATCAACTTTAGGAGACGGTCCTGGCGCTTGCACGACTTTCTTAGGTTTCCCCGAAACCTCTGTCCTTTAATTTCTTAATAATCCGATAAATTATTGATTTAGATGCAATTATATTAGTAATATCCTTGCCCATGAATCCTTTTTGTGCAAAGCAATGATGAATGAACGTTCCTTCCAGGTAACTACAGTTAACAGAGGAAAAACAATGATTTTAAGCATAACCCTCCTTTTAAAATTCTATTAAAAGTCTTTTATTCTAACTCAATTAGCATGACAGTGATCTCCAGCCTTGTCCTTATCAGCACTCTCAGCTGTGGTAGAGAGAGAATCACTGACATGATGTCAGCTGGTCTTTTGTGTGATTTTGTGAATATTTGTCATTCTCAAATCTTTTGGCCATAGCTGTAAATATGAAATGGCTTCAAAACCAAGCTTTTCAACTACAAAGTATGATTATCTTACTATGATTATCACAATAATATTAAAATAAACACTGATGTCTATGGTAGCAATCAAAATAGAGTAAATCAGTCATTTAAAAGTAACTTAACTTAAAATAAAGACTTAAATCTTACATTTACATAAAAATTACATATTTAAACCAGTAAGTGGCGACAAGTGACTCTTAAATGTATTTATTGAATCATTCATTCAAACTGATTACAATTTTTTTTTTTTATTAATTAAATATGTATTTATTATATATATTATGTTTAGTTGTCTATTCAGAATCATGATCTCTATTTTAAACCAAAGATCAAGATTCTGATTTCACCCCCAATCATGCATGTCTAATGCAATGGTGTAGCCACGAGGGGGCCTGGGTGGGCCTTGGCCCCCCTCATTTACATGTCCGGCCCCCTCAGATTTCCAATTGTTTTTATATATATATATATATATATATATATATATATATATATATATATATAATATAGTATAAAAAATGGTTGCCCCCTCATTTTAAGCTGGTACCCCCCAAAAATAAAATTCTTCTACGCCCCTGGTCTAATGTATGTATTGTAAATTTAACGTAGAACATCCATCTATATACTTTTGTTACAGATACATTCATGCAAATGAAAATGTCAGTTTAATTAGTTGTCATTGCATGCTAAATGTGCTTATTTTAAATATTGTATGTAATACATTTGATGCAAAATATTGTAAGACTCACTGGAGTTTCATATGGTTAATTCCTAGTTTTCTTAATGTTTTCCACCCAGAACTTGACTGAATTTAACACGGCTCATAACAAACGCATTTCTACACTCACCATTGAGGAAGGAAACTTGGAGATCCAAAGACCCAAGAGGAAAAGGAGAAGCTCACGAGTGTCTTTTAGTGAAGAGGAGGAGATCATAAACCCAGGTACACAAACAACAACTCATAAAATGTAAATATAAATGTAGATTACTGTTCAAAAGTTTGGGCTCAGTAAGATTTTTCTGTTTTCGGAAAGATATTACTAAGTGGCATTAAAGACATTTACAACATTACAAAAAATATACTTCATATATCCTTCTATATACATCCTACTGCTCAAAATATGGGTGGTACAGAGGGGGTGTAAAGCACTAGACGCAGGTTAAAGCTCAATCTGACGTAATTATGTATTGTCAAGTAACTAACACTAGTCATTACGTAAGATTATCCATATATTTAATATGTATTGATCTGGAAGTAAGAAAACATTTAGTTTTATTTTATTACCAAACCTTAACACTGATAACTAATACTGATAATTACTGTTAATTCAAGTATGAACAAAATATAGTATATAGCAATGAGGGAAAAACTAAATGTGTGTTGACAAATGGAAACATAATAGTTTTATATCATTTGAAACTATCATGGCAACAGGGAAGATGCATGAACATTAATTTGTGTTAAATGTTATGTTTAGTTTTTACCTAATACTTACGCCGTTCAGATGGTGATACACAAATGGGGGCATTGCTTAGTCTTTATACACGCTCTTCTCACATGTTTGTTTTGATTTTTATTAAAAAGCTCTTCTTTCTTTGCAGAGGATGTGGATCCTTCTGTAGGACGCTTTAGAAACATGGTGCAGACAGCTGTGGTTCCTATTAAGGTACAATCATTGTCCTGCTGGTTTGCGTCGTTGTTTTAGCTTGTCATCATTGATTTTAATGGATTTGAGAACAGCTGTTCTCGCAATACAATCTAAGTTGATTGTTGCATGGCTCACAAACAGGAAATTGTATAACGCAGAAGTAATGGCTTCTAAAAGGCTTCCTCATAGTCTTGACTCGTCATATATGACTTCTAATGTAAACCCTGACCTTGGATGTCTTTAGTTCTCTGTCTTTAGGCCTTTGTCTTTCTTTGCAATAGCTTACAGTAATCCCTCGCCACTTTTGCGGTTCAAGTTTCGCGGCCTCAGTGCATCGCGGATTTTTCAAACATTTTTTATCGGAAAATAAAAATTCAAAAATACTGCCACATCGGCAGCCGTATTGCGGAAAGCAGCGTTGTTTTATCGTGATGCGCGAGAGAAACGGTTTCCCAGGATGCCAGACAAAGAGAGAAACTCTCTCAGAGTTTCAGAGTTTCTCTCAGAGTACTTTGTGGATTTTTAGCTATCGCGGGGGGTTCTGGTCCACATTAACCGCAATAAACGAGGGATCACTGTATTTCCTTTTCATGTTATGGGGAGTTTCAAAAACACTTTTTAAAATTATATTCTGTACCGCAGAAAAAGAAACTGGAAGGTCACAGCACGCTGGGATTGGACGAAAGCGTCGCACGTCGGTTACAGAATTTCCCTCTCAGTGCTGGACTCTATGGTGACCTGCCGCCTACCAGTCACGAGGCAGGTGGACAAGGGGGAGGAGGTCAGGGAGGAGGGTCATCTGCCATCATGGGCGGGATGCCTCTGCCCTTCCCCAACCCTGCCCCAGAGGTCGATCTCTCACCCACAACAGTGCAGGCCCCCGTTATGTTGAACCCAACCCCTGCTCCTGGACCCTATTCGGCCGAGCCCCTCAATGAGCCACGCAAGAAAAAATATGCCAAGGAGGCGTGGCCTGGCAAAAAGCCCACCCCCTCCCTTCTGATTTAACATGCTGTTTTGCTACACAAAAGGATACACACAGCCAACATATGACAGATTCGAAGACATCTTGGAGTTCATTTGGAGTTGTTGGTTCCAATAACTCCAAATTTGCGACATTTCTTATACGTACTTCAAATACGTAATTCTACTTGTTACCTGTTGTTGAAGTATTACTATGGGGATTACTAATGGTGCAGCGTCTGAAGTTGACACTAAAAACTCTGATTGTATCTGTCGGGGAGAAGGAATATCACAAAGAAATATTTATTTATAATTCCATCCCCACCATCCCACAAAATCCACATTGTATATGTATGAAATTCATTTTATTTATTTATTTTTTGCATTGTGACATTTTCTTCAGAAAAACATTTGTCTCCCCAAATTTACATTTATTTAAATGATCCTGTCTGGAATTATCATCCAATTGCATATAATTGATCAAAATGGCAGTAAAAGCAGTACTGCAAAAATAAGATAATTTATCTTAGATAAAGCGCTATATAAATGGAATGAATTATTACTGCAAAAATTAAGATGTATAAACATGTTAGAATATTTGGAGAAAATGTTTAATTATGAAAATATTAGAATGCAAAGAAGTCTTAATGGGTTCTAATTTCATTTTCTTCATGCAAAATTTTATAACACGAAACATGTTTGTGATAGGTTTCACGAATATTTGCCTGGTAAACATGTTAGTTTAGTACAACATGATCAGTCAAAAGTTTGGAATTAAGATTCTTTAAATGTTTTTGGGAGAGGTTTCTTAGGCTCACCAAGATAGACTCAAACAAAAATACATTGATAATAGAAACAGAACTGTGAAAGATTGTTATAATTTAAACTATTTGAATTTTTTTTTAAGTTTCATTTATTCCTGTGATGGAAGTATTCCAAGTCATGTTACATGATCCTTTAAAAATCGTTGCTGATTTGCTGCTTATAAAACTTTTCTTAATATGGTCATCTTGTGACATTGAATACTGGTATAATGGCTGCTAAAAATTCAACTTTGCCATCACAGCAATACATTACATTTAAAAATAATAATAATTAGAAACTAACAACTTATTTTCAGTTGTAGTAATATTACAACATATTAGTGTATTTGATGAATTAAAGTCAGTCTTGCTGAGGATTTGAAGTCTTTCAAAAACATTTAAAGAAATTAATTTATTCTAAACTTTTTTGGGGTGTATATTACTAGCACCACATATTACAGGTTGATTGTTTCAGGGTTTTCTGAAATAAACGTTCACCAACTACAGAAGGAAAGCTTGGACCAGATTCAGTAGATATGAAGAGGTGGTTTGGGTAGATATGTCTTCACATTGTGTAGCAACCGCTGCGCTTTAACAACAACAACATGTATTTAATACATCGATTATTATGTAATAATAATCGATGTTCCCAGGGAATAAGCTAAAGGGCCAGTCACACAGCCGATCGCGCATGAATTACAAATCACGCATAGATTGGGTTTGTGCGTGCTTGTGCGTCGAGAAATTGACCAAAGTATTCCACGAACACCCGACGCATGAATCACTGCCGGAGCGCGTCCAAACACGCATGCTTCGCGAACGTTCCACGAACAAGCACTTTCAGAATCCACATTGTCAGTGGAATGAGCGTGATACGCGCGCCGCGGTGCGTGGTTCATGAGTGATATGAAGGTGGGGCGTCAGTGGACGTGCGCGCTTTCGAACCAGTTCCGACGCATAAGCACTGACGGCCGACGTGTGTCCCGCGCATGTCACGCATACTCAACGCATAAACTACGCACGCCGACTCATAAATAACGCACACCGACGCACATTTGTGCGTCAGAAAATTTTTGAACCGTTCAAAACTCAAAATCACGCACAAACCACCTTCGACGCACATCCACTTACAATCACTGACGGTCCTCGTTTGTTCCACCGACGAATTACGCATATGACCCACACGCCGCGCAGAAACGAAAATCTGTGCGTAATTCGTGCGTTCTTCATGCGTTTTCGCTGTGTGACTGGGCCTTAAGAGCTTATTCCCTGGGCAAACAGGCCCCAGAAATTGCAACAGTACTTTCATGTAAGTTTGTTATTAAAAAGATGTTTTCTTATTTCATATTTGAAGTACAAACCAAATATTACATTAATAAGTAGAAAATAAGTCTGTTGGTTTGAGCAACATGTTTAATCTATTTCACAGTTATCATGAGGCTGATTGTGTTACATAAATGACATTTTTATGAAATGTTTCAGAATAATGAGGCTGTGTATACACTGGCTTAAAGAGGAAAAATACAAACTTGACATCACACGGACAAACAGAACGATCTGTGTCTAAATGCTGGGAGTTGCCTTGTAATGTGAACTGTTTTGTTAACGTTTTTATATATATTTTTTATATCTGAATGCAACTTGTGAGTGAAAAGCACAGATGAAAAAGACTAAAAGATGAGAGGAATTCCAGTTATTGTTGGATTGTTTGTCTAATAAACAGTATCCATTGCCCTTAACATGCTGATATGTATTGATGATAGTTTTTTTTCCCCTTTAAGGGCTTAAGCTTCACTTAAGATGGTTATCTTGTAAGACTAGTCTTGTGCAATCGGCTCCAGTGACTGTTAAAGGGATTGTCATTGTCATAATTTACTCACTCTCAAGTTGTTCCAAAACTGTATGAATAAGAAACTCCTTCTGAACACAAAGGAAGATATTGTCATTGACACGCTGGCAATAAAAAACACAATAGGCTACTGGGAAATTCTCACTAATAGCCCCTTTAAAAAATTTGCCGACATTAACAAGCGTTCCAGATGCACATACATCTGCAAGATGTCTGTTAAAGAGCGCTTCATCTGGAAAGCACCTGCTCTGTACAAGCATTGGAGAAATATCTTTAAGATGTCAGCTTTAAATAAAGTCTAAATAATAAACACCGTAAAGACATTTTTTTGTCTTGCGGGAAACGTCCTAGCAAACACTAAAAAATAAAAGACGTCTTTCCGATGTAAACAAATCAAATGGCCGTCGATATACCATAGCCTTCTTGTAGTTTTACTTTACTCTTAATTTTTTCCCCCGACTGACTCAACACTTCGGGATGACGTTTATGAGTGATGTACAGTTTTCTATTGTTTGAAATCCATAAAAAAACATTAAACGTGGATAAGACAAATAATGAGGTTTGTCCACCAGAGGGTAGTGTGTGACAAAGCAGTCTATGGGCTTCTCATTCAACACACAAATGAGTGTATGAGCATTTGCCAAGATACGGGAAAGATCTCTTCGGGATTTTGACCAGATAAAATCATTAATTAAATACCTATTTCACTGTAATATGACCACAAAGGAGGAGAAGAAAATGTATATATTTCTATGTAGTCTAATTAGGTTCTGCAAAAATATGCAAGGATATCGTATTTCTTTTATTGCTTAATTCGCACACAATTTTGCTCTCAGTTTCTGCGTCAAGGTTTCAGCTGCCCTGTCATTGTTCCGACAGAGTGTCTTTGTGTCCCACTAGGGGTCTCGCGCGCTCCTATATGACTGTACTGTCTCACTGGCGCGGATAAATGGCACCTCATTAATCAAATGTGCATGAGTGCGCTCAGGTTGCCATGGCAATAATTATCAGAGCTGCCTAATTAACTTTCTCAATTGCTTAATGATATACGACCCTATGAACTCCCCTCTGTTTCTTTCCTCTCTATAATTCGTGCTGGATTTTTTTTCTCTCCGTTTTTTTTCTTTTCCATTCTCGCTGTTAACCCGTGACCACCATTTTATGAGAATAAAACAGGAACAGATTGCCAGTAACACTGATGTTAAAGAAGAGTCCACTTCCAGCTCTGACTTTCTGTAGTGCACAAACTGCTGTGCCAACAGGTGGAGAAAATACAACTAAAATATTAAATATATAGTGGTAGTATTACATATTGAAAAATCTCGCTGATGTTACAAATACTAAGCATCATGTACATCTGTTGATTTTCCAAAAATATACACCTGAATTATTCTAATCTCCCATTGTGTGGAAAAGGGGAAAACGTCTAAATTTGAATTATGAGATGGAACTACTTTGGATGAAGGGTCATAGGGCACATGCTGCATTCAGGTTATCATGGGGAAATTGTAAATATTACAAAATATTTGTGAGTGGAACTATACCATTGACCTAAAATATTTAGCAGGAAAAGAAATGAAAACGGAAAGTATTAGTGGAACTGTGAATGTTAATTTGTCAAAATATTGGGAGCGGCTATTTACACTACGTAAAAATATTTTATAGATTATAGATAGAATATAGATTATATTTCCACGGTGTAAAAATAGTAGTATTGTCTTTGCAATAAGTGTAGTTAAATAATGGCAGCTACTATTTGCACCTAAGTGTTGTTGTATGTTACATGGGATGCAAAATTAAATTATTATATATGTAAATGATTACATTTATTAAAATTACTAAATGGACACTTTATTATCACACATGCATAAATTACTTGATTCCAGAGCTGTGCAAACATATCCACATGTCTATGATCTGATGTTTTCTTAACTGCTATTTTCTCACTGTCATTTTTGTTATATGTTTTTTTGTATTAGTAGTCTTGTATATCACAGTCTTGTGACCAAAGATAGCCTGCGATAATTTTCCGACAGTGTCAGAAATGTATCATGATCTCACAGTGTGTTTGCTGCCATGACCCATGTCTACTGACTAGCCAATAAAAATGCAACATGAAATGACGTATTGTTAAACGCGACATGGCGCTGACCTTTAAAGTGTTAATTCACTGTGGTGAAGCACACCTGCTGTCTAAATTATTGTCTGTTGTAATCGGCAGCGTTCCACACATATGGTACAGACATTAGGTTGAAGCAGCTCTTTATTATTCTTAAGTCCTCTTGTGATCGCTGATATCCTGAATCTCTACGAAGCTCTGTAACTATGTGTATATGAGTGATGAGCGCCTGGGGCTGCAGGTGACCTCGCGTGGCAGGTTGAGTGAAGGGGCCGGTGAGGGCCTGTCATCTCCTGTTCACTCACTCAGTGTCTGACGCAGCCAGGCAGAACTCTGCACAACACCTGCTGACACTCACGCTGGCCCGGTGCCTTCATGTCATACACACTGCCGTCAGGATGCACTCGTAAGGTTACACGCTTCTTACTATGCACCCACTGCCACCATCACACTTGTGTCCCACATAGTATCTCTCTGTGGATCTTCTCAGAATGCTTTTATCAAGTAGTCAACAAATTATACCCAGTTCACAAGTTCACGCTTACAAATAAGTCCAAATAAATGCTATGCATATTTGTCATGCTGTCCAAGAAGAGGGATCTGAGGTTGGTATTTGACCTGAACCAAGAGTACACATTCCTTGCTGTGGTAGGACCAAGCAAAGAGTGAGGAGTCAGGGTGGTGGAGGGATGTAGGTGAGCTGGCTGTGTGTGCATATATACTTGAACTATGAACGGGAGCATAGTAAAACATAGATACATCGATTCAACAACTTAAAGTGTCTCCTAGATTTCCACTGCCAATCGTGCTCGCTCCTGTTGAGTGTACTCAAACTGGCAACCAGCGTAAGGAGTCTCAGGAGGAAGGGGCAGGAGAAATAACCCTCTCTAATATTTAGAATTTGGACAGCAGTATCCATTTCAACCACTTGCTGTCAATATTACAATAGTCCAAGGCTCACCAAGTCAGTCACTTTGAGTGTTAAAATTTATGTCAGTGGCTTAGTTTTGTTGAAGCTAGTGAAATGGCTAACATCATGTCATCTTTTATGATCACATATATCATGGTCCCATTAACAATCCTAGAGTGTTATGCAATAACAACTGCTACAACACAGCAGTGCAGAGAATGCTACACATTTTCAGTGTGTCATGAAATGCATTTTAAAGGTGCAGCCAGTTTACCAGATTTTTGTAGCCAAAACTATTTGTAACAGGAATACAAATGCTTTTGTGAAGCCAGAGTCGACAGCGGCAAGGAACCAAAACTTCAGCAGGTGACGGAATGAATGAAGAACGAAATATAGAAAAAACCTTGGGAGAAACCAGGCTCAGTCGGGGGACCAGTTCTCCTCTGGCCAACAGCCAAACAGTACATGATTATTATATTTACAACATTTCAAGTCCAATATTAAGTTGGAGATGGGTTCATGATCGTCACAGGGGAGGGTAGTAGAGTCACGGTCTCCGCAGACACTTCAGGGCAGTGCTGTGCTCGTGTCGAGGTGCAGGTCCATCATCTGATCTGGACACGGCCCAGATCCGGCTGACCACGGTAACCTCGGAATAAACAGAGACCAATATCAGCGTAGATGCCATTCTTCTTCTGTTGTATCGAGTACATCAGATGTTATGGTAATGTTCCCGGTCCCGGCTGACCTAACTTGTGCAGCCTCAAGCACATTTTGCGACAGGTTCAAGTTAAGGCAAGCTCACACTCCATGACTGTTTGTTGTATTTTGTTGTCGCAGACAGATTTTCAAGGTTTGTGACAAAACCACAGGATAGGGGCCAAATTGATGCTGATTGAGGTCACTGATGCTCCTGAAGGATAAGCAGGTTAGCTAAGTGATCTGAACCTGTGTTGAGCAGTCACATATTCTGCAATATGTGTGATATTAGTGCGTGCAATGTAACAACAAGGTTGAACTACTCCAGCCAACCACAGTGCAGATTGTATAAATGGAAAAAAAAATCCATTGAAATCACTTGCATGAATTTCTTTCATTTTACATTTATATTTATGTATTTGGCAGACGCTTTTATTCAAAGCGACTTGCATTGCATTCAAGGTAAACATTGACACTTTAATCAGTTATTGCTTTCCCTTGGGATCAAATCCATGACCATTTTAATGCACCACACTCTACTATTTGAGCTACAGGAAAGTATACATTTATGTGAGAACAACATTCTTTCCTGTGCTGTTGGTCGGGACTGCCTCTTGACCAAATATCTTGGATCTCACTGTCAGCGTTGTGTTGTGTAGTATGTGTGCTACTGTGACAAGACGACTGCTGACAAGAAACTTTGTTGTATAGTGTGAGCACTTTGCAATCCTGTAGATTGAGCTTGGCCTTAGCCACATGTGTTTGCCCCTACTGGTTTGACTTCATTGCTACAATACTGGCAATTGAAATTTAGCTTGAAAGATTTAGATAAATGTCTCCTATGTGACAACATCAGAATGCAACAATGTGGAACAATGTTCATGTATCTGCGTACAATAATACTCTTTCTCCCAGATGTCTGGGTCTCTTAGATTTTCATCTGAGCTTGTGAAGCAAGTAAACTAGAGAAGATTATCATGGTGACACCCACTGAGCTGGAATGGTAGGGGACGAGCACCTTGAAGTCCCATCCTCAGCTGAACAGTGAGATTAATCGGGTTGTGTTGGATTTTGCACATTAAATGACTCTCTTAGCCAGCGAAATCTCCACAATTCCCAGTCCTATCATATCATTCCTTTAGTTGAAGTTCACTTTCAAATCTAAATCCTGCATATGAGCCCCATAAAGTTGGAGGCCATATTCCAGTGTGGTTCCCACATCTTAAGAACGGAAAAAAAGAAACTGGGTCTCAACTCACGCAACCAAGCAGGAAGTATTAGTCAAAGTACCGTGTGTTGCCAACCCAGAGGGAGTGAGCCCCAACACTCTCTCTTTGGACAGGCTCCCATAGCCCTGAGCCAAACGCTTTTCCCTCCCTTCTCTCTTCCTCACATGCGGTGACATTGGGAGGCCACATTGTTGGCGGTGTCCCAGGTGTGAGGAGGAGACGCATTCCTGGGATGGCCATCGGCTCTGCCGGGGAGGAACGCCCAACCACCCCCCTCTCCCACACTTTCCCGCCCCACTCAGACAAACGGTCTAAAAACTGTGACTTATGTAACGAAACACCAGCCAGCTGAGAGAGAGGAAGGAGGGATGTTGAAATTAAAAATGCCAGAGAACTAGCCAATGATGAATGGGACTTGAGGACAAATAAGGAAGAAAAAATAATGAAGATTTTAATTAGGAAAAAAAACAAAACAATGCTTAACACTTACTACATGGCTCAAATTGTTCATATTCTTCCCACTTAATATGCAGAGATAACGATAAGTAATATTGTGTAGGTTGATTTCGCTGATAAGTGTAAACACTGCAACACTGTGGTGTTTTAAGAACATGAATCTGTTTTGTTGAGGAATCCTGACAAGCCTTATATTGCAGCATTGGCTCAAACCAATGGCATTAGTTTAGGCCATGTTTTATGTTTGATTTTTGTTTTTCTGACCATCTCGAACACTGTCCAGTGTTTGAGAAACCTCTCCTTAGAAAAAGTCTATATGTTTTTGCAATACCGATTAGCAATAACGGTGCAGAAATTAGGGACTTCTGCTTTAAATAGCTGTGTTACGTATGATAGATTTGATGTTAATGTTTATGGCATTATAATTAGGTAACACCCACAAAGACACCCTAAAGTTTTCAATCCAAGAAGATTGTAACAGCTCAAATAGGCTGCTATTTTATTATATCATGGCATATATATGTAGTTAGAAACTTTAAAACTTCCAGGCACTAAAATGTATTAAAGGGTTAATTCACTCAAAAATGAAAATTCTGTCATTAATTAGTCATCCTCATGTCATTCCAAAGCCGTAAGTCTTTCGTTCATCTTCGGAACACACCTGTTCACTAGAGCACTGTGACACATACATGTTGTGTTGATGTGAGAGCGGATGTTGGTGGATGAGCATGCGTTGCAGATTCATATTTTTATTAATATATATGATGTGCTATAAAAAAAACATATTTCCAGCTGAAACAAAGCACACAGAAAATTTCCTTGAGTCACATGGATTAATTTTATATATTTACTACCTTTCTGGGGCTAGATAGTGTTGGATAGAAATAATAATATCTTACGGGTTTAGAACGACATGAGCGTGAGTAATTAATGACAGAATGTTACATTTTTGTGGAATTTTGATTAAGAACATAGGAAGGAAATTAGGGGGAAAAGGTTATTAAACAGATAGAACAGTCACTAAATCAAAGGAAATTGAAGAACAGGTCATTAACCTAGTTGAGGGATGTTTTTGTCACAGTCTTGTCTTTTAGTTCACATCCAGGTCCCTTTTATGTATCTTCCAGGTCCTTCACACCTGTCCATGTCTAATCACTTCCTAAGTGTTTTCCCATCCTGTGTTTGTTATTTATACCCTCCTGTGGTCCCATGTCTTTGTCAGTTGTTGACGTTGTCTCTTGTCTCCATGTGTGTGGATGCTGTTTCTGTGATCTCCTAGTTCTTAAAAGTATCTCCTGCTTTTGCACTACTAGTGTAGTTTTCTGTTCTATCTAAAGTGTTTTTGTTTTCCATTTAATTAATAAAGTGAGTTTAAGTTGGAACCTGTTACTACTCGTTGTCTCCGCATTGCACACTGCACCCCTCAGTGACAGTTTTTGTGAAATTGTGAGTAGAATTTATTGTACAGGAATAGCAAGCTCTAGCAAATTCTAGAGTGTTGCAGGTTGTGTAGTTATTTCTATGCATTTGTGCTTATAAGAATGGCATTGTGATTGCCAGTAAGTGCAGTGGAGTTACTAGGGGATTGATATGGGGCTCACTGACTTGCGACTAAAGAGGCCGCATGTTTCTTTGTGTTTGTTTTTTTGCATATTTGACTCAAACTTTCCATCCATTTGGTGGGTCACTTTTTCTACCACACGAACAATGTGAAATCTAGTAAATTGTGAATGAGTGTGAGGATAAATTATATGCATGTATGTTTAAAATACAGTCATACCTCTTATGCTTATGCTGCATCACACACCTTGTGAGTTTACACCACTGTGTGACAATCAATAGATGTTATACGTTCTTAATGGAATCATCAATGCCAATAACGGTCCTTTATTTAAGTGTATGTATGACTTGGGTACCTTCTTCAATTTAATCTGTGGAATTTATGTATCTGTAGCACAAAATACAAACAAAAGGGACTAGAGGCTTGTTCAAATGACTAATCCAAAGAATGAGCTATAGCAGTACTGATGCTTGCCCCAGCAAACACCACTAATTAAAAAAATACTTAAGGGAATGTGACAGAGACACAAATAGAGAACAGAAAGTGGGGTTAGGGACAATGCAGTCATACCTAGCTGAAAATTATATTAAGCATATTTATTTGATGCCCTAGTTTTGCTTTCCTATGACAGACTCCTTAGTGCAAAGTATGCTGGTTTCAGCACAAGTGTAATCTCACTGACAGAGCTCTGATGTGAATGCTTGAGGCCCGGTTCAAACCCAACAGCAATTGCATGTTTACTTCCTCTAATTTGCTGTCAAAGATATTCTCTATCACCTCAGTAAGTGTGTGCGTAAGTGTCAGTGTAGTGAGATGGAAACTTAACAGTTGAGAGCAATTGAAGATGGAATATCTGGTAGAGATACAGTGGTGTGATAGAGCTGAGATTACAGAAAGGTTGTGTACTGTATAATGTTTGTGGCTTACAGGTTTCAGCTTTAGTCTTTCAACAATCATAGCCACGTTTTAACATAAGAAAGATTTTGTTTTCTTCCAGGAATCGTTTTTTTATTTTATTTTATAAAACCATGCCACAGTGTATCACGATAGTCAAAGATTTCAGTCCTGGGTCTGTTGGTAGCTTGAAAGGTGTATACTCTGAAGAAATTTGCCTCAGGGCAAACCGTTCCAATGGCATGTATCTTTCGACAGTGATGAAATAAGGAATCTTTGAATTGTTCCCTTGCATATTTATTCAAATATTTCACCAGCCACACATCTTCAGTTTTGACAGAAACAGGTTCATGTTGAGAAGAAATGAATTAAGGCTGATTTGACCTTCACTAACATTAAAGTACAACGTAGGGGATGTTCTCTTAACATTATCAGTGATTTTAAAAATGTTTTTCAGATGGATATTTAAAATGTAGACTCTCTTGTACAGATTGTACTTTTGCAATTTTATACGTAAATTAACCATGTGCTGGGGCAGAATCTGGAGAGGGCTCGTGGGCTGGGGTGGACTTGTGGTTGAGCTCTGGAGAACTTTCTGATGACCATCATCATCACGGTCATCGCCACCTCTTCCGGTGAGCAGACGGACGAACTTGTAACCGTAGAGCTGATGGTGTCAGAATGGCTGGAGTGGTCTGGGGAGGTGGCAGTTGAGTGGCTTCCTTCGCCTCACCAACCATGAAAGGCGAGACCAGGTCCAAGTACCAATCCAGAGTCATGCCTGCTTCTCCTGCAGGCACGAATGCCCAGAACTCTAAATCCAGGAAGCTCCAGAACACAACCATTATCTCGTCATCTGAGCAGGATGAGAGATGGCAGTAGTTTAAGACCTTCTACACAAACCCTCCGTCTGTATTAGGAATATTAGGCATATTAGGAATAGTTAGAGATTAGGTAGGTCTTCCTGCTAGGTCCTTTTTGGGGGTCTGTTACACTGTAGATTGAAGGCAGAGTGTGAAACAAGATCTAAGTGCAGGACTACTTTATTACAAAGCAAGATTTACAAACAAAGCAAGAGCAGGAGAACAGTGTGAACCGTAACGTCAACAGCAAACTGATCAAGATGAGACACAGCTGACGGGACTCACATGGTGATTACAAGACACAGTTAACTAATATGAAAAAAGCAGTGCCCATTGGGAAAACTCAACTAATGCAAACAGATATTGCAAAACAGAGTGAACACTATAACCCAACACCAAGCCCAATTTTGATAGAATCGACTATAATTTTTTTTTTTCAATCAGGTTTTCAAAGTGCTATGAATAGTTATAGTTACTTTTAGTTGTAGCTCTGTGTCAAGAAAAGATGGAAGTATTCGGTCCTTAAAAAGAAATCATCATTTCACCTCTAGACATTGTGTAAAACTGAGCTGAGAGTACTTTACACTCTAATTGGTAGCATTGTGAAATGAATGAGATTTGCATGAGGAGGAGGGATTTTTAGAACTTTGTGAATGATGTTCCTTCTCTGTGAAATGTTGCGGAGCTTTACTATGGAGTTCTGCAGGTGCAGATTCTGTGTGGGCCTGCTAATAAGCTTAGATCAATTGTAGTGAGGGAGGATCAAGTCTAAGCTCCTTTACCATGCGAAAAAAAGGAGTTTAAGTAACTAAATCACAATTACAAATGAAGCTGCGAAGGTGGGTCACATTAGATTAGCCACCTTAGCCAATTAGCAGCATGCGTCAGCTACAAAAAAAAAAAAAAAAAAAGACAGTCAGGCATGTTGATGTGTTCCAGAGAAGCCAGATTGCAGGTGCGTCAGTTAAAAACTACAAAACAAGTCTAAAAAAATAATTCCACCTGTCTATAACAAGATTACAAGATATATTGTGTTGTTCTGGTGCAACTTCAAAAGATCAACAAGGTGCGTGGAAGATAACCAAAAGAAATATTGGAACATTTCTAGCAAGACTTGTGAAATGGAGAGATCAAAATGGTCAGAAACTGGAGCTGAAAAAATGCTTATTTTTTATTTTGCCAACGTGTTTCAGCACATAGGCCTTCATCAGAGTTATAAGATTACAGGTGTCAGGTTGTGCTGCAGGAGATGAGGCGAGGACTCAATGGTGCGAGAGAATGGGGATTTTATTATAACAAAAGCAAACAAAAACTCAACAGAAACAACACAGAGGGGGGGGGGGGGGGGGAACACAACTCAACTAGAAACTTGACTGGACACTTGAAAAGAAACGACGACGAAACAGCACAAGATAGCGAACACGGAGGGATTAAATAGACACAATAGGACGGGTAATTGAACGGGAAACAGCTGGAACAAATCAAAGTAAAACACTAGAACAAGGTGATTTTAAATTTACATTTTTACATTTGAAATCTAATTTGAAATCATATTTAAAGGACTGAGTTCTGAGTTTCTGATATATCTCAAAGGTCTTCCAAACTTGATTCAAATATTCTCGATATTGAATCTCTTTATACCAATATTGATTACAGAAAAGGACATTAAGCATTAGAGTACTTTCTTAACAAAAGGATGCATCAAGTTCTTTGTACAGTTTTTTTATTTTTTATGAATTGGCTTCTTTTGTCTTGAAAATGATTTTTTCTTCTTTGATGATACTCCATACATCCAAATCTCAGGCACTGCAATGTGAACAAAAATGGAACCCAGTTTTTAATTGAATTCAATTAAATTCAACATGAATTCTTTGAACTTTTATCATGGAAGAAATTATTTTCCTGGATATAAAAAACCTAATCTCATCCTTGTATACAAAAACAACAGATAGTAATACACTATTACATGGTCATAGTTTGTAGAAGTTTACCAATAAATCAACTCACAAGACTAAAATGTATTTGTGAGAATAGTGATGAATATGAAAAAAACAAAAAACAAAGATCAAATGATATCAAAATTTAACGAGAGAGAAAAAAAGTGTCTTTCACATGCAGAACAAAAGGTACAAGTTAAAAGTTGAGAAGATTGTCTATGTACCAATAAAAAGAAGAATACATCAAGTTCAGGTGTTATACTGTACCACATATGCACCAACAACTTTTAATATAAATAAGGTTATGAAAAATATTGGCCTATTCTGTAGGGTGATCCATCTCTAAAAGATATGTTTAAAGATCCTCCACTTGTTGCTTACAAAAGAGCCAAAAATATTAGAGACAAACTAGTTAGAGCCTGTTCTCCAAAAAAGTCTATAACCATGTCTATTTGTAAAACATTTCCCATTTATACTTTTTTTTAAATAAATATTAAAAGCTTTATCACATGTAATACCAAAAATGTATATATATTGAATACAATGCCCTTGCAAAAACATGTATGTCAGAGAAACATGTCTTCGTTTAAGGGATTGTATCACTGAACACAGGAATTTGATTAAAAGAGATAACAAAGATGTGACAAAACTGAATGGAATCATCCTTTGTCTTTGGTATTGAACACAGAAAAATTCCAGTGAGAATGGGTGACACTGATCTAATTAGAAAAATAATTTTGGAGAATTTTAGGCATTTGGGGTCTTTCATTTAAAAAGTTTGTCACCTACTGGGATGAATGAACAGTTTTTATGCAACATAATATGTAATCACTTACTTGACGTGTTATGTGATTGGTGGATACCATACCATCTGAATTTTTCATTGGTTATTTGTAAGTTTGAATTTTGTTCTTGTATGTGTTTGAGCTTGTGCAAACCTGTAATCTTTTAACCCTGATGAAAGCTGTTGTGCAAAACGTATTGGCAAATGAAAAATAAAAAAGAATTTTTTTTTAGCTCCAGTTTGACCATTTTGATCTTCCCATTTCGCTAGTGTTGCTGGTGCTGTTCCAAGTTACAAGAAAGGACTTCAGGAGAATACTGCACATTAGGACAGAAATATAGGAAAGTAGACAAAAGGAATTAGGAAATCAGAAAGAGAATAAGATTGAAATTTCTATTTTCCAAATGAGCATGGGCTTCATTTGTCAGATTCTATGCTCTAACCACTATAGACCACAGCTCAGAACATAGGACCTGCTTTCCAGTCAGTATTTCACATGGGAGGCTTAGTTATTGATATACTATTTAAGTATAAAACATAGTAGATTAAGCTTTGAAAAGCTTTCTGCCATTTTTGCAACAAAACAATTCAGGAAATTGGAGAAAAAATGTTAGAGATATTATACAAAAATATAAAATCATTGCTTACAGAAAGTGTCAAATTTAAACACAAAATTAGCCCTTATCCTGAGAAATCTGGATTTTTTTAAGTTGAAACATTGATTGTAAAGTTACACAACAGCAATAAAAAAAAAGATGAATTTACACAAAAATATTGTGATTTAAGCATTTTTTAACCAGAGGTTTTAAACAAAGTATACAACACCACACCTTTAAAAAACTGACATTTGTGTATCTGCAAGGTTGACAGTTATTTTTATATAGCGTTTGTGACAACTAGCCCCAGTCTCCTTTATATCACAGCATAAGATCTTATGTTTTTGCCCCAGGCTCTTTCATAGCAGAGACTGCAAAATCTGTTAAACTGGCTCAAGCTCAGTATTTTCATTCCGTACTGTAGGAGTCACACCACATTCCTGTTACAACTTCATTGTGGTGCATAAAAATCTCCTTTCCAAAACCACAGGCCCATATGTTATGAATTAAACCTCTGTTTGTTCTCATTTACAACAGTTCTCTCTCTTATCCCTACCTTCCTTTGCATGTACCTCTCGCTCTTGCTCTCTTTTCCACATTTTGTGTTGTAAAAGCAGCATTTAATCATGATGAAAGCATTCCACTACAAAGCATTGGAGGATCAGGTTGCCATTGACGACCAGCTGTCAATGGTCCACCGTTACGTCACCGTTGGGGGATTTTCCACCCGAAAAGGGGGTTACGGCCTTTATACGGGCAAATTGTTACCGCCCACCCGTGCCTCGGGACAGCCAATGATCGCAAACGATCGTCTGGAGGCGGGCGGTGATTGGCGGAGTTCGTCTTTGAGCCCCTCCTGTCTGTCAGATTCGGTAGAATCTGATACGCGCGCTCTGGCTCGCGGCGTGGGCGGAATCCCCTCGGTCAATTTATCAGCGATTCACACACGAACTGTACACTGAATGTCACACTCACTCGTGTCCCGCCCACCGCACTTGTTCATAGACAAGAAAAACGTTTGCCAAGAGCCGTCATTTCCAAAAGAAATACAGCCCTCTCCATTCGAAGCACGTTTGGCAGAATTTCTTTCTTCTTTTTTTATTTGGCGCTGCAGTGTCTCACATGGATAATATGATGTTGGGGTGGAGATTATCTACTGACACGCATCCATGAATAGCTGCTCAAGACTGCCTTTTTTTCATGGGAACTCATCATGTGGGCAGTAAAGCCGTGTTAAATGCGTGCAGTGACCAGTGCGGGTCGCGCGCATGGCAGTGTGAGCGCGCGGATTTCACGCGCTCTGGTCACATCCCTCCGCCTGTCAAAGCAACAGGTTGCATTGCATTTCCGAATATGAACAGACAAATAAATGTAATAATAGATAGATTCATTAGAACAACAGATCGTTTTATTGTTAAAAAAACTTTAAATCTTTTGACATATGGAAAGCTGTTTGACTAATTAACTGTATTCATTCATATAGGCTATTGTATACAGTGATCATGGTAATTAGCCATTACAATAGTGATATTTGCAATTTCATTAGTTACTACTACGACTTGTTATGACTTTCTTCAGTATTCCACTCGTAGGCTACTTATAATAGTAATTGCATTGATACAACACTTTTCCTTTTCTTCTAGTCACTATCCCACGACGAATGACTATAATCAAAACTTCTAACAAATGACATTCTTTTCCATAGATCTCCATATAATTCAACTATTCTTTCATCCAGTATTTTTTTACAGTACAGTGCATTTGTTACAATGCTCCTATGTATATTAATAACTCGACCTGTTTATTAGACAGTAATGTGTGGGGTATTATTTGGGACTACATTTTGTATTATTTGGGAGAAAATATTGCAAGATTTTGAATGTAATTATACTGATTGAATTGAAAATCAACGTATATAATTATAACAGAATAGGTAAAGTGTGATTACTTAGCTACCAATTAAACAAAATAAGTTTTTCGTTTTAAAGCATACATGTTTAACGACTTGCATGTCATAAGCGATGGAGGTGCAATAAAATTCCGCACATGGAAATCTTTCTTAAGAGACGTGAATGTTGTGTGGTTGAAGATGCGCGTCCCCCGGATAAACCTGTTCTGGAGGGAGTGACTTGATTCAAGCGCCGTCCAATTATCTGATAGCAGCATTTATCCGCCGCTACAGCTCCGTCTAGTCATCCGAAAACAGGCGTGAACCGACGTGGAAGGAATGTTCGTCTGAATATTTTATCAACGAAAAGAAAAGGAAGCAACAAAACCTGTGGAGAAATTTATTATCGGGGAAAAGAGGCGGCTGAATTGCGCCCCTCCATTCACTCGACCCTATTTTTAGGGCGCTCGCGCCGTGTCTACTATCACTAATAGTGACTGCGCTCGCGTGAGAGACCGCTTACAAATCTGCAGAGAGAGAAAAAAAGGGGGACGGGAGAGCTCCAGACAAACGGAAACTGTGGCCAGACTCCAGAGGAAGTCAATTGATTTCGCCCTTCTTGATGAGATAGATTTACAAGCTTTGCCCAGCGTGTCTGTCAGTGCGTCTGTCAAAGCAATCAACAGTTGGTGCGAGCGCGCGATTAAAGGGACTTTGCATGCACGAGACGCCTCAGTGATGGGTGTGTGATTTCAGCACCTCAGTCATATGGACACCCGTTTGCGTGTGACTGAATTGTTCAGTAATATGGAAGACAGACTGTTGCATATCGTGATGCATTGGATGCTTTTGCGTGTTTAGCAGCAGACTAGAGACACGAGAATGAGCAGTCTATTCACGCCACCCTGTGCTTTTGCTTTTATCCACGAATTGTCTTTTTTGGTGTAAAAAGACAAGACTACAGACAGAAAGATCACACACAGTCAATCTTTACTGGATTTAAGGGTGCGTTGTTGTTTTCCCCTTGACCTTGCCTTTTGACGCTCAAAAGCAGCATGTTAATGATGGAGAGCAGCGGGATAGACGCGCATCAGGTTGAACTGGACGCCGACTATGATCCGCACTGCCGCCCGAGGTCGTGCACCTGGCCGCTGCCGTGTCCGGAGGAGGAGAGCCGAGCGCTGCCTGTGAAAGTGGAGCCGCGCAACGTGCCGGCGTGCCGGAGCGGAGGGGCGCCGACGGAGTTCAAGCATCCAGCCGGCGCCCCTGCCCCTATCGCGGCCGCCCCTGCGTGCATGTCCGGCGCCGCGCTGGATGTGGCCGGCCAGCTGCGCAAATCCAAGTCGTCGCGACGGAACGCGTGGGGCAACCAGTCATACGCGGATCTGATCACGCGTGCCATTGAGAGCACCCCCGAGAAGAGGCTCACCTTATCGCAAATCTATGACTGGATGGTGCGATTTGTGCCCTATTTCAAGGATAAAGGAGACAGCAATAGCTCAGCCGGCTGGAAGGTATGGTTCCTACCTGATCGTATGGTCATATGTTAGAATTGCATGTTCTGCGCTCGTCATGTAAGTGTCTCGCATTATACAAAAGGCTGTTGACTTATGTCAGATGCCTATGTGCATTTTAAAACGTCAGTTATTTAATAAATCATGCATTTTAAACGTTTCCACAGCATCGAGTAGAATGGGGAGGTGGGCAGATGGGGAATAGTTCAATGAGTTCATTGCTCTTAGACTATTTTAAATAAAAAATGTGGTGGTTTATGACGCAACAATAGCGTTTGTGACGCATTGAGCTTAATTATGATCCCGTCATCGGGATGAAATGGGGTGCGCGGGCCGGTCTCGTAAGGCAGGTCACCTGGGGGACACGCACGGGTCCGGTCAGCTTCCCCGCGCGTCGGCCACGCATGCACGCAAGCACGCCTGTCTGTCTGCTCTGAGATCTCCAGCACGCACCCTCCTCCTCCTCCTCCTCGTAACCCCCTCCCTCCTTTCCGCCCTCCCTCTGCTGTCTCCTCTTCAGCCCTGACATTCATCCAAAAGACTATGGGAAATAAAATAGGCGGTGTAAAATTGTAATTAAAACATTACATAATCGAAAAGGGTTATTTAGTGAAACAACCACATAATTGCACCACATTGGTTGGCAAAAGAATAAACCATGCTGAATGTTTCAGCTGTTCATTTTTGTGTGTGTCATATGGTTGTGTCAAAGGTTTTAATTAGATCAGATTGGATATTTTGAACTGTGCACATGCTCTCACTTTACACGCTTCATGCAGAACCCAAGGGACCTCTGTCTGTCTTTCTCTCTCCCTCTGTTTCCCTCATCACCAACATCTAACTTGAAAATGATAGGCAGACACAGCTGAATTTGAATTCTGTTTCTCTCTGTGGTTTGTGGCTTCCTAGCTAGCATTTTAGATCACCGAGATCATATCACAAAACATCCAAAGGCAGACAATTATGAAGTCACTTCTTTAAAGCGATCAGTGGCTATTTATTGTAGATTTTGTGATCTGCACACATAAAATACAAATACAAAGCCATACTTTTTGTACTGGAGAACAGAGTTATTATTCTAGTATATATATATATACATGTACATATATATATATAGACACTCAATAAGATAAGAGGATAAGAGGATAACATGCTTCTGTTCAAATTCATCTTATCTTAGAATGTTTTTGTTTTTCAAAGTGTGTGCAATAGTTGATACACACAGGCCTTTTATTACATCATCAAAAAAACAGGAGTTTTTAATATTTCTAAATGGGATATTTACCTCATGTTGGATCCTTGTTTTCTCATTGGATACAAGAGACAAAGAGATGGGTTAAACTAATCTTAAGCCTGCAGTTTTAAACCAAAATTAAATCTGCTTTAATTCCTTACGTCTTGTTTGTGCTGCCCAGGGATGCACAGCTGTATGTCACTCATATGTTCCCATAAGGCGAGAGATTTGATTGGCCAGCAGGAGATAAAAATGGAGAAAAACAACTTGATTCAATCAAAATAAGGTTGTGGAAAACAAACCATGCTCTCACACATGTTGGCCCCATAACAGTTGGCGTAGGATTTTAATGCACATTTAATTCTGACACATGCGGGACCGTATGCTCACAAAAACAATACACACAAATATGTATAAAACAAGCAAACAGATATTTACTTCAGATAGATAGATCAATATTTTAAAAAGCATAAAATCATCTACCGGTGGAAAGCTGAGGATGGAACTGAGGTGGTTTGTAGCAAAGAAAGATCCCAGACAGTCAGTGCCATTGAAAGTACTCTTTAATAGCTGTTGTGTAATCCTGCTTGTCTACAATGTGGCAGCCAGTTTTGTGTCTCTCGGCTGGCCTGGCTCGGACATTGAGCCTCGCCGTTTTTGGCATCAATTAGCTGCTATTATTAGTTCTGGGTTTTCTGTGACGGGTTGGATTATGGCTGCTGTACAGGTGGCAAGAGGGCAGAGAAGAACACGCATGGTTCATTCCAATGACCAATGCTTGTGGTTCATGGAGGGATGCATTGTTGGAGTGTTTTGCTTTTATGTTCACATTCTTTTAAAGTGTGTCTATGTATCTGTGGCACAACATGAGGTTTTCAAATGAGCTCGGTGATGCGAAGAATCTCGTATAATAGTGCGGGAAGAGTGTGTCACATCCTGTTACGGACTGTTGAGATGTAGAAAATCACTAATCAGATTTTCACAAATCTTAAGTATTTATTGTGTTTGTCTGTGATTTAATGTGATAGGAGCTCACTGTTAATGCATGTGTGTCTACAGCCATTTATAGTTTTTTCCAGACACAGATAATATTAATAGTATCATAAATGATAACAAAATATGTTGTCTATATCTCTATCAATGCCCAAAGTAAGTCATTTAAGTGTCACTTTACTTTGTCTCTGACATTTTGCCTCAAATTCTTAAGGAGCAATAAATATAGACAAAAATGTAAAATTTTTGACATACAGTAAGAGTTCTGATATTTTGATGAGAAACTTGATAGTCCAGTTTGAGCCATTATTTGAGATGTTGTCAAGAAGCAGAAGCAGACGACTAAAAGACGAGTAAAAGTCTCAATTTTATTAATCTCAATCCTTTCTTGGAGAATCAATTGAGATATATATATATATATATATATATATATATATATATGTGTGTGTGTGTGTGTGTGTGTGTGTGTGTCTGTATCAACTCTTTATAATGATTCCATGTCTTGTATTGAGCATTAAAATGAAAGGAATAGACATGGTAACTGTTGAAGGGATTATGAGCACACAGAAAAGAAAGAGCGAGAATACAGAGATACATGAGTAACAGTGACAGTAATTTTGTGATAGTTGACTGGGCTCCGTAACCACCCCAGCTGTGGCAGCTCTGGCCAGCCTGGCATTGATGCAGGGCAGATCTCAGTGCCAGGCTATTTGGCCAGAGCCGTGGTTCAGTTGGATGCTCTCATCTCTGGAGGAACACTGTCATTGTTACTCCCACAAAAACTGTGTAGAAGAAGTGACTGTAACACAGTTTGCCTGACTAGCATTCAGAGGATGATTTGAGGAGCCTGGAATAGGGAAAACTCCACATGTACTGTGTGAAAGCTGGATTTTCTTGGAACTAGACAAAAATGCTCAGCGTATTGTTAAAACATGACAGATAGATATAAATTAAAATGGCTATTAATAGAGTCTATTATTGGAGACAAGACCAGTGGTTGAGAAAAAGGCTAGTCTTATCCTCATAAGTCTCATTTGATGCATATCACACACACAATATTAAAAAGATTAATTCTTTACAAAATACAGTAAAGTACTGCATCTGGTTGACACTCCAAAACAGTAGGTGGCAGTATTGCACTGGTCACTACCAGTCATAAACTGGATAAGAAAAAGAAGAAGATAATGCCAAAGTCATGTTCAAATAGATGTAAAATAAAAATATAAAATAAAATAAAAAATCCAATGTGGGAGGTTTTTGGAATCTGTAAAAAAGAAGGAGAGATGTTAGACACCTCAGTCTCTAGGAAGTATCAATCATCAGTACGTTTTTATTTCCATTTTTGTACAATAATGGTTATAAACTCTCTCTCTCTTTGTCTCCTAACTCATATTTCTTTAGGGTGATTAATTAGCCAAAAAGAGAAAGCACAAACTAAGTAAAATATAAATTTGACTGATAGCATTATTTATTTCTATATATATTACAATAATATTGCTATCTTGAATTGTTTTGGACACTATAATTGTGTAATGAAAATCTGATATTGTAACAGCCCTAACTGGCAAAACATCTGGGAGTAAAGGTGCAAAGTTTTTTAGAAAACAACATTTATTTATAAGTTTCTGAACTACTAGAATGTGTCTAAAGAAGAATAATTAGCTTGATTTGATTTGACATTATTTTGCTTCATTATTTGAACAGGCTGCCGTGTTCTATTATTTTGGTAGTATGAATTCCATAAAATTCACTCACTTCTGCACATTGCAACCACAACTGTGGCTAGTTGTTATACATGTTAGTCAGATGATTTCCTAAATTGATAATAAGTTCCTTAGCCAGTATAAGCTTTATATAGGCCAATATATAAAATAATAAAAAATCATCTTAGTCAGTGAAAAGATCTCGTTTTCTGCCATAAGGACTTGACTGCACCTGGCAATCTCATGCGTTGGCACATGTATTGTGGTTGAATTGAAATTTGAGATATGACTAAGGATGTTCTAATAGGTATCAGTTGGGTGAGCCAAGAAAATACAAAATGTTGTTTTGTTTGATGTCATGTCTTTGCTAGTGTACTCTTAAAAATGGCTAAATCAACTTTTAGCAGGTTATACATATTCACAATGTACTTTTCTCTTCAAGGAAATGGACCAGTCTATGATGTATGCAAACCTTTGTCCAGTAATATGCTCTATAGGACAAGAATGTCTTTCTTTAAAGTCAACATGAACAACATTTTGTAAATGCATATTATATATTATATTATAGTTAATGATTTACCAAATAGGATTCATTGTTTTTATTGACCCCATAATGTAAAAAAAAAAAAAAAAGCCATAATCATCCGACTTCTCTCTGGTGATGAATGCAGGACGTCTCTAATCATTTAGTGTGCCTAAATCCTGACCCGTAAGCTCACGTTTATCTGCCCCCTCTTTTGAAAGCCATGTCCACATCTCTATTTCCAATCACTTTTTATTCGCACACAAGTCATAGGACCTGTAAAAGGCTGTATTGGACTGACTGCAACAATACTGGCAATTAACCATTCATATTTCAATATTTACGTATGCATATACATCTTTCAATATGTATATAAGTAATTTCCGATATTACAATATCCAATATGTCAAATATTATGTTGTGTATAATCAATTTCTGATTTCTCATACAATTATGACAGACATTATATATATATATATATTATATATAGACATGACATATAGTCATTATATATAGACATTATATATATATATATATATATATATATATATATATATATATATTACTTCTGTCTGTATTACTTCTATAATTGTATGAGAAATTGATGATCCATAAATATTGTACTGCACAAGATATTATTTGTGCATTATTATGTGCATGTTCTGGAATTGTTTATTTGTGTGTGTGAGAGACAGTCTGACGGGATTTCACGTCCAGGGGGGTGCAGCTCTCGTTAATAATTCAGATGAGGCTCGTTATCACGGCAGCACAGATCCTGCTCTGATTCCACCTTAATTAAAACCATGAAGCTATGCTTACACACCCTCTAACACACACACACACACGCACACACATACATTCTCAGCCTCAACACGCTCACACATATCCTTGAGTGTCACGTGACAGCTTGCACTTTTTCCATTGTAGTTCTTGTGCTTTCTGAAAAATGTTACTGCAATGTTGTTGCAGACCATATATTGTAATCAGAATCCCTGGCATGATTTTTTGTACTTGGTGTCGCTGCCCATAGTGGTTTAGCATCAGAATCAAGAGAGCCAGGCGCCTTCATGACCTTTGACCCTGACCACAGTCTATTAGATTACTTCATAGAGCCTGTACACATTAAAGACAATTGACTCTGAAGCCTGGCATGTGCTGCTATTATCAGGTGCTTACATATTTAATCAGATCTTCATAAGAACCCCCCCACCCCCACCGGAGCACTGAGCAAACTGAGATTGATGAGCTGTAATGGGTGAGAGGAGAGCAGCTATGATTAATGTATGCGCAGAGGAAAGCCTGCCAGTGTGGCTCACTGGTGCACTCGAGATCCAGTCGGGCACTTTCAAGTTTATGACTGACCCCAGTCTCACAGAGCAAACTTTGACTATCGACATCAAGTATGGTTCACTTTGCTGCTTATTCATGACAAAAAACACAAAGAGTGTGACAACTGACTGTCTCTTTCCCCGCCAGCGTAAAAAAAAAGCTACCACACACTGCCAGCATTTTCACTAAGATTTCATGGCCCCCAATATATTTTGTTGCATAAATATAAAGTTAAAGTTAAAGCTACTATGAATACTTTTTTTTTAAATTCTAGCTCAATGCATTCTTAAATTTTTTTTTCCATAAGTTTCATAAAAAATGCAAAACCTTTTCACATTTAGAGCGATGATCAAGACATAAATGGAGTAGATCATGTCCTAAGGTTGCACAGTCCATTCAGTAACATTAGGCTGTTTTGACTTATATGCTGTTCAGTGTTGAATGACCATGTTATTTCACATATGCATCTACTTACATATGGTATTACTTGTTTCTTCTGCTTCTTCAGATGCCTTTTGATCAGGAGATTTAGTTCTCTTTCAGAAGATGTATCATAGTGCCCCCTAGCATATATTTAACCAGAAACTTCATGTCAATGGTGCAAACCTTTGTCTCATAAATTACGGAAATGTCCACCAATCGAGGAGAAAGAGACCAATCACTTTTTTTCTTCATGTGTGATTTAGAGAAAGATAATTTTGAATTGATTATACTACAATAAGGAACTTTAGATGAGTTAGAAGTTATATTTTATATATTTTTATATTTTTTGGCATATTCCAAGTGATATTTATAGAAACCGTTTGGGTCCTCAAATTTTCTGTGCTAAAATTTGGTGTGATAAACAATTGAATTTGAATGAATAATGGTTAATGTATCTGTTCAGACCGACACAAACATTCACATGCTGTCAATGGAACAGATTTTTTTTAAGGGAGGTGTTGTAATTTAATTCCATTCCATCCCAGAAAGTTGTCCATCCAGTAAGATTTGCACTTTGGGTTACATGCCTAGAGTTTCTACTGTTACATGATACTACAACTTAGTGGCATTAACAAACAACATTTAATAAATGGCAATGAATAGCAGAGAAAGATTTCAGAATCGACATGTCTCTGTACTTGTCTTTGTGACAAGTGGGTGTCAGAAATGAATATTTGTTTAGGCATATTTCTGGTTTTCTAAATATACTGTCAGACAGTGAGTTTTCATATTCATTCTGTTCATCTGTCTTTTTAAAATCTGAATAGACAAAGTGCATTGCGAAAGTTTGGTGCTGAAAATATGTGAAAATTGGTGTGAACACAACTTAAGTCAATATAGTTTTTCTTCTTCTGTGTTTTCACCAGCCAGGTGAAAATCTGAAACATAATCATCATAAGTATCAAAACATAAGTATTATTCATGTCTGTAACACAAAGAGTGTGAGGAAAGCTTAGCATCAGGGGTTTGTTAAACGAATTATCAAGCAATAGTTTGCTTAATCAAATGTTAGATTCTGCCAGACAAACCAAGTTGAATCCACTCTTTTTACCAGATCCTGTCAGAAGACATCCGTTTTGTCTGGTATCCAAAAACAGTTATCATATAGCGGGGAAGAGCAGGAACCAGGAGAAAAAAAAAAAAAGTTTATTGAATAATCTTAGTTATATATTTACCGATGATCAGTTGGATTTCATCCTACAGAATTTTGCTGCCCTCATTCAGAATAGGAAAGTTTGTTTAGAGCAATATGGTTTGAGATCAAGACATCTTTTCTCTTTTCTCGAAGGTATTTATTTTCATGGAAAGAAAATGCAAACTGTTTCTCTCATTCCGAAATCTTCACTATCTGGCTCTTATATTCTATTTGCATAAGTAAATGGTAGATAAGCGTGTGTGTCTGTGTGCAGAGGAATATTTTTTTATGATGCAGACAGTGTGTGGATTTTGTTTGTCAGTTTGATGAAAATGGGTCAGGATGCAGGCCCAAGCGTTTAATATGCTGCCCATGTCACTGCTAACTCTCAGACACGACACATAGCCTGGAATGAACCCTTGTAGCACGTCTCCCTGTGTCTCGCTCGCTGCTCGCCACTCTCATTCTCTCTTAGTATCTCTGGATTTTTTGCTTTTATTCTATCTTGTACACACTTTTATAATTTATAATATAAATTTTTTAAAGTAACGTGTACAACATTTATTTTGAAATTTGTATTATTATTTGGATCCAATACTAAATACTAAAGAGAAATACTAAATCCAATACTAAAGGATTCTATGAGAATCAAAAATTCCAATTTCTGTGTATCCAGAAATGACTATAGATTTTGGTCCTTTCTGCTGTCATACAATCACTGTATAGAGTGTGCTTCACCTGACCTTCCATTGGTCCAGTGTGGCCAATGAATCAGAGATAAAAACCACTGTGATTTTTTCGTTCTTCTTAACTCTGTTGACTGTCAGACTACCAAAAATGAAGATGTTTTTATAAGATGTTGACTGAATGGTACATGTGGTCAATTATGACGAAAGTCTTTTGTAAACCATACAGTTCGGTATGCAGAGTCACTCAGTTCACACTGGCTTTTCCTCATGATTTCACTGTGATCATTTCTTTGACAAGCAACAATTGTAAATGACTGTAAAAAATTGAACAGTGTGTGCTCAGCTTTAGAGGATCCTTTATGATCAGTTTCAAATTAGAATAGAAGGGAGCTCGAACATATCACTTAAAGGGTGCATTTCGTTACCTTGTACCTTGTATTTGTGTAATGACAATAAAGTTGAATCTAATCTAAATAGTTCACCTTAAATGAAAATTCTGCCATCATTTACCACAGTCATTCCAAGCCTGAATGACCCTCTTTCTTTTGTTGAACACTGAAGAAGATATTTTGAAGAATGAAACCGTTTTGGTGACCACAGACTTCAATTATATATATAAAAAAGCAACAACAGACATTTCTAAAAATAGCTTCTTTTATGTTTCACAGAAGAAAGAAAGTCATACAGTATTCTAATGACAGGAGCGTGAGTAAACGATGACAGAACCTTTACTTGTTCAGTTGTGGTTGTAATTTTCTCCTTCTCTACTTGATAAGTGTGCAGTAACTTTGAATAAAATCTTTCTATATTTCTAGCTCTAACATACACATTCACACACTTTTTTAATTGGTTGAGTTATAGCTTCACCCCAAATTTTGACTGCATCAAATCCTGGATTCCATTAGGCATCTTTATTGTCTTTGATGGCTTGCCATCGGACTCCATCAGTGTGTTAATAGTGACATTAATCTGCGTATTAACTAGTGCCAAGGATAGAAGGATGGAAAAGAAAACCATGAGGGAATTAAAAAGAGGAAAAAGGCTGTTGGAAGAGCGGTGGTAGAATTGAAATGAGACAGACATGTTCTTGAAACGGTCCTTTTTACTGTTTGAAATGATTTAAATCTATGTCAAAACCAGACAGATTTAGGAGCCTCATTTCTTGAGTGATTGCATTTCAACTGTGAATACAAAACTATTTCATTTGATAACCTTACAACATGACTTTTTTATGTATATAAAAAGAAAATACAATTGTCATATGTTACCATAAAACAGGAACAACAACAGCTTTAGCCATAGATTCACACTCAGCTGAACAGCGATATAAATATTATTGTACCCCCTCCCCCATGCAAAAACAAATGCTGTGTTTGTTTTTCGACCAGTGTAGTATAATTCACAAATGAATGAACTCTTATGAATATTTTTCTTGTTGTAATAATTGGTAGTGGTTTTGTTCTTATAAAAGTGGTAATTAAACAAAATGTTAATAAGAAATAAAATCAAATTAAAAACAAATATATAATACAAAATAACTCAAATTAAAGATTGTGCATGTTCACCATTTCAAGGTTTGCTGTCAACAATACTGTAAAACATTAATATTGTCAGAAATTATTAAAATTTTAAATAGCTGTTTTCTATTTGCATATATTTTTTAATGTAATTTATTCCTGTGATGGCAAAGCTGAATTTTCAGCAGCCATTTCTCCAGTCTTCAGTGTCACATGTTCATTCAGAAATCATGCTAATGTGATGACTCAGTGCTCTAGAAACATTTATTATCATTATTTTTGTTGAAAACAGTTGTGCTGCATCCAAGCACTAATAAAAATAGTACAATCATTATTGAATTTATTTTGTAACAGTGTAAAAGTCATTACTATCACTTTTAATCAAAAGTGCCTGCTTTTGAAAAAGAAAGAAAATACATTTAAAGGTATTTCATGTATATAGATATATAATATATAATACACATTTTTTATATTGCAACAATGCTAAGATGGTAGTATGCAATTTGTAATGTAGCCGGTGACAGTTACACATAGGAAATGACACAGAGAAACATTAAACTCTTAGAAACTGTGACTAACAGACACTCAAAGACATAAATTGAAATGAGTTGGAGAATTGGAGGGATATGTGGAAAGACGGCTGTGTGTTTGCAGCTGCAATTGCGTGACTGTGAACAGTGAGTTGGCCAGCCTGCGTTCTTCTCCTCTCAAGACAGATAATGAGGAGCTCAAAGCCAATGGCTATGTTCAGAATGACACACTTCTTCTACTCCTCCTATTTCTGCATTTTATATAGATATATAGATATACAGTATATATATATATATATATAGATAGATATACAGTATATATATATATATACACACACACTAAGCACAGTATGCAAATTTATGCATGGACAAAATAGCCAAATGACCTACTTCATTTGCCATAATTTGCAGTACATAAATATGCAGTACAATGTGCAGATTAATGTATGTGTGACCAATGTGTGTTCAGTGAGCCAGAAGTAATACAACAGCTGTGATATTTAACTTAACTGACTTATTTTTTTGATCATACAAGAAAAGTTGACAGTTTTTACGCAAAGCTAATTCAAATAATTTTTAAATATTTATTGCTGCTTAGTGTGTACCATTTCAAGTAATAAATATATATAATTAACTGTATACTATAAAGAAAGCAGCATGCTAGTGTTCCATTCTGAACACAGCCAGTCTCTCTCCCCTCGTCTCTGTTAATGATCTGTTCGGCCTGCCGAGCCAAATCTGAGCGATGCCCACCGACAGCGCCACTCAGGCGGAAAGACACACACACTCACACATAGACATATAGAAGAGAGGAATATCGCAGTTCAACATTTATCCAGAATATATGAGTAAAACCATATTGACATGAATTCATGTGCAAGAGTAGACTTCAGCACACACAGAGTTCAGACTCTCAGTGTTTACATGCATCATTGTAGCAGAAAACATGAACAAAAAGCCACAAAAAGTGTACAGAAATCAGAATTGTGCAGTTATAACGACATAGGTTCATGCATAGAGTTGTTTCTGAATGTTCTCACTGAATTACGTGGAAGAGGTCAAAAGCGAGGTCATATTCTGTGTCTCATTTCATATGATTCACACTGCTTGGTATCACTCCACTGGACTGCTTGAAATCGCCATGTACTCACCATCCTCATCATCCCAAACTCATGTGATTGTTTCCTTCTGTGATAGAAAGGAGATGTTAATATTCTTATAATCATTTGAATGAGTACTAAGACTGTTGAGTTTCAAAAATGACAAAAAGCTACTATGAAAGTACCATAATACAGCTCCATATGTGCCATTTCAAGTCGTATGAAGTTATGAATTTTCATTGTTTTGTTGTTGTTGTTGAACAGACTGAAATTTAAGTTGGTGTACACTGAAAATCCTGAAAATATGTGTGTGTGTGTTTCATTTTAACATATAAAAAACAAACAAACATCCCAATCAATCGCAATTCCCATTATGTAATGAATATAAAATTAAAATTTTGATGATTTGAGTGAAGGGGATGTGTAATGTCATAGATTTTGAATGACATATTAAATCATTACACCGCATGTATGGCAATTCTGATATGATATGTTTTAGACACTGTTTGGTGAAAATACATATTTGCCTATATGTCTGTAGTTAACGTATATCAAGGGATATGTGAGTATGCATGTGAAGCTGTTGAATATTCTCTGTTTGTGTGTGTGTGTGTGTGTGTAGATTTCAGCTTTTTAATGAAGTTCTCCGTTAAGTCTCCCAAAGACTTCACATTCCTCACCCCCCCACATACACACCCCCAAGCACACACACAACCGAATGACCCCTCCCCCTCGTCGCAACACACACACTCACACACACAAACACTTAAAACACACATTCCAAGCATCCTCATTAGCAATTCATGAGCTGAGTCTCATTAGACACTAAGTTTTAGCGCAGGCCTCTGAAGTCGATGGCTAGAGCTGTTATTAATATTTCATATGTCTTCCCATTGAGGAGCTAAAAAAAAGAGAAGTTCCTTCGCTTCGGCTACAAAGTCGCTCAAGCTCCCCTCTTTTACCCCTCTTCCTCTATTTTCCCTCCTTTTTTCCCTTCGTTAGACTGCTTTTATGGACTGCCTCTTTCTTCGCTTCTCCATATCTCCGCCCCTCTCTTCAGCGCACAGACCCTAACTCAAGCTGACTTAATTGGGCTGTCTTTGTTCGAAGAAATGTGGACCTACCTTACGTTTTCCCATAGATTCAGACCAAAGAACGAGACAAAACCATAGGAAAGAAATTAGATCACAAATGAGATCTCTTTAATATTTCAGGAGTAATATAAGATATGTCTCTTACAGATCTCTAAAATGTCTCAAGATGGTCTCCTAGTTGCGAAGATACTAAAGTCTGCAATCAAAGTCTCAATATGAACTCATCAAATGACCTGAGCTTCAATTCAAATTCATTGTATAGTTCTATATTTTTAGTAAATAAAAAAAAACTCATTTGTTTCTATTTTATTTCTTCAAATGACTTTTAGGAGAAATAGCCGAGACTTGAACTTGCAAATTAAAGATATATGAGAACTCAAAGCTGAAGTGTGTTTTTGGAAGTTGTAAATTCGGAGACAACTTTAAGCAAGCCATCCATACAGTATTTTTCCCCAAAAATAGCTCAGTGGAGCATTTGAAATATTGCTCTATTTGTTTGAGAATCCTGACCACGGCTGCATTTCCAAAACGCATCGCTTGAGCATCGAAACCATTGGTGGAGTGGTTGCTATGATCTACTTTAGACTTATGGTGTTTTGGGGAAATGCAGCTGACACAACACCCAACCAGTGGTGGACTGGGCTATCTGTTGAGCGACCAATGGCAGACAGTATGATGTATTTCAAAACAATCGTTATTTTTGCAATTCTGTTGCATTTGCTAGAATGAATGAAGGTGGAAAGCTAATGGGAAGAAGTAATGAGCAGATATACAGCAGAGTGGTGTTTAAGTCGAATTAGAAAGACAGCTAATATAGGAGAATCCCAAGTAAACCCTATAACCCCTGTAAAGAGGATGTTGTTCAAACATGTTGTTCTCTGGAAATAAATGCATGCATGCATGAATAAGTTAATAATGGTTGTGTCTCGAAATGTGTGCATAAACAAATGAACAAAAATGTGCGTGTGTGTCCATGTAGAAGGCCAGACTCCTGTTCTCGAGCAGACAGCACATTCCTTGTGAATGAGAAACAGACCCGGATAGAGGGATGAGAGATACTTTCGATCGTCTCTGAGTGAATTCAGAGAGCCCCCTCCTACTGAAACCAACTTTATTCCCATTTTATCTGTGGGAGAATATGTGCCAGTGCTCCTCTGTCTCTCATTTACACAGCGCTGTCATGAGAGCCGTAATCAAACCGAAAAACCCCACAAATGCAGAAGAGCAAGGCAGTATGGAACCAATTGTGATCTAACGGCAGTCAAAAAATTTACATCTGAGACAGCGGATTCAGATTCAGCTTTCTCTCCTCATTTGACCCTCTTCTCCTGAGCCTGATAAATATCATCTTCTTTTCTCTTTTTGTCTTCCCACGTTTTCAGTCGCTGTCTCTTTCCAGCACCATTTCGTTTTACATGGGTGTTGATTTGTTGCGTCTCCCCTGAATATGTTGTTTAATGAATCTTTTGCGCAGTGCAGCATAATTAATTTGTATTCTGTAGACTTTTACCTAGACACACCTGTTATGAACTGTCGCTTATATCAGGTGATTTGATAAATGAGAAACTGTGATGTGCTGCAGCGCTCAACGAGGAAACACTGAATCCAGTTTAAGAAAGTTCCCAAAAGCGAGATGAGTTTTACAGAAGTTTAACGAGCAAGGCCAGGTCGCTTGGCGACACAGTGCATGCTGGGAGGTGCCGTTCAGCATGCTGGAGTGTTTGCTTTCAACAATTAGAGGTAGTTTGCGGCCATCTTGTGCAGTCATCGGCGGACTAGCACAATAGGACGCGGTGTGGTAAGCCGCCGAGCCGTTTCATGGGAAAGAGCGCCTGAAAATGGCGCTCCGGAAAGCGTCCTCGCTCAGTCTCTTTACAAGCGCCTCTTTTATTTTCCCTCTTTCAAACTCTATCAATTTTCCCAGCACATTCTCTACCCTGGTTTTGTGGTTTGTCTGCCACCCCTCCTCCATTGCTACCCTGCTTGCTGTGTTCTTTATAAAGTCTTTCTCTTTCAACATCATACCCATAACCCCTTTTACACCCCCAACACACCCTCACACGCACTCCGGCTCTCCTACATTCAATTCCCTGTCTTCCCTTCTTTCTTTCTGTCTTTCTCTGCCTACTATGGTCAGGTCTCATGGGGAAAGACAGTTGGCAGGAAGCAGGCTTGCTGCCATAGCAACAGGATCACTCCCTCTCCCACAGGTCTCCTTAGCAACCGGTAGCTTGGCATTGTTGTAATGAGCGGACCCTATGTGCCAGGCTAACAGAGCACAAGTGTGTGTGTGTGTATGTGTGTGTGTTTGTGTTCACGCATGCATGTAACCGAGCGCATATTTATATGCTATGTCTCATTGTGAAAAATATCCAAGATGTTTTTGGTGAGTTAATACTCAGCACAAAAAATATTATGCATTCAACCTATATAGAGTTTTTTTTGTCCTTTCAGATGAACTTGAATATTAAAGGATACATCTTAAACACATTAATGTAGCAGGTTTTAATTAACAATCATGTGACCAGGTGCATCCCAATCTGTTTGGGGTTTGATTAAAGCGATCAGCTCATTCCACGCCCTGCAACCGAAATAATCGATGCGTGACTTAATTAATGATTTACTAATTAATTGTGCATGCTCTGCCTGGAACAGAGGATGACTTTGTGCTCAATGATGTGTTTTTGCTCGCGGAGAAGGCGACAACACACACACGAAGAAAGGTGAATCAGTAGCCTGCATTTTTTTCTTTACATTTACTTTTCTTTGTAGCTGAGTAAAAAAAATTAAATAAAATGATTTAGTATTTTTTTTGTGTTATTCAAATGTAGTTATTTTGATCGTTCATGTGTCTTTTTGTCTTATAGTTTCAGTAAAACATTTGAATCATCTCAAGATACAATACATTTAATGTAATACAGATTATAATATTAATATGTTCATTTTTCGTACTATTATATTTTAAGTATAAAATAATTTTGGTTAGATTTCTGCTTAAAACAAGAAAGAGAAATATTGCCAATGGGGTAAGCAAAGTAAGTCTCGTATCTTACGCAATTCTGCTTCTCATGTGAATTTAACTTGCTTTAAGGATGTTTTGATCCTTTTAATGGAAAACAAGGCACAAATACAGATTGATAAAATCATTTTATATAGTTTTTAAATTATTGAACATTATTTTATGTTGTGTTATCACAGCAAAGTTTATATCACAACAAGAAATGTGCATCTGTGAACAAGACCCAGGTGTAAGACAGTTCTTCTGAGTCTGTTCGATCTCCCACAGGTGTCTGTACTCTCCACCTGTTGTGTGAAAGCTTAGCTTGGGATCGTCATCATTTCAGGCTAACGCTGCTCTTAGCGCTGCCCCAGTCTGGGCTGTATGCCATGCGACGACCGGGCAAACGTATGCCAGGAGGCGGCTATGCTATGTCGTGCCCTGCTACGCTATGGCAAAGGACTGGCTTTTATGTCCCGAAGGTCTGGTCAGCTCTGGCATGCAGGGCGGATTTTCCGATCCCCTGCACCGCTCTCAGATGCTCCTTAATCTGCCTGCTCTATTTTTAAACTTCCCTCCCCTCTTTTTGCTCTATCTGTCCATCCTTCACTTCCTCCTACTCTCCCTCCCTCCCTCAGGCTCTCCCCATTCCCAGGGAACTTGGCCCGGCTCGCCCAGCAGCTCCAATTAGAGCTCGATCCAAGGGGATGGAGCACACTAGCTGGCTGCTCCCACCTACAGGCCCCCAGGGGCCCTGGCTCATTTTCCGTGCCCAGTCTACCTCTCTCAGGTTAGGCTAAAGCTCCAGACGCAGCCCCTCCCTTCCACCCTGGTCCCTCTGGTGGGTGGGCATTCCACAGGGAAGCAAGCGGTGAGAGAGGCCTTCTGTTCCCTAAGCATTGGCTGTAATGATGGCAATGCTCTGTTTTTTAGGATATGAATGCTGGACTTCCATCATTAACAATGTCTAATTTAGTTCATTTGTTTATTTTTAAGACAAAACATTAAATGTTCAGCCAAAAATTCTAATTCTGTTATTTACTCAACCTTATGTCTTCCGTTTTTCCAAGGACCACCAAAGAAGAATTTTCGAAGGAACTCTTTTCCTTATCTCACAACATTGTGTAGAAAACAGTGATCAGGAAAATCTTGGAAAATCTCTACTGCAACTTTCTATATATTCAAACTGGCACATCACTTTAGTTACGTCCTGCAACAACCAGTGGGGTTTTGGGAATAAAGATGTTAAACTTTTCTTTGCCATGTGACATTTGGGTGAAGATTATTATTAACAACAAATAATGAAATTTCAGTCTTCATAAGACTCTGAATGTTGGTTGTATGGAGCCCTTTTATGGTGTTTTGAACAGATGTGACTGAAACAACATGTTGGCCCCTAAATAAAGATTCACATCTTTGGGTGAACTTAGAGAACAGCACAAATTCAGATAAGGTTATAAATAATGTATATAGAAATAACATTGTTAGCATCATTAGGATGGTTTGATTGAATAATTTCATATTGCTCAATTCGTCACATTACGCACACCTTTCTCTGCTCTTCACCGTTCCCATTAATCGCCTTTGAGTTGTTTCTTTTCCCCAAACAGCCAAGCACCGCCCGTGACATCACTCACAGGAAGTGCATCTTTAGCGTTGGCTAATTTCCATCGATTGCCTCCAGACAGGCTTAGCAGACGCGCCCTGTTCCCACACAGAACTCTCATTTTAAGTCTCCTCGCCTGCAGGAGTCCTCTCTCGCTCTCTCCCTCTCGCACAATGAACGCAGTCAGCGCTTTTATCTCCTACCCCACTTGTGCTTATTATCAAATAAATGCGAGGCAGAGAGATACCCATTGACAGTAGCATGCATAATGACTGCTGGCTGTGTGAAATGGATTAATAAATAATGGGTGAACGCGGCTGAAAACAGGTTTTCCAGTCCTGCGAGCGCACAAGAATGCTCGACAAAACAATCCCCCAACACACGAGCCGTGCGTTCCGAACCGCGTCGAATAGAACACTGGGCAGAATGTAAAACAGAACACCGCCTTGAATACTCAGAGAAGTCTGCTCGGTAAATTAGAACGCTTCTTAAAGTGAGAAACGGATCACTTAGCAAATGCTGCCCAGAACAGTTTGCTAAAACTTTGAAGAAGATAGCATCTTAAAAAATGTTATTTTGACTGATATGTAGACACTACCATAGCCATGGCCTTTTGCACTGCTCAAAAATTGACTGAAATCTTAGGCACTTAGTGATTTATATGACCTTGCATGAAAAATGAGCTGTGATCCTTCCAAATGCCCACAGTGAACTTGATCCAAGACCTACATCAATGAATAGTGGACTAAAACACTGTATCACAGCGTAATTTGATTAAGGCTTCATTTTGGATCTACTTTGAATGGATCATACCTTAGGTATTCATCAGTTGGTGTTTTGGGGAGAAAATCATCTGACTAGGAATATTTCTTTTTCAGATTTGGTTATTTGACATCTTTGTTCATGGTCTTTTCAACCCTTATTTTTTATATTACTCTCATATTTACTTAAATCTTACTCTCTGGACACAAAAACTATTTCTCTCTCATTTCTCCTAAGACTTTCCATTTGCGTGTAGATTCAACCACTAACAAACCACTATGTTAATGTAATTGTAGAAACCATCCCTTTCTCGTTGTATGCAATTTTGCTTTTGGTGTGTCGGGGCACTTGTTAAGGCTGAACTTTCCATGTAAAAGCAGCATTTTTTATGACTTGTCGTGGGCAGATGTGCCTAACACAAAAACAAGAGGGCAGAGGCGACCAATGGCGCCAGGCGGTCAAATAGGTAATGATATTGGTGCGTAAACCTCAATTTAACAAAAATCGTAAATGAAAAAAGAATCTTAAATTGTTCACAATGTAATTTAGTTGCCTCTTTCTAAAAATAGGAGACAAAATAATGCTTGAAACTATAAAAAATGACGCCTTTATTATATTATTATATAATTTTTAATCTTTGGAATGAGCCAGTTCTTCAAGGAAGCTTGAGTACCCTGAATCTAATCTACAGTTTATTTAGTTAATGAAACTCTCCTCATTTTCTCCAAATTGTTCTCAATGCTAATTATTACGCCTGTCATCATCACTCTTTCTCTACACGCCTCTTGACTGGCTAACATATCCCTTCAATCCCTCTTACTTTATTGCATTGCAGGGTTTATAATCAGCTAAGGGGCCGCCAGATTTAACCAGGATTAGCCCTAGATTTCTCTGGATTTTGTAGGCTGGAGTGGGATTAAACCTGATTGCCAGATTTTTCCGGTTTGCCGGGCATATTTGAAAGTGTCTGTGTATCAGTTTATGTATGAACGTATAGTTAGTGAGTGTGTGTGTGACTAGCGGGGTTTTAAAAATACTTGTGATTAGTATTACCCTGTGCTCCAGCAACTCCATTGGCTACCAGTCCAGTCACGTATTGATTTTAAAATTCTGATTCTGACTTACAAGGCAGTGCATGGGTTGGCTCCTGCTTACATCTGTGACTTGGTTACTCCATCAGTTCCTTCTCGTTCCCTTCGCTCCGCTGGCTCTCTCACTTTGTATCAGCCTCACTGTAAATTAAAAGCTATGGGAGGGAGGGCCTTTTCCTACAACGCACCAAAGTTGTGGAATTCACTACCTGACCCTGTCAGAAATGCAAACTCTCTGGATTGTTTTAAGCAGTGTCTCAAAACACATCTTTTTAGTCAAGTTATTAATGTATAACCTGTGTATTTACTTTTTTTTTTCTAGCATATACATGTGTATTTTTACTTTATTTGTCGTTTTAATTTATTTTAAGTTTTTTTTCTTGTTGTTTTGCCATTTCGTATTGTAATTGCGCTTTGGGTTTAAAAAAGGCGCACTACAAATAAAATTTATTATTATTATTATTATTATTATTAAAATGCTGGAGGTCCCTGTCAGCCACTTTTAGACATTACTTCACTGTATCAGCTGGCAGTGAGCTTTTGTAATTGTTACAATCGGTTGCATCGCCAGCATGTTACAATCGGTTGCTCACTTTATATTGCTAACTATCATCGGCAATGAATTACCAAGCCTTATTGTCAGTACAAGTCTCGTTGAACCAAGTGACTTGTAATGAAAAGAAGTGTGAAGCAAGAAATTCTAAGGTCTAAACGCCATGTGACTTATTGCCCTGCATTACAATTTCTTGCAGCAGACAGGCAAATAAACTGATACGAGCCTTCCAAAAATCATTCAGTGGTGAAAGATAAACTATAATACAATGAAACTAACAGTTAACAGTTGCAAAATGGACAGTGTGCAGAATAGGTGCAGAAAGCAAGTTTATGTGTATCAGAGAGAAAAAGCAGGTTGTAAGCAGATGGCTACATGGCTAGCCAGCAAATGACTCAGAGGCAGAAGAGCTTGAAGGTGTCCAGGTCAAATTCTGAACCACAGATCTACTATTTATATCGAATTTATAACGTTCACCACAGGCCACACAACCACAGCAATTGTGAGTTCATGAATAATCTGCTTTCATAAAACACCCGGTACCTCTTCCTCCGTCTTAATGGAGCCACTAAGGGCAAAGAGGGGATCTTTCCAGGGACTAAATGACAACATGTGGCCTTTCAAGTCTTAGAGTTGTCATGTTTTAAAAATGCAAGCTTTCTACAATAAGCTCATGTGTAGACGGCTGTTTGGTGAGCTGAACTGTGGAGTGGCGGGGTGCTGGTAGCTACTGTGAAGTCATGCAGCCTATAGTTGACTTGCTAATCACTGTTCCTCTGAGACAGCTCAAGCGACGGTGTGACTGCTGATGATTGAAGCTCTCTTGCGAGTTGGGCGAGTCGTCTGACTGTCAGAGATGAAAGGCTGTTTGCAGTTTACCTGCAGCATCAAACGGCATCTGCCTCTCTCTTCCCCCCGCTTCTCACACATAGCTCCTCTCTTCCCGTTTTCCACAGTAGTCATGGTTACCCCTGCAACAGAGCGAGCTTGCCGGAGCTGTCAGGGCGTCGCGCTCAGATCACCTCACGCAGGTTGTGCAGTTCCCACTCGTGACACTATGCTTCAATTTGGCTTTGATTAAATCGACCCAGGAAACATCTGGCTCTTTCACCAGCACGGGGGCTTGTGCAATTTGGCAGAATAACCAGTGGAGAATAAAGCCCCTTCCTGGGGGGTGAGGGGATGTAAATACATCTTGCTTATCCAATTTTTCACGGCTCTGAATGGGAGCGGCGCAAAAAGCAGCAAATCTGCCACTGGTGTTGGGGGAAGAATTAGCCCCTCAGGTGTGAGGTGACACTGAAACAGCACGCTCTCCAAGATTAGCCTTCTTTACAGTCGATATCCAGCTGTAGTGTAAATTTTGCCAAGGTAATTGGCTCTTTTCAGTGACTGATATCTGACCACTCATGTAAGCGGTAATGGTTCTCAGAATCACTATGGAAAACAAGAGGCTGCTTTCCGTAAGGGGTGCGATGGGGGATTATGGAGTATAGATGGGCTGATAGACGCACTTGAAGCATAATTGTATTGTGGATGATTGAGGGACAGGAAGTAGATTTGTTTTGTCTTATTTGAATTTTTTCTGCAGTCAGAGCAGGTGAATGAAATTAGTGGTGTGATTTGTTTCAGGATAGAGAGCGAGTGAAAAGAGAGTGATAAACAGATGCGGGACACAGGGAAAGAGATGAATGAGTGTGAGAACGAGGGAATCTAAGTGAAGTATGGTGTGAAAATGCTATGTAGCTTTGAGAGGGAGAGACAGTGTATGTTTGTAAGGAGTGCAGCTTGCACTACATTACTGTTGCTGTGTACACATGTCAACACATTATACGGATGGTTGGTAATGTTGAGAATTTGATGGACAGATTATGGTTTTCCTGCTGAAGAAATGGAAACTGATAGGGAAATAGAGATAAGTTTGAGTCCTCTGAATGATTTGTACCCGATCTGTTACCAGGGATGTACGTCTAGGAATATTGTCCTGGGACCTGGTGAAAGGGGGCCAAGAAAAGTGATTGTCCCATGTCACAAGATTTTAGCCATGACCGTGTGACCACAAGGGTACTGTGACAAGAGCATGCAGCAGGGAGAAGCAGATTGAAGGATTTGGCCCTGTTACTTTTTTCAGGGATGGGTAGGAACATGTTGTTTCGGTCTGTTCTAAGTATTGATGCTATACTGTCTCAGAGTTGTTGCTTCATTTCTGTTGTCTGTCTTTCTTTCTTTATGATGTCCTGTAAGCCTAGAGCATAATTCTCTCCAGCTATTTTCAAAGGAAAACATTCCAACTTCAGTAGAAACTAATCAATAAAAATGTTTGATTGCTAGAGATTTTTACAACACATCATTTTTTGTAAGTAAATGTCAATGTGTGAAGGTAGTGGATAAATGCTTTTAACATGGTATGGAGAGTGAGAGTATAAGGTATGGGAGACCTTGCTATATTGTATGAATATATGCAGTGCATTATTAAACATGATGTTTGACAGATTTTTTTTTGCAAAAATCTATTGCTGTGACGTTTTATAACGTTTTACTTTTTTTACAATGTTGTGCAGCCTTTAGTGTCTTATTGGTTTATTAAACTGCATAATGATAACATTGTATTTATTAAAAACAGAATACATAGTCATGTGAAATAACTGAGATTAATAGTAGATTTATGTAAGTTACGTGCAGTAATGTACACAATAGCTATGTGAGCAAGTGTTTCACATGGTTTGTATGTTGCTAGCACTATATATTGACTGATTCACATGAGACAGCAACTATCATTAACATTTTTGACTTTGTTGTTGTACACCAAATGAAAAGATGCATTTCTCTGCTGCATCTGTATCACTGAAGTATCTCTCTCTCTCTCTCTCTCTCTGGTTTTTGTTTCCTTTGTCTGGTGCTTCTCCAGGATTGCTAGTGTGCCAAAATCACGCCTCGCTCTTGCTTTCTCGTCCCACTCTCTGGCTTTCCCTCATATTTCCCCAAGACTGCAATCGATAGAGGCGTCTGTGATCAGGTTGCCACGTGTGATTCATTTGGGTAACCTTGACTACGGTTTGATGTGCGTGTGGACTTGGCTTGGCTAGCTGCAGCGTGAGTCAGAGAAAGCGTGTGCCGTGCAGAAGCTGGTCTGCTTACAGTATTGATTTGCTTGAGCAGCCAAGAGGGGTTTCACCTTTTCCTGCAACGAGTGCCCTGAACCGCTTTAGAGTTTTTATAGGAACTTGCATAATTCTGCTGAGAATGATCTGTTGATTTGAACAATACTTTTGAATACACCTTAAAACATATCTTGTATACCATTAAAAATGTCATAGAATAATCTTTTTAATAGACCATAGTTCAGGGGTCTTCAGTGGGGGTGTCCAGCAATTACTGTTTGATTTGTGCAAAACATTGTAAATAAATGCATTAAACAATGATTATGTACATCATCAATTATTATTTTGTCTCTGCATTGTATATATCATACTAAAATAGGGATGCACCAATACTACTTTTCCCAAAAGGAGGCAAATTACCAGTACTTATTATTTTTAAAATGTTCTGCTGCCAATACATGTATTTTCACTGTAATTGTAATTTTTAAGAAATAATTAACTAAAATAAACCAAAAGAATATGAATATGAATATTATTCATTGATTTATTTTTTAGCAAATATGTATTTCCTTCAGTTATATATCAGTCTGCATTGTACAAGCCTCCATTACTTTTACTGTTCATTCTATTTCTCTGTCATAAATATCATGTTTTATCATTCGTTCATTACAGCGAATATTTAGAGCTGCTTCAGATTTTTTTCTACTGGCCTGGTTATGACAGTGGTTGAAATGTTTGGATACCAGTGAAACATTAAAATTCTCTATTTTGATACTACAGCAAAAAGTGCTAGACTAATTAATGTAAATTTAAAACATTATTAAATACAAGTAAACAGTCAGTAATAAAATAAGAAGAAATAATACAAAATAGTACATTAGAACAATGATACAAATTAAAGTTAAGTGCTTTTAGGTTTAAAAGTAGATCTATAGAATAAAAATAAATAGATAAAGTGTAGAATAACACTACAAAGTTTATTAAAATTACAAAAGTGATTCAGTCAAGAGCAGTGAGTGATTTCTTTGTCATTTTTTGATTAACTTTTCAAACACAGCATCAGGTTTATTAAGATGCTGTATCTTTAATACCAAATGCACAGATCCAATATAATGTTATATGGTTATTACTTCATTTTGTATGAATTCGTCCATTAACCCTTTCGCGCGTACGATCACACCGGTGTGATCAGTCTTGGCTGTGCCCTGGAGGGTACGATCACACCAGTGTGATTAGAACGTTCGTGCTTGTCATCAACTGCTAAATTCAAACGTGTTTTTGCGCGTCATCTGGCGCCGATTCAGAGACGGGCGCGCTTAAAGCTTGTCATATATCACAACTACTCTGTGTTTTCAACCACATAAGGTTTATTTTCGTTACAGACATTTAAATACTCATAAGTACTCGCAAAACAATACATCTATACTTTGAAAAATACACACTGACGTCCATAAAAGCAGAAATAGCAATCATTCATTTATAAATTGATCAGATAAATCAGATACACATTGCATAGGTAACTATAAAGTTCACTTTATTCTTCTCTCACTTCTCTGGTCACTTACTGTTCCGTTTTTCGGGAGAAGCGACTGAATTTGCGTTATAAATCAGACCGATCAGATTCTCCGAACTGCAGCGCAAACAAACATGGCGGCGCCCTTCGCGCATCATAGATCAGTTAATAAAGATCATTATAAAAGTTAAACGACAAAACACATTCATTTCCACATATTTGAGAATCTAAATATCAGGTAGTTGATAACATAGCCAACAAGTGTGTGAATATTTTGAATAAATAAGACATACACTAAATAAATGCGATGCACATGTCATAAAGCGCTTCTGAGGCTGCCGTGTGTCAACGTGACAAGCATGACGCGTCGCCATGGGAACAATAAGGTAAACATTCTAAAATAACGGTCGTCTAAAAAAACTCACGCTGTGGGGTCAGAGAAAATATTTAGAACTTACGTGCGAAAGGGTTAAAGAGCAAGAAGATGTGAAAGAGAAGTCAATGCAGTATTCAAGCAATGTCAAGGCTTTGGATGTTTGCGCACTGTAAACCTCTCCTGTAAATGGGCTGTAACAATGTAGGGAAACACTCTTTATACATAATTCACATAACAGTTCAAGTTTTTTACTTAGATATATGATTTAGTTTTACTCCAATTGATGTATGTGTGTTTAGTGGGTGATCAGTAATCAAGAGCACAGAGTAAAAAAAACTGTTGTTTCAACTTATAAAAGTAACTGTTCATGCTACCTTAAAAACGTAAGCTTAGTCAACTCAAATATCCAGGTTGTTACTTAATACATCTTCACAATACATGTTGACTAAACTTACAATTTTAAGGCAGCACAAAAATGTACTTTTTTAGGTTAAATAATTTTTATAGTGCATGCAGCAAAAGTGCTCTCTCTCTCTCTCACACACACTCTCTTTCTCGCTTTAAAAAAAGCATGTAACAGGGGGTCACTGATCAGTCTCTGGGGGCCTTATCCTGAAAAAAGAGTGTTTAAAAAATCTCAGTTTTCTACACAAGTTGAAGACACAATACTAACAGACCTCAATTTAAAATCACTAATGCCTTAATGTTATTTATTCTTGTTTTGTCTTTACAGAACTCCATCAGACACAACCTCTCCCTACATACTCGCTTCATTCGTGTTCAAAATGAGGGAACAGGAAAAAGTTCCTGGTGGATGCTTAACCCAGAAGGCGGAAAGATGGGAAAAGGACCCCGTAGACGAGCTGTATCCATGGACAATGGGACTAAGTACCTGAAGAGCCGAGGTCGAGTTAGCAGGAAGAGAGCAGGAGCTGTGGGAATGGGTCGAGAGCTTGGAGGACCTGGAATACAAGGATCACCGGAACATGGAAGCCCAGCGGGTAAGGGAGTATTGGGAGTTGGGGGTGAAGAGTTTGATGCCTGGACGGACCTCCACTCCAGAACAAGTTCCTCTGCGTCAACATTAAGTGGATGCTTGTCTCCTATTCTGGCTGAAACAGAACCCGATGAACCAGAGGAAGGAGGACTATCCTGCTCTGCGTCCCCACGACTTTACCCTAGCCCCACCAGCACAAGATCTCCAGCCCTGGGAACAGGCGGACATTGTCCATCTGTCGAGCTCCCACACCTAGCTGATCTAACTGGAGCCATCAGCTTGGAAGAAGGCTACTCTCAGCCTCTACAGCTTAAGCGCAATGGCTATCACTATGGCCCTGGACCCAAAGGAGAGACCTCCTACTGTGGAACAGTCTATGGCCAACCGTCCATGGGCATGCTTAGGCATCATACGCCTATGCAGACCATTCAGGAAAACAAGCCTACCAGCTTCCAGCGTGCCCTTAGGGCATACTCAGAGAACAATGCCCTTGAAAGTCTACTTGCTGGAGGCCCACAGTACTGTGGTAAGGACATGGTTGTGGGACAAGGAGGAGCATCCCATTCACTCATGTCACAATCTAACAGTGCTGTACATTCTCACAGCCACAATCAGAGTCACAATCACAGCCAGAATCACAATCATAACCCAGAGCATGGCCACAATCGCAATTCAAGTCAAAGCCTACACAACGGCCATGGTGTAACTCAAGAGCAAACCCCAAGCCATCATCATAATCCCAATCAAGCTCATAATAAGCATCACCCAGGTCTTGACTACAATGCCCACAAACATCACCGTGGCCATGACTATGGTCAATCTCATGACCATAAACTCAATGCTAGTCCCAATCCCAACCACATGCACAATCACCTGCAACACAGCAACTCCAGACAACCAGACCTTTCCCCCAGGGTGAGCAATGAGATGTTACAACCCTACAATCACAAATCACCCAGTCTTTATGGGTCACGTGCTCACCTCCCTTCCACTGCCCTGCCTCCTAACCCTGCCAGTGTCTTGGATGTACCCCAAGACCCCTGTCGCTTGGCTTCAGCCCCCCATCCTCGTCACCAGTCTTACCCAGGTTCCCACCTCCATCAGGGCATGACAGAACCTTGGCAGGGTTACTACCACCACACTTCACAGAATCCTAATTACCATGGCAACCACCAATCGAACCATCACCAGGATCCTCACAACCGGTTGCAGCCTGAGCTGGAAATGGATGTGCACCAGAGCAGTCTGGATTGCGATGTGGAATCCATCCTCCTGAATGACTTCATGGACTCAACAGAAGGAATGGACTTTAACTTTGATGGGTCGCTATCACAGGGCGTTGGCATGGGAATGGGTTTGGGGATGGGAATGGGAATGGGGGTGTTTGCAGGACCTCAGCAATCACACAACAGTCAGAGTTGGGTCCCAGGGTGAACTGTGGGGGCATTAAAGACCTACATACAGGCAAACATTCAACCATACAGCCTTCTGAAGGGCAGCAGGTCAAGTTGGGAACTCAAATGAACAAACTGACCAAGATTCCCTTTTGGTGATGTCAGATTCTGAACTAGGATAATTAAGGATAATTATCCCCTGCCCATCCCCTTAAAATCCCCTCCCCCCTCCCTTTACTCTATTTCCTGTGGAATAATATCATAGCACCCTAACAGTCCTTTCTGTGGTTCATGTCCTTCAGTTTGTGCTCAATTCATCACTTTGAAGCACTTTACATCACCATCCATTCCAATACTGTAATGACCACCCCACAACCTGGGAGGAATCACATTGTCCGCTGGCCTGGGTTTAATGTATGCAAACGACTTTGTTATCCTTCCTGAACAAAAAAGTAAATAAATAATTAAGCGTTGGTGTTGTTTTACTAAACATGAGTACAGGATTGAGCAGTTGCTATAGCTGTCTGAGTGTCTGTGCTGTCATTTGTGCATTTGTCAATGTGTGCGGGTGTATGAGCGTCTGAGTGTGGAGCTGCTTTTCATTGGTAAATGTACGCACCTCCTCCCAAGGAGGTCTATTGGATGTCCCTTTATTGTGGGCCAGGACAGTCATCCATCAGACACACTCTATTGATATTCAGCATATCCTTTTTAATCTCCAAAGTAATGCACCAGCTATGCATCACTGTTGCAAATAGAATGTGATGCTTGGAGTGTGCAGGGCTGTTTTTCCCCCGGACACACAACGGCTTAATGTGTTTTGGTGAAAGTGATGATTAAAGTCACTCTGCAGTAAGTGGGGGGCAGGGGGAGGGGGTATAAGGAGGAGGTAGGGAGGGCAGAGATAGAGAGATAGAGGGGGAAAAGGAGAAATGCAAATATTATCACTTTGCCCCCTTCCTCTCCATTCTGTGAATTTATAAAGCTTTCCATGTAATGAAATAAGGAACGATCCAACACTACCACACATCCTGTGAAGATCTCTTTTCTGGTTCACCTCAGCCTAGCTACTCTCTGGCAGCCTTTCTCTGTCTTCAGCCAATGCACTGGCTTTATTTTGGCCACAATAACATCCTTATTTATCTCTCTGCATATTTGTTACCCTAGGTAATAAATGATGATTTATCAAATTTGATACTTTGCCAACCCTCATTAACTATGTGTTCATTTAAAACAGAGCTGCAATTTGGAATTTTGTCCTCAACAAGTTAAAGCTTGACTAACTTGACTATATAACTACTTTATTAGAAAGGAAGGTGTCTCATTTCTGGTTGGAGGTCATAACTTTGCAGAATGACATCTTCCAGAGCTTTGAGTCCTATACTAGCGAACTGCATGTTGATTAATTCAGTTAGCAAGTAAAAAATGGGTGCTATCTTCTCCTTGCAGACTTCCCCTATCATATTGCCCTTATCCAGTGATCTCTAGACTCAAGTAATTAAGTGCAAGTGTGTATTTTCTCATTCTGAAAGTAATGTAACACCATGAGGGAAAGACTCCTCTAATTATGCCATGGCTTGGAGAGGTTGGAGGAAACATATGGGGCACATTCATGCATACATTGGAGATCCAAGTTCCAATATCCTATTATGGCCACTAGATAAGGGTGGACAAAGTAATGGAAACACCACATGGAATAGGACCAGTATGAATGTAGTTACAAAGGAGAGAGTCTATTAGTTTGGTTGCCAATTGCTTTGAGAAGTAACGTGAGCAAAGTGAGACAACTAACAGGCTTTCAAAGTTGAGTAGTCTTTATGTGAATTGCTGATGCATCCATGTCAAAAATTGCTAAATTATTTGTTTTGTCAGGGGAGACAGGATCAAAAATAATGATAGCATATGCCAAGCATGGTAAACCTGAATGGGCAAAGGCAAACAAAGGTCACAACTGAGAGCTTTCTGAGGATTGAAAACGTAGAGTATATCACAACAAATGGAAGGGTATGAAATAGAACCTCTCTAACAAAGTCACCACAAAATGGATCTAGCATCAAAATGAAGAATTAGATTGCAAATGCAGTGTTTCATAAATTACAGCATTATAATTGCTCCATGCATTCTACAACACATTTCAAGTGTGGTTTCATGGGTACTAAGGTAAAGTTGCTTTCCATGGCCAGTCACCAAATTGGAACAATTTTTAATTTGCACATAAAGTTCTGGAGCAAAGATTTGGAGAATTCAGATCCTTTCTATTTCAAACAAGAACTAAGGGTGTGGAATAATTCGTATTAGGTCCTCAATATTTATGTTGTGTTTGGTGTTTCAGGTTATTTTGTTCACTCTTTGTCTCTTTATTTGCTTTTGTCTACCATTATTGATGTTGCCTAAAGTGCACCCACCCCAACCCCTTCAGTCCTTTTCTTTCTTTTTAAAAAGATACTGCCAGGTGCTATCACAGAGGCTGAAACTGTCCACAGATACATGACTTGGATGCAGCTTTTTGTTCATCTTAAATTTTGATGAGGAAAAACATACATGGAGAGAGAAGTGGAGAAGGCAGTTAAAAAGAATAAAGAAAGCTGACAGAGAGTCAGAGGAAAGGACGGCACTAGGTTGCTTGAAAGAAAAAGATAGAGAGGGTGTGTGTACATGAGAGAGAGAGAGAGAGAGCTTGTCAGAGTAGCTTCCCTCAGCAGAGCTGTTTGAATCAGGCCAAATGTCAAGTGGCTCTCTGCAATGTTTCTCACACAGCCCGATCAGATAGCCATCCCTCTTTCTCACTGTCTCTCTTTTTTGCCAAGGACAATGAGCCCTGTCTTCATCCACTTTCATTCCCATCTTTATGTTCTTTTCGAGGTGGCCAGGATTCTGTTGTTATCTGACTGTGATTTTGATTGCTGGCCCACGTCTGCTTTAGTGCTCAGCTTCATATGTGTGTATGACAGAGAGTGTATGCGTGTGTATGTGTGTGTGAAAGCGCGTATGTGTGGAGCACAGTGATGTACCTGAAATGATATGAAAATGAATTGAAATTGTGCCCTGGTATTTACGCCTGGCTATTAATAATATAATATGCACAGTTTATATTTATTGGGTATAAAGTTGGGCTTGTGGATGATGGTATGGAGCTCCTGTATCCCATTCATCCATATTACAAGATCATGATTCTATTACAGTTAATTTTTGTTTCATGCTGTACAAAAATCTGTATTGAGAAAATTGTATAATATTTTTTGACAAGCAAATATCAGTTTTATTTCTTTTTTTAAATGATGTATCTGCTCATCTTGTGGCCTGTAAAATAAAACAAGAGATCTTGGAAAAACTTTCTTTTCAGGAAATGCCTTTTTCTGTCTGTGTGTGTAAAGGATCATGACTAAGAAAAGGAAAATCACAAATGAGAAATCGTTAATGCCTCACTTGTTTCTTTTAGACAAAAATGCACTTTAAGTCTGGGTGAACCAGAAGTTGAGATAGTTTTTTTATTATTATTTAAGAAAAAAATAATTTTAAGAGAAACATCTGAGACAAAGTACATATTAAAGAAACCATAACTGAGAATTCACTGAAGTCTTCTGAACAACAAAAGAGTGAACCCTGAGCAATACCATTTTTCCTCTGGGTTGCAGTGGAGGGTAGTGAGAACAGTCATTATATGTGTTTCCATGTGAGTCATGGGATTTTGATAGAGTTATGACACAAAATGTTGTTCAAATTCAGAATCAGCTAAATCTGAATCTGCGTTTCTGCTGCTACTGCCTACATAGGCAGCTGTCTTTTAAGATGACGACTGATTTGAAACACTTTTAATAGGCAGCAGCTTCATACAAAAATGGCTCCTCACACAAATCTAATTTAAGTAGATTTCAGTAGTTTGACATTAGTATGTTGCTAAGCAATCAACGTTATTCTGTATTTACTATAAAAATGCATAACACTGAAATATTTATTTATTTAGTATTTACATCGTTCACAACTCTGCCCTCATGAAATTTAGTAGTTCATAATAAGATTGCCTTCTCCACAAAGGAGAAAAAATTATATAATTATGCTGCCTACCTTTCGGAACAGCCTTCAAATTGGATGTATGTTTATGATGTAGGCAGTTCACTAGGTTTTGGAACAGAATGCGTATGTGCTAATGTAAAAGTGCATCAATTAGCTACCATGCACATGTGTGTGTGTGTGTGTGCGCATGTTTGTGTGTGTCTGTGATAAGGCTCGTTAACACCCCTGATGCCATTCCACAGCTGTCCTTGTCCCTATGGAAGCATTCTCACTGAGGGAATGCCGGCATCTGCAGTGCCATACTGTTCCACATCTTTCTCTGAGATACACACACGCACACACACACACACACACACACACATTGCTGCTTGTCTAATTGACTCCGCTCATCTCTGGCTCTGCCTCGCCTCCACAGGCGACTGTGCGTGAGCGAGAAACGGACAACTGAGTCGTGAGAGAAAAAGAGAGAGGGAAAAGAGAGAAAAGAGAGGGGGAAATGGTACTGGAAACACATGCTCACTCTGAACATGACTCCTCCCCTCTTCCCTTGGGAAAAAGATAACCATAAAAACAGATTATTTTAATTTAGCTTTAAAGGAATAGTTTGCCCATGAAAATTCTGTCATCATTTATTTATATCATCAACCTCTTGCTGTTCCAAACCTGTTTGACACAAAAGCTCCAAATCGGGCTGACTTTACACTGTACACTATGCACTTATACTATGCACTCTAACATCTAGAGTATACTTGTTTTACGGGTATTTTGTGATTTAACATTACAGTTTATTAGCCCTTCCACCTTCCGGTATGTAAGGGAAGCTTTGATATTTGAGTGCATGAAGGGCCTAACATTCCACACATTGTTGTTCGTTTTTGTTTTCTGTTAATGAAGTGTATCATCCAGGTATTTATGTCTGTTAAGCTTCAAAAATGACTATAAAACCACCATCAAAATGCTATAGAAGTTGTCCAAATGTATCCCAAAATCATGCCACAACTTTGTGTGAAAAACAGACTGGAATGTACATTCTCTTTTAAATGAACTTCCCCTCTGCTGAAGCTATGAATTTTTGTATGTTTTTTCAGATTAAAAAATTGTTTTGATATTATTTAAATTTTCGAACTGCTGCAGAAGAGAATGACACATTTCCTTTTTATTTCTCACACAAAGGCCTTTGAACACTTAAGCGCATTATACAAGACCTGAATAAACTACATTTATGGTGCTTCATGAAATTTCCTTTGTAGTTTTTATTTTATTTTTTGAGATCAAGACTATGGTCACTACGAGCAATTGTATGAAGATTCTGCCAAAACTCTCCTTTTTGTTTTTCATGGGGAAAAAATTCAGCATACAATTCAAAGATGAAGGTAAATACTGATAACATTTTTCATTTTAATTAACCAGATCGTTTAAAACAACCACCCTACATAAGACAAGTAGCTTGGAGAGAGGATGGATGGATGATCCTGAATCATTCCAAATATCAGCTAAATTTAATGTTAGAATATATGCATGAAAAAAAAAAAAATCGGCAATGTGTCCAATCTTAACTCTGAGGCACTATTACAGGCCTCTGTCTCCACGTATCGAGCACCCATTAACATCAGACAATAGAAGCTTCCGGATTCACGGGCCCTTTTCATCCCTGAGAGCAGGATTTGTCAAAGCAGCATGTGTTATTGAACCCGGGTTTCTCACCATGCTCAATGCAAATGAGAACAGCCTGATTTATTCCCAGTGTTTGATGGATTTATTCTGACAGAGGAAGTGACAGCGCTGTGACAGCTAACCCCCCCCAACCTTTTCTATTTCAATTCTTATTCTATAATGCATTCTATTCTGAAATTCTTTCTCAGTTCTCGGGGCTTTTTCTCTGCATTGTGTTGTAGAAGGGGCTGCATAATTCATGATCATATATTCATTGTCATTTCATATACCACCTCTGATTTGCATTCAACTCCATCCTCATACCCTCTGATAACTGCAGATACTTTGTAAATTCTGTAAGGAATAGATTGTATTTTCAATTACTTTATTCATGTTCATGATGTACAGACCATGAAGTTATGTGGACTTGTTGAAATAGTGTTTAATATGACATGGCATCTAAGCCTACAATTATATTTGACTAAATGGAGGGTTGTTTTAATACTGAAGCGGCGTTCATACTAGCAGTGACTTGCAGTGGCAAAGCAACCAGAAGTTATTTATTTTTAATGAGAGTTGGTGATTTGAGGCAACAACAAAGTCCAGCTGTTTAACTTTATGTAAATGAGAAGTAATGTAGGTAGCGTTAAGTACAGTGACGCACTTACACTGACAGAGCAACAACAAAGCAATGAAAATTGTTCTTTTCCATTGGGTATTGGTGATTTGACATTACAAATGACAAAGATCACTATTGACGCCACTTTGAACTCCAGAAAAAATCTGCGAATACGGGAGATTATAAACATAAGCTCAAACAGAACATTTTGCATTTGCTGTGTATGAAAGTTTTGACTTCGTATGATATACATATGGCATGTGACAAAAACTCATCACAGATTAGCCTCTTGGCTGAAACCAAATAACACAAACTGAGTAAACGTATACTTCCACATTTTTTATGAATTAAAACATTTTTATTTATTAAAAACAGAAGCTTAGGTTACAAAATATACGATTTGTTTCCTCAAAAGCACTTATTGTAAATGAAATGATTACTGATCATAAAATGGATATACTTATGACAGAAATATATTTGTATGGATATGTGTTTGACAGAAACCTGACTAAAATCAGATGATTACATTACTTTAAATGAGTCCACTCCTCAAGATTACGGTTATAAACATGAGCCTCGTCTGAAAGGTAAAGGAGGAGGTGTTGCTGTAATTTATAGAAACACTATCAGTACTACTCAAAGGACTAGTTTGAAATCATTGTTTTGAAGTGATGGTCCTTTATGTAAGATTATACAGTGCAAGCAATAATTCATGTATTTCTTTTGTGCTGGCTAGTGTATAGAGGCATCATACAGACTTCAAAGAATTTGCTGATTTTCTATCAGAATTAGTAATGGCTGCAGATAATGTCACAATTGTTGGTGATTTTAATATCCATGTAGACAATGAAAAATACACATTGGGATTGGCATTTAGAGACATTTTAAACTCTCTTGGAGTTAGACAAAATGTATCAGGACTTACTCTTTGTCCTAATTAGATTAGATTAGATTAGATTCAACTTTATTGTCATTACACAAGTACAGGTACAAGGCAACGAAATGCAGTTTAGGTCTAACCAGAAGTGCAATAGCAGCAAGTGCAGGATATATACAATGGTTGCATAAGTGCAGGATATGGAGATGTACAGGATTTACAGGTAATATGTACAATGAATATAAATATACAGATGGTTATTACTATGACAGGTGAGTGTGTGCTATAAATATAATTACAGGTGTCTATAAACAGCATTTACAGGTGAATATGTGCTATAAATGTAAATGTATATACAGATGTCTCTAACTATAAACAGAATTTTACAGGAAGATGTATACAATTGTTAGCTTAAGGTGAGCATTAAATTTAAGGTAGTGCAATGAGCATGGACAGTGCAAATAAGTGAGATGCGAAATGTAAACAGTTGGTACTGTATGAACAGTTGGTAGTGCAAATGAGCATGTTCCAGCTAAAGTACAGTAGTGCAAGGTGCAAGTGTAAACAGTTGTTACTGTAAGCAGTAAACAGTTGTTGTAAACAGTTGTTACTGTAATGAACAGTCAGCAGTGCAAATGGCACAAATAAGTAACAGTGAGCGAAGAGTCTATAAGGGTAGTAGTGGGGGGGGGGCAGTGAAGGAGTCTGGTGTGGTGGGGAAGTCTGTGAGTCTGTGAGGGGAGTGGGGTGGTGGGGGGTGGAGTAATCATACTTAGATCTAATATTGTCGCATGGGATCAATGTTGATACAGTTCAAATTCTGCAGCAGAGCGATGACATCTCAGATCATTACTTAGTTGCGTGTTGTTTCATTCGGGGATTGTGTGCGACGCGACAGTGACGAGAAGCAGCAGGATCCAAACAGAAAACAAAACACATTAAATAACAAAACAAAAGAAGCACACGTGCAAAACAGAACTAAACATAACCCAAAACAAGCCTAATAGCATGCACCCATAAGACATCGACACCCTTGACATCACAGATTCAACAACTCACAAAGACCAAGGCAAACAAGTGGGTATAAATAGAAAAAGACATGAGACACACCTGGAGACACTGACGAGATAAGTGATACAAGACAGGTGTGGAAGGATCTAGAAGTGAACAGGAAGTGTTGACACGAAAGACAGGAAGTGACAACAGGAAGTGAACCCATGACCTTTCAGATATAGAAGTGACAACAGGAAGTGAACCCATGACTTTTCAACCATAGAAGTGACAAGGAATACACAGACAGACATGAACCAGTGTTACACATGTACACTACCTTTAGCCAAAGTTGAAAAACTAACGCACTGTTAAAAATATAGTAGAACTATCACTCCTAACACATACGATAGCTTTATAAATAATCTTCATGATCAGTTTAATCCACTCAACATCCCAGATAGCCTAAAAGAACTTGATTTTGCAACAGAAGCTATTAAATCTCTCTTTTCCAACACTTTAGACACTGTTGTGCTTAGAGAAGATTAAAGAAAATAGTCCAACACCGTGGTACAATGAACACACCCGGGCCCTCAAGAGAGCAGCCAGAAAAATGGAGCGGAGCTGGAAAACAACTACCGTAAGCTAGAGGTTTTTCGCATTTCATGGAATTACATCTCAATTGCATTCAGAAAGGCCTTAAAATCAGCTAGATTTGATTACTTTTCTACCCTCTTAGAAGAAAACAATTACAACCCTAGGTATTTATTTGATACAGTGACTAAATTAACAAGAAATAAAGCCTCAACCCCAGATGCTTTAAAACAGTATAGCAGTAATGACTTCATGAACTTCTTAACTTTTTTTACTTCTTTACTATTGGGGAGGAAGAATTGTCTAAACTAGTTAAATCATCAAAATCAACAACATGTATGCTAGACCCAATACCAACTAAGCTACTGAAACAGATGCTTACAGAGGCCATAGATCCTCTTCTTAATATCATTAATTAATCTTTGTCATTAGGATACATACCAAAAACCTTGAAGCTGGCCATAATTAAACCACTTTAAACCACAGGCCGATATCGAATCTACCTTTTCTGTCAAAGATTCTAGAAAAAGCAATATCTTCACAACTATGTTCCTTTCTAGAAAGAATCGGTAACTACAAAAAATTTCAGTCAGGATTTAGACCATGTCATAATACTGAGACGGCTCTCATTAGAGTTACAAATGATTTGCTCTTGTCATCTGATTGTAATTGTATTTCTCAGTTAGTGTTACTGGACCTTAGTACTGCATTTGATACAATCGACCACAAAATCCTTCTGAATAGACTAAAAAATTACATTAGCATGGTTCAAATCATACTTATCTGACAGTCATCAGTTTTGTAGCAGTAAATGAGGAGATGTCATATCGATCATGGGTTCAGTATTGAGATCCTCAAGGTTCAGTACTAGTACCGTTGCTTTTCACCCTGTACATGCTTCCTTTAGGTACAATTATTAGAAAGCATGGCATTATCTTTCACTGTTACGCTGATGATTTTCAGCGCAATATTTCTTCTCATCCTGATGAAACGCACCAGTATACTGAATTGACAGAACGCATAACTGACATAAAGAATTGGATGACTAATAACTTTCTACTGCTTAATTCTGAAAAAAACAAAACAAAACTAATTGTTACCAATTAATTCTAATTATTAGACCAAAATTCTGACTAGCTGATAATACCTAGAATATCAAAGTCAACTGCTGGCGGTCAATATTTTTTCCCCCCAATTTAGCTCCTAAACTCTGGAACAGTCTTGCTAATATAGTTTGGGAAGCAGACACACTCTGTCACTTTAAATCTAGACTAAAAATACATCTATTCAACCTGTCTAACACATATCACATTATACATACATTTTTAATCTAAATCATGTACAATGATTGTTAGGTCGCATAATTTAGGTCAGCCGGAACAAGGAATTTTCCCATAACATCTGATGTACTCATTACATCAGAAAAAGAATGGCATCTACTCTGATATTACTCTCTGTTTATTCTGAGGTTACCGTGATCAGCCGGATCCGGACTGTGTCCAGATCAGATGAAGGACCTGCACCTGGACACAAGCCTAACACAGCCCTGAACTTTCTGCAGAGACCGTGACTCTACTAGACCCTCCCCTGTGAAGACCATGAATACATCTCCAACCAGACCAAAATGGGTTCTATATTAGACTTGAATTGTTGTCAATATAATAATCAAGCACTGTGCGGCTGTTGGCCAGAGGAGAACTGGTCCCCCAACTGAGCCTGGTTTCTCCCAAGTTTTTTTCTCCATTATGTTTTAAACACTGTTCTTTGTTCGGGGAGGAAGGAGGCAGGAACCGACGAACATTCAACAAACTTTAATGTAAAATGAAACATATATACAAAATAAACATAATGGTTGCAGTCCCTCACCAATGATGATCACGGCAGCTGGTAGCTGGGGGTAAGGACAGATGAGGTGAGAGAAAAGGCAGACAGAGGTATAAGGAGTGAAAGAGACGAGAGAGGGGAGAGAGGAATTCTTGTTCGGTTCCCAGACATGCTGACTCTCAGTCCTTGGTCCAACCGAGACACTTTCTTGTGGTGCCGTGCGATGGCACTGGATGCTGTTCTGTGGATGGGCTGATGACTCCTCTTGGCGAGGGCAGCCGGCAGTGAGTCCCCTGTTCCGTGCTGCTCCTCATTCTCAGTGGATGGCAGCAGGCTCCGACACTCTGGCAAACATGGCGAGTGCTCTGCTCCATCACGGATGGCAGCCTCCCACCTTCTCCCAGGAGCACGGCAGGGCTCTCCGTCCCACACAAACTTCTGTAGCTCCAGCACCACTGCCGCAGGCAGCTCCTGACAATCTTCTCATCTTCTTCTGTGCTGCCGACCTCCACAGCGCCACGATCCCTCCCGGCTCTCTAACAGCGTGTCCCTCCAACCCCCTGGGTTTCGGCACCAATGTAATGCGGTTCTTTGTTCAGGGAGGAAAGAGGCGCGAACTGGCGAACATTCAACAAACGTTAATGTAAAATAAAACATAAATGCAAAATAAACGTAATGGTGGCAGTCCCTCACGGACAACTGCTGCCAACACAAACACAAGCATAAGCACACAACATAAATTCCAGGCCTGGTCCTCTCTCGTCTTCCACTGCCGTCGCTCCTCTTTTCATGCCTCCGCTCCCCCATGAGACTCGAGACCGGTGGCTCCCAGGTGATGCTCATTACCAATCACACCACCGGCTCTTGTGACGCTCTCTCACGGTCCCTCGACCCTGCCTTGCTCGCCACAATGTTCTTCATTCATTCAATGTTCTTCTCATTCATGTCACCTGCTGGACTTTTGGTTCCTTGCCACTGTTGCCTCTGGCTTGCTTAGTTGGGGACACATAACACTTAATATTCTTCAATTTTATTGATTCGACTGCTCTTTTAGAGCTGCTGTTGAACTAAAACAAACTTTGTTTTTATTATTTTCCTGCGTCCACTGTAAAGCTGCTTTGAAACAATCGGTGTTGTAAAAAGTGCCATATAAATAAAAGGGACTTGACTTGACATTTGCTTCGGAGTTGAGCGGTCACTTGTACTGAGCACTCATTTTTTATCATCTTCAAAAAATGATCTACATCTCAAACAGCAATTTTCATTGTTTAAAATTTTACATATACATTTACGTTTAAAAAAAAGGTCCTCGTGGATGCTATTAATTGGCGTGACAATGTGTCAGAGAGCGATGACGCACGTGTTCACACACACTAAAGAGCAGCGTTTCATTCTAGTCACTTCAATTAGATCAGTTCCCTAAAAGAGCAGCACGGACGATCAGTTTCTCATTCTGAGAGCATGCCCATGTCGACACTGCGATCGCGACTCTCCTTCTTTAACAGTGAGGCACAAGTCCTCCCTCTGCTTCTCGTGGTAGAGCTGAGGAACTTAGGGTCACAGTGGGAGTTTCTTCATCAGGCCAGCCCACACTAATCTCCTACTCCTGTAGCAGGCCAACGAGATGCCATCGAGTTGCCGGATAATCTTGCAGGTCTTTCACATGAGGTACCTTGCGTCTCGTTCAACGCTCTGGGTGAGGATCGGATGTTGATCGCTACATCAGAGAGTGGGTTTTTCATCCTCCTTCCATCCGGAGTAGCTGCTCGTGCAGAATTGGATCTAGAGTTGATGGCTATGCTTTCCCGGGCAGCTGCAGGCATCGGGCTCAAGTGGAATCCTACACTATGTCCCGAGCGCTCACAGCTGGATGATTGGTTTCTGGGGGCGGTGCATGGTTCACAGCCTTGCGCCATTCAAGTGCCTTTTTTCCCTGGAGGTGTATGAAGAGGTCAAAAAGTCACCTTTTACAGCCCGAAGCCACTTTTTTGCCTCCTCCGCTTTCACTACCCTCAATGACGGGGCTGCCAAGGGTTATGCGGACATTCCGCAGGTGGAGCGTGCAGGTGCAGTGCACTTGTGCTCGCAAAATGCTGACACCTGGTGAAATCGTTCGTACTTTCTGTCAAAGGTAAGACGACGGCAGCCTTGGCTGCTAAGGTTTACAGCGCTGATGGACAGGCAGCCTCTGCCCTGCATGCCATGGCCATCCTGCAGGTAGATCAGGAAAAATCTCTCAAAGAGCTTCTCAAGGGTACTTCTGAACCGGGGTTAATACAGGAGCTGCGCACAGCGACTGACTTCTCCCACACTGTCCACACTGTCATCTCTGGCTAGACCCTCTGGCTGTTCGCTTTCTTGACGCCCCCATCTCCCAGGCCAGCTTCTTCGGCGACACTGTCCAGAACTTTGCCCAACAGTCCTTAGCAGTCCAGAAGCAGACTGAGGCGATCATTCACATCTTGTCCCGGCATGACACTTGGACTCATTACTTTTGTCCATCCATTAAAAATCCACAAAAACAAAATGTCCACAGTTTGTAAAGAAAGTAATCAATTTGAATTTAGCAGTTTCATCAAAATCTTCTAAACATGATTTAATTGAGTCTTTTATTCACGTATGAACATTTATCAACATTTACATATATGAAGTAGAGCACAACAAATAAAAAACAAGGCTCAACCATGCATAATCGACGCACAAGAGCAAACCTTGTGGTTCTTGCAGAATCCCAAAATTTGCTTGTTCTTATACCTTACACAATCTCATGGTTTGTCACCAAATCTGTAATATTGCTTTTGCTTGATCATTGAACGATTACTGATTTAAGAACAATGTAGCATTTCAAAGTTTCTGGCTAATGGCTATATCAGCTTTTTAATAAAATAGAGCAGATGAGTAGCTGAGAGCAGTAAATGCTCAACTATCCTCTTACACAGCAAATACATCTATCTTCAGGCCTGCAGAGGACATCAATGCTGAACTCCTGCTCTTCCTGTAGGCCGCTGGACTGTCTGCTATGATAATGATGGTGATGGGTTGAAGGTGATAATAACTGTTGTCTGCGTGAATTCTCCAGGGTCGTGCTAAGATGGATAACATCGGAGGTGTTTTGTAACATGCCAGACGTGGGTGGAGGTCATCCCTGCTGCACTGTTGTTGCTATGTGGGATCAAAAAAAATCATCATCTATTCATGCAGTTGCCTTAACTAGTCCAAAATGAGAGTATTTTTTGGTATCAGTTTGGTGTTTCAGAATAGCTGTCAGTAAGGAGTGTGTGGTCCCTCGCTGGCTGGGGTCCCGGCTGTTTGAAGCACGACGGCCGCAGCGCTGGTTTTGATCAGAGTTGGATCTGCGAGATCAGAAAGTGGATCAGAAGCTCCCAGGGGAGCGTCATTTACACGTGCCTCCTACTGAGGGGAGAACACGCAATTATACATTTATTAAGATGCTAATGCTTAACGTTGCCCCTCCCAACACACACACACTCTTTCACAATGGCCTTTTTTTGGCCCACACTTTGCTTTAAAGAAATATTATGGATTAAACTTTTGCATTAAACTTTACATTATATAATTGCTTACCAATCTTGACTCTGCAAAGATATACTATTTGTAAAAATTTTGCAATATACTGAAGAAACATGCTGAAGAAACATTTATTCTTGTTACTGATGTTGAAACCAAAGGTTTTTGCTGCTTAATATTTTCTTGGGAAATCATGATAGACATTTATAATGTTACAAAGTTTTCAAAAGTTTACAAAGGTTTTCATTGTGATTCACACAAATATTAAACAGCAAAACAATTTTTTTCAACATTGATAATAATTGAGCACCATATAATTATATTATAATTATTTCTGATGGTTCATAAGACACTAAAGACTGTAGTAATAGCTAATAGAAATTCAGCTGTGCCATCACATGAATAAATTATATTTTAAAATATATTAAAATAGAAAACAATTAACTTTTAAATAATGATTTTTTTTTAAATCACAACATTAAGCTTCACTTATAGTTTGGAATAAGGATTAGGGTTAGTTTTTTTACATTGTTTTAGTAAAAAGTGTCTTATGCTCAATAAGACACTTTGTTTCCCCAAAAACAAAATAGAGAAAAAAATTAATTATTAACTTTTGACCAGTAGAGTAAATTCAATCTACTGAGCTAAGAAAGTAAGCTTAGCTGCTTTTGGGTAGAGGAAGAGATGTGGAAGGGATTTAATACTGACTTCAAGTCTTTGATTTTGTGACTTGAATACAAAAACAGCACTACAATGCTATAATTACCACTGAGATTTTCATTGAGCCTATAGCCTTTTGGGGCAATGTCAGTTAAAGAAAAATGGTGAAGGCTAATTGGTCCAGTATTGTGCAACACATTTTCATTAAATCATATCTTTCTAATTTTACCAGATAAAATATTAGGCCCTGTTTCACAGACATGGCTTAGATTAAGTCAGGATTAGGACACAGTTCAATTAGGATATTTAAATAGACTTAATAAACATGCCTTAGAACACATTAAAAACATTACTGGTGTGCATCTCAAGATTTTTAAAGACATGGCAGTGAAAGTTTCTTTCGGTTAAAACAGCATTTTAGTCTGGGATTAGGATTAAAACTGGTCTGTGAAATGGGGTCTTAAATTATTATTATTATAAATATACTATATATTTTTTTGTGGCATTTTTGCTATGTTCCTGGGTCCTCTGCACTTTCACAACCAAAACAGTAAATGACAATTTATTTTAAAAAGATAATTCCTCTTCCTCTTCTTTTTCCTTTTCTTTAAACATTTCAAATGATAATTTATAAATACAATATAAGGTTAAACAGCATTCTCAATATCTCTTTCCATCCGGTTTGTCTTTGTATTATTGTTTTAACTAACTCAAGCCAGTTTCTCAAAGTCATTGTCCTACTACAATTGTATGGAGTAATGTATGGAGAAAAAACAACAGTCAATAGTCAATAGTAATGATTAATTCTGTGATGCATGTTGTCTTCTCATTTTATAAATAATCAAGCTATAATTTGGTTATTTCTGAATAATGAAAGTGTCACGTTTTTCATATCCGGGTCCCTTCTATGTGTCTTCCATGTCCCTCACTCCCCTGTCCGTGTCTAATCACTTACCTTAAGTCTCGTCAGCTGTTTCCCTTCCCGTGCTTGTTATAAAAACCCTATCGTATTCCCATGTACTTGCCAATCGCTGAAACTGTTTGTCGGCGTTTCATGTTGTTCAGTGTGTGGATGTGTTCCTTATTCCGAGTTTCCTAGTGTTTTTGTACATGAGTGCCGCTTTTGTTTATATTTAAAGTCTTTGGTTTTTTCATTTTGAATAATAAAGTATTTCAGTTGTATCCCTCGTCTCCTCGTGCCTCCGCATCACACACCAGCACACCTTCATGACAGGAATGCCATTATATACAAAACTTTCCTTAGAATACAACAAAAAGGAAAGCAAGAACTGATTAGAATGTCAATGTGTATCTTGAATGCAATGTACTGTGAGTCGCTTTGGATAAAGGCGTCTGTCAAAAGCATAAAATGTAAAAACACAAAAATTATAAAAATGTAAAAGCATTTAAGATACCACTTTTGAAAGGTACTGTACTGAATTTTGACAAACCTCGTTTGTTTGTACATGTTTTGTATCTACTGCATATGCATTTACTTTTCTCTTAATTTGTCTGTACTTTTAACTTTGTGAGTAAAGAAAGACATACAAAGTTAATCCACCCAAAAAGTCCCTTCTCAGATTTCCAACAACAAACATTGTAATGTAATAAATCATAGTTAACAATAATATGAGCTGCTTTTTCAAACCTCTGGTACAAATGCCTGCTTAGTTTTTGCTTGGTAATGCACTTAATTATTGCATTAATATGTGCTTCAGAGGTTCCAATCAACAACCAATTTTATTTGATAACAGTAGTTAATATTGAGAATTGGACCGCAAACTAAACTTTATTTGAATAAAACAAATACCGTATATTTTAGGCTACCATTTTTTTCTGTATACTGTACTGTATAACACATCCTCCAACAGACATAAACACATCCACTGTCACAGTAATGAGCTGTAATGAATGCCGGGACCACTGAAGCTCACTTGATCACTGGTCCTGTTCAAGACCCATTTATTGAGATGACACGGCAGCCATAGGCTGAGATCAGGAATGAGTCAGATGATCTGTCAATCACTGGTCATATGACTACTGATTGCTCATGAGTGTACATTACTGTGCCTGCATGTGCTCATCAAATCGGTAATTGTGTGTCTTACACTATGTGTGAATGTGTGATCCTGCTTGAATTGATCGTGTTATTAATGATTTACATTTTAACACTCCAATCAATCACAGCCTGTGAAGCCATGTGTGAAAGTGCAAGTCACACCCTCTGTTTTTTTCATACATATCTCTCGGCATACTTGAGATTTTCCCTGTAGACCTCTTTTTCTAGCCATTGTTTATTACCAAATTCTATATTATTTCCAGAAACTGTATACATTTATTTTAGGGAGAAAAAACAAACATTTTAAGCTTCATAAAAGCAAGATTAAAATATAATTATATAGAGTTAATTAACAAAATGATGAAAGGGAAGATACAAAAAGTCTGATATTCTATTGAACAATAAGTAGCCTGTTAATTTTTATTTTTTTTATTAATCGATCATATTTAGGCATTCAGATAAGGCATTATGTATAATGCATTAACACTTTTACAGCAGGTTAATGTTAATTTCTTCATCTACTAATATATTTTTTAGCATTTCAGTTTATTTTACCATGTATCAAGTTATTTTTATTATTTAGTTTCATACTAGATTATGAACAAACGAGTTAATGAGCAATATATTAATAAATGAAAAGATTAATAAGCATCTTGACAACATTAGTTAACTTGTGAACAATGATAGTGAACAATAATAATGAGTTGAACTTTGTAAATTGCTACCAACTATCAGGACACACAGACTGATATAGATGGGTAATACAGCACAGCTGGGTTTACTGAACACAAGCAAAGCATCATTATTAAATGGGAATGCAGATGACAAATAACAGATTACTTTGAGAATCCAAGCCCAACAGGACAGTACAGCACACACAAACACAGTAGAAATTGATTATAGTAACAACAGCTTAGTTTTATCTTACAATGGGAGATACACAGGAAACTAGTGCTTGGAGACAGGAAAATCAACAAGGGATGGAGACAGAAGGTATAGCTCCTCTCACTGGAACAGACTCGGGAATTAGATTAGATTCAGGCACTAGTTTGATAAGTGATGGCAAAATACTTGGTATGAGTTCTGTGTGTGGTGGCTCGATGGAAAAAGCCACCAGTGCTAAAGTGACTGAAGTGGACTGGTTTGACAGCTTGCGTCTTAAACCTCGCCAACAGTGAGGGATGAACCATATCCATCTATCGATTTTATATATATATATATATATATATATATATAAAATGTAGTGAGTAAACTACAATTGGGTTTTTGAACACAAACAACAATATGAAATGAGAAAATGCAGTTGATAAGAAACAGGTTACTTTGAGAGTCTGAGATCTACAGGTGAGTACAGCACAACACACACATCAATGTAGAAAGTCTCAATTGTCTCAAAGGTTTAAAAGAGGGATCCATGGGAGACTCAATGAGGAATAACCACCAGTGGAAGTCAAGCAGCTACACATCACAGGGACCATACGAGCAGCCCAAGTTATAGACAAAACAATGAGATGTTTATGGTGCATGCTTTTATGGTGAGGAGCAGATGAGGGCGATTGCTGGCAGGTACAGGTGATTGTGGAGTGTGAGCAGGTGGGAGCCAGAGAGAATGATGGAAAATGTAGTGCAGAGGTGACAGGTGAGTCGTGACTAACAAAATTAATGAACGTGTGTTTTTGTGTGATGAATTCAGTTGAAAGTTATGCAGTTTAGAAGACAATATGTGAACTTTGTAAATTGTTACTAACAAAATTAATGAACCTATTTGTTTTTATGTGTTGAATTAATTTTTTTCAGTTTCACATTATGCAGTTTAGAAGACACAAGCTTGGATAGCATTATCATTGTGTTTTTACTACATAAAATTTGCAACTTTCTGAGGGTATATTGGGGAGTGAAAGTAGTTTTCAATAAAGGAAATAATCAGAAATAATCTGTTCACCAAGTCATTTAAAAAATCTATATTTTACTGAGGTATTCTGCTATTCCTCAATTCTCTGCATTATCATATCACTGTCAGATTTCATTCATAGCCCAAATCCCTAAAAGAAAGAGAGAGAGAGAGAGAGAGAGAGAGAGAGAGAGAGAGACTGAAAAGGTGTCAAAGACATCTCATTACATTTTCATGTGCCACTAACTGCCCTGTATCCAGCAGCAGGTCACGTGGCAAGAGGCACAGTTTCATCTATGATTTAGGGAACTGTTTTGCTAGAGGCAGACGCCTGTGCTCACGCTCCTGAACGTTAATTAATTTCCCACTCGTCACTTCCCACTTCCTTCCCTGCAGCCATCTTCCTCTGCTCTGTTTCAGGTAGCATCTTGTGTGCCTGGGATTATTTCAGAGTGCGTTTATTGACAGGTGAGATCCAACAAAAGTCTGGAGGCTTTTAATTGCCTTGTTAGGGCTTCAGGAAGCTAGTCTAAAGACGAGGAAGTAATCCCTGGCCATGTCCATATGTTTGATGGTGTAAGATGATTTAAAGTTTCTTTCCTTTATTCTTAAAAAAAACTGCATGTAGAGATTTTCATGTTACACAATGATGCAGAAGAAAGTGTTACTTTTCTTTCATAGTTCAGAAGACTCAGTTATGTTTTATTTAAACTATTAGTTGAGCTGAAATGGAAAAGTATTGAGTAAGAAATCCTGAAAAATACTAAACCTTCTGATGCTGTTTGAATTCTTTTCTTTCATAGAAGACAAAAGGAATGCTGACGCTGCTCTGATATAAATGAAGACTGAAATACTTTTTACAGAAATACTGAAACACACACACACACACACACACACACACACACACATATTATATATATATATATATATATATATATATATATATATATATATATACATACCGGTAACAAGCAACATCATATCAGTTGCAGAAATCTTTCAGAGGCACGTTTTTACAGTGAACATTATTTGAGTAAATCTGTACATTCAGTCTTGCTGCTTACTGATTGGTCAAAGTACAAATGAAAACCAAATGCTGTGGATCACAGGCCATCTGGATCACTTTTGAGGTCTGGTACAAATGTGACATCCAAAAAAAAACAAAAAAACACACACATTCTATGGGCCCAATGTCACAGAATCAGTCACACCCTCAACATCAGACCTCCACACTCGTACACTCCATGCACTCGTTCACAGCCACCGGGATACTAATCATCAATAACTGCATCCACTCAACACTCACACTTTATAAGCAGTCACCAAACAGTCACCCGTTTTCTGGTCTCATTGATCCCACCTGGACAGTTACCTGACTCAATACTTACCAGTGTACACTTGAAATCATCATCTGAACCTTCCTTCTTCTTCCTACCTTAGAATGATTTCCAACCCATCAGACCTGCAGCCAGATAAGAACTATCATTGAATGCCATCATCCCTATCATGCTATTAACACCATCATTCACCTGCTCACGTCACTAGTTGTCTGACTGATACAAATAAACCTGTTAAATGTCCAGCTGTCTATGCCTTCTTCCGTATTGTGATAGAAGACCAGAACAACATGCAAAAGGAGGAAGATTCTAGTAATCCCAGTCATTCTCTACCCGATATGTTCACCGAACTCGTTCGAGTACTTTCCCGTGCACTTCACCAACGTTTCAATCTCCTTCACCGTCTGGAATAAGGGTTCATGCTACAGTGCTCAATCTTCTTTGAGATGCAACCTCAGCTGTTCCATGATGACCATGTAAATAACGCATATATCATCTCCTTTTTAACTGGTTGTGCATTGCAGTTGGCCAATTCAATATGGGATGCTCATGGTGCAGTCACTCGATCACCGACAGCATTCATTCATGTCAAAGAGGTCTTTGTCCAAACTTCAGCAATCGTTTCATACCTCTCAGTCTCTCAATGCCTGCATTATCACCCAATATCCAAATTGCATTCTCTGCTTAACTCGCCATTAGTTGGCCCTTCAGCACCAGAACCAATGCAAACTTCACAAGTTCACACTTACAAATGATTCAGGAGCAGTCAATGCTATACGCATTTGGAGTGCTGTCCGAGGAGAGGGCTCCAAGTTCGGTATTCAGCCCGAACCTCGAGCACTCCCCCCGTATCCTGACTTTGATGGGAACAATTAAGTGTGAGGAGTCGGGGTGGTGGAGGGATACCGTAAACTGCCAAGAGTTGTAGGTGAGTCGAACATGTCCATATATACATGCTTCCTCTCATGCTGATAGGATGAGGTGTAATGGCTGATGACGAGTTCATTGCATTAATCCTTTGAACATGCTTCTCCTGAACTTTGTTAATAAAACATAATTTATTCAACCCACTTGTCTCATTTTGAACAACTATGCAGAATCCACAATCGGCTGTGTTTATACTGTGGTGAGAGACCTCTCATCGAGAGAACAGCAACTGATGAACAGTAGGAGACTGCTACCCTGGCATTCCAGGATGTCTTCAGCAAGTGCTCGCGACTGCTTGCTGCATCAAGCTTCATGAAAAAGAAGGATGGAGGCTTGTGGCCCTGCATCAACTATCACGCTCTCGACTCTCACACAGTCAAATTCTGATATCCCCGCAGATCTGGAGCAGTTTTGGGGAGTTCGTATTCTCACAAAGCAGGACCTGCAAAGGCCTTATAACCTTGTTTGAAACCACAAGGGAGATGAATGGAAGGTCCATTAATGCATTCCATTCTTCAATTCACCAATGGTGTATGGCTTATCCAACTCTCCCTCAGTCTTCAGTGCTTGGAGTGCCTCCACCTCTTAGTGAATATCTACATTGATTACACTGATTACACAATCTTACCTTCGAGTACCTTCAAGAAGTCAAACAACCTTCAAGAACTAATATCCGCCTAGTTCATTGGGCCCTCTTTTGATCTGGAGAGAAGAACCTGAAGGCAGATGTACTCTCCCAGTTACACAGTTCTGTCACATACACCACTCCTAAACTCAATTTAGCTTGATTCAGTCGTCTCTCATAGTAGTCAAGTCAAGTCAAGTCACCTTTACTTATATAGCGCTTTTTACAATACAGATTGTTTCAAAGCAGCTTTACATTGGTCACATGAAAACATTATAAACAAAGTTTGTTTGGCTTAACGGCAGCCTTAAAAGAGCAGGCGAATTAATACAATTGATGAATAATAAGTGCTAAGTTATGATTATTGATCGATTTGATTGATGGATAGTTTGATTATTATATTGATAATTAAAGTCTAATATTAAGTCTAATTTGGTCCGATTGGAGATGGGTTCATAATCTACACCGGGGAGGGTTTAGTAGAGTCACGGTCTCCACAGACACTTCAGGGCAGTGCTGTGCTCGTGTCCAGGTGCAGGTCCCTCATCTGATCTGGATACAGCCCGGATCCGGCTGACCATGGTAACCTCGGAATAAACAGAGAATAATATCAGCGTAGATGCCATTCTTCTTCTGATGTATCGAGTACATCAGGTGTTATGAGAATGTTCCCGGTTCCGGCTGACCTAAATTATGCAGCCTAACAATCATTTTACATGATTTGGATTAAAAATGTATGTATAATGTGTTATGTGTATGCCAGGTTGAAGAGATGTGTTTTTAGTCTAGATTTAAACTGACAGAGTGTGTCTGCTTCCCAAACTGTATTAGGAAGACTGTTCCAGAGTTTAGGAGCTAAATAGGAAAAAGATCGACCGCCAGCAGTTGACTTTGATATTCTAGGTATTATAAGCTGGTCAGTATTTTGGGATCGCAATAGGCGTGAAGGACTATAATGTGTTAAGAGATCGCTCAAGTACTGTGGAGCTAAACCATTTAATGCTTTGTAAGTAATTAGCAAGATTTTAAAATGTATTCGGTGTTTAATAGGAAGCCAGTGCAGGTTTGACAGAACTGGGCTAATATGCTCATACTTCCTGGTTCTAGTAAGAACTCGAGCTGCTGCATTTTGGACCAGCTGGAATTTGTGTATTAAGCGTGCAGGGCAACCACCTAGTAAAGCATTACAGTAATCTAGCATTGAACTCATGAACGCATGAACTAACTTTTCCGCATTTATCTTTGAGAGCATATGTCGCAATTTAGATATATTTCTAAGATGGAAGAATGCCGTTTTACAGATGCTAGAAACATGGCTTTCAAATGAAAGATTGGTATCAAAGAGCACACCCAGGTTTTTAACTGACGACGAAGACTTGACAGAAGAGCCATCAAGTGTTAGGCAGTAGTCTAGATTATTACGTGCTGAAATTTTTGGTTTAATAATTAGAATCTCTGTTTTTTCAGAATTAAGCAGTAGAACGTTATTAGTCATCCAATTTTTAGTAGAAGGTAACTGGTTCCCTGCCAGTTCCCAGTCGACCCTGGTTCCACAATGTGGTCCTCAGCGACCTACCTTCTTCAGATGGTTTCATCTGTGTCCTCGTTATCATTGACCGATTCTCGATAGCCTGAAATTGAATCCCTCTCAAGGTTACTTCCTACAACTCTGGAAACATACAAAACCCTGTTCCAGCAACTCTTCTGTAACATCGGCATCCCTGAGAACATAGTCTCTGACCATGGTCCCCAATTCATTTCCCGATTCTGGCAAGCCTTCTTCTGATTAGTCAGCTCTACACTCCGGCCACGTCCACACGATGCCGGTGCATTCCCTATCCGATCATAAACACGGCGTCGGCGCAACAAAAAACAGGGTCAACACGAGACCACTAACATCGACTGATAACGGTGTATTATATATGCCAGACCAGTATGAGGTGCTGTATTTCTGCCACAGATAATACACTAAACACAGAGAAGAAGACTTTGAGCATGCGCATAGTCGTTACTGTTCCCTTTCAGGGAACTCGAGCTGCGTCAAAGCGCTAGGGGAAATAGCCTTGCTTCAGTCACGTGAAGATCTGTGCAACCAATGAGAGAAGAACGCGTGTGAATGCGTCACTGCCGGCGATTGCCGGTGACATCATGAGGAAGAGCATAAAGCGCGTCCGAAACCCGGAAGCGCCAGCTCTGAATGTCTTCAGCGTGCTGTGTCTGTGTGAGAGTGATTTTGACACTAAGATAGTTTAAAAATCAGGGAATATGAGTGTGAAAAGTGTGGCGAATGAACAGAGTTTCAGACCATGTGTTTATCCTTGTCCACGTTTTATAACGGGCAAGGATACACATGTTATGTGTGTTATCTGTTTGGGAGTGGAGCATGCGCGGTCGGCACTTGAGAATACCGGCTGTAAGGACTGCGAGAAGTTCTCCTTGCATGCTCTCCGCTCCCGCCTGGCGGTCTGTAACGAGGCCGCTCAGGCCAGTGTTCCCCGCGGTTCGGGACCTGCAGCAGCCGAGGCTTTGCGGCGCTCTCAGTCCTGGGGAACAAAAATGGATCTCACTGAGGCAGCTGGGGTGGGTCCTCCCTTACCTCAGCCCTCACGAGATCAAGCGGGTCCCAGTCACGAGCACTCCCCTAGAGAGTGCTGTGCTGTGGGGAGTGCTGTGACTCCAACACTAGCTTTATCAAGTTCAGGAAGTGAGATGGATCTAGCTAGTGTTGACCCGGTCGAGGAGGTTTAGGGGCTCAAAGTCATTGTTATGGGGGGATGCAGAAAGTGGACGAGGCTCTTGCGAGTTACCTCGTGCCCCAGTCTGCGTCCTCCATTAAAGCTCCGGCGCTCCCCTCCAAGCCGATGTGCGTCACGTCGTCTTTGGTGGGGAAAGCATACTCAGCTTCTAGTCAGGCCGCAGCGTGCCTACACACCACGACAATGCTGCAGGCTTATCAGGCTGAGTTGCGAGGGGACCTCAACGAGGGCGGCGATATCGTTCCGGAGGCAGTGGCAGAGCTTGTTTTGCTGGATGCCCCTCTGTCCCCTTCGGGCTTGTTTGGCGATGCCGTAAAAAGCGTCGTAGACAAGTTCCAGGAGGCTGCACGACAGCAGGCGGCGTTCAGTAAAGTTCTTCCCCGCCGCCCTCTACGTGAGATCGCCAGTCAAGCGCGGTCTCAAAGCTCCTCACACAGGGCCGCTCAGAAACAAAGTGTCTCTACCCGCCTTCCTCCGGTAGACCCCGGAAGGTCGGGCCGACAAGTTCAAGTCCATGCCGCTGGTAGAAGGGGTGATTTGAGGGTTGTCCTGAATGCCAAGAAGGCCAAGACTAAGCGACCCTGACGCCAAGCCGCAACAAGGTGGTGTCTCCCAGGAGCAGCTCCAGAGTCAGCCCGCCATGGGAAAACCACCCCCTCTAAGGAGGGTCCTAGAGCAATCCACCCGGGTTTCCGGAATAAGCCCCGGCTCAGTGGTGGATATGTTCACAGTACCAGAGACCAGCCCCGGGAGGCTGGTTCCCTTAATAGAATTCACGGGCTGCGTGGTCACGACTACCCGGTATCTCTCAGTGGGTCCTGCGCACGGTAACCTCCGGGTACGCCATCCAGTTCGGGGTTTCACCACCCCGGTTCTTGGGGGTCCTACAGTCAGTGGTAGGCCCCCAGCAGGCTCTGGTCATGGAACAAGAAGTAGTCACTTTGCTGGCGAAAGGGGCCATCGAGTACCCCTCGCGGAAAGCAAGTCCGGGTTCTACAGCCGGTACTTCATAGTTCCAAAGAAGGATGGAGTGTTGCGGCCCATTCTAGATTTGCGTCTCTTGAATTGCGCGGTCAGACGTCTAAAATTCAAAATGTTGACGCTCAAGCAAATCGTAGTGCAGGTCAGATCCGAGGATTGGTTTGTCATAGTCGACCTCAAGGACGCATATTTCCACGTCTCCATCCTTCCGCAACACAGGAAGTTCCTGAGGTTCGCCTTCGGGGGAAAGGCATACCAGTATCGGGTGCTTCCTTTCGGCATGGTGCTCACGGCCCCGCACGTTCTCTACCCCTAGGTAGTGGGCGCTGCTCTAAGCTCCGCTGCACTTGCAAGGAACTATCGTGTCCTAAACTATGTCGACGACTATGGCTTATCCTGGCCAAGTCGCCGCAGTTAGCAGCACAGCATTGAGATACTGTGCCCGCACATGAAGGTGCTGGGGTTAAGGCTGAACACCAAGAAGAGTGTACTTTCTCCCACGCAGAGAACCACTTTCTTGGGAGTCATTTGGAACTCAGTGGCCATGTCTGCTCGGCTCTTCCCCGAGTGCATCCAGGCTGTTCGTTTAGCCGTTAAGAGCATCAAGATGGGCCAGCCACTCTTGGTGGTGGCTAAAAACCAGGGTAACCCGCTTCGCAATCAAGGTCACGGGGCGATGCCCACGCACCCTGAGCATGAACTCTTGGTTCTTGTCTCACGACGCATAGTGCTGAACACCAAGAAGAGTGTACTTTCTTCCACTCAGAGAACCAATTTTTTGGGAGTCATTTGGGACTCAGTGGTCGTGTTTGCTCGGCTCTTACCCGAGCGCATCCAGGCCGTTCGTTTAGCCATTAAGCGACGAGTGACATCCTTAGGGCTGAGAACCAAGAAGAGTGTACTTTCTCCCACGCAGAGAACCACTTTCTTGGGAGTCATTTGGGACTCAGTGGCCATGTCTGCTCGGCTCTTCCCCGAGCGCATCCAGGCCTTCGTTTAGCCGTTAAGGACGAATGACACTCTTAGGGCTGAACACCAAGAAGAGTGTACTTTCTCCCACGCAGAGAACCACTTTCTTGGGAGTCACTTGGGACTCAGTGGCCATGTCTGCTCGGCTCTTCCCCGGGCGCATTCAGGCCTTTCGTTCAGCTGTCAAGAGTATCAAGGGGCAGCCACTCACGGTGAAACACTTTAGAGGGTGTCAGGGCTCATGCAGCGGCATTCAGCGTTATTCCACTGGGCCGGCTGTGCACGAGACCCCTGCAGTGGTGGCTGAAAACCAGGGGTTCTCCCCGGGGGCTAGAACTCTTGGTCCCCTTCTTATCTGGAGCAGATTTGGGTCAGATATGGCAGGGCAGAGGTTACCTGTTTGCCTCCGTAAGAGTATTCTCTGCCCTCTGTGGCTTTCGTTTGAACATTTAGCGCCTCTGGGGCGGGATACCATGGTACAGGCGTGACCGAGGCTACGCATGTACGCCTTTTTCCCCAATCACTCTGCTCCCGGTAGTTCTGGCCCAGGCAGAAGGTTGCTGACCCCCGCCCAGAGCTACTGTAGCTGTGGTCTGGCCCCTTAGGGGGTCCAGCTCATAGAATCCGGTCTCTCAGCCGAGGTTGTGGAGACCATCCTTCAGTCCAGAGCTCCCTCCACGAGGAAACTCTACGCCTTGAAGTAGAAACTCTTCACGTCCTGGTGTAGTGAAAGGCAGGTGAACCCAGTAACCTGTCAAGTTGGCAAAGTGCTGGAGTTCCTGCAAGAAAGATTTGCGGCAGGGTTGTCCCCCTCCACCTTGAAGGTTTATGTGGCTGCCATAGCGGCTTGCCATGTACCTCTGGGTGGGGTATCCTTGGGCAGGGACCCCCTAGTCACTCATTTCCTCCATGGCACACTAAGACTGAGACCTGCGGCACAGACCAGGGTGCCTGCCTGGGACTTGTCTGTGGTACTCCAAGGCCTGTCCCAGGCACCCTTTGAACCTTTAGAGGAGATCCCTATCAAGCTCCTCTCTCTTTAGACCCTTCTTTTGCTGGCTATTGCCTCGCTTAAGTGGGTCGGGGATCTTCAGACCCTCTCGGTGGCTCCCTCATGCCTCGAGTTCGGCCCGGGATGGAAAAACCTTTCTCCACCAGAGGCCAGGCTATGTCCCCAAGGTTCCCACTAATGTGGCTCGGTCTATCACGCTGCAGGCCTTCTGCCCTCCCCCATTTGATGATCATGAGCAGGAGCACAAGAACAAGGTCTGTCCAGTGCGAGCACTGGACGCTTACGTTTCCAAGACTGCCACTTGGCGTAAGTCGGACCAACTGTTCGTTTGCTTTGGGGCTCCTGAGGGGGCTCGAGCTTCCAAGCAAACCCTAAGCAGGTGCATAGTCGAGGCTATCTGTCTAGCCTACGAGTCGGCCGGACATGCTTCTCCTTTGAGGGTCCGGGCCCACTCCACTCGGAGCATGGCGGCATCCAAGGCTCTCCTCTCCGGAGTTTCCTTGTCTGATGTTTGTGCTGCGGCTGGCTGGTCTTCGCCGCGCACTTTTATGAGGTTTTACCAATTGGACCTCGATGCCGCCCCAGGAACCAGGGTGCTCTCTCAGTGAGCTGGGACACTCCCGAATGCCAGCGTCGCTGAGGTGGCGTTGGTATAGCGTTCCCCTAGCGCTTTGACGCAGCTCGAGTTCCCTGAAAGGGAACGTCTCGGGTTACGAATGTAACCCTGGTTCTCTGAGGGGAACGAGACGCTGCGTCTTTGCCTCAGCTCCTTGCGCCTCCGTGCCCGCTTCAGACATTCTTTGCTGGAGCTTACGGGTTTCGGACGCGCTTTATGCTCTTCCTCATGACGTCACCGGCAATCGCCGGCAGTGACGCATTCACACGCGTTCTTCTCTCATTGGTTGCACAGATCTTCACGTGACTGAAGCAAGGCTATTTCCCCTAGCGCTTTGATGCAGCGTCTCGTGCATCCTTTTGGTCACGTCCGATCGGGAAAACATGCATTGGGCTGATTGATAAAATTTGGGCTTGTTTTTTTATTTATAAGAGTACGCACTTTGGGCTGGTATTTTTTAAATGGGAGGGTTTTAAGCTTTAGTTGGGCTGGAAATGTTCAGTCCAATCTGGCAACACTGTTGTTGTTACGTGACGCAGCAGACACGTGATGTGATGACATCATCGGTAAACAAAAAATATACGAATTGGCCGTCCACACAATACCGCAAGGGTGTCGGATTCAGATCTATCCACTTTAGGACCCGGTATCAAAATAGAGCGGATTCAGTCTCCCAAACCGCCGGATCCGTTTGGATGGAATGCCAATCCGATAAGAAATGTATGCGGATGCAGTGATCCGCGTCTCCGTGTCGATGGGCCCTCCATCCACTTGATCACAGTCACCAGAATACTAATCATTCATTTCTGCATCCACTTAGCACTCACCATTTAAAAGCAATCACCAAATAGTCACCTGTTGTTTGCTGACACACCTCAGCTACAAAAGCGCTGTATGACAAAAGTATATATATATGTTTTTGTTCTATTTTGGTATATTCCACGGTCTATGGTTGGGAACATGTGCTTATACCTATAAATTATTATTATTTTTATTGTGGAAAATTACACCAATTTTGTTTAATATTATACAATTTAAATTTAATTTTTATATTTGATTGTTTTTATGTTTATATTAAATTAAACATCCACATTGCACAATGGTTGACATCCAGTGAAATATTTCATTTAGCAGAATTTGATCAAATATTATATTGCAGACAGATATACTGGCTCAAAAAAATCTCAGGACAGTTTGAGAGATTGCTGATATTTTTTCTGAAAGAAACCTCTGAGAAACATTCAGTATTAGGAACTATAAAGAGTTGGGTGCACGTTTTATTTTGTCATCCTGTTTTCTCCTGGTTTGTGTTCAGATAGGGAGTGAGTATACCTGTCTATTGTTGATTTTTTTTTCTTTGAAAGGTTTAATAAAACTTTAACTTTTAGATAACTTTTTAGTATTATTTTGGTATTGTCCCCTTCTGAAGACTGTTTCCCTTCAAAGTTATACCTTTTGTAAAACCTTAAGGCCCAGTCACACTGTGAAAACGCATGAAGAACGCACGAATTACGAACAGATTTTCGTTTCTGCGCGGTGTGTGCGTCATATGCGTAATTCGTCTGTAGCGATTCTAAGCCTAAGGGAAATGGTGCGGATCTATGTGTGCGTGAATCGTTTTGTTGATCAAACACACATAAATCTGCACAAAGGGGAATTTGGATATTAACAGTTAATTATAACGGATTATAACAATTATTAATATCTATGGCTTGATTCGGCTTGTAGAATTTTCTTTAATTCTATAAAAGAATTCAAAGGACGGATAATTTGTCCAGCAAATATTGACCTTATAAACTCAATAAAAAGGAAAGGTTTCTTTTGGCCACAAAGAAAGATCTTTCCATTAATTTGTAACAAGGATCGGTCACCATTAAAGTGACTTATGGATGAGCAATTCAGAGGCAATCACGTGTGAATATATATATTTTAATAATCAACAAACAATAGACAAACATACACAGATTAATTGGAAAAAGGGAAGAAGAGAGAATAAGAGAGAGAGAGTAGGAGAGACAAAGGAAGGTAGTATTACAGACAATAACCTATTTGAGAACAAGCAAGGAATCAGACCAACTTATTGGTATAAACTCAAAAACTCTCTAACGAGGGTAGGCTACTTGCCTATGTTTCTTTCTGTGGCTGGTCGTGCGTGTGAATTCCGATCTGGTCCGAGGTTTGCGTCTTGCTGGGCGGGTCCATTTGGGATCCGCGGTAAGTTCAAATTATGGTTCTTTGTTTGTAATGTCCTTTGTGGAAAATGGCGCTGAAGGAGGATCCAAGAATAGTTGCAAGAGGAGGAAAAGGAACAGGAAGAAGGGGCTGGAAGAGAGTTGATCCTTGGCCTACGGGCACTTATAAAGGAATAAACCAAGCACGCCTCTAAGAGTTGGGACAGCCAATCAGAGTGAAGGAACTGAGAAGCAGGAAACTTTCCTTTGTCTTTAGTCGGATCTGATTAGCATGTTTTATAGCCTACTTGAGAATGCAGACCTTTGGGTTTTGGAATAAAAGAAAGAGTCTGATGCATCCTAGCACAGTGAAATAAACCTAGACGGTCTGCAAATTGAAGGACAAAGATTTCAAGACCATTCATGGCTATATTAACTCTTAGCATGAAGGCAAGGTAAAGATTGACTTGGTTTTACCCAAGTATTTACTGATTATAAGCTTCTAAATTATCAAACACATCTAAAATGGTTATAACAAAAGCATGCATACATATAGGTAAAACACAACACATCTAAAAATGGAAAGTAACTAAGTTAAAAGTCACATGGCACAGTCTTTGTGTTCTTGGTATGTATGTGTGTGTTTGTGTGTGGGGGCTGTTTTACGATGGCATCCTTTGAAATGCAGAGGAGAGCGAGGGTGAATGCGAATGGTTTGTGTCCCAGAAGTCTTAAACTGTCAGGTCACAGACTCTACGGAGCCGATCCTGTCGAATCACTTTTTCAATCAAAGAATGAATCTGATCGATCATTCATGAGCACCGTCCATACCCAACACGTCGGTGGAACGAACGAGGACCGTCAGTGATTGTAAGTGGATGTGCGTCGAAGGTGGTTTGTGCGTGATTTTGAGTTTTGAACGGTTCAAAAACTTTCTGACGCACAGATGTGCGTCGGTGTGCGTTATTTATGAGTCGACGTGCGTAGTTTATGCGTTGAGTATGCGTGGGACACGCGTGGGCCGTCAGTGCTTATGCGTCGGAACTGGTTCGAAAGCGCGCACGTCCACTGACGCCCCACCTTCATATCACTCATGAACCGCGCACCGCGGCGCGGGTATCACGTTCATTCCACTGACAATGTGGATTCTGAAAGTGCTTGTTCGTGGAACGTTCGCGAAGCATGCGTGTTTGGACGCGCTCCGGCAGTGATTCATGCGTCGGGTGTTCGTGGAATACTTTGGTCAATTTCTCGACGCACAAGCACGCACAAACCCAATCTATGCGTGATTTGTGAGTAATTCATGCGCGATCGGCTGTGTGACTGGCCCTTTACCTTTGAGCCTTTTATTAAATAACATGTAGTCTTCCAGTAGACAACTGTAGGATGTAACAACATGAAATCAAAATTGATTATTTATTTTCTAAAAACATTTCTGGACTTATCGCAAATGAATCTTTGGCGCACATTCATTGAATAAAAAAAATCGTTTCACTATTTTGATAATTTTGATGGAACACATTCTGTTGACTATAATAAGTAAAATTGTACCTTCATGTCTACTAACTCTCATTAGAGTGCTAGTAGAATATCAGTAGACTGGTAGGGTTAGGGTTAGAATAAGTTGACATGTAGTTGCAAAGTTACTTATAGTCAATAGAATGTCTGTTGGAGGACCATCGCAATAAAGAGCTAGCAGATATAAGCACAGTGAACGAATGTACTAATGATAGTTTGTTGAGATGTGGTTGCTTATCAAAATATAATAGCTAGTTCCACATCCAAAACAACATTCCTGTTTGGCTTCCTAACTCCCACTTTACCAATTATGTCCTTTCTGACAAAAATAATTTTTCTCATTGACTATTTTACTTAATATATCACGTGGTGCAAGTATGCCATAATTTAATGTTGACTGGAAAGTCTCAAATTGTTGTCTGTTTAATCTCAAAGCTATAAGAGAAACTTTTGAGCTAATAAAGAGATCATTTGTAATTTTTCTCTCCTATGAGGAGGTGCTTACCATTCATGATGCATTGTAAGTAAAAGCTGCCTTTCTTGTGCAAGATATCAGAGAGACATGAACAGACATGCACATGCAGTGCCCTGCGGGAGGTTCGAAGAGATGGTAGAATCAGACCCCCCACTTGCTGTAGGGGTTGAGAGAGAGAGAGGGAAAAATGAGGGAGGTGTATCCACACCTCCACTCATCTGCCACACTACATCAGTTACTCAGGCTTGAGTCTACAGAGTCCCAGGACCATATCCCCACAACGTCAGCAAATTCAACTCATGGAGGGGCCCCTACACACACACATTAGCGGGCTAACATGACATCCTTAAAGAGATAGTTCATCACAAAATGAAAATTTTGTCATCATTTACTCAGAGTCAGTCACTGTTCTAAACCTGTAAGAATTTCTTTGTTCTGAATAACACAAAATAATTATGAAGAATGAAGAATGTCAGTAACGAAACAGCTACTGATCCCTATTGATTTCCATAGCATGAAAAAAGGTAATTTTACAGCTTAAAATAAGTGCTTTCTATTTGAATATATTTAACAGTGTAATTTATTCCTTTGATGTCAAAGCTGCATTTCCTGTATCATCAGCCTTCAGTGTCACATTATCCTTCAGAAATCATTCTAATATGCTGAGTTAATGCTTAACCCTTTCGCGCATATGATCACACCGGTTAGATCAGAACGTTCGTGCTTCACGTCATCAACTGCTAAATTCTAACGTGTTTTCGCGCGTCATCTGGCGCCGATTCAGAGATGGGCAAACTCAAGCTTGTCATACTAAATCACAACTACTCAGTGTTTTCAACCACATAAGGTTTATTTTCGGTTTCAGACATTTAAATACTCATAAGTGCTCGCAAAACAATACATCTATCCGTTGTTTTCACGTGACGTCATCGAAACTTGCGTACCGGCATATCCGCCATTTTGATTCCCTATGCAAAGCAACGACAAAGCTTGTATATTCAAAACTTATGCTCACAAATGCCTATCTGTGGAATTTTTGGATGTTCAAATAGGCCAGGAGTAAGTACAGATGTAAGATTTTTTAAACTTCTAAAAGTGATAACTGGACAATGTGAAAGAACACGAATTTTGTCAGAAGAAAGGCGAAGTGTATGGAAAGCTGCGATCAACAGGGCTGACATTTAGACTGAAGAAAAATGGAATAGAACGATCATATGCTCTAAACATTTTGTAGGGGGTAAGTTTAAATGTATTGACAATATTTAATATGTTTAGAAGCTGCAATTTATACCAAAAGTAAAAATGTGTTACAGTCGACAGACAATAACTCACCCACTTTGTCCTAATTAGTAACTTTCCCCAAAATGCTTTCGTAACTCAATAAACTTAACCTTTAGCAGTATTTGACATTCCTTTACCTTTTGTTTATTGTTATAAATTGGAAACATATTCAACAATTAAAATAATACAAGTTAAATTCAACCAATTTGTCTAACGTCCTTTATATTGAAATTCGATTCAGCAGTTAAAATAACACCTAACGTTATATTTTATATCTCCTTTTTAGGCGTTAAAGACACAGAGCAGTGATGAAAACACTATTGTTCATGTTAATTCAGTCCATGGAGAGGTTCATGAATGTGAAAGTACAGAGCGTTCTAAAACTGCGGTAACTTGTCCTCATTCCACCGCGTGTATCCATAAACACAACAGAAGTCACTTATGTTAATTGTTTTTGATTTACAATCTACAAATATGTAGTATTAGAGTAATAAAGAGTATAATAACAAGTAAAATTAGCGACGATCGTCAATAAGATATACGAGTTGACACTGACAGTAGGGAATCAAAATGGCGGTGCGCAGTGCATGGTGGGTAACTACGCAGGTTTTGTGACGTCCGTGAAAACAACGGATACTTTGAAAAAATACACACTGACGTCCATAAAAGCAGAAATGGCAATCGTTCAATTATAAATTGATCAGATAAATCAGATACACATTGCATAAGTAACTATAAAGTTTATTGTCATGTTTTTCAGGAGAAGCGACTGAATTTGTGTTATAAATCAGACCGATCAGATTCTCCGAACTACTGCGCAAACAAACATGGCGGCGCCCTTCGCGCATCATAGATCAGATAAAATGGTCATTATAAAAGTTTTTAAACGACAAAACACATTTACTTCCACATATTTGAGAATGGAAATATCAGGTAGTTGATAACATAGCACACAAGTGTGTGAATATTTTGAATAAATAAGACATAGACTAAATAAATGCGACGCACATGTTATACAGCGCTTCTGAGGCTGCGTTGTGTCAACGTGACAAGCATGACGCGTCGCCATGGAAACAATAAAGGGAAAAAAATAACGGTCGCCTAAAAAAAGACTCACTCTGGGGGGTCAGAGGGAATATTTAGAACTTACGTGCGAAAGGGTTAAGAAATATTTCTTATTTTTATCAATGTCAGAAACAATTGGGCTGCTTAATATTTTTGTAGAAAACCATTTTTCCAGAATTCTTTGACGAAAACATCTATGTATTTGACAAATGTTGCACCTATTTTGCTTCATAAATTACGCATACACCATGCGAGAGTCACTACGGGAAGAAGAAAGTGTCCAACTTCATGTCCATGCCCATGTCTCCATTTTCAATGCCTCCTGGGTGGCAAATCTTGCAAATCGGTTACATCAAGCTACAGCTGAAGTACACACCTTATAATCATTAACATTTACTCACTGTTGTGAATTATAAGTGGGACCATCTACGGACTGACAAATGTCAGGGGAATGTTTAGGAAACTTAAAATAGTGATTATTATTTTGTGATGCAAAAAATATTCCTTTAAAATTAATTTTAGAGGTAGAGTTAGGGCTTGTTTTGTAACTGTTATTAGCTATAAATAATAATAATGAAACATCAAAAGTCTTTATCCACAGGTTGATAATTATCTAGGTAAATGAGTGGGTTTGTATGTTTCCTCTAGATAAGTCACATTCAGTAGTCTTAGTTGCCATCATGAATAAGGAGAAAAGTAATTTGTGATTTGCTTGTATGTGAGTCTGTGTGAATGAGGATTTGTGGTGAAATTTACATGTTTGTGTGTTAGTGTCTGGGTGAGTAAGTGTGTAAGAGTCTGTGAAGAGAGCTGAGGTTTCAGGCCTCCTCTGAATTCACACACAGCATACAAATACATTCAATTAAAGACAGTCTATGAATGCTGAATCTGAATGGAAGCTGACTTTTAATGATCCTGTCGTTTATCTGTATGTGTGTGTGATCTGTCAGTGTGTGGGGCAGTGTGTGTTGTCTTTGTTGTGTGTACTCACTTCTGGTGCTGTGATCGCCTCTGATGAGCTCTGGGCTGAATAATTGATTGGCGGTTGTGAAAGTTTGATGCTTTTGCCTACAGGCGGGATTAACCTGCAGTCTGTCTGTCACACACACATAGCAGACGCCGACCCGGTCGTATCACCACAATCTTGGTGCTCATCAACAGAAGCTATATCTACACCCTGTGGCCCTCATTGAGAATGCACCTGCTGTTCAGAAACTGATGTATTTATCATTTATTTAAACGTTTTCATCCAGTCTCAACTGAATATCTTCCTTTTTATTTTTGTAATTTTGTTTAGTTCAGTCAAATTCATTTCAGCTTGTTTAGTTTTCATTGCCATTACTTAAGTTCAGCTACATACAGTGGCCTCAAAATTAGTAATTAAACACTTATGTGATAACTAAAAATACGTTTTATTGCATTGGACAAAAATTATAAAAGAATTGTCATATAAAAAGTGTAATCTATGCTAAAATGCTGCCATGCACTTTTAGCAAATGATTTTTAATCAACTGGTGTTTTGCTGATTTTACGCATTTTAACAGAGCAACCAGAAGTGTAGGGAATCACATTAACAATGCTATTGAGAAAAAGAACACTTCAGCATACTTTTTTCAAAAAGAGTACTTAATATGGAAATAAAATAATAGACTTGAGTTTGAACTGAATTAATTTTAAACGGAACTGCACATTATTTACTATTAAATGAAATCTATTATAGTTTATAACTATATTAAATGCAATTAGTTGGATGTTTAATGTAAGAGCCTTTTTTACCCAGTCAAATAGGACTTTAGCACATCTTTATAATTCATTTCATAATTACTTTGAATATAGTTCAAATTTACTGCTGAACATATTTTGATGACATCTCTATTGAAACTTGCATATGCTTAATTTATGTTTGCAATTACACATATGTAATGATGAAGTTTTTGATGAAATATGAACCGATAAAACATTATTTTCAATTTCAGAAAACTCACTACAATTTTGTTTTGTGTGCAAGTCAAATAGAATGCGTGCTGCTTTCTTTAAGTACACATAATACAATATTATTTAATTAATATTGTATTATGTGCATGTACATATACTAAAGTTTGAGGTACTTAATGCTCCTCTTAATACAAGTGCACATTCAATACAATGCAGTACACTTCTTTTTCAGACGGGAGAAAATGATCCAGAAATGTATCACAAACAACATAAATGTGAATAATATTATTTCAACATTTTAAGGTATGGTTTACTTCAAAATCAACAAGTGCATTTATGTCATTGGATAATTATGCAGTACTATTAAGAAACATGGATATGGTCCTAGTAATTTTATTTTCATTTTACATGTATTTCATTTTACATTTACAGTATAAATTTCTTTTAAAACATGTCACAAGCAATCTTTAATAATGAACTTTTATGAACTATAATAATGAATAATATTAACTTTTCTAAGAGTTTATATTTAAAAAGATGTTGGCTCTACTGTTTAAGCAATTTCTGTGCTGCCAATTGCAAAAAACTATGACTGTTAAAGCTGGAATATTGTAAAATATAAAAACAATGTACTATATATATATATATATATATATATATATATATATATATATATATATATCACAAAACTACACTCGGGGTCTGTAATTTGTAGTGTACATAATAGGCTACCTTATCGAAAGTGTAGATTGACTGGTTTCTTGCTTAACAAGTTACAGTTTCAAAGTGCTTCCCCAGCACTGACTGATGAGAACACACGCATACACCATTTATTTCACATGCACACACAGTGATTGGAAACTGTCCTTGAAATATGTCTGACTTTAATGCTGCTTGTTGCTTCTCTTTCTTGTTTTTTTATTTCCATTTCCTCTTGCCCTTTATTCCGTACCCCATCCTGACCTCATTCTGCCCATCGACATTTCTGTTGCTTTAAATGCCCTCACTGTAACATTTGCCAGTATGTTTTGAAAAGTCTCTTTCTCATCCTGTGTATTTGTCACTCCACTGATGTACGTCTGCTGATTTATTCATGATATGACACTTAATATTATTCACCATGAGAGGAGTCTGCATTCCAGAGTATCCTCTGGGCCGTGTATGTGTGTGTGTGTGTGTGTGTGTGTGTGTGTGTTTGGATCTGGTAAACCCTACATTATGTTTCCATTTAAATTTTTGTTTAGTTTTTAAATAGGTTTTATGGATGAATTTAAGCAGGCTTATTGTTATTAACAAAAAAACAACAACAAAAAAACACATTTACTTGAAATTAATAAAATGTATTGAAAAACAATCAAATATTTTATGTACTTTTTTCCCACTAGTTGCCTATGCAACGTTTATAATTTTTTGTTAATTTAAAATTGAAATACTAAAACAACTAAAAGTAAATAAACTAAAACTGATAGATATAAACATAGATCAATTTCATCCATGACACTTTACAAAAACACAGTAAGCTTAAAACACACATAACATGCATTAGCTAGTATTTGAAGCAGTTGAGGAGTTACAGAATGTGAACCAAGCACATGGGAACAAATATGCATGAAGTGTGTCAATGAATCAGTCATGACCGTTAGCATATTTAAAGGGAGCACTGACGCTGTGATATGAATGCACACACATCAAAGTGCGGCTGTCTTTAAAAACATCGCTTTCATTTCAGAGTGTGTTTGTATGTGGGTTTGTATGTGATTGTAAGACAATCTGTGTGGGTGGATGGGTGCTTTTCTGAAGTGTTTTTATGTTTAATTGAGCAGGCACTAAATGCAGCATTGATGTGCATGTGACAGCAAGTGTGAGCGTACATGTGCATATGCATGTAGAGATACTGTTTGTGTGGGAGAAACAGTTAGTGTGAGTTAGCATGACCCCCATTTAAAGGTCAAGCTAAGACAACACAACAGCCAATCAGAAGTACCTCACTTGAACATGTCTTTATTTATGTTATAGACTTCATTACTACAATTAGTCTGTACTTGCCTTTAGTATACTTACAATACAAACAACCTCCTTATTAGAGTAAAATATGCGTCGCTGAGAACTTTTCCACAAAAATACAAATCCCTGTATATAACATGAAAGAAAAAAAGACGTTGTTATAGATATAGATCGCACAACATTTATTTCTATTTTGTCAATTTTTTCTATGTATATTTTAAATAGTGATGCATATCTGATATAGCTTCTCAGATTAATAAAAATGCATTATTTAAATGTAATATTACATTATTTTGTCCATCAGGAATTTATTGGATTACTGTCATTTTCTGTTATTGCCCAGCCATTTCACCTGTTCACATGTCATCAGAGAAGAGATTGTTGAAATGGATGAAGTACTATTTTTGATGAATGATTGTAAGATTCTATTTCCTCTCATGCATTGTGATTACATACTAAAGAAATGTTTTGAACAATTTATATTTTTGCTTTTTGCAAGCAATGTCGCACTGCACAAATGAAAAAAAGCACCACAAAAGTCCATGGTATTCATATTTGTTCCCATATCACAATAACATATCTGAAGAAAATATGATTGCTTTAATGGAGGAAACACACCAAAGTTTAAGTAATTATTCACTGAAAATTAATTTGCTATAGTTGCATAGTGATCATATATATATATATACACAGTAATACCTCAGTTTACGAGTGACTTAGTACTCTAGCAAATCAGTGTACGAGCATTGTATCGGTGTGCGAGAAAATTTTTCCCTCACCCAGCGCATTTTTGTGCGGAAAAGATCTAACGCTCAGCATCGTCGCACACATTTTTAATGGAAATAACCTAAACACAGCCTCTCATAAAACAGTGACGTCGTTCCAACCCCTTTATCACCCATTCTCTCAGCGTTGCTCGGTTTGGTTGCATCATTCACCACAGTGCATTCTTTTATAAGTGATTTACAGTGTTTTACCTCATGTTATTAGCATTAATTGTGATCGCTATTGTTCACGTTGTGAAATATATACGTACAATACAGCATATAGAAAGAAGGTACGAAATCCTCCCTATAAGCAGTAACTGTCACGGTTCATGAATTAATTTTCTCCTAGTTCTGCCTGTGTATGTGTGTGTGAGTGGGGCACCTGATTCTCATCTCATCTGCCTATGTAGTTCACTTCTCTCCACTCCTGTGTTGTCAAGTTTTTGTCGAGCACTGTCTCTGTTTGTGCTCGCGCTGTCTCTGGATCTCCCGTGTTCCACGACATTCACACTGGATTATCGCCTCACCTCATCTTCACTTCAGCCCATTGGATCCCTGCGCCACCGGACATTGTTTGTTTTCTGCACTATAATAATAAATTCACTCATTTGCACTTGAATCCGGGTTTTGTGTTTTCTCTTGCTGACAGTAACACTCCCCCTCCTCTTGTCTCCATCACGGCTAAGCTAAAGTGTTTTAACAGTAAATTGTGAAGTATTTTTATTGTTTAATTGTCAGTTATTAATTAGTATTATGAGATCTTAATGGTTATCATTGTAACTGTAATTTATAGGGTAAAACTAAAAAAAATATTTAAAATGGGCATTTGTGGTTATGTGGAACGAATCGATTGATTTTTAGAGCATTCTTATGGGGAAAATTGTTTTGGTGTACGAGCATTTTGGGTTATGAGCTCGCTCTTGGAACAAATTAACTCATAAACCGAGGTATTACTGTATATATATATATATATATATATATATATATATATATACATATATATAGAGAGAGATAGATAGATAGATAGATAGATGGATAGATAGATAGATGGATAGATGGATAGATGGATAGATGGATGGATAGATCAGTCGTTATTGGCTGATACAACAGTCATGCTCTCATCCCCAATCATGCCACTGAACTGGCATGTGTTAGCAATTTAGTCTCTACAATGTAGCCTTTAAAATCGCTTTTCCACAGTCAAAACAATGGAATGGGAGGAAACAGATGGAGCAAAGGGACAAGAAAAGACAAGACAAGACGCCCTGCCCAGAAGGAAACTAGGAGACTGTATGGGGGCAGAGGAAGCTGAAGCCAGAGACGTGTGTGTAAGAGTGTGAGTGTGCGTGTGTGTTCTATATATCAGAAGTAGTTTGAGAAGGGCTGAGAGTATGTGAGTGAGTTGGTGTTATGAGATTCGAGGCTTCGCCCTCTGAGTGTGTTTTGATGTTGATGTTGAGCATGCACAGAGAAAGAGTGAGAGAAACGCTTGCCTTTTAATGCTATGCAACTTTGAAGACTGTGTGTTTGAAGTTATGCATGAGTTGGACTCATTTCCAGCCCTTCCTGATTTTCCCCCCCTTTTTTGTTTTGTTTCTCATTCCTTAGATTTCTTTCGGGGTCCTTTTACTGAGCCTCATAAGTACAGCGTTTGAAGTGTAGCCGTTTTTCAAGGATATCTGCCTATGTGCCTGTTCCCGTAATGGCCTGATTCCTGTTCATAACTTAATTGTCTCAACATTTTTTTCTTCTTTCGCACATCTAGAATTTTATAGCTCTCTTTTTCTTGCTTTTGCCAATGCCACCAGTTTATAAATTAATATGTTTACAATTTTTAGAGCTGGTGTGTCAAATTTTTTCTATATTAAAATATGCTCCCCTATTCAAGCTTAATTTGCAGAGACAACTATAACTAAAGTATTGGTGGGTTGTGCCTATATGGCTCTTTCAAAACATTACTCTGTTTGTTTGACCAGCTCTAGATCCACTTAACTTTGACGGGATAGTTCTGAATTTGCTGTGAGTCTCTGTTTAACCAACCAATGGAAGATGTTTATTCAAGAAACCTGTTTAAAAACTTTTTCCTGTAGCTCAACCAGTAGAGCATTGGTGTTTACAACGCCAAGGTCATGGGTTTCGAATTCCCAGTGAAACCAAGAACTAAATATCAATGTGTATCTTGAATGCAATGTAAGTCGCTTTGGATAAAAGCGTCTGCCAAATGCATAAACGTAAATGTAAAAACAGCACTGCTCAAACTCTAAAATGTATGCAAAACAAAAGCCATGTGTTTAACCAAGTATATTCCAAATTTAAAGTTAGTATCCCAAAAGGTTTCTGTAATATTTTGTTTAGGCTCGATGCCAAAGATAGACAACTATATTACATTGCCTTTTTGAAGCATTTTCTTGTCACAATACAACAATCCCTCGCCCTCGCCAGGTTCAAGTTTCGCGGCCTCAGTGCATTGCGGATTTTTCAAAAATATAAAAATTAAAAATACCGCCATATTGGCAGCCGTATTGCAGAAAGCAGCGTTGCTTCATCGTGATGCGAGATAAATGGTTTCCCAGGATGCCAGACAAAGAGAGAAACTCTCTCAGAGGCTTTGTACACACCCACGGGGACTCAGACAAGGCATGTGATTGGTTCCCGGCGTGAGATCGAAGAATGAGAGCACGAGTGGAAGCAAAGCAAGTGAAGCAAATGTTGACGATCTAGCGCCAATATCAGATGATGATGCGTTTCCCAAACTGATTTAAAGGCCTCAGTATACCAGTGCAATAACACCATCATCATTCATCATCACATTCATCGAATTATGGTCTGGTCACAGGTCTGTTATTGTCATCATTACTGGAGTCTCAAGATACTACTGTCATTGATGAGTGTAAAACACCATAATACGTGTTGTATGAGAGAGAGAGAATAAATTTATGATACTAAGTTTATACATTTAATTAGATTTAATTAAAATATATTTAAAGTATAAATATACATATTTTAAACATTCTGGCACCTACACTTACATATACGGAAATTCCTAGGGGGCCAATCCTACTTTGCGGATTTTCCCCTATCGCGGGGGGTTCCGTTTCCCATTAACCACAATAAACGAGGGATCACTTCTATCACTTCTATAACAAAATAGTCACAAAATATGGAATCTTGAGTCGCAGACCTTTCGAGCTATGTGTTTTAAGCAATGTTGGGTTTTCACAGGATGAATACTGATAAATATTTTCAAAAACTAAAGACAATTCAGTAATAATGATTTATGAAGAAAAAGACAAAATATGAAAATATGACATTTTTGCACAAAATTAAACATTTTGTTTAAATTGTCTGACAGTGTGTTACTAGAGTAAAATAAAACACTAATCATAAGCACACTTTGTGTACGTTTCTGTTAGCTGGTGAATACTTGTTTTTGACTGTTCAAAAATAGCTGTGTCTGATAAAATTAAAAACTGATGCAATGAAAATATTAACATAAAACAGACATACAGTAAAATATATTTTCAATTGCACACTGAAGTTATCTGTGTGCCCTTGTTAGTTCGTTGCAACATCTTTCATACTCCTTATATGTAGTTCGTATGTGTGTGCTTTGGTTAAATCTTTACAAAACACAAATATGTAAGCAAACATGTTGTTTTAGAAATCCAACTAGTAAATGGCATGTTCAGGAGCACATTGTGGTCCATGATAATAAAGTGTTTCTGTAGAGAGTAAGAAATCTGGTTAGAAACAAAAATGTGCATTGTATGATACCATTGAGCCCACTGATGGAGAATTTAAAAAAAATGTTCAAACTGTGCAAGTTTGGAGTGGTTCTCAAAAATGTTTTTCATAGTCTGTTTGGTGTGGCCCATGACACAAAAATTGCACACTTAATGTACACATTAATGTATTTCATATTTGGTTCAGAGGGTCGCATCTTTCCCACTCCAGCTTCCAGACCTCATGTTGTGTGTTCCCTTATGTTCTGGTCCTCCAAAGTTATGTATGCATATGTGTTTGTCAAGTTGGGAGAGGCTCTATATGTGATATGCACTTTTAATGAGCCCTATTAAATCAAGTGGCAGTTCCCCACAAGACAAAAAAGAGGGTTGCTTAGTATTTAATAGTTTCACCACAAGCTTACATAAGCCTTTTAATTCCACCGTGTTCTCGCACTCACTTTTCCGGGCAGCAACAGGAGAGAAGTTTCCCTCATTTCACGGAGAGGCACGCAACAGCAATTAGTGGCTCTCTGGAGTCTTAATTAGTCGACCCAGAGACGCGGGCAATCGAGGACCACGCTCACGTTGGTCAACAGCCAAACAAAAATAGATAAAGAAAAGAGTTGCAGCTCCAATTAATGGGCAACTTCAAATGATCTATGCAGGAATGTGTGAAGGACTTCACGTGCAAACCTAATGGGTGATATCAGAGCAGCAACACCATGACAGACAGTGACTACAGTCACTACTGCTGCTGTAGTTACAAAGATTGTGCTGAGGATTGTTATGGTGATGACAATTGCTTTACAGATGGTTGAGCTAATGACAATGTGTTGTCAAGGAAACAGTCATGTTAATGACTGATTGTGAGAATGCTAGTGATGAGGATGGGCATAACCTGATCATATCATCTTTTTTTGGTTGTATTGTCTCTTGAACACTTGGAACTTCAGGACCTTAAAGAGGAAATGAAACAGTCAGTTAAGTTTACATCATTTAGTAAACTGATTTCCACTTTTATCTAAAAAAAGAATATGTAGAACAAATGCAATTAATGTAACATTAGATAGAAATAATGTTTTGTTATAGCTTTTGAAGCAAGGGCGACGCCTTCTTGCACACCACAGCGTGATGTCACAGGTTTTCTTTGCTTTATAGGCCAGTGCAGTAATATAAACACTTCTTTATTTTTTGAACACATGCTTATTTTGAAATACAGGAAGATGAACTTGTAAGGACTGTTGAGCCCATAATAAGTCAAGCAGTACTACCATTACGGGTGTAAGAAGTTGTGAACCTGCTGGTTTGGGGTGAAGGGTATTCTCGCTATATATTAAAGATATAGCTGTGTGTTAGCTGCGTGTTCATGTCTTCTTTGGTTTGAGCACATCCCAGACAACAACAGAGTGTTGGCCCGGATCCGGCCCACACCTGATATGTGTGAAATTCATGTGTTCCAAATGTGGGTCAGATCTGGGCAGACACTATGTTGCTATCTGGGATGGCTTGTGCATTTTGGGCCATGTGCTCTCCTTTCTAATGTCTAACCACACCCATCTTCTTTACTTATTATTGGTTAATTTGCCCTACCTGTTCTCCGTCGGCACCCTCTTTTTTTGCTCCCTATATATTCACCTTGTTTTTGAAGTCCTGTGCCAGATCGTTGTCATCTTTTTTCATGTCAAAGTCAAGTCACCTCCCCCCCCCCCCCGGCATAGTTTTCGTTTTATTCTTTTAACTACTAAAGCCCATTACTTCTGTCCTCACCTCCTCACTTCACCCCAAGTCCTGACACAGGCAACACAACATATAAATGGCATATGACATATGGCAGCTTCCTTGCTCCAAAAACTTTAACAAAACTTTCCTTTTCATTACATTGATTAAAAATTAATTTGTAAAAACTATTACATTAATTGTGAATGTTATATATATAGAGATTTTTTTATTAAAGTGCAAATGAGTTGACTAAATAGCATAAGCTTGACTGACTGACTTAGGCCACGTCCACACGAAGCCGGTGCATTCCTTATTCAGATGATTTTTTTTTTTCTCCTCGTTCTAAAAAATATTCCGTAAACACGGCGTCGTCTCAAGAAATATAAGCGTACACACAAAACCACTAAAACCGACTGAAAACGGTGTAGTATATATGCCAGACCAGTATGGGGCACTGTAATTCTGCCACAGATATACACTATATACGGAGAAGAAGACTTTGAGCATGGGCATAACCTTGCGCGCTGTATAAGAACCAAGAAGAAAAAGACGTGTGACGCAGCCGACATGTGATGTGATGACATCATCGTTTCACAAAATATACGGATTGGCTGTACACATGAAACCGCAAGGGTGTCATTTACAGATTTATCCACTTCAGGACCCGGTTTCAAAAAATAGCGGTTTCAGTCTCCCAAAATGCCGGATCCGTGTGGACCAAATGCCAATACGATAAAAAATTTATACGTATACAATGATACTCGTCTCCATGTGGACGGGCCCTTAAATTCCTCTTTAATAATAAGAGCATTAGCATGGTCCAGTTATCCCTGCTGGTAGATGCTGTAACTACACAATTGTGGGGGGAAAAGTTAATTGATTCTGAAGTGTGTCATGTGTGAAGTAGCATTGTGGTAATTATGGAAATATGGATTTTATATCTGCTGCCTTTGACGTCATAGCTAAGGATACCCACTTGTGAAGATTTTGCAATAAACCAGTGTTGCTAGGATGTAATTTTCATGCATCTCCATTGTAATAGAATATTGCAGGAATAAGTCCTAAAACCAAAATCCTTTTCAAGGAATATTTGTAATGCCACTGGCCTGAGTTTTGTCTATTTCTTCACATCTCTTCAACCTGGCATACACATAATACATTATACATACATTTTTAATCCAAATCATGGTAAATAATTGTTAGGCTGCATAATTTAGGTCAGCCAGAATCAGGAACATTCCCATAACATCTGATGTACTCATTACATCAGAAGAAGAATGGTATCTACGCTGATATTAGTCTCTGTTTATTCCGAGGTTACCATGGTCAGCCGTATCCGGGCGTATACAGATCAGATGAAGGACCTGCTCCTGGACACAAGCACAACACAGCTCTGAAGTTTCTGCAGACTACTCCCCTGTGAAGATCATGAATCCATCTCCAACCAAATCAAACTGAACTTAATATTGGACTTGAAATGTTGTCAATATAATAATCATCCCGTGTTTGGCTATTGGTCAGAGGAGATCTGGTTCCCCGACTGAGCCTGGTTTCTCCCAAGGTTTTTTCTCCATTCCATTCTTCATTCATTCCGTCACCTGCTGGAGTTTTGGTTCCTTGCCGCTGTCGCCTCTGGCTTGCTAATTTGGGGACACGTAACACTTAACATTCTTCAATTGTGTTGATTCGCCTGATCTTTTAGAGCTGCTGTTCAGCCAAAACAAACTTTGTTTTTATTGTTTTCTTTTGACCACTGTAAAGCTGCTTTGAACCAATCTGTATTGTAAAAAGCGCTATATAAATAAAGGTGACGATTTGAATAGGGAAATTCAGAATGTCAAAAACTCAAGATGGCGGAACACGGAAGATGGCGCCGTGTTAACAGGCTGCCGTCGCGTCTGCTCCAAACATAGTTCGTTTATTTTTGCTTAATTATACTTTTTCCTGCACTCTCCTCTTCACCATGGAGTACATTAAGTACAGCAGAGAGACTCTTATGTCGATTAAAAAAACTACTTACCAAACGCCGTTGTTAACGCTGGATCCAAGCGTGCCGAGCGGAATCCTGAGGAACAACGGGAGACGCAACAAGCGGCCTCGAGGAAAACGAGCCGGTGTCAGGAACAGGCTAAGGGCTCGCGCACACCGCGCTCCCCTACCTAGCATCCTGCTCGCCAATGTCCAGTCTCTGGAAAACAAGCTTGACGACCTCAGGGCCAGGGTCAAGTTCCAGCGTGATATTCGGGACTGCAACCTCCTTTGTTTCACCGAAACGTGGCTGAACCCAGCGGTACCGGACCACGCCATCCAGCCGGCCGAGTTCTTCTCGGTTCACCGCATGGACAGAACCATAGAGTCGGGAAAAACAAGAGGAGGGGGTGTGTGTCTGTTGGTAAATAAATCCTGGTGCAGCAGCACTAGTATTTTACCACTTTCACGCTCGTGCACACCGAATCTGGAACTACTGACTTTAAAGTGTCGACCCTTTTATCTTCCTCGGGAATTCAGCTCGGTCATAATCAGCGCTGTTTACATTCCACCACAGGCGGACACAGACAGCGCTTTGTGTGATCTGCACGAGGAGCTCACCCTCTACCAAACACAACACCGGGACGCTGTGCTTATTGTTGTGGGGGATTTTAACAGCGCGAATCTTAAACGGGCAGCGCCGAACTTCCACCAACATATCACATGCCCCACCAGAGGCGAAAGGACACTAGATCACTGCTACACACTCATCAAAGACAGTTACAAAGCGCAATCGCGCCCAGCGTTCGGAAAGTCTGATCACGCGGCCATCTTCCTGATGCCAAAATACAAACAGAGGCTGAAACAGGAAGCGCCTGTACAGAGAGAGGCCGCGCGATGGACGGACCAAACGGCGGGCGTGCTTCAGGACGCTCTGGGGGATGCAGACTGGGACATGTTTAGGCACAGCTCGGATGACATCAGCGAGTTTACAGAGGTAGTTCTGGGATTCATTGGGAAAATTGTGGATGATACAGTAGAGAAAACTGTTATCAGGACTTTTCCCAACCAGAAACCGTAGGTGGATAAAACCATCCGCGAGGCTCTAAAATCTTGCTCTGCCGCCTATAACGTGGGACTTGCCACCGGTAACATGCAGGATTACAAAGCTGCCGCCTACAACGTTCGCAAAGCCGTGAAAGGGGCAAAGCGTCGTTATAGTGCTAAACTTGAGTCTCTCTTCCATCAGAGCTCAAGAAGCACATGGCAGGGACTTAGAACAATGACGGACTATAAAATGCCACCATCACGGAAAATGAACGCTGACGCTTCATTAGCACACGAGCTAAACACCTTTTATGCTCGCTTCGAGGCTGCAGTTAGCGGCGCTGAAGGTGTCAACAGTGCTATCGGCGCTGATGGCTCTAACAGTGCCGCCGGCTGCATGACAATGGAGAGTGCTGATGCAGACGTCGCGTTCATTATCTCTGAGCATGACGTGAGAACAGCCTTCAAGAATGTAAATATCAGGAAAGCTGCAGGGCCGGACGGCATCACAGGTCAGATCCTGAGAACCTGCGCCGACCAGCTGGCCCCGGTATTTACTGAGATTTTCAACCTCTCATTGGAGACGTCTGTTATCCCATCATGCTTCAAGAAGTCCATCATTGTTCCTGTCCCAAAGAAACCCCAGCCTGCCTGTCTTAATGACTACCGTCCAGTAGCCCTAACCTCCACCGTGATGAAGTGCTTCGAAAGACTAGTACGAGACTTCATCACATCTTCACTACCGGACAAAATGGACCCGCTACAGTTTGCGTATCGCCCTAACCGCTCCACTGAGGATGCGATCGCACATCTCCACCACACGGCTCTGGACCATCTGGACAACCGCAAAGGGAATTATGTTAGGTTGTTGTTTGTGGACTACAGTTCAGCTTTCAACACAATAATTCCCTCCATACTCACCTCCAAGATGGAGATCCTGGGACTCAGCACATCGCTTTGTCGCTGGATCTCCGATTTCCTCACGGACAGACCACAAGCAGTACGGATGGGCAAACATGTCTCATCTACCCTCACTCTCAGCACTGGAGCCCCCCAAGGTTGCGTTCTGAGTCCCCTGCTGTACTCACTGTACACACATGACTGCTTGGCCACTTCCAACTCCACCACCATTGTCAAGTTTGCTGACGACACGGTTGTGGTGGGCCTGATCTCAAACAACGACGAGACGGCCTACCTTAAGGAGACCAAACTCCTGGAGCTGTGGTGCCAGGAAAATAATCTCCTCCTGAACGTCAGCAAGACAAAGGAGATGATAGTGTACTTCAGTACAAAGCAGGAGAGGAGGAACTACCAACCCATCACGATCAACGGGACCCCAGTGGAGAGAGTTGACAGTTTCCGGTATCTTGGTGTTCACATCGCCCAGGATTTGTCGTGGTCACGTCACATCCACCACACAGTCATGAAGGCCCGGCAGCGTCTTTTCCACCTCAGACGCCTAAAGGACTTTAAACTGCCCTCTCAGGTGCTCAGGACCTTCTACACCTGCACCGTTGAGAGCATCCTGACAGGCAGCATCACAGCCTGGTTCGGGAACAGCACTCAGCAAGACAGACGAGCTCTGCAGAGGGTGGTACGGTCAGCTGAGCGCTCCATCCGCACTGAACTTCCTGACCTGCACTCCATCTACAGCAAACGCTGCTTGAACAGGGCCAGGAAGATCAGGAAAGACATCAACCACCCCAATAATGGTCTGTTCTCTCTGCTACGGTCAGGGAAGCGTTTTCGCTCCCTGAGGGCGAACACAGAGAGAATGAGGAGGAGCTTCTTTCCACAAGCTATACGGACCCTCAACCAGAACTTTCCGGGATAACACAAATACACACACACATACAATTGGACTCAACATTTCTATTTCTCTTTTTTTCCATGGTGCACAGTCATGCACTTTTGCACCTTCACACTCATGCACTTTATTTCTTTTTTGCACATATACATATATACTGATGTATATAGAATGTATATACACGTTTGCACATAGCTAATGTACATCCATATACTACACACACCCGTAGTACTTATTGAACATACTGCATTTATTTATATACATTCTTCCACTATTTATAAACACTGTACATAAATGTACATAATTGTATATTGTATCTACGACACTATGTATACACTGATTATCCTGCAACCTGTACATTTCTCCCTCCCTCTGTACAATCTCTCCATCGCTCTCCCTTCCCCTCCCTTAAAACGAACTCTTGGTCAGGCGTCAAAGCATTTCACTACATGTTGTACTGTGTATGATTTGTATGTGACAAATAAAACTTGAACTTGAACTTGAACTTGAACTGCTTGTAATACGCAAAATCAGTGATACAATGACTTAACCAATGGATGATGGCCTCTGTTATTGAGAAGGCAAGATTTTTCCTGTCACTTTCACCAATTCATAGTAAAATCAGTGCACCATCTCGGCATATCTAAAGTCTTTTTAAAGACCAGCAACAAGATGTCCAGAAACAAACATTTTTAACACTTTTTTTCCATATCCACAAAGGCAATGTAATTTGTTTTTTATTTTTATTTATTATTAAATGCCTGAAATAATGTCTGTGGTTTATGCAAGGTCAAGATATTTTCACATTTCTATGCTATAAATAAAACAGTAAAAGCCCATTCATGATTTTTTTAAGTAGTTAGTGTATAAAAATACGGCATTGGCTATGAAGAGACTAAATGGGACTACAGAGATTATCAAAGGTGATCGGAAGTTATAAAATGAAAATAAGTATTTTAAGTACTACTAGTTATACCTCAAACGCCTCAAACCTTAACAACTTTTAATATTTTTAAAACCAGGATTGTCTACTAAAAAAGTGAGTCTGTAAACTTCTGTTCAATGCAAGTGCGATATGAGTCATTTACGCCGTCATCTCCCAAATGTTGATATGATAATTGTGAGACTGAAACCGACTATGTAATTCGACAATGGACTGGCTGATGGCTCAGGGCCAGCATGAAAGTACATTTGGTACAGTGACAGCTCTGTCACTTGACTGAATATTAATCTTTCTTTAATTCTTACAGTAAACATTAGTGTTATTTTGCATTTGAAAAGTACTGTTAGATCTACCTCAATAATATTGTTTATTTTATTTGCATCTTTGCTCAATTTTAATTATTTGTGCTATTGCTTGTAGTTTGATCATTTGTTCTTATTTGTTTACAAAAATCTATCTATCTATATCTAGATAGATAGATAGATAGATAGATAGATAGATAGATAGATAGATAGATAGATAGATAGATAGATAGATAGATAGATAGATAGATAGATAGATAGATAGATAGATAGATAGATAGATAGATAGATAGTCACACTTTCCTGTAGCTCAATCAGTAGAGAATTGGTGTTTACAATGCCAAGGTCATGAGTTCGATCCCATTGAAAGCAAGAAATGATTCAATGTTTTTCTTGAATGCAATGTAAATCACTTTGGATAAAAGCGTCTGCCAAATGTAAATGGTGTTGTATACTACTTTACATTTAAGCTCAGCAGACAAGCCATGCTTCAATCTCTTGTTGGAATTTTTCACTATTACAATTTGTTTCCTAATATTTTTTATCTTTTATTTTTGTGTGTGTTTGTATTTATTTTGCATGTGTGTTCATATTTCGTCCTTGATTTCCTAGACCTTGGCGGACACAAGTAGTAAGTGTGTATGTGTGTGTTAGTTTTGCATTGTGTTAGAATGTGTGTGTGTAAACTTGCCACCATTCTCGGCTCTAAGTGACAGCACCCTCCCTTGTTGGTGCATCTCTGTCTCAAAGACTAATGGCATGAGGAGAATCAATTACCACCACACGCTGGTGCGATGGCAGTTGGGGGGAGTTAGAGGAGGTGGGGGTCTGTGAGGGGTGTAAGATACTACACTGTCCTCACCTCCAGCACACACACCACTGCTAGTTTTATTTCAGATGTTCTGGCCTAGAAGTCACACCTCACTGGAAGTTTGGCAATTAAGAGCCAAAGAAATGTCTGGCACTTGCACCTATGTGTATTTGAAGGGGTATTTCTGGAATGTTTGCCCTTGAGAGGAGGAAAGTACGTACACTTACAAATACACTTACATACCTGAAATACAAACATGTCCCTCCTCGTTCTGATGCAGTACTGTCTTCAGGCTTTGTGGGTTGCCACTCTTTTCAAAGGGCATTCCAAACCAACCACAGATACAGAAGACACACCCTTGCATCTCAAAGAGAGGCTTAATTCTGCAATTAAAACTAAGAACTAAAACTAAGTAATTTGATTAAATTGTTCATATATTTTCATAACTTTTTTCACAATACAAAGCATTCCGAAAGTGTACAAAGGTGCCAATGACAAGGAAAGTGTCTTAGATATTGAAGTAAAATTTGGTAAATAAGCCTTAAGAGGAGCTAAGTCACCACTTGAGGATCTCAGTCACCCCTTGGGAAGCCCATTGTCATGCTGTGAAAAAATATGTGCATGTGGGTGAGGTGACTTAGAGCGACCCAAGTCTTGAGACCCTCCATTTGGACACCAAGTCAAACCAGTTTAAACGTATAAATATCTTGAATTGTAATTGTAATTCTCAAATTACTCACTTGTGAAATGCTAGCAACAAAATTAGCATTAGTAGGTTGAAGGAGTGGGCTATTTTTATGATGCAATGTTTCAGACTGTAAAAGTACATACTATCACAAAAAATTGCGACAGTTACTGCTGCATGATTATTAGTTCCACATGGCTTTTTTGATTTAATTAAACATTCTCAAAGCATTTTAAAAATACCAGTAAAAAGGAAATTAAAACAGAAAGTTTAAATACAATTTTTTGTAATTTTCAGTTTTCAGAAATTACTAGTAAATACAAAACTTGCTTTCAAAGAAAGTCTACTTGCTCCGTTATCAGCAAACAATGCTTACATATGTTTTTTTGATGTTATGGACACAACAGAAGCCTCTTGCATGAAGCTAGTTGAACAAATGAAATTAAATGCATCTACAAGGCAGGACTAAACCAAGTTCCTGCAGCAAAAATTTGAGAAGGCAACTGAAAGAGAATAGGCCTTTTAATTGATATACAGTGGAATAAAGTTATGTTCGACGGCCTCGGGGGTTGTGAAAAATTGTTGAGATAACCGATGATCGAGATAACCAACAGCCAATATGGCAAATTATTTGATGAAGGCATGCTATAAAAATGTACATACATTGTATATGTTTGCTAACAACAAAAAGCATATGTGCACCAACTAACAGCAGAGATTTACCAGTATACAATAAAAAACACCTTCGATTCTCGATATAAACCTTTAATTATATTCGCCAACATTGCAAACACAATTTCGTTCACAGCTGTAACAGTCATGTCATGCTCCTCCTGTGTGTACCTCCTGTGTTCCCATAGCCACCCTTGTTACCAATGCCAGCTGTGTCTTGTTATCCCTGCCCATTTATTCAGTCATGTGCTCCAATGTCGTTGTCTCTTGTTAACGTTACTTTGTGCTATGTGTGGATGCTCTCCTTCCGAGTTTTGCACTAGAGTGTGACGCTTTGTGTTCAGTTAGCAATCTCAGAGTCTCTCCGAGTTTCTCCGCATCACACACAGCTCCCTGACTGACAACAGCGTAAACAGTCAAAACATATTCATGAGGTCATCGCGCTGTACTAGATTGCATACTTCCGTGCATTCTGCCTGTCTAATGTGCTTTCTCAACAAATTTGGCTTTGTCCTGTCTTTTAACAACCGAGTTCTTCAATACGCAACGGTGCTGAGCAGAACGCACGTCAGAACAGAAGCAGGTGTGTGTGTTTATCTAAGCCTCACACTCATTGGTTGGTAACCGCTCGTTACCAACCAATTGTCAAAATATTTGAGAAAGCCAATAAAATCAGAGAATTTGGGCTTCATGTGCACACAGAAGCACATGAGGCTTTGGGATGTGGGTGGGACCCACGTCAGCACTTGCTGCTCATTGAGAAGCGTAAGAATGATATGTGCTTTCACTTCAGAGAGTGCTGTGGGAGAAGCGTCACTTACAGAGCGATGTGCAACGCAAACTCGAAGTGAACTAGCCACGCTCATTAGTCACAAAACAATTATGTTAAGTGGCGAATTTGTCACTCTTTTCTACTCGAGATATTAGGGTTCGATGACATAAAATAATCGACATTACCAAAAAGAAAATGCTAAGACAAATAGGGAGCTTGGCGGTTCCACTTCAAAAACATATATAGGATAATAATAAGATTTGCGAGTCAGATTTACAGTGAACTCCACTGTAGTTTCACAAAGAGCTCAAAAGATCTAAAAAGATAGAAGATTAAACAGATTAATGTTTATATATTAAAGCTTGCTTATATATATACACTCACCTAAAGGATTATTAGGAACACCAGTTCAATTTCTCATTAATGCAATTATCTAATCAACCAATCACATCAACCAATCACATGGCAGTTGCTTCAATGCATTTAGGGGTGTGGTCCTGGTCAAGACAATTTTCTGAACTCCAAACTGAATGTCAGAATGGGAATGAAAAGTGATTTGAGCCATTTTGAGCGTAGCATGGTTGTTGGTGCCAGATGGGCCGGTCTGGGTAATTCACAATCTTCTCAATTACTGGGATTTGCATGCACAACCATTTCAAAGGTTCACAAAGAATGGTGTAAAAAGGGAAGAATGGTGTGAAAACTTCTGGTATGCAAAAATACCTTTTTGATGCTAGAGGTCAGAGAACAATGGGCCGACTGATTCAAGCTGATAGAAGAGCAACTTTGACTGAAATAACCACTCGGTACAACCGAGGTATGCAGCAAAGCATTTTTGAAGCCACCACACACACAACCTTGAGGCGGATGGGCTACAACAGCAGAAGACTCCACCGGGTACCACTCATCTCCACTTCAAATAAGAAAAAAGAGGCTACAATTTGCAAAAGCTCACCAAAATTGGAGAGTTGAAGACTGGAAAAATGTTGCCTAGTTTGATGAGTCTCTTTCTGAGACATTCAGATGGTAGAGTCAGAATTTGGCATAAACAGAATGAGAACATGGATCCATCATGCCTTTTTACCACTGTGCAGGCTGGTGGTGGAGGTGTAACGGTGTGGGGATGTTTTCTTGGCACACTTTAGGCCCCTTAGTGCCAATTGGGCATTGTTTAAATGCCACGTCCATCCCTTTATGACCACCCATCCTCTGATGGCTATTTCCAGCAAGATAATGCACCATGACACAAAGCTTGAATCATTTCACATTGGTTAATTGAACATGACAATGAGTTCTCTGTACTAAAATGATACCTACAGTCACAAGATCTCAATCTAATAGAATATCTTTGGGATGTGGTGGAACGGGAGCTTCGTGCCCGGGATGTGCATCCCAAAAATCTCAACTGTAAGATGCTATACTATCAATATGGGCCAACATTTCAAAAGAATGATTTCAGCACCTTGTTAAATCTATGCCATGTAGAATTAAGGCAGTTCTGAAAGCGAAAGGGGGTAAAACACAATATTGGTATGGTGTTCCTAATAATCCTATACATGAGTGTATATGTGTATATATATATATATATATATACCGGTAACACAGTTCTTTGTTTGGGGAGGTAGAAGGCGGGAACCGGTGTACTTTTAACAAACTTTAATGTTTAACAAACTTTAACTTTAATGTCCCTCACGGACGACTGCTGCCCAAACAAACACAAAACACAACATTACTCCAGGCCTGGTCCTCTCTCGTCCTTCACTGTCGTCTCTCCTCCTTTTATGCCTCCGCTCCTGCGTGAGATACGAGACCGGCGGCTCGCAGGTGACGCTCATTATCAATCACGCCACCAGCTCTCATGGTCCCTTGACACTGCCCTGCTCACCACTGTCACGAATGGTTGTGCTGGTGTGCGATGCGGAGCTCACACAGAGACAGAGTTGCAGCAAACACAGGTTTATTCATAGACAGAAGATCAGGAACTAAGACATCCTCATGCTTGGACAGGGACACATCCAGATAACGTAATCCAACAAAGACAAGGGAATACGAGGGGACTTAAATAACAAACACTAAATGATAAACAGCTGACGAGACTAACGATCAGTGATTAGACAGACAGGTGTAGGGAGTGAAATGATGACATGTTAGACAGGAAGTGAAACAATGGCAAGACTGACAGGAAGTGACAAAGAAGACCCAGACAGACAGGAATAAGTGTTACATTAACCCCCCCTTCCGGTAGGCGCGTTCTCGAGCCAACAATGTGACAACTGAGGAGGGTGGGCGGGGGACCTGGAGGGGCTCAGAACAGGACTCGACAGACAGACAGAACACTACAAAGAACGTAGAACAAGAAACAGAACAGTCCAAAACTAAGTAAAAATGATAATCAAAAATAAACAGTCCTGAAACATCATGAACCAAAAAAAAAAAAAAAAAAATCTAAATACAGTCATGGAGGAGCGAGAGGGATGAGCAAGGGTGGCTCAGGTAGCTCTAGAGTCTTGGAGAGCCAGGGTGGGGCCGGGGAAGTGAGGCAAGACTGGAGGGTCAATCGGCGCCGGGGAGGGGGGTGAGCCAGGCAAGCTCAGGCAAGGTCGGTGGGTCAGGCGGCACCGGGGGGGGTGAGCCAGGTAGGCTCCGGTGGGTCTGGTGGGTCAGGCAGGTCTGGCAGCGGCTGCTCGAGTAGATCACGCGGGTCAGGCAGATCTAGTGGTGCAGGCACTAGTTCCTTGAGCTCGGGCAATAGTTTATTGTGCTGGGGCCCTGGGTCGTCCAGCTCTGTATGTGCGGCCTCGGGCAAAAGTTCAAAGGGCGCAGGCAAGAGTTCAAAGGACACAGGCAAGAGTTCAGTGCGCTGGAGCGCACGGGGAGCCGGTGGGACGAGAGTCTTTGGGATGGCGGCCTCCTGGCCGGTAATGGGTTGCGTGAGCACTGATTTGGACACGGGGAGCGGGACTGCAGCCCTGTGCAGCCGCCAGGCTTTCACCGTTGCCACGGCATAAAACAAGATCATGGCTCTTTTGGCCATGGCAGGGGAAATCGGTGCTGATGGACGGGTCGTCGCGGGCTCAGGCACTGACTGACGGCTCGCGGCGTGCTCTGGGGCAGCAGCTTTGTGCAGCCTCCAGGCACGCACGACTGCCGCTGCGAAGAAGAGACAAACCGCCTTTTGGACCATGGCGGGGTGACGATGGAATCCATCTTCCAAAAGTCTTTTGGAGGTGACAAACCCGGTAGAATGTTCTGTCACGAATGGTTGTGCTGGTGTGCGATGCAGAGCTCACACAGAGACAGAGTTGCAGCAAACACAGGTTTATTCATAAATAGAAGATCAGGAACAAAGACATCCACACACTTGGACAGGAACACATCCAGATAACGTAAGATCCGACAAAGACAAGGGAATACGATAGGAAATTAAATAACAAACACTAAATGATAAACAGCCGATGAGACTAACGATCAGTTATTAGACAGACAGGTGCGGGGAGTGAAACGATGACAAGACTGACAGGAAGTGACAAAGAAGACTGGAAAAAGTGTTATAGACACAACATATTTATATTGATTTAAAAGCAAAGTTTAATATTAATCTAGGCTATATGAATATATTATTCATTTAATATGAATATAATAAATAATTAGCAGCGAAAGATTTTTGTCTCTAAAATTATTCTACCCTAATCTGCTTTAATTTGCAGTAGAGCAGGAGATACTTCTCAGATCTAATTTGTGCATTCCTTGCTCCACCTCCTTCGAATGCAAGGTAAGAATAAACCTATGTATCCTCGCCGACAACTCCACTGGTAGCCTCTTCACTGCTCATTCCTCACCTCCTTGTGGTGCAGTCCTTCACGACGGCACACTCATTGTATGGTCTATGACTAGGGAACAGACTCTTTATCAGTGCAACTCACCTTGGCTCCAGCTATTGCCTTTGGTTGGAATACTCACCTGTATACAAACTGATATCCTCACCGTGTGTGGGGTTCCTCTGCTGTCCTGGTAAAGAGAACATTTTAATCATACTTGCTTTGTGCATTTTATGTTGAATAAGTTCTGTACAGGAATGATTAATTCACCTCCCAAGTCTTACGATCTTTTCTCACATGACTTGTCTGTCATATTGGATGCTGAAATTAGTTCATAATTCCCATCTTTTCTTACAAACATAGTATTTTTGTTGTTGTTTTTAACTCTCACGGTTATTTGATATATTTCTGATCACAAATGTCTTACAGTTTATTCAGTTTATACAGTTTATACAGTTTATATTTGTGAATCTTCATTTGTGATTCACACTGCTTTAACACTGTGTGTCTGTGGATGGGAGGTTCTGGTAAACTCTACGTTATGGGGACAAAATATTGCCATCCAAAAAGATGGCAGATAATCCTTGTTCTTGTGGGGACATTTTATTTGAAAACAATTTATGAATTATACTACGTGATTTAAACAAAAATAAACGTAAAAATTGAATTTAATAAGATTAATTGTCTTTTCCTAGAATTATGAAACATAAACTCGCAATAGCAATAGCAATAGCGATTATTATCTGAATGGGAGACCTCCTGGGAAAACCTGGTTGCTTCTGGAAGAAATGTTAGTGAGGCCAGCAGGGGGTGTTCACCCTGTGGTATGTGTGAGTCCCAATGGTCCAGTATAGTGATGAGGACACTATACTGTCAAATAGTCAAAAGCATAGTCCTTCGGGTGAGACATTAAACTAAGGTGCTGAATTTCTGGTGAGTCCAATTCTGAGGGGGGAAATTATGAGTTTAAATCACAACTTTCAAAAATAACTCAGAATTGTGAATTTATATCTCGCAACTCTGCCTTTATTAACACAATTGCGAGTTTATATGACACAATTTTGACTTTATATAACTTGCAAATAAAATAGAGTTTTTCAAGTCTCCTTAAACATGGAATGTATGTCCATGTGTATGTTTGTGAGACTGAGAAAAAACTCAGCTAAAAGATTCCTGTTTGAAAACTTCAAATGCTTTGGCTTTTGATGTGAAGCATAAAGCCTTTGGGTTTCAAATGTCTTTGCCAAACACACACACATACTCAGCAACACAGAAATCAAGTCTAAGAGGCTGAGCAAGGTATCTCTCCCCGTTCTTAAATGCAACTTTCAAAATATCCATCAAACAGATAAGAATCTTTCTCACATTCACCACATCAAAAACCACCTCATGAGAAGAAAGTGTGAGAAACAAATGTGTTGGACAAGAGTTAAAGGGATGGCTCACCCTAAAAAGAAAATGAAATCAGTAAAATGACCATGTTGTTGTTCTAATGCTGTATGCCCTTCTTTCTCATATGGACCACAAAGGAGAATTTATAAAAGAATAAGTGAGTGCCGCTCACGCTCATCCATGTTGCAGAGAGATATTTCAAAACATATTACTTTTATTTGACCATATTAAGAAGCATTCATGTTCTGTCATAATCCTAAATTATATCTAGTCAGAGTAAGACTCTGCTGTGTGTGTTCATGTGTTTTGAAGTATTTGTGACTTGGAGAACGCTCTGAAGGGGGGGTGGGGGGGGGTGTGGATCTCAAGCTTTCAAAGCTAACTTGCTATTGCTAGCCACTCCGAAAATTGCCTTCCCTGCCTTTAATAAGCAACATTTACAAAATGTATGTTTGGAAAGATCTTGAAATGTGCAAAATGAAAGTATTGACAACATTTCAATGTAAACATTATTATGTATTTAAAGCTTAAGATCCTCAACGATTAATGAATCATCACATTTGTATAACTATATAAAATATAATAGACATAAAGGTTACAATTTTAGTTCAATTGTATTATTAAAAAACTATGTTGAGCATCTCATCCTTCTTAAAAAAATATTTTAGTGTTCACATCAGTATTGTTTCAGTGTCTATGGAAACATAAATCTATGTGTGGTAGAACATCACTTTATGTAAAATCTATAGGAATATTCATGAGGTCACATTGGACAATCAGTACCCATGCAGCCAAAGAAAAGGCATAAAGACATATAAAGGCAAAAAATGAGTGTAGATGGCATATGGTGAAAATATTTGATGATGGAGAAAATCTAGAGTTGTGATGCCCAAGTTGCTGTGTCTTTGACATGTAAGTCAAGACATTGTTTAGACCACTCCCTAAAACTCACTAATATTAGTATAATTTAAACACAAATCTGATTATGCTGATCTACATATACAGTTCACAGTGCAGCGTCTAATACCATTGTAGTATCAGTATGATCTTAAAGAACGCAAAGAACAGTGAACAACTAAAGAACTGAATGCAATTTTAAACAATCTGAGGTTCTTGGCAAATTACGTAAGCTGACAATACACAATAATACTTCTTCGTACTGTGAATGTACAGAGGTACATGTTAAAGCACTGGGCTACAGTTTTTTCAGTTGTTGTCTAATTTTTCCTAAAAATATTTACCTTTTGTAAAAGATTTGCCTACATGTTTAGAATGACATGAGGGTGAACAAATGGTGACCTAGAAAAGTCCTTTTGCAAACAAATAAGCACCCAAAACATATCAATAAACACCTCTAAATCGTTAAAACACTGTTGTGGCGATGATTTGGAAATCCATTGCCACTTATTATATATTATATATGTTCTATAGATCAAGATTTTATATATAATCTTGTCTTTTTCTCATTTGTCTATATATGTTCTTTTCTTTTTCTTATTTGTATATATATCTTATTTTATTTTTCTTATTTGTATATACGTATAAATTACACTTCAGTCTATCACCTATGTACGGAAAACCAATTAGTTAAAGCTTTTCTGTATTTTTCCATAGAATAAGGATGAATGTTGTCTGTGCTCACTAGATAGAACATGTTATCAGGATGTTTTGAGAAGTCTTTCTGTTGATAGTTGAAGCCTGAGCCGAGTTCAGCCTTGGAGAAGCTGTGTGTCTTTGTGTACGTTAATATGACCTGTATTGGTGAGGTGATTAACTGGCACTATGAGGAGATGGAATGACTTGTTGTTCTCGACAAGCTACGTGGAAGGTCACTAATTTGTCAAATATGTGATCAATGAAGATATGCTTCAGACTCTCAGCTCTTGTGTGGAAAAATCCTAGTTTTTTTTACCTTTATTTATTTATTTCTTGGCCAGAATAATTTAACCTTCAGCAATGATGTAGTTAGCACCCTCTGTTAGAGTATAACTGCTGTAACAATGTATTTGTATGTGGGGCGACCCTTGAACTCCTTGTGAGACTTGAAGCTGGCTTCTGCTGATGAAACTGCAAACTAAACTATCAATTCTTCTACTGACTGCACTTCTGACTCCTGGTCTTCATTCAACATATCTAGTCCTCGGGTCTTAACTATAAGGTTGAGATAGTTACTCGGGTCTTCAAACACATTCATTATTTGATAGACTTGTGTCTGAAGCAGTGCTTGTGCTGACACTGTTGGGATGCAAATGTTATTGGTCATAACGTTTCTGCTTCTGAGGTTTGACTTTCGGGAAGTGATAAGTGGTGCGTTTTGTTTGTCATGGCTCTGAGGTCAGTGTTTGAGACGCTGGTTTGAACCGCAGCGCTTTACAAGATTTCAACTATGTGAGATGCTTCATATACTCATCTCTGCGGAAGCCACCACAAACTGGGTGGGACACTTCTTTTTCTCACACACACAAGTTTTATATTGGGTTTTCATGTTTTATGGGGACATTGGTTTTGAATTACTTGATTTTTTTTATTGTACAAACTGTATATTCTATTCTCTAAACTTACCTATAACAGAACTTCTGCATTTTTACATTTAAAAAAATATGACTTATCAGCTACAAAACATGTCCCCACAAGACGAGGATTTCCAATATTAGCATCTTTGTGAGGACATATGCCCCTATACCATAGGGTATACCTGAACCACACACACACACTCACACATAAACGGCCTCCAATTGCATTGCAGGTTGATGGATAACAATACACTCCTACAAACTCAAAGTTTTGTCATTTATTTTGTCATTAAGTTTATAATGTTAGTTGCTTTTTTTGCCAAAACAGTCAAAATAAAATATGTTCACGTCCATTTTCCATTTGTCAGATTAAGTTATTCGTAAGCTCTTAAATTACACTGTAAAGTTATCCCTAAAGGCTTAAAGTAAAGTTTAAGTACTGGCAAATTTTATTTTGTACTCATTGTTTTAATTCCTCTTAACTTAAAATATTTAAGCTAATTAATTTATTAATTTTACTTAAAATTATGTTATCTCAATTTAAAAAATGTTAGTAGTGGAAGTTTAGCTAGCTTTACCTAGCTAAATCAGTAATTCTTTGCTTGCTAATGTATAATTTAATATTTTGTTTTGGCAACACCCCAAACATAACAGCAATTTTTCTAAATTCAATGAAACAAGTTCCTAAAACCTAACAATGAAACAATTTAGATTACTTAAAATGTGTCGGTTTTGTGAACTCAAAAAAGGAAAAGGTTCTAAGTACTCATAATGTTAATTTGATGGAACTAATTTGTTTAACTTAAGTTTATCCTAATGAAACCAATTTATTATTTTGATCAATAAGGTTCACAATGCGATTTCACTCGACACGTCTGATTTCTGTTGGCTTATTGAATTGTGCAATTATTTGATACATTGAAGGAAAGCATCCTTACTGTGGATATGCAGGCTTGAAAAAAAGAGAAGAAAGTCTTGAGAAGAAAGTCTTTACTTCCATTGTCGGGTTATTGGTTTGCATGTAATGTAGGACAACAGGTTAATTAAATTAACTGATTTTTGGGAGATATGTTAGAGTAAATATAAATCTCACTCTCTTTTTTCCTTTTTCTCTGTGCCTTTCTTCACAGCCGGCTCTACACAGAACCAGACTGGATGGTAGACACTTTTTGAGAAGTATGGTGGCCAGAGATCCAGCCAAACCTCTCTTTCCCAGGGTTAGGAAAACTTTTTTTTCTTCAGAACTGTAAGATCTCACCCTTGTTTGTGAAATCCAAATATCGAGTGTATCCTATTTTTTTATGATAACGATTGATAAAGTACACCCAATTTACTGATGGACCACACATTTGATTGTGCAAGCTCTTTGTGGCATTGCTTATGCGTCGACACAGGCGGGTGAAGTAAAACTAATCACTAAGTTTCTGTGTATGTATGTGTGTTTGCAAGCGAGCGGTCGGACCCCGCCCTGAGGGACAGACATTGCATGGCGCTGTATCCATCATAAAGTTTTTTTTTCAAGATTTTTAAAGAAGCAATTTTAATATGCATGTATGTGTGAGAGTTTATTGGGAATGCATGCGTCTTTGTGTTTGTGTGTCTGAGTGCGCTGTAGGACCCACCCAGGGGACAACAAAGCAGCACCTCGCTTCACATGAAAAGCTGAAGGCTCATAGGGAAGCATGTGTGTGTGTGTGAGCGTGTACTGTCTCCCTCTATTTTTCTCCACTCTCTACCCCCTACCCCAACAACCCTTCCAAATAAATAAGAATTTTTGATTACAGTAACAAGCCCATAAATTATGCAGGCCAGCAGCCGATGAAGAACATTTGAAAGACGGCCTGTTTTAACCTTTTCCTTCCATACTCGGTCTGTCTCTCTCTCAGGGCCGGGAAAAGATGCAAGTATGAGCCTGGGGGAAGTATACAGAAAAGTGGAGGAAGCTATGGTGAGAACAAATTTAAAAAGGCCACTCTGGATGGATGAAGAGAGAAGGTATATTTTAGAAATCGGTAAATAGTAAGTCAATTAGTAAGGCTAACTAGTATATCTGGATCAGTAATCTAGTAATCCTGAATCAATGCTTTCTTAAAGGACGTTCTCATATCGTTTCCAAACCTGGATGTATTTATTTCTTCTGTAAAGCACAAAATGAAATGTTTTGAAAAATGTTGGTAACCAAACATGTCATTGTAAACTTTAATTGTAAAATATAGTCAAATAAAAATAAATAACAGGTCATTCAAAAAATATCATTTTATATTCCACAAAAGAAAGTCAGTCCAATAGGGTAAGGGTGAGATAGAATAAATGATTTTTAATTTAAGAGTGGAACTATTCTTTCAAAACAGTCATTCGAATGTCAGTATTTTTTTTCCATCCCTTGTTCATTCACATCATTGCATTAAACCTTGTGAAAGTGTGAAAAAGGACAGGGTGTTATTTCTGCCGTTCAAATTGTGTTTGAAAAAAAAAAAAGTTATTCAATTTTGCTATTAGTACTTCCTTTAAACTAAAAATAAGTACACTTTCAGTCTACTTTTCTGTACTATGTTTACTCCCTTCCTGATTCCTTATTTTTGGCATTTTTGTCAGACTTAAATGTTTCAGATCATCAACCAAATTTAAACATCAGTCAAAGATATCAAAACTAAAAACAAAATGCAGGTTAAATGAAAGTTGTCATCATTAAGGGAAAGCAAAATCCAAACCTACATGGCCCTGTGTGAAAACGATAAATAACTGTGGTTTAGTTCAATTTCTCTAGCCACACCTGTTCTCAATCAAGCAATCACTTAAATAGGGCCTGCCTGACAAAGCGAAGTAGACCAAAAAATCTTCAAAAGCTAGACATCATGCTGAGATCCAAGGAAATTAAAGAACAAATGAGAGAGAAAGTAATTGAGATATATATTCTGAAAAAGGTTCTTTGGGACTCCAGCAAACCACAGTGAGAGCCATTATCTACAAATGGCGAAAATATGTAACAGTGGTGAAATTTCCCAGAAGTGACCAACTGACAAAAATTACCCCAAGTATGCAGGTATGACTCAAAACACAAAACATTAAAAGAACTGCAGGCCTCACTTGCCTCTTTTAAGGTCAGTGTTCATGATTCCACCATAAGAAAGAGATTCGGCAAAAATGGCTTGCACGGCAGAGTTCCCAGATTTAAAAAAACATTAAGACTTATCTAATTTTTTGCCAGAAAACATCTTGATGATCCCCAAGACTTTGGGGAAAATACTCTGTGTACTAAGACAAAAGTTCCTAAACTTCCATTACACTTGGTGTAAAAGTAGCACAGCATTTTAGAAAAAGAATATGGTGGTGGAAGTGTAATGGTCTGGGAATATTTTTCTGGTTCAGGACCTGGAAGACTTGCTGTGATAAATGGAACCATGAATTCCGTTGTATACCAAAAAAATCCTGAAGAAGAATGTCCGGCCATTTGTTTGTGACCTCAAGCTGAAGCGAACGTGTTCTGCAGCAGGTCTGTTACGTGTTAGGATTTGTTATTCCTATTTTATAGATATGTTTTTTTCTTCTGTGTAACCTGTTGTTGTTGTTGGTTTCTTCCAGTTTTCCATCTCTGAGTTTACAGGTTCTGCTATTAGCCAGCTGAAGCATCCATCATGCCAAATCAACCAATCAACAAGCTTGGTTCGGGATATAAGATGCCTTGGTGAATGGAAGAGGAGGAACTGTGATTGTGTTTGTTTCACTGTGACTTGGTTGTCGTTTGATGCTCCTAGAAATACATATATCCTAGTATATATGTATTTCCCCAATCCTGGAGAGAAGGAAAAGGGAAGTATGTCACGTTACATAAATTTCTTTCTTTCTTTCAGTAGGAAAGAAGCATGTGCAACTCTGTGTATGTTTTGTTTAGTTAATGAAGTTTCAGTTAGGGCGTTACACGCTGAAGAGTTTTTCTTTACGGTTTCTGTTATTAGTTAAGTTAGAAGGTGGGAATTAGTTAGTGTGTTTCTGTTTTGTTTTTTGTTTTTTTTGTTTTTAAACAAAACACATTAACACATTTTGTTGTGTCATTCACCCCCAATACCTCGCAGAGGCTAAATAAGAATGTGCTCAAATTTTATTATGTACATCTTTCTCATACCCCTAGAACATCAGGAGAATTAACCAGGTCAATGATCCAAAACACACCAGCAAGTGAACCTGAGTGGCTGAAGAAAAACAAGATGACGACTTTGGAGTGGGCCAGTCAAAGTCCTGACCTGAATCCTATTGAGATGCTGTGGCATGACCTTAAAAAGGTATTTCATGCTCAAGCTCTCCAAAGTGGCCGAATTACAACATTTTGTCAAAGACGAGTGGGCCAAAATTCCTCCAAAGCACTGTATAAGACTCCTTGCAAATGATCACAAACACTTAATTGCAGTTGCTGCTAAAAAGGGTGGCCCGACCAGTCATTAGGTTTAGAGGGAGATCACGTTTTCTCTCATGGCCATGTAGATTTGGATTTTGTTTTCCCTTCATTTAAAAACGTCTTAGGTTACGCATGTAACCATGGTTCCCTGAGAGGGAACAAGATACTGCGTCACAAAGTGCTATGGGAACGCCTTAGCGTAATTGTCACTGAAGCACAAATTGAACACAATGAGTGAATAGACGTGGAAGACGTGATGAACCAGGAGTATAAAGGCACTTGTGTCTGAACAAGCCCGGCATGCGCGGGAGCTGAGGCTACACAACACAGCGTTTTATTCCCTCTCAGGGAACTATGGTTACATGCGTTAGGAAACAAGGAACAAGGACAAGGAAACGCACAAGGTTTGAAATTTTCTCCTCGTTGTGCCACGCTAACTCTCCCTGTTTTTTAAACTAGATAGCCCTCTCTCATGCAAACACACATTCGAACACTTTGAGCTTGTGAAGACACTAAAGCTTCCGTTTCCGGATTTCGGCGTGTCTTTAGACTCCTGGCTCATCACGTCCTCCACGTGCATTCACTCAGTTTGTTCAATTTGTGCTTCAGTGACAATTACACTAAGGCGTTCTCATAGCGCTTCGTGACGCAGCTCGAGTTCCCTAGAAAGGGAACTACATTTTGTTATCTTCGACTAATTAAAAAATTTTTTATCTGAAACATTTCAGTGCAATAAACTTGCAAAAAGAAAAAAGAAATCAGGAAGGGGTCAAACACTTTTTCACTGAAGTTATATACTAAGCATATTTGGCCTATACTTGTACTCAATCTTTTGATTAAAATATTCTTAAAAATTTAACTACTTACAATACTTATTCTTTGCTTGTAGTTTACTCTTTTGATTGAGTAGACTATTCAATATATTTTTCCTCTTAATTTTACATATTTCCTTATAACTTACAAAACTTTGCAACTGTTGGTTTGTATAGTAAATAAATATGTTCCTAATTCTTTGTATCAGAATTTTTGTGTAGAGTAGTCCACTGGCAGTGTATATAGGAATTTACTTAATTTACTGAACTCTTTAATTACCATTGACTGAATTATCATTGTTGTAATGTAGGGAGCGCTACCACGCATCTTCTGAAATAGTATAGAATCTCTGGATCAAACACAGGTGATAAAGAAGCAGAAACTAAAGATAGAAGCAAATGTAATATATTGCAATCATCAAACATTAAACATGTTTTGATTATTGTTTTGAATCCGATCCAGAACTGAGGGGAATTCCAGAAATTATTTTACCATCAAACATATACTAGCTCTTGGTTGATTAACCAAAACCTTGCTTACTCAAGGTATGTTGGTTCTAAAAATGCATGCGGTAATAACTTTATCAAGCCCAGAGTTTGTTCACGGTTAACAAACAAGACACTCTAAACAGAGCGATGTATTCACGAGTCACCATGAAAATGGACGCTAAGAATATATTGAATTTCATTTTCTTTAAACACTAAAAAGTGGGCCAATTTAGTCACGTGGTATTGAAACAGTTATACACTAGTAATTCTAGTACATTGATATGAATATAATTACTACATAAACTATACTTAAAATATACTTGAAGTTTACTTAATTATACTCAATAAAATTAACTTGAAGTATACTTGTTTTTTGTATGTTTGTGACAGTAGCAGTCAAGAATATCAGCTTTAATTGTGTGTTGTAGATATTACAGTTACATTAAAGGTGTTAAAGGTGCTAATTCAAAATGTTTTACACTTTAAGAAATAGTCTATGTTGTGGTTTTGTAAGAGATGTAATTTTACAGTATCTTCCAAGCTGAAAAGAATGGAACATTTGTGCCATACCTCCCTGCATTTTCCGTGCACACTGTAAAATGTATATTGTAATTCACCTTTAAAAAAACGTGTACCTAACGATGTAGTACATTCCTACTGACCAGACTGACTTACTACTGGTGAATAATGAAAAAAAAAATCACCTATAGTAATCTATGAATCTATTGCAATCTTTGAAAAATAAAAATAAAACCTTTTAGTTAGAGTTTTTTTTTTTAGAGTATTTTTTTGTCATGTACTATAAAAGGAAGATATTGACATAGTATTGAAATTGAGTATAACTTTGAAAATATTGTTCATTTAAATGAATGATTGAATGTTTGCACTTTTGGAAGTGAAATTTGCAGGCAGACCTTTTAGCATCCTGTGAAAATATGCAGAACATATGAAACCTAAAAACTAAACTTCACTGTGTTATGATATGTCAGCATCTCCGTTGTTTTAAAATTGTTGTTTCGTTGTGGTTTGTTTCTGCTGTATTACTAACTTGTTTACTTTTTACATTTATGTATTTGGCATTTTTTTTTATCCAATGCTACTTACATTACATTCAAGGAGCACATTGATATTTTAATCAGTTCTTGTTTTCCCTTGGATTCAAACCTATGATCTTGACATTGTAAACACCAATGCTCTACTGTTTGAACTACTGGAAAGCTTTACAGTGTCAAGACAAAAATCGTTGGTGGTGTTGGTTCATAATGATTTAAATAGTAAAATATCCTTAAACAATTAATAAATAAACTTCAAAAGGTTTTCTATTACAAGTATTTTATGCACTGATTGCTTCTGACAATTCTAAACGAGCGTCATTTGTGGTACATCAGCATGTTAGTCAAGATTAAAAACGTTCTGAAGTCATGGTCTAGATTTGGGATATTTTTCTCAGGAACAGACTGAAATTTAAGTCATTATTCACATCAAATCTTCCACTTCTGTGTAGCTCCAAAATTTAATTTGTGCATTTGTGCTTAAGAGTCCGTTTTTGAGGTGCAGTGGAAATGGCAAATTTGAAACAACATCATAAATATTGACCAAATGTTCATGTTTTCAGTGAGCTATTCTAATAACTAAAATCAAGTGTGAGCACAGATGCCTTTCATACAGTATATAAAAAAAACTATATAAAGACTGCTGGGAGAATCAGAAAGTATGCATGGCAGTATCATAACCCTGTTTGCTAAGTTATGTCTGTGTAACATGATGTACATCTTACCACCTTCCCCCCATTAGAGAAACACACAAATGAAGATACCACGCACCCAAGCATTCTCACACACACTAAGACACTTGAGGCAATTTGGCGCCTTCTCAAACCCCATTTGCCAGTACAAAGAGGCATTGTTAGTTAGTAATGTTAATGAGCTCAATATGGCCTCAACTGGAATGTGTGAAAGCAGAGGCCCAGGATCTGTGTGTGTGTCTACCCTCATTCCCACATTTTTAAAGGAGTTACCACCCCCTCACTCACTCTCTGAACATGACTGGCATACAGACAGTCGGCGGTGGGGGCTGTCAGTGAAACACAGGCTAGCATGTGTAGTACACAAGTACACAACCTCCAATCGCTGATGCTCCATGGAACTTAAACACACTTATGTTTGGTCAGTTTACCATTCACAGTCGAGTGATTTACACAAGCAGAACAAGCTCCTAGACGAACATCCTTTGCTGTTTCTGGGACAACATTTATATCAGACAATCACAGCACAAACATTAAAACAAGGCATAACACTCAACCAACCATAGCTCTTAACCCTGAAGACGGAAGTCAAAAATGGGGTTGGGAATAAATAATTCCTAATGATTTCAGTTCTTTAAGGGTTCCATTAACAAATGCAACATAAAGTACACCATTTAGTACTTTAAAAGAATAAATGTTTGTAAAAAAAAAAGCAAAATGTCATTCCATTGCTAAATAATAAACTTAAAATAATTCTTGCAAAAGGTGCTTTTTAAAGTATTGGTGTATTATAAACACCAATGCTCCACTGATTGAGCTACAGGAAAGCTAATAAGAGTGAGCATGAAGGTCCTCCCCTAAACCTAAATGTTTGAGGAGTTTTAGCAAATCAATTGAGATTGAACAAATTCATACAAGTTAGGTACCAATTAGTAAAACTAATTTTTGAGTGTGTTGGTTATTTGGACTGTATTTGATTCACTGAAAAACACCAACTAATTTGAGCAATTTATTCAGTAATCTGACTTCACTTGTTGCACTTTATGTTTTTGATTCACTAAACCAGTGTGTGGAGTGTGTCATAGGTATTACACAAATGCAGTCACATAATACTTTAGTTCAGTATTCAGATTTTGCATCTAAATGTCAAAAAATCTTTAAAAACATTTTAAGCATCCGATGTTTGGTGTAGTGGTTTGTCAATGGAGGGAAAGGAATCTCTCAAGTGTAATAAAAAATATCTTCATTTATGTTTCGGAGATGATCGGAAATCATATGGGCTTGGAATTACATGAGAAAAACGATGACAGCCTTTTACATTTTTTTACTTTTTTTTTTTTGGTGCACTAAACCTTTAAACTGATGGTGTCATGAAAGGCAACATTGCTGTTACCAATTTTGTTTGACTGCTTAGTGGCCCAACAAGTGACAAACATAATATCCAGGATAAATGGAAGGTTAGGTAAGATTCGCTGAAAAGAAAAGTACTCTCAGAGAGGAATCAGGTGCAGCAAAATACAGTCATTCTCCTGCATTCTGAATTACTCAAAAATAGTCTGAACAACACAAACACAGAACTCGCCAGCCCTTATCCTAAGACTTTTAAACTCTTCTGTCGCATGAGGTTATTTTCTTACTCCAAAGAATCCAATATCTTTCATTGTAGCTGCCCACTCCAACGAACTATTTTCCACAAGTTAAACTCTCTTTTTTTTGTCTTTACAATTTCCTTCTATTCTCGTACATGCGGCTATATTTCTTCCCTGCAATGCTCTCAAGCCCCAAAAATAGTCCAAAAAAGTCTCTAGTTATGAAAGAATTTCTCTGTTCAAAGGGAATATCTGAAACCTCGAGCATTCAGTTCCGTCTGGCTTTGGTTTTAACTTTACGAGCGATCTTTTACTCTGGTTTGGTCTTGTTTTCCTCTCTGAAACTTTCTCTCTCTGTTTTTCAGCAGACACCCCTACCCATTAAACCATTTTTTTCTCTGTTCGGCCAATTTATGTTGGTTAATTTAGCGTAAAACGAGGCAGCGGCCGAGGCAGTGGTAGCGGTGGAGGCCCTGTGTTAGATTCTGCGAGATGAGCGCCGTGTGTCTCGCGCTGTGCGGGGCTGCGGGTGGTCCGTGCACGGCAATCATCACACGCTGCATCAGCGGGAGACTGGACAGCGCACACAGACATACACACATGGGAGTTGGACGTTTTGGAGAAAAACAAAGAGAAAAAGTAATAATTACAGTGTGCAGGCTTGAGTCATAATGTGCTGAAATGTAATGTCTCTGTAGATTCATCATGTGATGGATTCATGGCTATCTATATATAAGATGTGTTGTGCCTTAATTTTAATTAATTATTAGCACATTGCAGTAAGTCATTATTGTAAAATAAACAACAAATTCAAATGAAATTTGGTTATGCATCGCTAAGCAAGTTCATTTATATTGTTCTTTTTTTAATTATTTTTTTTACATACTGACAAGCTGACTGTACATTACACCACATATAGGTACTAAATACAGTTGAAACATTATTTTGATTTAAAATTAGATCATTATCAATATCTGTATAATACAATACTTTATTAAAATGTCTTCATAATATACTGTATCAGTGTATCAATAAATTAACAATAATTTTGACCTGCATTTTAATACCTTGCATATTATTACTGTACTGTTGCTACCGCAGAATCTTTTTTTCTTGATTCTAACTAACTTTTTTTCTTATTGTTTACAGTGAAGAAATTGTACACTTTCTACATTGTATTTTTTGAAAACTGCACTGCACACCTAGAGAAACAACATTTCATTCCGCTAAGGCTGGAATGACAGTAAACTTTCTCATCTCTAATCTAATTATGTGAGAAGAAAGAGATCATGAAGTAAAATTAGAAACTAAACTAGCACAGCTTTTCAGGAAAGCAAAGTTAAATTGAGAAAAAAATTGGACAGTGGTCAGTTAAAAAATTGTGTTATTGTAGAAAAATATTTGACTTCAGAATATTGTAATCGGCCAGCCATCATGAATTATTCCAAAGAGCCATGTAGCAGTTACTATTTGCACAAAATGTAAAATCACATTGGCTGGCTATGGGAATCGTTCCTCCACAGACACACAAGGGTCATTGTGTGTAGCTGGGGGCCACGGCTGGCACACAGCTGGGCACCTCATTTCCATTGGCTCTGCAGCCGCTCTAAAAAAGGGCCCACGGAAATGAAAGTGCACACATATGCGTAAGTATGTGTGGTCAAAAATAAACTCAAATTTACCCAAGAGTATGTTTGTCGGCATGCACCACAAGTCTCCTCATAGGTCAGGACGTCATGGTTCACTCACAGAATATTCAGCATCAGATTTACTCTGATTCCTTTGATCAGCAGCACCAATCAGAACCAGAACTATTAGATCCTCTGAGTCTTCAAAGAGTGCTCTAGCACACTTAAACAGATGAAGAGCAAGTCAAGTAAGTGTTCTGCTCTTCCTTGAAGAGACTTACTTGTTCACTAGTGGTCGTATAAATATCAAGTTGAACTTCCACTTGAATTCACAATAATACTTAACACAGAGGAGATACATCCTTAATCTTCAAATAGTAATTATGCTCCATGTTTCATTTATATTATTGTGTTTCTGTACTGCAGTTGCTACACTTATTTGCAAAGTGTATTTGCAAAAATATGGCAAGTTTAGTCCTCTGGACCCTCTCTTCTAAACAAAGGCACAGAGAGCTGTATCAATTAACGCCAGTGGGAAAGGCTCATGCCAAGTGCCAAGAGTCTTAATGGAGACATGTGTAAGTCATTACCACAAACACATTGAGAGGGAAGCAGAGGGAGATGGAGGGTGGGCTATGTGTGGTGAGCTCATGCAAGCATTGCTTATTTCAGAACTTACACGCAGAACCTGCAGGAGAAGAAGCAGTAATGTAGAGTGACAGTAGATCTGGGCGTTAGAGTGCAGTGTGACCTTAGTCAAGATCAAACCCACCGTTTGTGCCAGCATGTCTTACAACTGCAATCTGTAAAGAGACCACCGACAATACTGACAAACTGCAGTAAAGTGTATTATGTGACTCAGTGGTAAAGCTTTTGGTACCATTGTATTTTCATGGATTTTTGGACATAGTAAATTGACACCAAAGATGACAAGGGTGTTTTAGTAATAATCTTTACTGCCATGCATTTTCATTTTATGGATAAATGTATATTTTATTAGAATATTAGGAAAAAATGTGATTGACATTAGGTTGGGTAGGTTTAGATTTTCATTTATAAAGCCAAAGATCTGCAGAAGGTGTGCCTTCCTTCAACTGACCTAATTTAGACTGTGTGAATGCATGGTTTCAGTCAAAGCATTTGAGGGCCCGTCCACACGGAGACACGGATCACTGTATCCGCATACAGTTTTTATTTTGATTGGCGTTTCGTCAACACAGATCAGGCGTTTTGGGAGACTGAATCCGCTCTCTTTTGATACCGGGTCCTAAAGTGGATAGATCTGAGAAACGCCAATCCATATATATTTTTTGTGAACCGATGATGTCATCACATCACGTGTCGGCTGCGTCACACGTAACAGCAACAGTGTTGCTAGATTAGACTGAAGATTTCCAGCCCAACTACAGCTTAAAACCCACCCATTTAAAAAAATACCAGCCCAAAGTGCGCACTCTTATAAATAATGAAAAATGTTGAACCATTTTCTGCATCAAAAACCATCCCAAATTTTATCAACCAGCCCAATGCATTTTTTCCCGGTCGGACGTGACCAAAAGGTAACTAGCAATCTGGCAACACTGAACAGCAACAACAATGCACATGCTTGAAGTCTTCTTCTCTGTGTATAGTGTATATCTGTGGCAGAATTACAGCGTCCCATACTGGTCTGGCATATATACTACACCATTATCAGTCAGCTTTAGTGGTCTCTTGTGGTCTCCACGTCCACACGTGGTGTGGTCTCCACGTGGTCTCCACGTCCACACGAGAACGGTGCATTCCCTAACCGCTCTTTTTTTTCCTTCGTTCTAAAAAAAATGCCGTAAACACGGCATCGGTGCAAGAAATCTCAGCGTCCACACGAGAACGCTGAAACCGACTGAGAACGGTGTAGTATATATGCCAGACCAGTATGGGGCGCTGTAATTCTGCCACAGATACACACTATACACGGAGAAGAAGAGTTTGAGCATGCGCACAACCTTGCGCGCTGAATATTTACAGACGTGCACTGCTGCAAGATGACATGGAGTGACTGCCCTGTTGCATTGTAATTCTTGATTTTATATTGTTTACCCTGCACTATATGTTGTGCGCACTGCTGCACTTTATACCTGTTTTTTTCAGGTTATTTTTAATTGTTCTATTTTCCAATAAAAACCAGTTCTTGAATTTTTGCTCTCATTTATTTTCACTTGACATATTCAATACAACACTTTCAAAATAAACATTAGTACATTTTCAAAAAGGTAAATACTGTAAAAAAAAAAAAAACTGAACAAAACTTGATGGCCAGCATTTTTAATGGTCAAGGTACTTTGTGAGTACTCTCCTCACACTCTTTCCCTCTCCCTCATTACAGTCTGTGAAGCCTTTTCAGTGCAGCATATCTGGCTTTGAGACGAACAAAAGCACACTCATGTCCACAATCTGTTTTTTCAGAGGAGGGATCTGACCAGTATTAAACTTTAAGACTGGTCAAAACTTTAAGTTAAAGTACAGGTTGAGCTTTGAATTAGCAAAAACCCGTGCATCGTGTACACTCCCGGGCCACTTTATCACAACATCCATAAATCTGTACTTATAATCACAGACCGCCTGTACATTGATAGAATGTTTGCCTTTCCTGTTGATGTAGTCCAGTGGTCCCCAACCCCCGGTCCGTGGATGAAATGGTACCGGGCCGCGGATCGAATTCGCGGACCGGTCCGTGAGCTGCTACAAGCGGCTGTGACGCTGCTGCTTTAGCAACGAGGAAGTGTGTTTAATCTCGCGCGGACTCGCTCAACAAACTGGAGCCGCCACCGGTCCGCGGCAAAATTTCCACGCGTTTACCGGTCCGTGGCACAAAAAAGGTTGGGGACCACTGATGTAGTCCATCGAGTTGGCAGACAGCTGCTTGATTTCTATGCGTGTGCCGTCGACCGCTCCCAAACACTGTGGCATGCCATGATCACGATGGAAACGCAAAACCAGATCCGTAAAAGGCAACTTTATGTACTTTTAGCCGTCCTGCAGCACGAGCACAATCATGTAGTCCGCCATTACTGTTGTTGCTTTTACGTGTGACGCAGCCGACACGTGATGTGATGACATCATCGTTCTCACAAAAGATGCGGATTGGCCGTCCACACGAGAACGCAAGGGTGTCGTTCTCAGATCTTTCCACCTTAGAACCCGTTCTCCAAAGAGAGCGGATTCAGCCACCCAGAACGCCGGATCCGTGTGGACGCAACGCCAATCCGATACGAAATGTATGCGGTTACAGTGATTCGCGTTCCCGTGTTGACGGGCCCCAGCACGCTGATATTTCTTGCGCCGACGCCGTGTTTATGATCGGATAGGGAATGCACCGGCCTAGTGTGGACGTGGCCTTAGACAAACACATTAACACCAATTAATTACAGTATTTGTCAAATTAAAATTTTAAAGATACAATTCAGAAAAAAAATAAAATTAAATAGACACAACATTTTTAGGTACTTCTAGATTTTTTGAACATTTTATAATATATGTACAGTGGATATGGAAAGTATTCAGACCCCTTACATTTTTTACTCTTTGTGATACTGCAGCCATTTGCTAAAAAAATTTAAGTTCATTTTTTTCCTCATTCTTGTACACACAGCATTTGCAGATTTACAATAAAAAAATGAATTTAATGCTTCACTGTTGAGACTGTATTGGACAGATGATGAGCAGTGCCTGGTTTTAGCAAACTCCATGTGGACTTTCATGTGTCTTGCACTGAGGAGAGGCTTCCAACGGGTCACTCTGCCATAAAGCCCCGGTGGAGGGCTGCAGTGATGGTTGACTTTCGACAACTTTCTCCCATCTCCCGACTGCATCTCTGGAGCTCAGTCACAGTGATCTTTGGGTTCTTCTTTACCTCTCTCACCAATAGCTCAGTTTGGCCAAACGACCAGCTCTAGGAAGGGTTGTGGTCGTGCCAAACGTCTTCCATTGAAGGATTATAGAAGCCACTGTGCTCTTTGGAACCTTAAGGGCCAGTCACATAGCCGATCACGCACGAATTACTCACAAATCACGCATAGATTGGGTTTGTGCGTGCTTGTGCGTCGAGAAATTGACCAAAGTATTCCACGAACATTCAACGCACACCCGACGCATGAATCACTGCCGGAGCGCGTCCAAACACGCACGCTTCGCGAACGTTCCACGAACAAGCACTTTCAGAATCCACATTGTCAGTGGAATGAACGTGATACGCGCGCCGCGGTGCGCGGTTCATGAGTGATATGAAGTTGGGGCGTCAGTGGACGTGCGCGCTTTCGAACCAGTTCCGACGCATAAGCACTGACGGCCGATGCGTGTCCCCCGCATGTCACGCATAATCAACGCATAAACTACGCACGCCGACTCATAAATAACGCACACTGACGCACTGCTGTGCGTCAGAAAATTTTTGAACCGTTCAAAACTCAAAATCACGCACAAACCACCTTCGACGCACATCCACTTACAATCACTGACGGTCCTCGTTCATTCCACCGACGAATTACGCATATAACGCACACTCCACGCAGAAACGAAAATCTGTGCGTAATTCGTGCGTTCTACATGCGTTTTCGCTGTGTGACTGGGCCTTTAAGTGCAGCAGACATTTTTTTGTAACCATGGCCAGATCTGTTCCTTGCCACAATTCTGTCTCTGAGCTCATCAGGCAGTTCCTTTGACCTTATGATTCTCATTTGCTCTGACGTGAACTGTGAGCTAGGTGTGTGGTTTTCTTAATCAAGTCCAATCAGTATAATCAAATAAAGCTGGACTCAAATGAAGGTGTAGAACCATCTCAAGGATGATCAGAAAAAATGGACTATGTGATATTTCAGTTTTTCTTTTTAAATAAATCAGCAAAAATGTCAACAATTGTGTTTTTCTGTCAATATGGGGTGCCGTGTGTACATTAATGAGGAGAAAAATGAACAATGATTATAGCAAATTTCTGCAATATCACAAAGATTGAAAAATGTAACAGGGTCTGAAAACTATCCGTACCATCTGTATATCCGTATATATATATAATTTTATACAGTGGAATACGGTTATGTCGATAGCGTCTGGGATTGCAAAAAAGCGTTGAGATAACCGAGGATCGAGATAACCAACAGCCAATATGGTGATTTATTTGATGAAGTGAATGGCATGCTATAAAAATGTACATACGAGTTAACCGTGAGTCAAAGTGAACTCCACTGTATATTGTAATGTATTAACCCAATATATTCCTCTATAGATTTTCAATGCAAGTCATTCATTAAATTGATTATTCACATAAAATATGTAGATTGTTTGAAGATGTTAGATTTTTTTCTCTCACAAAGATACTAATTAAATAACTGATTAAAAAGTTCATTTTGTTCCAAACCTATAAGACTTTGTGTGTGTGTGTGTGTGTGTGTGTGTGTGTGTGTGTGTGTGTGTGTGTGTGTGTGTGTGTGTGTGTGTGTGTGTGAATTATTCCTTATTGTTCTTACTTCTACACTAGCCTGAAGTGATTGTGGTTGGAGGACACAGAGGGACAGGAAGTGCAGGGTGAGAAGAGAGAAGTAGAGAGTTGGCTTAAAGGAGGGATAGAGGCAGAGATAGAGAGACTCAGTACAATGTGACATGATTTACAGATGGGGCTGCTAGGAGACATCTAGCCGCGCTCTCCCCTGCCACTATAATCGCAGTGCTGTGACCGGCTCCAAAGAGTCTACAAGGCCTGCACTACCCCTCTCTCTCTCTCTCTCTCTCTCTCTCATACACATACACACACACACACACACACACACAACTAAGGAATCCAGTGTCTGTCCAATTACAGGCTGCCATTGTCAAACAGACTCCCAAGGCTAGACACAAGAGTGTGGAGGAGAGAGCTAGAGAGAAAAGGAGGACCCGGGAACAATAGGAGCAGTGTGACGTGCGACGCCTTCCCATTGTTTTGGCCCTGGGTGTCCTGAGACCTACAAACACAAGTGTATTTGCATACAAGCTCACAGACACACAGTCACATTTATTCATGGGATCTTACACACATGGGAACAGGATATACTGTTGGTTTCTATATAAGAAGTACCAATTAAAACATATAAACCGATCAAAACAGGAATATGCAGAGGGGTCATCATTCCAGTACTGTGGTGGTAACATGATAGACCATTGTAAAAAAAAAGAAAAGAAACGGAAGCACATTTAGTATACTTTTAAAAAGTGTATTTATTAAAAGTGTATAAAACTGAACATGTTTTAACATTATGATTGAACAAACTGGCAACGTTTTAGAATATTGGTTATTGTTGATAGGTAACTATGCAAGACAAATGTGTAACTGAGTGATTCTAAAATAGCACACCAATTAATTACTGATCACAACATGAACCTGTGGCTGACAAGTGAATAATTATCTGTTAAGCTACGTTCAGACTGTCAGTCCAAATCTGATTTTTGTGCATATGCAATTGAAATACAAAACCATTTAACAAGTGTGAATGGCAAATCTGTTTCGAACTCCTTCCAAATGTGGTTTGAAATCCTGTTCAAATCACATTTTTGAAAATGTGTATATATATATATATATACTTTAACATTGGAATGTAATATTACATTTGAAAATCTTTATGTACGTTTTGTAATTTATTAAGAATAAAATTATGCGACTACAGACAGTGGAAATAAAAATTCTTTTTTTTATCAATGTACAGAGGCTTGGATTCAAAATCAGACCAAAAATCTATGTAAAAACTCAAGTTACACCTAGTGACACTATCCAAAGCACCACTCACTGATGCCCTCATCCAGTTCCGGGAGGAGATCCCAGGACACCATCCAACATCAGTAAGCTCCTGGACAATCTGTGGTGCTACTAGGTGGCTTTGAATGCTCCTATACATGTCTCAGAGGTTCCTAATTTGATTCAGGTCTGGAGAATGTGGGGGCCAGTCAATGGCATCAATGTCTCCAAACCATCTCCAAACTCTTTCACATCTGTCACATTGTCTGTCACATTCATTTGATTGCATGATTTGTTTAATCAAAGGGATACACCCACAGTAGCCTGTTTAGACGCTAATAAAATGTGATGTGTCATTTTGAGCAACATTTATGCTATTGGGATTTTACAACTGATTTGCCATCTGGCTTAATCTTACTATTATGCCTCAGATATTTAGATTATTGATTTTCTCATTCACTTGCCATTTATATGCACCAAATCTATGTCAAGTCAGTTGACCTGACAGTCATGCAATGTTATGTAAGCATGTATAAAACAATAGTGCCACTGTAAGGAGCGAAGTGTTTACTTCACAGGACCCATTTAGTCTCTGAAACAAGCTTTTGATTGACAATCAGCGCTAATACTAGAAAACAAGACATGTTTCCACGTTGTTGCATACATTTGTAGCGTGGGCACTAGTTCATTCCCATCTTGTTTGCATGCCCAAAGTTCTTCCCCCCTTGCCAAGCACAAGGTCACCAGAGACCCGGCGCATGGCGCAGTGAGACGGGTGCATAGGACTGCCCGAAATTAGCATTCACCCTTTCCCCGTGATCGCTAAATATTTCAACACTTCCAGCTGCTTGAAGTTAGAGCCCATCACTCAGGAGATGGAACTATAGAGAGAGGCAGAGAGAGTGAGACAGCCATCTTCCTGCATGAGTGCTGCGCCTCATGTGTATCTCTTCACTTATTCATGTGTTTATTTATTATTTCATTGGCGGGGCTGCTTTCCCCCACCTCTTCCATCTTTGTCTGAGCAGAGATGTAGAGAGAGAGAGAGAGAGAGAGAGAGAGAGCAGTCATTAATTCATTAAAGAATCCCTTCCCTGCCTGTCTATCTCTTCTTACCTCCCTCCTTCCTATATTTTTCCTCTTCCTCTCACAGTCCCCCTCCTTCTTAACCCATTTCCTCTTTCCCTCTTGCATCTTTCCTTTACTGTTCTGTTCTTTCATTGATATGGTTGACACCTTTTCTTGTTCTCTGAGCTTTTCCTGACTGCGTCTTTCTGTTTGTTGTTCTGTTTTGCTTTACCATTTATACATGGTATATTAAGATGCATTGAGGGTGATGCGATTACAGGTGGTCAGGAAGTGTAAATGTCATCCAAAACAGATCTGATCACTGAAACCACATTCAACATTCACAACAATCCAAGAAGGCAATCAAGTCCAAAGAGGAATATAGTAAACAGAAATCCAAAGAAGGAGGCAAATGGTCAATACACAAGGACAGTAGACACAATGATGCTTGGTAAGGCAGTATAACTTGCAATACTTTTCAAGGTCTGTTTGGTCATGCCATACTTAAATGGCAGCCAATAAGGAAGAGGGGTAGTAGAGGGTAGAAGAAATAGTAGAGGGAGCGGCACACAGTTAGTAGTCAGGTGAGGGCTCCATCTACTGGCGTGGAGTTACAGAACCCTCCCTCTAGGAGTGTCTCCTGGCGGTCAAAGTAGATGTCCCCTTGGTCGCCTGATATGAGGCTTACATTAATATCCAGGTGTCTGAAGAAGGCTCTCCAGACTTGAGATGAGAATTGGGTTCCTTTGTCATTGATACTGTCATCTGGAATAACAGCAACCTGGAAGACTTTATTATCCCCTTTGAGATAATTGGTATGTACCTCATCGGACCATTAGAACGATCATTAGGGGGTCATCGATTTGCATCAGTGATAGTGGACAATGCAATTCAATATCCAGAGACAGTCGTCCTCCGCAAATTTTTTTGCGAAAAGTGTTGCGGAGGCGCTATTTCGGGAATCCCTAAAGAGATTCTCACTGTTTAAGGCACGCCGTTTATGTCACAAAGATTACATGAACTTTACAAGTTGTTGGGAATTAAACTGATTTGCATCAGTGTCCATCACCCACAAACAGACAGGCTGATGGATCAGTTTAATCGCACATTGAAAAACCATGATTCGGAAGTTTGTTCATGAAGATAATGAGGGATAAGAGGCTGGAGTCCCTATTATTCTCTGTGAGTGAGGTCTTGCAAGCCTCCACAAGGTTTTCCCCCTTTGAGCTTCTCTATGCATGTGGGGTGTTGGTTGTCCTCAGAAAAACGTGGGAGAACAGACCTTCAAGTAGCCGAAATTAAATTCAGTATGTGCTAGACTTGAGGACAAAACTCCAAACTTTGGGGCAAATCTCCATGGAGAATTTGTTACAGGCCCAGGACGAACAGTTATGCTTGTATTACTCCCCACATTCAGTTCTAAATGACTTGCCAAGTGGCAAGGACAGTTTGAAGTCACACAACGAGTTGGGGTCTCAATAATGAGGTCATTTGAATGGACAGGAACAGGGCATATTAGTTATACCACCTCAACCTGAGGTGGTAGAGGAAGATCTCGGGCCAGAGGTGAACACTAAAAATCAATCCCTTGCCTTGGCACCAGGGGGAGATCACCCCTACCTATTCACTGATATTGCCAAATTACAAACATAATTCACAGACATGTTTTCACCTCTACCTAGTCAAACAAATCTCATTTAGCATCATATTTAGACCGACCCCGGCATAATGGTACGTAGTAAACCACATCAGCTGCCTGAAGACAAAAATAAGACATGATATGGGGAAATAGAAGAATCCTACAGCAATTGGACTGGCCCAATAGTTTTGTTGACTAAAATAGACAGCTAAATATATATTAATATATATCAATATTATCACAAGGTGAATATGGTGTGCAGGGAAGAAGAGGGAAGAAGAAGAAAAAAGAGAGGATAAAAGAGAAAAAGAGAGGAAAGGCGAAGAGACCTTCCGTGAGTTTGTCCCCCTTACAGCAATGTTTCGAAAGTCTACGTTTACCATAAATTATCATAAAACATTTTTCCCCATTTCCTATACATTTATATTGGAGTTAAGTTGACAGTTCGAATCCCACTCTTGCAGGAAACTCAATTTGTTATTTTATTGCAGTGAATTATGTTTTATTATTAATTCATCACATAACTGGTGTCCACATTACTGAAATTATTTCTGTTGTGCAATGTTACAAAACAGAATAACATTATGATATAATACCAATTTAATGTATTTACAGTATTTCAACTAAATACATTTTTGTTGCACGTATATTTATGTTTGTTATTGTTTAAAAACTAGACAATCCAGTTATTTCGGATAAATGTTATGTAAATGTATTTCTGGATATCAATGTAAAGTATGTGATAAAAGTCAAGTCAAGTCACCTTTATTTATAAAACAAGGGAACAACACATTTTCAATCAACCATAGCAAATAATTTGTTCAATTAACTTTTTTAATCCTTTATTCATTCTTTTCAAGTGCAACAGAACAGAAAACACATACACACAAAAAAAAAACTTTAGACATAAGGGAGAAGAAGTGGTGGTCCTCACAGTGGCCACAGATGAGGTCCTCACAGAGGATGGAGGAGGAGATGGGCAGGGTGGAAAAGCTTCAGAGAGTGGGGCAGCTGCACCATTAGCCATGTCTGAAGCCTCAGACGGTGGAGGTGTAGCAGAAAACCGAGTGTCAGCAGCAGGCTGAAAAAACAACAGAACAGCTGATGTTGTGAAACAGTATAAGAGCATTTTAACAGATATGTGATGCAACATTAAATGCCATTTAAAAATAGATAACTGTGTGGAGTCCACAGTCACTGGTGCCATAAGAGTGTGCTCTATCTGTGGACCTGCATGGGGAATTTGTCAAACTGAAAAGATATGAAGTGTTATTTACAAATATTGTCTGTATCATTGTCAGATGACCTGTATACTAAGCTCTACGTGATGAGGTAACGGTGACTCTGCTGTACCTTCTGATAGAGGTTGTGCCACTCTCCCGTGGCCTTTGGCAAATGCATGCTTAAATGACTCGTGTACGTACTCCAATCATCTTTATCTTGATTGCAATTATCATCGATCAAAACTTTAATAGTGAGACACTGGTTTGCTTTATTCAGCTGAGAAACGTAGTATGAGTATCAACATCCCAGGGTGCTATGGGGAGTGCCCGGTGTCTGAAACATGAGTCTAAACACGATAACGAACTTGACATTTGCAGGCGCCTGCCTATAACGACACCATTAGTGGATAAAAACGGGTACCTGTGAAATATGTCATCCACTTTCTTGTCTTCAGTAGACTGGTTGTTTGTGAATGAGTGAAGAGTATGTATGTTTAGCTACTGAGGGAGCGGAATAAGGAGGATTTCTCAATGAAAAGCTCTATTCTCGTGGGACGTAGGATGCACATTTGGGTGGAATGCTGTCTTCTAAAAGAAGCTTTAAGCGCTAGGTATGCTGCATTTAAGAGACTGACAGCAAGAGACAGATAAGGAGCTTTTTTTCCTTTCTGCTCTCTCTTGAGGAATAGTAATTAGCATTTGCATGAGTGTATGAGAGTTGAGCGCCTGCACTCCGCGGTTTAGGTATTGCTGCCGCCATTATGATGAGATGGAATTAAGCTTTGGCGTTGTAGACAGAGCAAGGAGTCATCGAACAGGAAGTTTCCTTTTTGGCTCAAATAATATTATTGTTAATTATGTATGTGTCTGTAGCGCCCCCTTCCTGTCAATGGGAATTGTAGTGGGTGGTGCCCAGATTCTTTAATTGGAATTGGTTTGCGCTGATAACACACATTCATCTCAGATATGTCTATTTGATGTGTGTGTTTACATCTGGAAGACGTATATTTTAGTGTTTTCTCATGTGCAATATGTCTCTATGTCGTTTCTTGTTAAACGTTAAATAGACATTTTGAAAATGTCTTAAAGATGTTTATCATTTAGAGTATATATAACACTAACATCGTAAAGACGTTTCTCAGATGTTTGTTCACAACAGATGCTTTCCAGATGAAGCGCTCCTAAACAGACTACGTGCTATCTGTGCTATCTGGGTGGTTAACCGGTAATATGTGTGACCATCTATTTGACTTCAAATCTTTATCATATTAATGGAAAATGAAATGCAAATCACACATGATACAGAATGAACTACAACTTAAATTGAATTTATTTAAAACAAATCCTCTTGTGAATATTACGCATTTCATAAAAATAAAAATAAATAAAAATGATATATATATATATATATATATATATATATATAATTTTTATTTTATATATTTATATTATTTTAAGTCAGATAAAGAAGAGGAAGAGGAAGGAAACGTGTGGTATCAGAATGCAATAAACCAGTGGTCCCCAACCTTTTTGTGCCGCGGACCGGTAAACGCGTGTTAATTTTGCCGCGAACCGGTGGCCGCTCGAGATTGTTGGGGGGGGGGGGGGAGTGCGAGCGAGATGGATGATGAGTCCGCTCGAGATTGTTGACGGACGGACGGGGGGGGGGGGGGGGGGGGGGTTGGGTTGGGGTGCGAGCGAGCGAGATGGATGATGAGTTTGCGCGAGATTAAACACACCTCCTCACCGCCAAAGCAGCAGCGTTCGACCGGGGTTTGGGGACCACTGCAATAAATAATCCGTGCATCTGCATCAGTCCGTATGGCCATTCACTCCAATGACGCTTCACTCACTCTTGCGGCGCAGTGCCGTGCAGCCGTGAAACCATAGTAACCGCGTGTGTAATACTTCTCAGAACTATGTCCGAGCGAAATGACTGTGTTATGAGTGAATATGTTTATGTGTGTTGTGACTGTGTTTACGCTGTGAGCAAAGTTGTGTTTGCAATGTTGGAGAATGTAATTCAAGGTTTGTATCGAGAATCAAAGGTGGTTTTTAATTGTATACTGGTAAATCTTGCACTGGCTGTCAGAGTAGTTGACGACTGCCCAGAATACGAGCTTTATAGATGGGTTCCATACTCTTCTCAAACATGTAACGCTCTGAAAACACTCAAACATCACAAATAAAAGAAGGAACATAGAAACAGTAGATTATGCTATATTACAGTCAGTGGTAGAGCAGCCATCTCTCTCCTTACTCAATCTCTCAGTGTTTACTCAAAAACACTCCCCACCCCATGTGCGTGCTCATGCCAGAAAAGCGCGAATACAACAGCATACGCCATCTTGAAGGTATATTTGAAGCAAATTTGAACATAACTTTATACATTTTATAAAAACTTTTTTTTAAAATCTGAAACCCACGTGGGTTACATTTCTAATCCTGAGGAATTAGAGACAAAAGAGTGCAGTAATTTTTATTTTTATAACAACTTGGAATTATGGAAAGCCATGTCTGCATAAATGACAGATTAGATCTGGTTTGGAGACATGAGACAGAGTTTATTGAAAACATTGCTGACTGGACATAACTGCCCCACTCCTGTGAACAAGAGAGCTCCACCTGTATAGCAGTATCAGGTCATTAGGCTTTCTATAAAGCCAAGGACATACCAAACCAAGCAACATTGGGCCGTCTTTGAGTGTTGGCCGACTTTTTTTTTTTTTTTTATGTGTTCATTAGTCAATAGGAACATTGGTTGGTTCAACATGTTGAATCACGGTTGGGCCATCAGTGAAAGAGACTGGCTGCATAGTTTAGCAAACAAGTCAGTGCACAAGAAAATTAATTAAAGTGATGAAAGCAAGCAAAGAAGCCATGACGACTCAGACAGAATGCTGTTATAATTTTATGTCATTTTACCTGAGAATTCTACTTTACAAATATGTGCAACATGATTGCACATATTGACAACATGATTGGAATGGATTAAAGAACATGAACAGCATGATTGATACTCAAAACACCAAGCAAGTGCTATTTTGTTTTTGGTTTGTATAGCTGCAATCTTAGCTCTGCTTTTCTGTTTTTGAATGTTTGATTTCATCAACAATGTCTGATTTCATCACAGTCTGATTTCATCACCATTAGATGAAATGCTTGAAATGCCTCTAACTTTAGAGAGTTATACAGAGGTATCTGTGTTATCTTACTGATGTCTCCACTCCGCTACAATAGCAATTGTGAGATGTCTTGAGCACGGCCATCGTTAGGTCTCCTCTCGATCTCCTCAATCATGAAGAAGCCTGTACTCCTACAGCTTGACCCGGCAGTTTGCTAGGATTGAAGGCTCTCTGTGAACCTTCTTGGCCTCCTCTTGCTAGAGTTATCTTTGAGAGTTATCTTTATTGAGGCCTCCACTCTTCAGAGCTCCCCTACGATAGCAATTGTGAATGCTAGGCTCTCTGTGAGCCTCCTTGCAAGATGTCCTAAGAGTAGGGCATTGGTGGGTTTCCTCTCGATTTTGAGAGTAATCATACAGAGGCTTCCGCTCCTAAAGTTCGGCTTGGCGATCAGGGTAGTATGCTAGGTTGTTAGGCTCCCTGGGAGCCTCCTTCCACTCTGTGGTGCATTAGATTGAGTTTTTAAACTCTTTCTGAACTTTCTAGGTTCTGCCCTCCACTCTTCAGGATTGTCTGAACAGAATTTCTGAGTGTTAGGGTTTCTGTGAACCTTCTTGTACACCGGCCTGAACATAGTTAGGCTTCCTCTCCTGTTTAGGCCACCATTCTTGAGAGGCTTTGGCCTATGATTGTGTTGCCGGTGTGCACCATAGGGATGAGAATTCCTTGACTTCGCTCAGTCAATATGAAACTCATCCCATCAGCATGGCAGTATTCAGTATGGGTATTCCACTCCACAATACCCCAAAGAGAACATCTCAGGTCTCTTTACCATGCTTCTTGTATTCCTGCACACATCTCATTCAGACAAGAAGAGGATGACACTGGTCAGACACTGGTCATATTAGAGGCATTCCTTATAGTGCCCTCTAAGGTGTGCAGCATCTCATTCCACTTCTCAGAGAACCCTGATTACATGCGTATCCCACTTTTTCTTTACATTAGCGCTGTTTTAGACTCATTGTTTTAGACTCATTGATTGAAATAAGTCTCTTACTGGATCATTGGACTGAACTCTTTCCAGGAGTTTTGCGGATTAACCCTTTTGCACATACGTTTAAAATATTTTCGCTGACCCCCAGCGTGAGTATTTGAAGGTGACCGTTATTTTAAAACCCCTTATTATTTCCATGGTGACACGGCATGCTTGTCGCTTTACACAACATAGCCACAATATTGCTGTATGACAGATGTATTGCTTTATTTAGTTTTTCTTTTTTTTATTCAAAAAATTCACAAACATCTTGGCTATGTTATCAACTACCTGATATATAGATTTTAAAATATTTGGAGGTGAATTTGTTTTGTCAATTAAAAACATTTATTCAGCGATCCCTCGTTTATCGCGGTTAATGTATATTTATACTTTAAATATATTTTAATTAAATCAATTTTATTATAAAACCTTAATTTTATACATTTACTCTCCCTCTCATATGATGCGTATTATGGTGCTCTACACTCATGATGATGATGATGGTGTTACTGCACTGGTACAATGAGGCCTTTAAATCAGTTCGGGAAGTGTCTCATCGTCAGATATCGTTGCTGGATCGTCAACATTTGCTTCTGAGAGAGGCGAAGAGGTATGGGTTTCATTCGTCGATCTTGCGCCGGGAACCAATGCCTTGTCTGAGTGACCGTGGCTGCCATTCATTTTTCGAAAAATCCACTTTTTTGAAAAAAAATTTGAAAAATCCACGATACACTGAGGCCGCAAAACTTGAACCGCGAAGTGGTGAGGGATTACTGTAATGATCATATTAGCTGATCTATAATGTGTGATGGGCGCCGCCATGTTAGTTTGCACCACAATTTCAAACTAAAAATCTACTGTTTTGCCAGTATTTATGAATATTTGAATGTCCAACACCTAAAATAAACATTATGGGGTTGAAAACACAAAATAGCTGTGATGTATGACAAAATTGAGTGTGTTCGTCTCTGGCAATTGATCACATGATGCACTTGATGTTCTAATCACACCGGTGTGACTGTATACTCCAGGAACCAGTCAAGACTGATCACACCGGTGTGATCATTTATGTGTCAAAGGGTTCAAATTATCTGATTGCAAACAAAATTTCCACCAAAGTTGCTGGAGCCATTGTAGATTCTCAGCGTCATAAATTTCAGACTTCTAAGATCATCTGACTGCTTGAGAAAAATTACATGAATGGCAATTTCTTATGCTTCAGTAATTTCTTTCCATTATTTGCATTAAAATATTTAAATATACTAACACGTTGAGAGCCCTAGAATAAAGACACAACTTAAATATTTTGATCAGATAAAGTGATCCTCCCTCTTCAGATTAAATAACTCAATCAATATAAATTACTTTGACGAATAATTTGTGAACTTTCACCAATTTCATTTAATTTGCCATTGAGTATATCTATCTATCTATCTATCTATCTATCTATCTATCTATCTATCTATCTATCTATCTATCTATCTATCTATCTATCTATCTATCTATCTATCTATCTATGAACCTATTCTATCAAAACTAAAAGCAGCAGGGTCTTACAAAACTTACAAACTCACTCTAGACACACAGACTAGAGAGAGAGAAGAGAGAGACAAAAATATTAAATGATGATGTCACATGGCGTGCTGGTGAAGTAGATTCTAGAATGTGTGTGAGAATGTGTTTTTTAGAATGTATTGTGTGAGAATGTGTTTTTAACTGTTTGTTCATTCTACATTCACTAATTGCAAGGTGTACTTCACAAGTTTATGTTTCATAAAATGCAGAGTGTGATGGTGAACTTTTTTGTTTAAAAATGTATTTAATGACATCACACATCTCACGGGCTGCAAGGTCACAGTTTAAGGCCGGACAGCCAAAGAGAACAGTAGAATGTGTGTCTGTGTGTCCTTCACCTCTCCCAAAGGATCCCTATCAGAACATCATCATTCTCTCTCTTTCTCTCTCTCTCTCTCTCTCTCTCTCTCTCTCTCTCTCTCTCTCCCTCTTTCACTCTGCTCCCCCTCTCTCCTCCCCCTCTCTCATTAAAACTCTGCGCCTCGGCTTCTAATTAAATCCCACTTGAAAGTCTTAAAAGTCAGACTCAGATTGATTCAATTTGCATTTCTGAACAGGGAACATTGCCTAAAAGGATAAATAAATTGGTTGAGAAAAAAAATCCTATTTTCTGCAAGCAGTGTTGTTTCATGTAAGACAACACTCATATGCCAACATATGCAAACACACATATATGCCCACATGCATGCAATTTTCTTTTGTCACCTTTCTGAAACAAAAAATATTATTTGGATTCAATGACAACAAATTTATCCTCAACCTGCATTGTGTCTTTCAAAACTACTATAACTATTGAGCATTCACACTCACACAAAGACACACTCATGCTGGGAAAGACAATTATTGTGGGTTATACTCACTCTGGCTGGCAGATATCCAACATCTCTGTTTGACAGCAAAAGAACAAGAGAAAGAAAAAGACTTTTAATAGTCATATAGCTCTAGCTCATAGCTCAGAAATATGTTATTATAACCCATCATTGTGTGTGCCAGTCCCTTACATTGCTTGCAAAGATTCTTTCTTTTTTATACTTGACGACACACTTGGTGGTTGAGTTCTTTTTATATGATAAAGTCATGTGCATTAATTTCTCTCTTTAAGGTATTAGTTCATTGAGCCTGTATGACAACTAGTCACAATAGGTAACTGGCCGTTGACGGCAAGAGACAGAGAAAGAAAGCTCTGCCAGTAGAACAACAGTCCCCCCTGTTGGTGTTATTTGATATTACACCAAGTTTGTATCATAAATAAGTGTTTATTGTTTGTTGGACCAAACCATTTATATTTAAAGTGTTTAATTAATATCATTATTACTTCCAAATTCATGAATTTTAGTATAATTTAACCAAGTTAGCTGATCATTTTAACCAAGCATCTAGAATTGCAACAAAAAAGTTTTTTTTTTTTTATTTATTTATTTTTTTTACAAAAATTAAAATGAATCAGAATTTATTCAGTTTAAGTGTGCACAAACACACAAGGAATTTGTTGTGGTTTCCAGGATCTCTGGGTATATACATTCATACATACATGGAGAATATAGAGGATAGAAAGAACATTTAAATAAATAAGATCAAGAAAAAAAAACTAAATTAAAAATACAATTATATTAAATTATATCACAACTAATAATACTATAAGTAATATAAATGTAATGAATTTCAAAGAAATGTTCTCTAAATTTCATCATTAATGATCTTCTATCGATGATGAACATCATGCTTTAATTTATACTTAACTACCAATACTAATATTCAAGCAGCAGCCATATCACCCTGTAGCCTAAGACTGGTTGCCCACTGAAGCTAAACAGGGTTGAGCCTAGTTAGTACCTGGATGGGAGACCTCCTGTGAAAAAACTAGGTTGCTGCTGGAAGTGGTGTTAGGAGGCCAGCAGGGGGTGCTCACCCTGCGGTCTGTGTGGGTCCTAATGGCCCAGTATAGTGACGGGGTCACTATACTACAACAAGCACTGTCTTTCAGATGAGATGTTAAACCGAGTTCCTGACTCTCTGTGGTCATTAAAAATCCCAGGATGTCTTTTGCAAGAGTAGGGCTTTAACCCCGGCATTCTGGCAAAATTTGTCCATTGGCCTTGGTTCATCATGGCCTCCATAATGTATTCCATAATACAATGCTCTCTTGACTTAACCTTCCATTTCCAGAGTGATGATAACTGGACCAGAAGTAATATCAGCTTTGATTTTCAATCTCTGCTTGACTCATTATTTTATTGGACTGCCTAAAGTTAAGACATTTTTACATACCCTAGTAACTGCATTTATCTTGATGCACAATGACAACTTGATGCACTTGCTGGCCTGAACTGTTTCACATATTTTTGTGCAGAAAGCAAACAGGCAAGAATTCCATTCTATTGTAGATGCTTTCAGTTGTACTTCACATTCATACCACCAGGGAGCAGCCAAGATCTATTGTAAATGTCTCTTCCTGCATACAAGTGTTTCTGTGGGTGGATAGAGAGTCATAAACAGTAGGCAGATGAGTCACTATGATGGAGGTGTGTGAGAAAGAGAGAGAGAGAGTGTGTATGTATGTATGTATCCATGCATAGTTGCGTGTGGGGTGCAGGTGTTGTGGGGGATGAGATGTGGTATACATCACCCCCAGGTTTCTTCACACACTGTCAAGATACTGATACAAATAAATTTTCTGTCTGTTCTGTGAATTTGGGATCTATATAATGCAACTAGTCACCTTTAATTTTTTGTCCATTCAGAACAGTTTTTTTTATATCAAACATTAGTTTGTATCCATTAACCTGCATAATTATTTTTATAAACATATTGTACATTACACAGAGATCTATACACATCTCATGTGGTGAAATGTTCTTAATTGCTAAGGGGTGTGATTATTACAATAATACAACGGTGAAACAAGCAATTTACAAAACTCAAAATCGTGAGAAGACATTTGGTTGTGTTTAGATAACTCATGACTGTTATCTACTTCCTTTTGTGGTCACTCTTGTCAAATGCTGTATTGCGCCATTTTTCTTACAAAATATGCAATAACTCTTCCAGCAGCCTCCCCAATATCTACAACACACACACACACACACACACACACACACACACACACACACACACACACACACACACACACACACACACACACACACACACACACAGAGAACAACTTACTATGGTGCTCTAGTACCATGTATAGAGTAAAAAATATGTGGCATTGTGAATTTCAAAAGTCTTTGCTAATTATTTTTTCTAAGTAACAGTTTTGTCAATTGAATATTTGTGTTTGCATTATGACCTATATAAAATGTAACTATTGTTTACATTCAACACAACTAATAGGGAACATTCTCAGAACTTTTGCAGACACACAGTGAAACAGTGATAGAATGTTCATTTAATGCTATCTAGTCTTTAATAACATTCTCAGTGTCAGGGAACAGACTCGGAGGCTGAGATAAGGTTAAACCCAAACAGAGTATTTATTGACAGTAGTGAATTTAACAGCAAGCAGGTGAGTAATGTAACAATCAGAATAATGATGAGCATATGAATATGAACCAAGTCGCTTTTCCTTTACCAAGTTGACGGGGAAAGAATGGAGACTGGAGCAGGAGTATAGAGAGAGCACAAACCTCTTCACATGAGTATGGTGAATAGAAAGGTAAGTAGTCTGTTGTCCGGACTTGAGACCAGACAAATAGTAACTGTGAGGTGTGTGCTCAAATCTTGGTGCAGATTGGAGTGCTTACGCGGAGAAAGTGTGGGTGATGCCAAGTGAGAGCAGGAGTGGCATGCTTGGAAAAGCAGTCAAGTGAACATATAACTGTCCCTGTAATAAATAAAAAAAAACATAAAAAAAACATACTTGTCCTAAAAGAAATTAAATTCAGTTATATTTCAATGACGGTTAGGTTTAGAAGTAGTCATAGAAAATACCCTTACTTACTATAAAACAAAATAGGATTCAATGGAAAGTCTGCGTAATGACAAGGATACCAACATGTGTTTGTGCTTGTTTGTGAGGGTTGTAATGCATGCATGCCTCGCACTGTGCTGGAGTATTTACATTAGTGTTTATGTAAGGGCGTATGTGTATATACATGTGTCTCACGAGTACCACAGCTGTATCCTCTGAGCACTTAACGCAGGCACACATTTGCATGCCTGAGTCAGCACGCTTACTTGCATCATAATTTCCCTGCTATGTCATTGGCCGATCTTATGATTCACCGTGTGGGTGGCGCACAATACCTGCGGATTTCAACACACTTGAATGTGGATTTACCTCTGGGGGGTTTGTGTGCTGATACACTCTTCCAGACAGTGAGTGGGTGATGTCTTTTTGGGAAGGATGGAGTTTTACTGCTGAAGTGAAAGGGTGCAGTGAATGAGTCACACTAGCACTTCAGGACTCCCCCACAATTCCTCAGTTGTCCATTACCCTCCACTCAGCACTCACATGGATCGCCTATGTTAATATCTTGTGCTTCTCTTAGCCTACTGTGTTATGTAATTATGTACTAATTGAAATTGTGTGATTTTAGATATTCCCAGGTTTTCTGGGAATCTATACCACAGAAATACCTGGAGATGCTCTTGAAGATAAAAATGACTTATAGTCTCGTGATCAAATCAAGATGATCTGATTAACTCATATGTGTGACAGTACAAGTACATAAATGGGTTGTGAATTGATGTTTTGTCAGATTTAAATTGGAGTTTTTGTTAAAGTACTAGTTACTTTTTGTAAATGCCATTACACATTTTTAGTGTCAAATAATCCTTCAGAAATCTTTATAATCAAAACTGAATGTGCAGCTTAGTTTTGTGGAAACTGTTATTCACATTTTTTTCTGGACTTTTTGATGATTAGAAAGTAAAAGACAGCATTTTGTGTGAAATAGAATAGTTCAATGACATCATACATGTGTCAGGATTTTCTGGACAAGAGAGGACCGAAATGCAGAGCTGAATGATGAGTGATTTATTGCAGGACAGTAGACAAGGCAAATACAATGGAGAAGTGACAGGCAAAACAGTAGGGCAGGGCAGACAATAGGAGAGCTGACTGGTCAGGACTTATAACAGATGACTCTCAGGCCGATTGGGAAGATCTGGCAGCGGATCAGGAAACCAGAAGCTTGCCACTTGGGGACATGATTATGTAGCACCAGACTAGCTGCCAAGCCAGGAGTGTCAACAGCCAGGGGGAAACAGGAGGAAGGACAGGGACCAACAAAAGACACTCAAGACAAGAGCAAATAAAATAGACAAAACTGTGACAAGTCAAATGCAGACTAACTATATGAACTGAATAAGAGAACTAAACAATTCTAGAAACAAACTACCAACAAGGTGATAGACACTAATGCTAAGACAGGAGAAAAACAAACTTAGTTTTCAGCCAACAATACTTACATTCATTTATTTAGCAGACGCTTTTATCCAAAGCAACTTTTAATTTGAGTACAGAAAGTGATTTGTCCCGAAGATACAAAGTACCCAAGAGTGCTTACAATACAAAGTTTCGAACATTCCATACACAAGTAGAACAAGTATGGGGGGTAGAGGGTGTTTTTTGTGTGTGAGTGTCATGTTCGGAGCCCATGGAAGAGATGCTTTTTCAGTAGTCTTTTAAACCTAAGTTCTGGATGAGGGTAGGTATTAAGGTGCTGAGCCAGTGCTTTGAATTTAATGTGTGCTGCAAGTGGGAGCCATTCGGTGACACGAGTCCTTTTGGGTTTGTTGTAGACCAGATGAGCTGAGGCATTCTAGATCAATTGCAGGGGCTTGATTGCGCTAGCAGGAAGTCCGACCTAAAGAACATTGCCGTAATCGAGCCTGGAAATGACCTCGGCCTGCACCAGAAGTTGTGTAGCTTGCTCAGTGATGAATGGCCTGATTCTCCTGATGTTGTGCAGTGCAAACCTGCATGATTGAGCCCTCTTTGCGATGTGATGTCTGTGTGTCATCTGCGTAGCAGTGATAGGAGAATCCGTGTGCCTCTATTATGGGACCCAGTGATGTGGTGTATATGGAGAAGAGAAGTGCTCCAAGAACTGAACCCTGAGGAACCCTGATCAGTTGACATTCTTTGGAGACCTCCCCGCACCATGCAACCGTGAAGAACCTATCCTTGAGATAGACTTCAAACCACTGAAGAGGTGTTTCAGTGATGCTTAGTGACGAGGTTTTTTTTTTTATGTGGGTTTTTTGAATAGTGGGGTTACTCGAGTCTGCTTGAATGCAGTAGGGAAGGTTCCCGTGTGAAGAGATGTGTTGATTATGTGAGTGAGTGATGGTAAGATTGTAGGAGAGATGGCTTGTAGAAGGTGTGAGGGGATGGGGTCTATGGGCAGGTGGTTGGGTGGATGGAAAGGAGAGGTTTAGAGGCATCTACCTCTGTGAGTGGAGAGAAGGTTGAAAAAAAGTTTTCTGGTTACATCAGAGGCCAGTCTATGTTCATGTGTGTTTGGAGCTGGGATCTGACAGCTGATAGTTGCAGTTGTTAATAAAGAAATGGGCAAAATCATTGGAAGTTAAAGAGGTAGAATGGTGGTGGAGGGGGACAGAGGAGAGGGTTAAATGTTTTAAAAAGTGCATGCATGTTAGAAGCGCTATTGATTTTGGTGTGGAAATGCAAACATTTAGCACTATGGACATCAGTAGAAAAGGTAGAGAGCAGAGATTTACCATATTTTCCGCACCATAAAGCACACCGGATCATAAGGCGCATGCTAAAACGGACGGTCTAAAAAAAGGTAAAGGAAGCAAAACAATTTTATTGAACTTTATCCTACTATATAACAATATACTCACATTATGTTTTAATCAATTCACAAGGTGGGATTACTTCTATAAACAGTTCACAGGAGCATGTTTCAAAATGAGGTACACTACATGAGCAAAGCTTTATCTCTCTGTTTACAGATATATGGGAACACTGAAAGAATCATGAATCTATCTGTAGAGTCACTGTGACAGTACAACACCTCTTGTGTTTTTGCTTGTATTTCCTCTGTTTGACGTAATGAGAGAGGCAACAATGGATTGTAACGGTCCAATCATATCATCACACTGACCTTGCAGAAGGAAGAGTTTTAAGAAAGAATCTGTTCTTTCTCTCTGTGCTTTCTTTTTCTTTTTCTTTTTTTTTAGACTGCTAAAGAAAATTAAAATTACTTGATCGTCATAGTATAACACCAAATCAATGAAACTTCAGGCATATTGATCTGTCCAGTTAGGAAACATAAGTGATCCCTTTCACCACCTTTGGTGAAAATGGAAATGACAACAGGTCCACTGGAGAGGCAACAGCAAGATAGCCCAGAAAAAGGGAATGATTTTACAGGTGGTGTCTGCAGAGAGTTCTTCTTATCTTCTTATTCTTCCTGACTGATTTGTCTTTAGTTTAGTGTTTTGATAGGGCCCTTTCACTGTCTGTAGCATGAGGCATGACATGCAACCTAATCAGGCTGAACAGGCAGTCCTGCTCCCCCAGGACGGCAGATCCATATGTTTGGGGTGTATCCCAGCACAGTTACAAGAGCATGGGGGAGATACTGGGTAACAGACTGTTACACAAAGACAGCTGGATGGGTACATAGAAGGCCAACAACCCAGCAGCAAGACCAGTGTTTACTCTTTGTGTAAGGGGGAACGGGAGGGTAATTTCCAGAGCCCTACAAAATTATCTCCAGAAAGCACCTGATGTGCATATTTCTGACCAAACTGTCAGAAACAGACTTCGTTAGGGTGGCATGTGAACCTGATATCTTCTTGTGCTAGGGTTCCAAATCATGTTCCTGTTAAGCTCCAACCCTGTCTATACCCTGAGCTGAATTTTGCAGGAAGGTAGAGCTCCTGCTCTAGTCAGACCTGTGCTCACAATTCAGTACCATACAGTTCAATTGGTATTTACCAAAGAACACCATAATTCAAGTGGGATCAGCTTGTAACTTTAGTTTTATATGATGGATTTTGAATCCAGCCCTCAGTGTGTTGATGGTTTTGGTTTCCATTAACTGTCACAATTGTATTCCTTAATTATACAATGTATTTAAAAAAAAAGGTTCTCAAAATGAATATTTCATTCATTGTGATCCAATATGGGATTTAAGTTGGGGTTGTATTATTTTATTATTTTATTATTATTATTATTTTTTTTTTTTACTGTGTATCTAAAATGTTGTCATAATTTACTCACCCTCATGTTTCAAAACCGTAAGAGCGACTTTCATTGTTTACAATGGACCCTTTTAAAATGTTGGGGGTTCTCAGAAAATGTGTGTGATGAAAAATAGATTTTCTAGTATATACTTGTTAAAATTAATCTGCAAATTTGTTTAAATTAATGTTAATATTAACATTAATTTTGTGCATCAAGTGAAATTGTTCTTTTTTTGGGGGGGAGGGGGGGGTCAATTTTAGATTTTTCAATTCTAGAAAAATTGACTTTATTTGATAATAAAATGTATTTGATTTGAAAAAAAATGATTAATACAATTTTTCACAATGAATTGCATTAAAAGTGAAAAATGTTGGTCAAAAACATAAATTTACAAACTGACCACCAACCGCAAATTTCAGACGCTATTGCTGCTTTTACACTGGCACATAATTTTTTTATCATTTTTTTACTTACATCTGACACATATCAGAATTTGTTGCAAACACGTAAACACACAATTCTGTACAATATCTGATTTTATTCGCATTCCGATCTCAGCCACTTCCAAGTGTGCTTTTAAATCATATACATATCTGATATAATCCCAACAGAGATTGCAACGGTCCAATCATATCATCACATTGACCTTGCAGAAGGAAGAATTTCAAGTCAGAAATTCTTTCTCTTTGTGCTTTCTTTTTCTTTAGACTGCTAAAGAAAATAAAAATTACTTGATCATCACAGTATAACACCAAATCAACTAAACTTAAGGCATATTGATCTGTCCAGTTAGGAAACATATGTGATTGTGAATCACTTTCACCTCCTTTGATGAAAATGTCAACAGGTCCACTGGAGAGGCAACAGCAAGACACCCCACAAATGCCATGGACATCTGATTCCAAGCTGCCACAGGGGGAGGGTGACACGTTTGCCCACAAAGAAAGATTTTGAATGCTGTATTATCTAATAGATGTGCCTGTCTGCACTCGTTGAGAGATTTTTTATTGAGGTGGAAACTTTACTAAGGAAAGAAATGGTATGCTCACAGAAACATTCAGGAGCTGGTTTTCAACCTCTGCCCCATGACTTTTATAAATAAAACAGCTTCACTACTGAAAGCTACATTGTATTTCTTAGTAATGAGGTGATAAGTTAGCAGTAAGGTGATAATGTAGGGTATTTCACATTTCTGGAGTTCTTCGAAGTGGAAGTTGTTATAAATGGATTACTTTAGTGGTGAATGGGAACTACTCCAAATATAATTTTATCCTACGACTTTATTTCGTCAGGCATAGTCTGGCTCATGAGAGTAGATCCCTGGTAATTTGTGCCAATAATTTTTTTGTATTAGTTCCTTTTAACTTTACACTATACACACAGAAGTGTATAGGACAGTACATTGCAATGTTCTAATTTTAAATGCATTCATTGTGAGAATATGCCCCTTAGATGATCTCATCCATCAATGACTTTTGTCTCCTACACAAGGCTATAAAGGTGTGAATAATGACTCTGCCCACATCAGTCTGTGACACACGCCTCAACTCTCCAAAACATCAGCCACTTCCTCCTGTCTGACTAACAAAGTATTTTAGTTTAAGAGAAGTGTTTAAATAATACTCACTGTGCAAAAGCAAAAATTATACTGAGTGAGTCAGTGAGTCTGTGAGTGTATTTATCTGGAAACTCCATAACATATACTTGCCAAGTTGTTCTGAGACTTAGATTGGCTGAACTCACACAAGCATTCACATGTTGACTTCACCGCTCAGGCAAACACTGATACCAGTTTGACATGTCAAGGCAGCAAATTGTAGTCTAAAATAGTCATGTAACAACAGCGCCTTCAAACATTAACAATGTGCCCACTTATCTCCTTGCAAAGAAAGTTGATGTTTTGACAACTAAAATCATATCTTTAATATTTAATGCAATAGATGACCATCACCTTGATGTCAGAGGATGAAGGTTTCTTTATTCGTATAGTCAGAATGTTATTTGCACCTCTGCATTTTGCAATGTGACACATTGTAGTAATTTAAAAAAAACTGTGAGAATATTGACTCATCATTTAGGTTAACTTTAGGTTAACTAAAACGTTTGTTGAGGGACATGTTTTATTTTACATGAACGCAAATTAGTCTTTTCTGCCACATGACTTGAAGAGATAGAAGTTCACCCAAAATGGAATACTCTATCATCATTCACTCACCCTCATGTGAGAGGGCTTTTCTTTCTTCTGCAAAAATATGACGGAAGATATTTGAAGAATGTTTTATTATGAAAGTAAATGTGACCTAAAACGTTTTATGCTCCAAAAAGGTCATTAAGGTTATGTGAAATTAATCTATAAGACTCAGCATATTATACATCTTATAAAGATGTTGTTCTCAACCTTAGCCCTGGAGGACCCAACAGTACACAATTTGGATATCAAGCTAATCTGACAAAACCATTTCAGGTCTTGAAGTCTCTACTACCAGGCTGATAGATTGAATCATCTGTGTTAGATTAGGGAGATATACAAAATGTTCAGAGTTGGGTAAAGGGGCAATCACTACTGCTTAATTCTGGAAAAAAAAACTGATATTCTAATTATTAGACCAAAAAGTTCTGCACCTAATAACCTAGAATACTGTCTAATACTCGATGGCTGCCCTGTCAAGTCTTGAAACCTGGGTGTGCTCTTTAATGTCAATCTTTCATTTGAAATCTACGTTTCTAGCATCTGTAAATCCGCATTCTTCCATTTTAAAAATATATCTAAATTACAACATATGCTCACAATGACAAATGCGGAAAAGTTAGTTCATGAGTTCAAGGCTAGATTATTGTAATGCTCTACTGGGTGGTTGCCCTGCACGCTTAATAAACACATTTCAGCTGGTTCAAAATGCAGCAGCTCGAGATCTTACTAGAACAATGAATGGATCTCAGTATGAGCATATTAGCCAGGTTCTGTCAACACAGCATTGGCTTCCAATTAAACACATAATACATTTTAAAATCTTGATTATTACTTACAAAGCATTAAATGGTTTAGCTCCCCAGTACTTGAGCGATCTCTTAACACATCGTCTATTGTGATCCCAAAATTCTGACCAGTTAATAATAACTAGAATATCAAAGTCAAAAAGTCAAATTCCTTTTCCTATTTAGCTCCTAAACTCTGGAACAGTCTTCCTAAAATAGTTCGGGAAGCAGACACACTCTGTCAGTTTAAATCTAGACTAAAAACACATCTCTTCAACCTAGCATACACATAACACATAGATCATGAATACCATCTCCAACCTGAATTGTTGTCAATTTAATAATCATGCACTTTTTGGCTGTTGGAGCAAGAAGAACTGGTCCCCCGACTGAGCCTGGTTTCTCTCAAGGATTTTTTTCTCCAATATGTTCTTCATTCATTCTGTCACTTGCTGGAGTTTTGGTTCCTTGCCTTTGTAGCCTCTGGCTTGCTTAGTTGGGGACTGTAACAAATGGTACTCAAGCCTTTAGGTTATTTGTGACCAAAACTCTTGCAAGCATTTCCAGCAAGACACATGGGTAAACACACTTTCCTCTAAACTCTCCCAATTTAACTTTTGAAACTCGTTTAAACCAAAATAATAATAAAAACCTACAATTTTGAACCCCTCTATTTTTTCATGTAAGACCTCTTGGCAACTGTGGAAGACTTTTCAAAGAAATGTACCCTGCCCAAAAAGTCTTTCTTTTGTCTCAGTTAACTTTAGCCAGTGAAGCTTTTCATACATGTTAAATGCATTATCCTAAGCCATAATGTCTTTTAATGACAAACACTCATATCATCAGTGTAAGCACTTACAGTGATACTTGAACTCTGAGATAACAATGAGTACTTTCTTAGGTGCTTGTTTAACACACAAAGATCTAAGATTGGACGCAGGGCCGTGCTCCCCTTCTTTGGTCTTAATAACAACGTTATATAATTGACAACCTTGTCTGATACCCCTCGCTTAATTCACCTCCCATTAGACCAACTTTCATTTGAAAACTTTTAAAAATGTCTAAAATTTCTAGAATTAAAAAACAAGTTATCCATTATCATTCTCTCTGGAATACAATAAGTTATTTTGTAGAATTAAGATTAGCTATTTTTTAAGTCTGTTATCTTTAAGTCTAAAAATTTAGAATCAGTGGTCCAATGTTATATTGGATCCCAGACAGTGATACTGAAGTTATTACTTTAAGGTACAGCAACACCTCCTCAATTACCTTTCAGACGAAGCTCATGTTTATCACAGTAATCTTGAGGGGTGGACTCATTTAAAATAATGTGATCATCTGATTTTAGCAATGTTTCTTTCAAACACAGCACATCTACACTCACCTAAAGCAGTGGTCCCCAACCTTTTTTTCGCCGCGGAACGGACAACATTTGATAATTTTACCGGGAGGGGGGGGGGATGTTTAGAGCGATACTCCGCTGAACTTCTGATGGGGATTGGGTCGGGGGGTGACATCGAAACTCAGCTCAGCTTCTGACGGGGAAGCGCAACACACCTCCTCACTGCCAAACCTACAGCGCACAGCCGCTTGCAGCCATTCAACTCCACTATGTAAATTGTAAATAATATTATTTCCTTGGGCGGGACGATAACATTTGATCCACGGACCGGTCCGGGGGTTGGGGACCACTGACTGATTATTAGGAACACCATACTAATACTGTGTTTGACCCCCTTTCGCCTTCAGAACTGCTTTAATTTTACGTGGCATTGATTCAACAAGGTGCTGAAAGCATTCTTTAGAAATGTTGGCTCATATTGACAGGATAGCATCTTGCAGTTGATGGAAATTTCTGGGATGCACATCCAGGGCACAGAACTCCTGTTCCACTATATCCCAAAGATGCTCTATTGGGTTGAGATGTGGTGACTGTGGGGGCCATTTTAGTACAGTGAACTCATTGTCATGTTCAAGAAACTAATTTGAAATGATTTGAGCTTTGTGACATGGTGCATTATCCTGCTGGAAGTATCCATCAGAGGATGGGTACATGGTGGTCATGAAGGGATAGACATGGTCAGAAACAGTGCTCATGTAGGACGTGGCATTTGAACAGTGCTCAATTGGCACTAAGGGGCCTAAAGTGTGCCAAGAAAACATTACACCACCACCACCAGCCTGCACAGTGGTAACAAGGCATGATGGATCCATGTTCTCATTCTGTTTACTCCAAATTCTGAATCTACCATCTGAATGTCTCAACAGAAATTGAGACTCATTAGACCATGCAACATTTTTCCAGTCTTCAACTGTCTAATTTTTGGTGAGCTCGTGCAAATTGTGGCCTCTTTTTCCTATTTGTAGTGGAGATGAGTGGTACCCGGTGGGGTCTTCTACTGTTTTAGCCCATCCGCCTCAAGGTTGTGCGTGTTCATAAATGCTTTGCTGCATACCTCGGCTGTAACGAGTGTTTATTTCAGTCAAAGTTGTTCTTCTATCAGCTTGAATCAGTTGGCCCATTCTCCTCTGACTTCTAGCATCGACAAGGCATTTTCACCGACAGGACTGCCGCATACTGGATGATTTTCCCTTTTTTACACCATTCTTTGTAAACCCTAGAAATGGTTGTGCATGAAAATCCCAGTAACTGAGCAGATTGTGAAATACTCAGACCGGCCCGTCTGGCATCAATAACCATGCCACGCTCAACATTGCTTAAATCGGCTTTTTTCCCATTCTGACATTCAGTTTGGAGTTCAGGACATTGTCTTGACCAGGACCACACCCCTAAATGCATTGAAACACCTGCCATGGGATTTGGTTGATTAGATAATTTTATTAATGAGAAATTGAACAGGAGTCCCTAATAATCCTTTAGGTGAGTGTATACACACACACACACACACACACACACATACATACAGTATATACTTTGAACCAAATTAAAAAAATTACAGTCAAATTTATTAGTCTGTCTCAAGTTATATAATGGTTTAGTTCAATCCTTAAATTTTGATGCATTAAGAGGTAAAACTAAAATTTATACAATAAATAAATAAATTGAGTTAAGCAATATTTAATTAAATTTACTTTCTACAAATAAAGACATTTTTGAAAGACCTCAAAAGTATTTTTTCTAATATTCAATATATTTCAAAACATCAGCAAAATTAATAAAATCCACAATAATTTCTGCGGTCAAAAATGCTATTTAAAGGAAAGTCGTTTAACTTTTTCTTTACATTTATTTGCAATGAGCCATTACTTTCATGATATCCTCCTCAATTCAATACCTCACTGGTACAACTGCTTTAAACCTTATGTGATCAGCCAGACCCTAACAGACCAGAACAGATGGGGGAGGGCTGCTTTCGTCAGAGAGAGTCCTCTGGGAGTCAGATTGCTGAAGCCTGACAACGGTGGGGGAGGGATGTGTGCGTGTGTGTGTGTGTGTGGACATGTGTGTGTGCGTGTGTGTGAGTGTGTAAGGAGACTGAGAGAAAGAGAGGAAGGCTGCTGACGCAATGAGACTCATTGTGGGGTATTTGTGACGTCCAGACAACCATGTAAATCATGAGCACAGTGAAGAGGCTGGCTTCAGCCTAACTGCCCAGTCAAGCGTGGCCTTTAACAGGCAGAGCTCTAGAGCACAGGAAGAGCTTCTCCACCATGTATAAAATGATGATAGATTGAATTCAGAAGTATAGACACAGAAGACACTCTTCAACACTGAAAACTGTTAAATCTGTAACAGTAACAATCTGTAAATCTTTTCTACTTTTAATTATTTTTTAGACTGCAAAACAATTATAATGAAAGTCAGACATCCCCAATATTTTGTTAAGAGGGTTGCAAAAATTGCAAACCTTTTATTAAAATAAAATAAAACAATTCATATAATACTTAGTTTGAGTTTTTGAGGTGGATGAGATGGATAGCACTTTCCGAAGAGTAGTCACATTCTATGACTTATTTTTTTTAAATGTGTAGAGATTTAACTTTCATGGCACTAGCCATGCCAAGATTCCTGGGGAAAATGAATAACTTGCAATGCAATGCATACTGATAAAAGTATCTGCCAAATATATTTTTGTAGAAAATAAGAGTCATTTACTGCTGCAAACCTAAAATAAATTTAGCTTTAGATGTGTACACGCAGAACTGCCTCAAGTGGAACAGACCCTTAAGTGCCTTAGATTAAACATATGTTTGTAATTTACCATAAACAAGTCTAAATAACTTCAGTTTATTGATATGTTTACTTTTAAGATTAGCATTTAAGAAAACAAAAATTGTAGTGTGAAAGAAGAAAAGACACTGCTACAGTTCCATCACCCCAACAGCTGCTCAACTGCTGCCTGTTTCTCAGTAGGGTGGAATAATGTTGCCTTGGAAACAGTTAACATGGCAATTAATATTTTGTCAAGCTGCCACTGTGCTGATTCTTCCAAGACTGTTTGGGTAACTGACTAAGGACTGTTTCACATTGCATTCTCTTTAGTGCCCATATCAACTGGTTTACTGCATTCTCAGAGTAAACTTGAGAAGCATGGTGCTATGTAGAAGGAGTGTAAACTTAATGAAACTTAGTACACTTTATTACTGTTTTCAAATGTTTTGTTTTAGTGTTTCATAAAAGATCATTTTACTGCATAACTACAACTTAAATCATCTGGATTCAGTCAGATTTACAAAATAGCAACAGCTGAGAAAGACTAATTGTATTACAGAAAATGGGTTTGAATGTAATGCTGCATCCAAAATTGTATACTCTCTTGAGTAGGTAATTATTTTTAATTGGTTAAAAACTATGTTCTATATCTTATTACGTATTACTATACCTCGCCACTTCATGGTTCAAGTTTCCCTCAGTGCATTGCAGATTTTTTTTTTAAATATTCATAGAAAAATAAAAGTTAAAAATACCGCCATATCGGCAGCCGTATAGCGAACAGGATGCCAGGATGCCAGACAAATAGAAAAACTCTCTCAGAGGATTTGTACACACACAGGCACTCAGACAAGGCACGTGATTGGTTCCCGGCACGAGATCGACGAATGAGAGCACAAGTGGAGTGGGGGCCTCTTCGCCTCTCTCAGAAGCAAATGTTGACGATCCAGCAGCAATATCTGACGATGAGGCGCTTCTCAAACTGATTTAAAGGCCTCATTATACCAGTGCAGTAACACTGTCATCATCATCACATTCATCGAACCGCACAGTTCTGTCATCATCGTCATTACTAGAGTCATGTCTCAAGATACTACTGTCATTGATGAGTTTAGAACACCATAATACGTATCATATGAGAGAGAGTAAATGTATAATATTAAGGTTTTATAATTAAATTCAATAAATAAATAAAAATATTTAATTAAAATATATATGAAGTATAAATATACATATTTTAAACATTCTGGTACCTACACACACATACACGGACATTCCTAGGAGGGCCAATCCTACTTTGCGGATTTTCACCTATCGCGGGGGGTTCCAGTCCCCATTAACAGCGATAACGAGGGATTACTGTATACTACAGTCATCACATTCATCTACATTCATGACTGTCATTCTCCGCATCATAAAATGAGCACATTCCACTTGAAAGCATTAAACTTCTTTCCTTGTGTAAGAAGCTCTAGAGTTTAAGTAGAGTTTAGACAACCTTAGTACTGTCAGCAGCCATATCACCCTGTAGCCTAAGACTGGTTGCCCACTGAAGCTAAGCAGGGTTGAGCCTGGTTATTACCTGGATGGGAGACCTCCTGGGAAAAACTAGGTTGCTGCTGGAAGTGGTGTTAGGAGGCCAGCAAGGGGTGCTCACCCCGCGGTCTGTGTGGGTCTTAATGCCCCAGTATAGTGACGGCGACACTGTACTGCAACAAGCACCGTCTTTCGGATGAGACGTGAAACCGAGGTCCTGACATAAAAACCGAGGTCTCTGTGGTCATAAAAAATCCCAGGATGTCTTTCGCAAGAGTAGGGGTTTAACCTCGGCATCCTGGCCAAATTTGCCCATTGGCCTTGGTCCATCACAGCCTCCTAATCCCCCCCATACTCTAATTGGCTTCATCACTCTGTCTCCTCTCCACCCATAAGCTGATGTGTAGTGAGTGTTCTGGCGCAATATGGCTGCCGTCGCATCATCCAAGTGGATGCTACACATTGGTGGTGGTTGAGGAGATTCCCCCCTACAATGTGAAGCGCTTTGAGCTCTGGAAAAGCGCTATATAAATGTAACATTTCTTCTACTGCTCCTAAGTACTGGTTTAGGAGTTGGCCCCCCATAGCAGGCTTATTGCTTCCGCAGCTCAGTTCAGAGGTAGTGTACTGAGAGAAGATCGCCACTGATGGCAATCTTTCATGAGTAGGCTGCTAGGAATGCTGTGATGTCTGAGAACCAAAATGGCCAGTATAGACCAACCAGAAGAAAACTGACCCCTTCCCGGTGGACCCTCTCTAAAACTCCTTGGAGCAGAGCAATCAGGGGAAATACATAAAGGTGCCACCTCTGCTACGCCTACACCATAACATCCAGAGTGTGTTCTCATGAGAGGCGAACAAATCTACTTCTGCTTGGCAGAACTTCCTTCAGATTAACTGTTCCGTCTCAGGGTGAAGTCTCCATTCCCCAGGCCTCGGCCCCTTCCTCGACAGGATGTCTTCTCCCAAATGTTTGTCCTCTGGGATATACATTGGTCTGAGTGAGAGCAACTTGGTATGGGTACATTTTACCCCAGAGGGATTGACATTTGGAAATATACATCCTTAATTTTGTTAAACGAGTCCTAGGATCTGATTTGACTCATGACAATAGGGATAGTTATTAGCTTGAACCTGAATTTCCTAAGAGAATAACTCAATAACATGAATTGCATAATGAAACACAGCCCTCCATCCTCTTTGGGAACTATGAAGTGTCAGCTGTAGAACTCGGCCTCCCAATCCAAAGGAGGAAACTCAGCCAATCAGGGGAAATTGTAAGCGGGATTGAATTTCTAGCTCCATCACCGTACCCTGTTCGGGGTTGACAATAGTTTAAACCAACCCGCAGACCCAGTAGACGATACTCGAATTGAATTCTGTAACCTCTTTCCACTGTATACAGGACCCACTAGATATATTGTGAAGACTCCTTCAAGCTTCTACATATTCTACTAGGGGGATTGTCAGCTTGTCAGCAGGGGAAAATTATTTTCTTAAGGACCCTTCTGCTGGACACTGGGATTTTTGTGCACTGGAAACTCATCCGTCCTAGGGTGCACAAGGAGGCGGTTGGCCTGAGGGCTCCATGGAGGTGTCGGATATTGTCACTCCACCACAGGGGGACCGCCCTCAGAGGCCTGCGCGCAGTCCCAGGCTTTTTTCTCCTTCTACTGCTGCAGGTGTGAGGAGCAGGCAGCTGATGTTTTGGGCTGCCTCATGGTGGGGGATAAAGTGTTTTAATGTGGCTGTTTGTTGCTTCACCTCTCGACAACAGTACTCATGACATCACCAAAGACACCAGAAGGCGAAAGAAGGGCATCAATAAGGAAGACCCAATTCTTCTCACTAATGTGAAAGATAAGCCCGACCTTCTCTAGACCTCCTCTTCCTTTCTTGTAGCTCAATAAGTAGAACTTGGTAGGCGTTGGTGCTTACAACGCCAAGGTCATGGGTTCACTCCCAGGGAAAGCAAAAACTGATAAAATGTGTTCCTTGACTGCAATATAAGTGGCTTTGGATAAAAGCGTCTGCAAAATGCATAAATGTAAATGTAGACCCTTGAGAAGGTCGACCTGGTATGCCTGCATGTTACTCAACTCCTTGCCTACCAGCACAGATGTGGTGCAACAGGGTTTGGTGGGCAGCACTGGAGTCTTGATGATACAGCATCAGAAGATGAAGATAGTGTCTCATCAACCCAACATCACCCCATAGCCATTATGTTTTGGGCCCAGGGTGGAGAAATAATTATAGAAAGTTGGGCTCAATAATCTTGATAAGATAACGTCTTAGTGTGGAGGTCGGGAAAGAAAGGTTGATTGTAACGTGAAGGCTATGATTGGCTTGTCTGTTAGCCATTCACCGTTTAATTTGCCCACTGCTCTGGTCATAACCTCAAGCATCCCCTCATAAGCAGGGGAATGAGGTGGTGAGTCCCCTAATAGAGCTAAATAGTTCCAGCATTAGGTTCTCGTCCAGGGTGAGCCACAGAATAGGCTTCTGACACCTGAATGGGAACAACAGAACTGGCTGTTGACAGCTGAGAAAGGGCCAAAGTCATCTCAGACTCGTCAACCAGAGGATCCCACGTTTATAAATGTCGCTTCATCTTGGCAGACGTGGGTCCCAAACTACAGTGAGTGTGAGCGTAGTCCATCTCATTGAACAGGGAGAGGTTGTCACAGCATGGAACAGGGAGGACTCAAGTGTATGGTAAGGGAAGTTTATTATAATATCTAAATAAACAAACATACAACAGAAGGTCTTGACTCTCTGTGGTCATTAAAAATCCCAGGATGTCTTTCGCAAGAGTAGGGGTGTAACCCCGGCATCCTGGCCATATTTGTCCATCATGGCTTCCTAACCATCCCCTTTCTCTGATTGGCTTCATCACTCTGTCTCCTCTCCACCAATAAAGCTAGTGTGTGGTGAGCGTTCTGGCGCAATATGACTGCCGTCGCATCATTTAGGTGGATGCTGCACTCTAGTGGCGGTTGAGGAGATTCCCCCTTCCATGTAAGCGCTTTGAGAGACTTTGATAAAGCGCTATATAAATGTAATGAATTATTAACAAAGATCAAAACTAGAATATAAAATGACACATGAACAGGGAACTACATCTCAGGAACAAACATAGAGCGACAAAAACGCGACGCAGAACAGCAGACAGTGAGGGATATATATAGGACACATGAGGGAAGGTAAGTGATCGTGAACAGCTGGCAACACTCAAGGGAAACAAGGTAACAAGGGGGCGGGGTACATGCTAACGAGACACAAACACACGGCGAATGCAAGTGCGCATCGCTGCAAGTTCACAGAGTGACAAGACGACGCGCAACGGGTGACAAGGACAACAAGCAGATACGAGCACACGAGAGTGCGCACAAACGTAACGTGCCCTCACACAAAACATGGGAGAGAGCAGTGCCACGGTTCCGTCCACTAGGACACTAATAACACTTGGAAGCAGACATTGCTAGACGTAGACAGACGTCTACGGTGCTAGTAGAGCATTTTGAGGAGCAGCAGTTCACAATTTGCACAGGCAGTAACCTTGAGTGGACAAGGACAAGGAGATACACACTGCCTGTAGTGCCTATATTCATATATATATATATATGAATGCTTTGCACAGCTTAAAATAAGACAGGAAAGAGCAACACTGAATGCTTTCTGAAGAGCAAAACACTGTTGTATGCCGCCTACCATTTGTAGCTTCAGTATAAGCTTTCACATGTGACATCATGACACAACACCAACTGAAATTAGTTTAGTTTCATATGTACTTCAGATTCTATCATGCTGGAAGTGTTCCTCAAGGTGTCGCCTTCGACACAGCAAAAGTTCCCTCAAACAGTAGCTGTTGTTTTAGTTATGTTGAACAAAACTGAAAAATATATAAAAATATAAAGAACTGCCTCAAAATGTAGTCAATAATTGTATTGATTCTCATTTGCTACATAAATCTACAACATAAAAAAATATTAAAAATTTGATTAAATTAGCACAACATTGTATTACTGCCTGCAATCATGTCAAGGATCAACTAAATTTCCATGTGCATTGTCAAAATTGGTTATTAAGAAACGTTTGTTCTGAATTTCTATCGATTTAAAAGAGAATAAAGTCAAATGCATCTTTTACTCCAGTGCACTCTAGGCAAGTCAAGTCACCTTTACTTATATAGCGCTTTTTACAATACAGATTGTTTCAAAGCAGTGGTCACATGAAAACAATAAACAACGTTTGTTTGGCTGAACGGCAGCCTTAAAAGAGCAGGCGAATTAATACAATTGATGAATATTAAGTGTTAAGTTTTGATTATTGATTGATTTGATTGATTGATAGTTTGATTATTATATTGATAATTCAAGTCTAATATTAAGTCTAATTTGGTCCGATTAGAGATGGGTTCATGATCTACACAGGGGAGGGTTTAGTAGAGTCATGGTCTCAGGAGACACTTCAGGGCAGTGCTGTGCCCGTGTCCAGGTGCAGGTCCTTCATCTGATCTGAATACGGCCCGGATCCGGCTGACCATGGTAACCTCAGAATAAACAGAGAACAATATCAGCGTAGATGCCATTCTTCTTCTGATGTATCGAGTACATCAGATGTTATGGGAATGTTCCGGCTGACCTAAATTATGCAGCGTAACAATCATTTTACATGATTTGGATAAAAAATTTATGTATAATGTGTTATGTGTATGCCAGGTTGAAGAGATGTGTTTTTAGTCGTGATTTAAACTGACAGAGTGTGTCTGCTTCCCCAACTGTATTAGGAAGACTGTTCCAGAGTTTAGGAGCTTAATAGGAAAAGGATCGATCGCCAGCAGTTGACTTTGATATTCTAGGTATTATAAGCTGGTCAGTATTTTGGGATCGCAATAGACATGAAGGACTATAATGTGTTAAGAGATCGCTCAAGTACTGGGGAGAATGCATTAACTAACTCATGAATGCATTAACTAACTTTTCCGCATTTGTCTTTGAGAGGATATGTCGCAATTTAGATATACTGTATGTTTAAGATGGAAAAATGCCGTTTTACAGATGCTAGAGACGTGGCTTTCAAAATGAAAGATTGGTATCAAAGAGTGATACTGACAACTGGCTGATCAAGTGAAGGTAAAAAAAGGCACATTATTGAACACAATTTTAACACACCTTTGACTTCAGATACAAAACATACCATATTTTACATTTTCAAGGTGTTTACTGCTTCTTTTGCCATGCACTGAGGAAAAACTGCCCCACCATCAGTAATCAGTGATTTATCATGAGCATGTAGAAAATCAGTCCAATGTAGTTGAAAGTGAAAGTTAGGCACTGTGAGAATGCTGATATCAGGATATATTATTGCATACTATTGTAACGAATGGACACTCGGACTAGGATTCAGTTGCATGTCTTTTAATGAGAGTAGTCATAAAGGCAGGGAAGTCAGGACAGGCAGAGAACATTCACGAGCGAAATACCAGGCAAAGATCAGGGCAGGCAGACAGGATCGGCAACGGGAAATAACAGGGCCGGTAGCAGGGAGTCAGACACAAGTATAAACGGTGATAAACTTTGCGAGGAAAGGTAGGTTGGGCTCTGGGTCTGGCTGTGTTCCGGATTTGTGGTAGACACTCTCCAGTTCGCTAGCTCCCTCCGATGGCTAGAGGAGGGAATCATGGACTTCATCTCAGTGACAACTAAATTATAACTATATTATTGCATTGTCAATCACTAAGACTAATGTTGCCCACTCATAACAAAAAAAGTTTTTTGTAGTGATAGAGGCACACGTGCTTTCAATGTATTCGTCATTCGTGCTTTGAATGATGAATGACTAATGGGGAGTCAGTGGGACAGGGGAACCTAACGGAGCCGCAAAGTCAAGGGATTTTGGTGGAGCTGAGGGTGGGAGGAGCTGAGGCTGAGCCAGGTAACACAACCTGCAGCTTCACACCCCATAAAGGCATTCCCACAGAACTTAAAGGGATATGGGCATACAGAAGAAGTGGGAGCTTTGTGGTGATGAAAGAGGGAAGTTTGGAGAGTTCAATGATGCTAATTCCAATTCCCCAAGCTGTCCGGTCGTTTTTCATGCTGTCCAGAAACAGTAATAATTCAGAACATACAGATGTGTCGGGTGGGGTATGATGGGAGGCAGTTCCTCTGCACTGAAGTTGATCAGCCAGTTGTCAGTATCTGACAGCCACACGTGTTTAGGGCTCACTCTTCTGGTCAAACTGATAATGTGAGGGTCAACATTGTCCTCTTCTCTTTGGGCTCCCACGGTTGAAGGTGGTAGGTTGGGCTCTGGGTCTGGCTGTGTTCCGGATTTGTGGTAGTCCACAAAGTCCGCTAGTCTGTGAGGCCATTGTTTCACTCCCTGCACCTGTCGTGTGATCACGTAATCGTTAATCTACCCAGGTGTTTGTCATTACCTTATATATAAAACACTCTTGCATTTCCCTTGTGTTTGTTGGTTGTTAATGTTGTAAGTTGTGTGTGGATCGCCTGCCTGTTAGCCAGAGTTCAGTTCAGTTCAGTTCAGTTCAGTTCAGTTCAGTTCAGTTCGAGTCTTTTGTTTGAGTTTATTATTGAAGTGATTTTGAGTTTAAACCCTGCTGTCTTCTGCATCACACACATGCCCTGTCCTCGCAGCATCGTTACAATAATAGGACCAGCCAAAACCAAAAATATTTTTTTTATTATAATTGACCCTGGTGACCATTTTATATTTATGGAAGTTAAGATAGTGCCACTTAATCTCTGGTTAAGTGTGTGGCATGAAAAAAGGCCAAATAGAGAGTTGTACTGTTAGCTACATAAACAAGAGGTGTTACTGGTGAAGCCCATGGACTGCAGTCACCAATCTACATACACACGTGACATTATGACACAGACTGAATGAATCTACAACGAGAGAAAAGGAAAGCCGTATGACAGACAGGGTGGAGACATGAAGAGTAGTCAGTGCCAGAACAAGACAGAGACTGTCTTCATTTTGACTTGATTTGTGTGTTGTGTATACACAGAGAGATGACAGCTGTTTTTACATGTCTGCAAGTCGCTGTGTATCAGCATTGGAGGTAATATGGCTTACGGCATTCCTTGAAAAGCTTGCATGACTAAGATTAAAACAATCTGATTTGTATTTCATGTACTTAGTAATGTTCTAAGCACTGAAGGTAATGGAACCCTTTTGTGTTTGTAGTGCTTTTTGACTGTAGTCTTCCTCCTCCTCCTTCATTATTTTTACGCCTTAAACGAGTATGGCCGTCAGAGACAAAGAATCCATACCAAATTTCATAAAATAGTGGGTGCAATTAAAAATCCATTATGTCTTTACAACTGTATGACCCATGAAGTTGAAAATTGGTATGCATATTTTGTTGGTGGATTGTGAATAAATACTCTAATAAATGCATATATTATGCTGGTAAACAGCGACTAGAATCAATAAAAATTGTAAAAACAGTTTATCAAATGGTTATCTAGAATTACTAATTTCTAAAGTCACAAACTCAGTCTAAAAAAAAACATATGCTGTTACAAATCAGTCTGGTTTGAGGGAGGTGCTAGACAGTGACATTTCATAGCTGTGACTGTGAATTTTCTGTGAATCATTCAGTGATAAATAGCATGGATGAATTTCCAATTTATGCATATGGATTTTGGTGTTTATAGTTACAAGATGTCCTGTTTGAACATGAATGTAAGGTAATGTAGAAAGGCATTGGCTAATATTGATTTGGTTAATATTATTGTACAGTGTCCATATCAACTGTCTGGTAACAGGTTTTAGCCCATCCCTCTTTTATGGATTTTATGTAAATGGAGTCTGGTGTGTTTGAGACAGAACAAAGCAACAGACTGTGAGCAATTGTCCATCAGATGAGACACTCAGACCTGATCCCACGAAGTAAGACAGATTAGATCATTGGCTATGCGAACATCCACTCTCTGAAAACGTGAATGCTCTAATATCGAAAGAGGACCTGTAAATAAGACACAATGAGTGATGGAAATAAAGCAAAACACTTGTACATACCAGGAAAACTCTAATTTCTTGATGTCATAAATAAAAGAGATGGTGCCTGCCATGTGATTTCAGATAATTCAATGTTTTATATGTTTAAGCTCTGAGAATGGTAAGGACTATTTAATATGGAAATTGTGCACTAATTTGACTGGATACATTCACACAGTCATAGTGTTTGTGATTAAAAATTATATTTACTACCAGTTTTTATTCTTGCAGTATTGTTTTCTTGTTTGTATACCATCGAAGTTTGCTTTTTAACATTGAACGATAGCACTTCCTTCCTACTATCATCCTTGCTGAAAAATCCAGAATAAATTAGCATTAATATCATGTCGGTCTAGCAGGATTGTGGTGGTTAGAGATGGTATAGTGCTGATCTAGCATAGTCCTGCTGTTTTCAAGCAAAACTTAGCTGGTGGAGCTGGTACCAGCTGTCCCGCTTCTCAACATATAAAAAGTTTGGAGGCCGGTCATTTAGTGTTCAGGGACCAAAGTTGTGGAACGCACTCCCTGTGCACCTCCGAAGCATCACGGTGCTGAGTGTTTTCAAAGCACACCTGAAAACCCACTTTTTTAATCAAGTTTTTAACACATAGCATTGGACTTGATTCTGATTTCATTTCTTTAATTTGTTTTCTTTATGTTGTCGTTTGATGTTTGTTTTTCTTCTTTTGGAAAGCGCCTTGTGCACCTTTTGGCTGTTTTAAGGCGCTATATAAATAAATTTGATTGATTGATTGATTGATGTTGGTTACCATAAGACTAGCAAACAGCAATTCTGGATATTTTAGCAGAGATGTTGTGTTCATAAATGTCTAAGTTTTTCAGTGGCTTATATCACATATTGTCTCTGCTTTTGCTCTGTGCCTGTTCCATTCAGAATCTAATATCATGAGAGTGTTTATGAAACTAACTGAAAACTCCTTTTGATATTGGGTTTGATTTCACATTGAAATATAGATTGTATTAATTATATTTTTTAACAATCCCTTTTTCCCAGTTATTGTGTAAAATTCCGCTCTGATATAAATATTCATTTAGAGAAAAATACAATGTGTCTGCGCTGAAATTCTGCATTTGTACTAGCAAATCTTGTGATAGTCACCATCAAATTTAAATGAGCCATACAATGAAATCACTTCTTTAAATAAATATTTTATTTTCAATGAAAATAAATACATTTTCTTAAGATAGAATCAACAACATTTAAAAAAAGCATTTGTGGGAACATGGCGATAGTACATAACAGCACAGAGTTTGGAAGAGGACACCTGCAGGGAACATTCTGCAGAGTGGTTTGTGATTTACGAAATACAAGCTGAAAAAAACTCAAGTAGCATTAGATGGAATTTTTCACATATTCCCTCCCTTTAACAAAATAATAAAAGGATTTGACAGCTGAGAATGTGACACATTATTCAATCATCCAATAATAATCTAGAAATCATTCTATTTTTCTGTTGATAGATGTGGTTTGTCTATAATTATCCAATATTCACAAATTACAGAATAAGCATAATGGGGAAGACATTCCAGTATCTACAGAAAAAAGAAATACAGCTGACAAAATCAAAGTCTGAAACTACATTTCCCATTTCATATGTATATAAGCCCTAAACAATCAGCCAAGTTGGACATAGCAAATGACCCATCGGGTTGTCTTTTTTATTTTGTGCTTTTTTCACTTGGAGGCAACTGTGCACAATCCCAAGCTGTACGTATAGCAATTACGCAAACTAGAGAGGGTAAAGCCGAGGGAGTTGAGCCCAGCTCTGGCGGAACAGATTAACCTACTACTACTGTATGCTGTGCTATTTCCAGACCAACCCAACCCCCACAGAGTATGCAACACAAAAACTACCAATATAACAACACAGGAAGTTTTCAATCCCAGCAGGGCAGTCAACTCTTCAATACACCCTGAGCGATGGCAAGCAAATGAACAGGTCCATTTTGTAATTATCAGGCCATCTTAAATAACTGACCATTCTGACCTCAATTAAGAAGGAGGTTGTAAGTGTAATTTAATGTAATCAACTTTAAACCCACTGTGTTCGGGTAGAGAAGAGGGAAACAACATTTAACACACATCAGGAAGTCAGTGCAGTGATTAGTGGTTTTTTCAAACAATAGTTGAACGACTGACATTCCGGTTAATTTAGAAACAAGTGGAAGGTTTCTATGCAGCATGTGGCTTGATGAATATTGTGGTCCATGTTCTTCACTACAATAAGGAGCAAACACTACATAACAGCTTGAGTTTTGAAGCCAGCTTTTTGAATCATATAAAGACAGCAGTTTCTTCCTCATTCCATGGAACAAGGTAGGAATGTCTACAGTGACTATTCATCAGTATTTGTGTAAAAAAAACTATAAGGCAGTTTTACAGTTCAGACTCATCAGCAGGGAGCACAGGCTCAGCTTTTTGCAAGGGAGGCTACAAAACATTCCACCATTTTCCAGGCAAGTTTATCTAACACAGAAAAAAAAAAATCAATGAAAGCATGATAAAAGCATGAAAAAAGTTTTATGTGACATGTTACTGTAGGCAATTTCCTTAAAAGTTTTGAATAGCTGTAAAAAGAAAATGACAAAGGGGACAGTGTAACTGAGTACAAAGAATGTTTCATACCCAACTGCTACAACCTCACCACCCCCTTACCATTTCAAATATCATTAAGAGCTCCTGGAAAATCAACTCGATTTGAAGTACCAGCCTTCAATTCCAACATAACACTCATTCAAACATATTCTATCACAAGTCTTGGGGTTAGTTTGAAAAAAGGCAAATCTCTATCACCACAGATCTTGTTTGCTTTTTGGTAGGTGTCATACAGAAATACATTTCTAAATGCTATTGATTCTAGTTGCCCCTGAGGAGGCAAAGCAGTTTATGCAAAGTTCCAAGCAGACTTCTTTTTCCACCATGTGAAGTTACATTCAACCCTGGGACACACAATAATCCAGGATGAGCAATGGGACAAGACAGTGGTCACCAAAGCCACACTTTGTGCCCAGTTCTTCAAAGACCATCCAGAAGTCTTTTCCCTCATTGAAAACAAACAGTGTGCACTACAACATGCATAGCACAGCTTCACAGATAAAGAAAACCTGGTTGTTTTAGCCTCGTCTTGCCCCAGCTTTTTCTTGATGACCAAGTCTTTGATTTAAGGACTAGAAGCAGAATTTTAGCAGCTAACAGTGCTTGGTTGCTGCTTGCATACAAAGTCCGATATGAAATCAAATTCGTTTTGTCCGAGGAAAAGCTCAGGCAGCTCTTGAACCCGGTCCAGCCCAAGCTCCAACACCAAGGATGTCAGAACCTCCTCATCAATCAAGTCCATGTCCATGACATTGTGACCCAACGTTGGCCCACCCATCCCCATCTGCATGCCAGCTAACTGAGCAGGACCCATTCTGTGCTGGACATTTCCCATGTGATGCCCATTCATGGGACCATGGGGGTGCCCGTGGTACTGAGTATTGAGTTTCTGAAGATGCATGCTCGCCATAAGCTGCTGAGAAGCTGTAAGGCCTCCTCCACCCATATACTGCTGTGGGTGTTGGTTCTGGGGGTGCATATGATGGTGCTGGGTTTGAGGGTGACCTTGTGGTTGCTGATTCGGAACTCCGTACATTATATTGGCTTGCTGCATTTGGTGGGGGTGTCCACCATTCATGACGCCATTCATCACATTCCTCTGCCTCATGGCCGCCTCCATGGAGCTCTGGGGCCCCCTGCCATAGTGCATGAGCTGCCCGTTGGGAAGCGTCCGCAGAGTGGGCTGGTGTCCATGCAGAGAAGGGCCGTTCATTCCCATGCGATACCCATGCAGACCTCCGCCAGCAGAGCCGTGGGTCATTGGCATCATCATGTGTTCAGCCATACCTTTTCAACTGCAGAAATACGAAGAATAGAAAATATTCAAGCAAGTTCTCATTATCAGCTGATAAACACTTTCAGTTTCTTCAAAAACCATCAGTAGAAAACATCTATGGCACATTTTAAGTGACCAGTCTCACATGAAATCAATTACAATTGACTTTTACTGATTACAGTCAATTCACTACAAAATAATACATTTCTTAATCAGAATCTGTGATTAGTTTTCAGAAAATATAATATAATATATCTTTAATAAAGTTTATTTTTCATGTTTTACACTTAATTACACACAATTTATTTAGGGTTTTATTAGAAGCAAATGTGTCTTACTTAACTGATATTTATTTATATATATATTATATATATATATATTATATATATATATATATATATATATATATATATATATTAAATTAAGATACAATACTGATTAAAAAATAAATAAATTCCCCCACATGTTCCACATATTTTGATACAGCATCCTTTATTGTGGTTGCAAGCTTAAACAAAGCAGTTATATTATGACTTGAGTTCTTAGCAGAAGAAATATTGCAGTAAGGAGTATCAAGGAGCCGCCAGGAGGATCAAAACAATAACAGGCAGGGAGGTGGACAAAGTGTTCAGCAAACAAAGACAACCTACTGTGAGCAAGTGATAATGACAAAATGCATGACTGATTGGATCTACTCATTTCACAGGGTATTGTTAAGAGTTTTGAAAACAAATGTTATATTAAACTAGACTGTAAATTGCAACGGAATTATAATAAGTATTAAAATGTAAGAATACATCAACTATTATTATACTCCAAATAAAGCAAATATATATATGTTAGTCAATAGCTTCATGAGTGGACCAGGGCATGTTTAGTAACATAGCACTTAGTGACATATTTTTAGAAGTGCACAGTGACGTATACGCTATAATTTGGGGTAGCACTGAGAGATAAAGAACAATGTCCTATGGGGTCTATAGGGCACCTCTCTCTCTCTATCTCTACATAAAACTAAGAATTTTTCCATCTCTTTCTACTAAGACTAAATCTGTCTTTAAGTAAAATATAGCCTCTCACAATCGCTTTTGGACCACAGTAAAACTTTAATTAAAAATCAGCATGTGTACTACTGTATTTACTGAGTATTTAAAGAAAAGTTTAAACGTATCGTACACACATGAGATTTAATGTTCATGTCATTTATTGCAATGCACCACAATACAAAAATATATAATAATATTTAAATACTGACACTGAAGTATTATCGGTATAATAATATCAGTGATATTTTTTCTGAGAAGAAAAACTCATAGCCCACTAGAGTAACATATTTTAAGTTCGAAGAAAACCAAACAAACAGAGCAGGAATAAGAACATACTTAACCTATCCAACCATATGTTCTAATGAAGATATTTAAATATCCAGAAAACATGCGGATTTCATTATTACATTTACAAAAAAAGGTCCACGGTGCTCTCTAGCACAGTGATCTCTATATAAAAAGAACATACCGTCAAGCAAATCCTGTTCTTGTAAAGATGCTGTTTCGTGTTATGAGTCTCTTTAAAGCAGCGCAGGTATCTCCAGCGGGTAAACTCAGATCTGAACGAGCTGCTGCTGTTGAGCGCTTTCTGGGTCAGCACAAGGATTACATGCACATACATAAAGAAGACGAGCGAGAGGGGCGGAGCAACACAAACCCGCCTCTCCTCTGTTGTGATTGGCTATTCCTCCAATCACAGACGTCACTTGCCAACTACTCACATGGCCTCTAGTGTTATGTGCACTGGTAAAACTCTCAGCAAAAATTACATATAAACTAAGACACAACTCATAAGCGCTGCTTGTTGTTTAAAAATGTAACTAATATCTTGACATTGGTTGACTCAAATGGAAACCTGTTTTGTTTTTCGTTTTAACTATACAGTCATATTCTCACATTTTCAGCTGTGGCATTTTAAAATGTAAAGGTACTAACAATTTTGTGTAGTAAAATAATAAGTTTTATTCATTTCATATAATATATTTGAATATATATTAATATTTTATCTATGTCATATGAAAGACTGTATTATATTATACATATAAGATTTTAAAAGGATATTTAACTTTACTGAAGAGGAAGTGCTCACTCAATATACACAACTAATTTCAAAAAGGTACTTTTGGTCCGACATCTTTTATTTTGTATCTCTACTGCATTCTTATCTAATGCACCACAACAGAAAATAGACATAAAGCAGGTTGGAGACATTTGTCTCTTGACATTTGGGTCTGAATACCAATACTTAGCACCATGTGATATTTCAGTTTTTCTTTTTTAATAAATATGCAAAAATGTCAACAATTCTGTGTTTTTCTGTCAATATGGGGTGCTGTTTGTACATTAATTAGGAAAAAAATTAACTTAAATATGACTGCAATAAAACAAAGAGTGGAACATTTAAGGTTGTCTGAATATATATATATATATATATATATATATATATTTGTAAAAAAAAATGTTTTAGATACATTTTTGAGTAGAGCTGGTAGTAAAGAAAAGCTGCCAGTAAACATGCAAACTCATTCAATACTGTTTAAAAAGCATATAATCTAGACAAAAAGTGAGTTTTTAAAGAACCACTAATATAAAAGTAGGCCTAATGTAAGTATTTTAAATACTCACTCACTACAAACACGTTCACCTAAATGTATTCAAAATAGTTAAGTCATGCAGAAAATTCCAGACAAATTGAAAGACCTCTATTTACTCACTCCTCCATTACTCACATTCCTCCAAGGAATGTGGTAACCAAAATTTTACAATCTCTCTCTCTCTCTCTCTCTCTCTCTCTCTCTCTCTCTCTCTCTCTTGTTCTTTTATTGTATTGCATTGCCTGACTATAACGTTGCAAGGAAATCTTTCAACATAGCTTAATGTACTCTACAACAACCAATAGTGAACTGTTAAAGTACTAATTTGTGATTGTGTGTAATAAGACAAGCATCAATATATTATGAGACTTGGACCTTTGAATGATTTGGATGATTGAGTTTGCTCTGTTTAACTGTTACAGACATGAATACATCAAATTGTAGCTTGTTGAAGAGAGGTGTTCTTTTACTATTCTTTTACTTTCTGCTTTGCAGTTTGCCAAACAAGCCTGTAGACTTACATTGAACAAGTCACATTCTTCTTTGATTTGGGCCAGTAATCACATAGCAAACACCCTACCGACTGCATAGAAAGGTCTTGGCTACTTGGCAACACCCAGGGTCAGTGAACTACGCATGGGCCACTGCCTTTTTCATCATTTTTCCTTGTGTGTAGGTGTTCAATGCTAGACAATTTCTTTTGAAATTCTTTGTGGGTTGTCAAAATGTGTTAAGAGTTAATGGCCTAATGCAGGGGTCTGCAACCTTCAAAATCAAAAGAGCCATTTTGGCCTCTTTACTACCGAATAAAATTCACGGGAGCCACAAAACCTATTTTATCCCTAAAATTAAATTAACACTGCATAGGAAGAGGGCCAGAGCATATTACAGTGCCTAACATCATACTTGCGAGTTCACACACCTCTTTAATCTTAATTTTAGTGATCTCTGATTGGCGAAGTCGGACATCATTAGCGGCAACGTGAATAACAATCTCCAATCTGGTTTATATCCAGTTTGCAATACATTAAATAGCTAAAGTGTGTAGCATTTATGAAATTACAGAACTACTAAAACAAAACTAATGACATTTTATTGCTGTTTGTGACAATGGAAAACATCAAAATATTGAAAAAAAATTATGTAACAAGATTACTTCGATCTTGAAATCTAAGAGGTATACCATTAAAAAAATGAATTAATTAATAAAATTGCTTATTTATTGATTCCCATATATATTTTTCAAAGCTAGGGGAGCCTCTTCACAGCAATGACAGAGCACAGGTTGCAGACCCCTGGCCTAAAGCAATAATAAGATCAAATTAGTCTGTCTTCTAAATCTGGATATATTTTACATCAGAGTATCGTATTGGTCCATTTAAAGTACACTGTTTTATTCACAAGAAAGTATTCTGAAAAATAAAAATAATAATTTGAAAATTGCATAATATTTTTAAATGAAGTGCATACTTTTTTCTCTCTTTTTTGAAAATAGCAACTCTAAGCGTTAACTCTATGTTTCGCAAACATCTCACCCTTCTTCTCTTACATGGTTGGATAAGTAGTTACACTACATGAGTTACACACTCATTAATTATATACATAAAGTACATACTGACTACCACATTGTTATATACATAAACCAAAAAGTGCATTTCACAAAAAAATTGACATTTCACCTTTTAATCAATCTATGTAACTATCTGCAAATTATTTGCAGTGGAACATTGTTTTGATATTTTCATAATCATTTTATCAGTGTGAATGTCACTAACACATCAAACCTCTTTCAAAAAATGAAAGAAAGACAGATATCTGTATGGCTCATTCATACTCACAAACGCGTGTCATTTCATTGTGTTCAATAATTAAGTTTCAACATTATTAATAAACCTATTTTTAAACAATTACAGACTACAACTAACAAAATGTCATTATGAAGGTAATTACAACCAACAGGTTCAATTTGCGACTAGTCCTTCATTTGACCTTCAGCGGGAGAATGAAAGCATTGGTAAAGAAAAAAAAAGTCACAGCAATGAACTGTCTCTTATGTTGCGTGTGGCAACACTGCAAATTATCTATAGCGATTTGCAGGTGGTGTGTGCAGAGCATTTCCATAGCAGTGCCTACATTACCCTTCTCTCAGTCTCTCCTGCTGACATTTCATAAAAAAGTGTCATGAATATTTTCACAGCGTTTAGTTATGTGTTTATATTGGTGTTTAGCAAGCACACTCACAGGTCAGTATTGAAACCCACTGAAATGTATGTGAAGAGCAGTGTGCTATGGAAAAACAGATTAATCAGTATTGTTGGTGGAATGTGGTGATCTTGACAGTGGGGTTACAAAAAAAGGAAAGATTTTCACCAAAATTTCAAAGGAAGCAACAATCGTTTTAAGGGAATTTACACCTTATAGTGAAACCTCTAATGGACCATTTGATAGAAATGCATAAAATGTCTGAAATTATCATTGGTCAAAGGGTGGTTACATTTGACTGTTGTGCAAAAGTTAGCATTTGATAGAAAGGTATGTGGAAGATTTGCTTTGACGCTGGTTCAGTTTGAAGTAAGGTCTGAATACAGCAAAGTGGATTTCTTTGTCTGAAAGAACAAAAGAACCTGTCTGAAAATCTAATCAATTAAAGGTTGCTTCTGACATACTCTCTGTTGGAATAAAAATAGCACTTCATAGAGAGGAATTCATACAATCTGCTTGACACCGCTTCAATTTATAATCAAGTGTGAATACAGCAAAATAGATTTCCGAAAGCACAACTTTCTACTAGTAATTCTCATTGGTTAGAGGATAATAATTTCAAACTTTGTTGCTGCAAAAGTTAACATTTGATAGAAAGGAATGCATAAGATCCACTTTAACACCACTAAACTTGCTTAGTTTGTGATCAAGTGTAAAAGCAATCTGTATATCCGAAATTACAAATGTACTCACTTCTCTGATATTCCTATTTCTCAAAAGATACTTACATCAGACCTAGGTTCAGAAAAAGTTAACATTTGCAAAAATTATAGGTTAATGCAGCACCAGTTTCACAAACCCTTTTATTTTTACTCAACATCTTTGTTACACAAAAGTAGTTGTAGAACTGCATACATAAATACATGCATTTCCATTCTCTGGCCAAAAGTGAATGGACACATATACACGGTTACTTCTAGGACTTATTTAGGCCCCTTCTGTGCTAACATCCAGGGGGTTGTACCATATACCTTGGTCTAAAAAGCTCCCCAAGCAGATTGAGTAATGGTTATGAACAAAGATGGAGTATACTTGAGAGAGTTGATGGTCAGTGTTACTGCTCATTTCCCATGTTACCAGGTAACCTTTTACATTTAAGAAATTTAAAAGAATTTTCAGCTCAAAAGTTACTCTCAGACGCCAATTGTGATCCAATGAGGATTCTGATCACCATACGAGGCAGAAATATATTTATATGTGATGCTAAAGACTACTTATATGAATCATTGCAATAACATATGCTTATGCTTATAGAAAATGGCAGAGACTGCTTGAAATTACAAAAATCATATATTATCATAACTGTGTACGTATTTGATTTCATTTGTCATCTTTTCCTGCCTTTGTTGATACCAGACTTCTGCATCCACATCTCATAAATTACATATACTCGTTAACTAATGTTTTCTGTCTGTCAGCTCCCTCTGTTGCTCTGGCTGAAAGTATAAAAGTATGGTGAGACAGAAGAGATCGCTGAAACCTCCTAACATCACCTAAGATCACCTCCATTATCTCAAGATAATGTCATGGTAAATAAATATAAAATGAGAAATTACTGTCACTGTAACATTTTGGTTAGATTTCGTTTGTTGTTGTTGTTGTTTTGTTGCTTAGTTTAGCCCTGCTAGGCTACTGGCATGGTATTTGGAATGTAACTTGATTTTGGCTTTGATGCTTGAGGTCAAAAACTATTGGCCCCACTTGACATGTTGTTAGTCCTGAATTGCACTAACCATTCAGAGGAAAACATAACACTAGTGCTTATACACATTATTATAAAATGTGTCCGAGGTGCTCTAATTGGGGTGCTCTAGCAAGTATTAGAATAAATCTTTTTGGGGAGTTTTATTTTTTATAACTAATGTCAGGTTAACTATATATTAACAGTTTGAAGAGGATCTTGCTGAGAAAGATATATTGTATGAATATGTTTAAAGCTGTTGAAGTTACCTGAAGAACAACCAATATGCTATGCACAGCAACATAAAGTATGTTTCTTATCTAAGGCATCTTGCTATGCTAGTTTATTGTGGTAACATGGCAAACTGTTGATTTTCGTATTTAGCTCAGTTTTCACCAAAGCATCTGAAAACATGTTGAGCTAGTGAATATATACATACAGTATTCCTTTTCAGCTAGTAAACACATGTACACACACCAGCCTACATTATCTCCAGAAAATGATGTGATGTGTACAAAGATCACTCCACACCCCATGTGTTTATCAGATCGAGGAGTGGAACCTCTCACCTGTGGCTTCAGGTAACCAGGATCAGGCCATGTTTGTCCTAGACTGCACGCCTAATCGCGTGTGTCCATGTGTTTTTGTTTTTATGAATGTTTATACCTGTTGTGTGCATGACTCATCATATGCATTTGATTCACATACCTTGTAAATGTGTGTATACATGTGGTCCACTTGTGATTAGGAGAGAGGACGAAAAGGAAAACACAGAACAAGGGAACGAAAAGCACATAGGATCGGTGATGCTCTGCATGCCTGTGTCTCGTGGTGTTAAAGTCATGTTTTGCTTCACTTGTTCCATTTGGCGGTCGTTGACCCCCCCCCCCCCCCCCCCATGATTCACTTTCCCAAGACCAGCCTCCAATCTCCTAACTTTCCAGTACTTGATGAAACTAATGAAGTGCCTGAGACAGTTCAACCAAAAATGAAAATACAAACTACTTACCCCCAGTTGGATTCAAAAGGAGACATAATACACAATGTTAACATTAATCTTTTCCCAGCATAATCAGTCTTGTTAAAAAACAAACAAACTTAAAAGTAATCTATATGTCTTGAGCACTATATTGCAAGTCTTTTGAAGCCATACAATACAATTTTGTGAACAGACCTAAATTTAAGTCTTTATTTTCTGACAATATAATATTATAATAATCTTTTTCTTTTTTTTTCTTTTTTTGCAAAAACCTCTGTCTTGGTTAAAAGTCTGTCTTGGTTAACTTACAGTTACACCCCTACTCTTGCGAAGGACCTCGGTTTATCGTCTCATCCGAAAGACGGTGCTCGTTGCAGTATAGTGTCCCCGTCACTATACTGGGGCATTAGGACCCACATAGATCAGAGGGTGAGCACCCCCTGCTGGCCTCCTAACACCACTTCCAGCAACAATCAAGTCAGTGTCCCATCCAGGAAAATAACCCTGCTTAACTTTAGTGGGCAACCAGTCGTAGGCTACAGGGTGACATTGCTGCCGGAATACCCATGACTGCACTAATGGCTAAAACCAGCAGTAGAGGACCTCAAGGGGGTACTATCCATAATAAACAGAAGTGACCCATAACGGGCTTCTAGAAAACGGAGGCCACGTGGTACTGAATTGAAGCCTAGCAATGCTCGATCTACATGTACTTTGTAGCCGAGAGGTCTAGGTGCACTCTATGTTCAGGCATGCTATAGGGGGTCTTGGGAAGAACTAACCAAGAGGTATAACTCTTAAATGAGAGGGAAGTTCAAGAGTCAAGAGTCTTATCGATTTTACTCTCACTGCACTCAGGACCACCCACAAGGGACCACTTGAGGTGCAGTCCAGCTATGCTCAACGGAGTGGAGTCTTACTGTCACGGTTCTGTCAGGTTCAGTTCCGTTTCTAGTGACAGAACCGTGGAATATTAATAATATTCAGCAACAACAAAAAAAGTGACGACCTCACTTCCTCCTGTGTTTGTGTCTCGTTAGTGTCTGCCACGCCTCCTTGTTTCCCTTAATCATTCCCAGCTGTGTCTCATCACTACCTTCCCTTATGTGTCTTATAAATTCCCTCAGTGTTTGCTGTCTGGCGTCGCGTCGTTGTCATTCCATGGATATGTTCCCTGAGACCTTATGCCGTGTTCCTTGCCCTCTGGTTTGCTTTATGTTTCTTGAGTTTGTTGTTATTATGTTTAGTCTAGGTTTTTCCCCCTCGTGGGTTTTTCATTTCGTGTATCATGTTTCTTGTTTGTAATAAATCCTTTCCTGCATCCCTGAGTCCTCCCTTAAGTATTCCGTGACAGAACGACGCAACCTCATGAGGACTCAGCGGGGAAAGGGATCCCATTCTCCTCCAGCCACCACGGATTCCAGCCTGCCTGTTCATCTGACGCTGCAGTCAAAGATTCTGGGCTCTCTTCGGCAACACGGGACGGACTTGAGGACTTTTGCCCAGAAGTTTGGCCTCAATGCAGCGGGGCTGGTTTCCGGTGAGGCAGCTCTTAAGGACCTGTTTAATGCTGCCCTGGATGAGCCCCTAAACTCGAGGGGGATGAGGGGGCTGGACCATTTGGACTTTTGGGAGTTTGTGGAATTCCTCACCACACCCTCCATGGTTCCAGCCCCAGAGGAGTTTCGGGCATCTGCAGTGCCCCCAGAGCGGTCCAAGGACACTGCAGCCGCAAATCCTCGCACCCAGAGGAGGAGGAGGAGAAAGAGGGCTTCCTCTCCTTCAAACAGCCAGGAGGCCATCGCCCTAGAGACCGCTGCTGGCCAAGAGGCCTTCGCCCTAGGGCAGAGCCCGCGCTGCCTGACCCGCCGGCGCCCCGTGCGCGCCTCGCCCTGCCGGCCGACCCAGAGCCCGCGCTGCCTGACCCGCCTGCGCCCCGTGCGCGCCTCGCCCTGCCGGTGCCCCAGGTGCTGCTCGCCCTGCCGGCCCTGCCGGTGCTGCTCGCCCTTGAACTCTTGCGGCCGGACCTTGAACTCTTGCAGCCGGACATTGAACTGCTGGTGCCGCCCACGCTGTTTGCCCTGCCGGTCCTGCCTGACCCACTGGCTTTGGCTGAGCCCGCCTGGCTCACCCCTCCGGCGCCACCTGACCCGCCGGTCCTGCCTGAGCCCGCCTGGCTTACCCCTCCGGCGCCGCCTGACCCGCCGGCATTGCCTGAGTCTGCTTGGCTCGCTCCCCCGGCGCCACCTGAACCGCCAGCCTTGCCAGAGCCGGCCTGGCTTGTTCCCCCGGACCCACCCTGGCCCTCCGCCTGGACTCTAGAGCTGCCTGAGCCACCCTGGCTCATCCCACCTTTTCCTCCCCCTGGACTCTGTTTTTGATTATGATTTCATGTTGTATTGAGGACTGTTGCATTTTTTTTCTTCATAATGCTTGGGGACTTTTGTTGTTTTTGCTCCTGTTGGTTTTTCTGTTTGACCTTTTCTCCCTCTCTCCCTCTCTCCCTCCCCGTTCCTGATTTCCCATTATTTCTTGAGCTCCCTGTCTTGTATGTGTCATGTGTGGTGGTAATGTTGATTGTGGGTTGTTCATGTAGGAACGCCAGGTGGTTCTGTCAGGTTCAGTTCCATTTCTAGTGACAGAACCGTGGCACTGCACTTCCTCCTGTGTTTGTGTCTCGTTAGTGTCTGCCACGCCTCCTTGTTTCCCTTAATCATTCCCAGCTGTGTCTCATCACTACCTTCCCTCATGTGTCTTATAAATTCCCTCAGTGTTTGCTGTCTGGCGTTGCGTCGTTGTCATTCTATGGATATGTTCCCTGAGACCTTATGCCGTGTTCCTTGCCCTTGTTCCTTTTTCATTTCGTGTATCATTTCTTGATGTAATAAATCCTTTCCCTGCATCCCTGAGTCCTCCCTTAAGTATTCCGTGACACTTACCAAAAAGGGGTACACTCTTGTATTGAAAAGAGCACTGTTATCTTTTTCTTGACACTCACAAAAAACCTTAGCAAGCCAAGCTCTAAGAGTGGAAGCCTTAGTCTCATATTTTCTTAACCAACAGAAGTCTAACAACAACTGTAACTAGAACTAGAACTAGGAGCCTATAACTAGAATTGCTAACCAAGGGGAGCTCCGTGGATCAGAGGCCTCACCAATAATGTCCGACTCTCGTTCTAAAAGAGGCCTGACCAGGCCCACAAGAAGGAAACTCAGTCATAATGAGCTCTGAGAGCGAAGTCTTAGAGTAACTCTCAAGACCTCCAGGCTTGCTTATAGGAGACATAAGTAGAGCCTACAACTCATAAGGTGATAACTTGGCGGAAATCAAAGGAGCGGAGCTCTAAAAAGTAGGTGTAAGTTTGATAAGGGCTTGACCATGCTCGCCACAACTATTGAATCCTAACATACTAAGCTCAGAAGTCGAGAACCTTAGTATGGCGAATCTCACAACACTGAGCACTTGGGTGCTCTCAAGTTGAGCCTAGCACCTGAGGTACTACCCGAGAGGAGCTTAAGGGAGCAGAGGCCTTACCGAAGAGGTATATTCTGACTGCTCTTGCTATGGCTAATGGCCTAGTAAGACGAGCTCACTGAAAACCAAACTCACTACCTCCATTTACAAGGAGGCTTAAGATGAACCTACAGCTTGAAAGTGCTATCCGAGTGGAGCTCATGGGCAACCACCAAAGACAAGTACTATAAATCTGATCTACAACGAGGGTCTGACCCCTACTTAGATACAGGGCAAACTACAGGGAAGCCTGAGCCAGCAACCTAAGTGGCTACCTACTCTTTCTATTGCTCACCTAGCTTAAGTACTTAGTTTTTCAAACTCTAAGAGGGGAAGCCTTTGTGAGGACTTGCTAGCCAAACGGATGCAAATGATGCTCTGCACTCCCGACTGCTCACAAGGTGGAAGAGGTAGCCAAGGGCCTGATAATACTTTGCCAGAAAGCGGATCTAACCTAACTAAAGGGCTCTAGATCAGAGGTCTTACTTTTGCATTGGAACTCTTGCCACCCCGCATGACCTGAGCCCATCCCTCTCACACTCTCATCTTGACAGAGGTCTCAAAGGGTTAGAGGGGTGAAACCAAGAAGTTTTTCTCTCAAGTCTTTCTCTTTCTTCCCGATGTCAGCAAGGTTTACCCAGAGGTTTACCCTTTTCCACCATAACTGCCATGGAGCGACCAATCGCAGCAGCACTCTGCTTGATGGTACAGACAGCCAAGTCTGTGGTATGATGCACCTGAGCCACCGCCTTAGGGGAGAGATTCTGGCTCTGGTGCAGGTCTTTTTTATCAGATCAACCTGATAACCCTGCAACACCGCCATAGCACGGCATCCTCCAAGCTGACCTTCTACCGAGATGTTTCACACAGCGGCTGTGATTGCAGAAACGTAACCTTCCACTCAGATGTCCCACCTGTCTAGTCTAGCATATCTTCGACAAGAGGCATTGCTGCGTAACCATGTGGCCGCATCCCCTCCACGGCAGGAGTAACTCATCTGTGTGTAGTGGATGTGGGCGGAGTATGGCTTTTCCCATGATTTCCACACCTCGGTATGGAGGGAAGGGAAGGGTAGAGAAGGGAAGGGAAGGGAAGGGAATATCGCATCCTCATCTCGTTGCTCACTCACATCAGACTCTGACATACTCAGATGCTTGCACCTCTCTCAAACTTGCTGGCGAGCTCCATCTGTGAGCTTCATGAATGCAGTCATCTGCTCACCTCATGAAATGTGCATTATCTGGTGTCAGAAAGCACTGACACGGATGAACATATATTTTGAAATGGCTATCCTTTATTGCTTTCTTCTGCCATTTAGAAAACCAAAAATGCAACGACAGAACTGTCTCCTTGTGATGGCCCTAGTGGTGGCCACACAAAAGTGGTAATGTGGACCTATCGTATACGCTCACACATATGCAAAAACATGTGCTGAGATTTTACAGGGGAAGAGGAAAAGTTGTTCTCTTTATAAAAGTATTTCTTAAGTTGTACATTTTATAGTATTTCATTATATTTTTGTTTCTTTTCATTTCATTTGGCTTATCTATATGTTGGGTTAAATTGTGATTTTTTTTTGTGTTGTGTAGAATGTAAAGTTATTTTGTTTTGTCATGGGCCCATCTTTCCGTTTATAAGCTGTGAAGTTTGTAAGAATATATGTATAAAACTATGCGGGAAAAAAAAAATTTAATAGGCTACTACATCATAACCTGTAACAACTACAAGTCAAGTATAATTAGAATACTTAATAACATAAAGATTGAGATATAGTCCAAATAGTATAGTCTCTTCTAGTCCAAAATAATATAATTATAAATTAGTATAGAACAAATATACACTGCTCAAAAAAATGAAGGGAACACTTAAATCACACTTTGGATCTCAATGAATGAAATATTCAATTTGTAAAACTTTATTTATATATAAACTATAATTTTTTTAATGAAAATCAAAATCATCAACACACTGAGGACTGGATTCAAAATAAAGCTACAAATCAATGTAAAAAAACTGAAGGTATAGCCTGATCCTGTAGTTGTAATCACCCACAAAGTTCATTACATTAACTTATAATGTAAGTCAGCAGTGCAAATGGCCCCCAAGTGCCTGTGTGCACTCACGACAATGTCTGCGCAAGCTCCTGATGAGATGCCGGATGGCATCTTCAGGGATCTCCTCCCAGACCTGGATCAGGGAATCAGTGAACTCCCGGACATTTTGTGGTGCTACTTGGCGGCTTCATACATATTGTCCCAGAGGTTCTCAATTGGATTCAGGTATGGGGAATATGAGGGCCAGTCAATGGCATTAATGCCTTCATTACCTACAAACATTAACCACATGAGGCTGGGTATTATCATGGACCAGGAGGAACTCATGGCCCACTGCACCAGCACAAGGTCTGACAATGGCTCTGAGGTTGACCATTGGCTAGCACTTGAAGCCAAGAGTCACATCTGTGCGACCCTCCATGGATATTCCTCTCCAGACTATTACTGACCCTCTCTGGCAAATACCAATCGAGCTGCACGGTGCTGAGCTGTCCCACTACAGGACATCAGGCCCTCAGGCGACAGTCATAAAGTCTGTTTCTCCTCTGTGCTCTTGAAACTGTGAGACACACATATGGATGTTCCATTCTGGAGGACCAGGACTGCCTGTGTAACCTAATTGTGATACAGGAATTGCCTCATGCTACAATAAGGAGAGAAGAAGAAGGAGAGAACAATTGTCTAGGTCCACCATCTGCAAAATCATTCCCTTTTGGGGAATTTTCTTGGTGTTCCCTCTCAAGTGCACCTGTTGTCACTTTCATTTGCGACAAAGCAGGTGAACCTGATTCACAGTCACTTATGCTTCCTAGTTGCACAGATTGATATGCCTGAAGTTTAATTGACTTGGTGTTATACTGTGATGAAGTGTTCACTTAGTTATTATTTTTTGAACAATGTACATACAATCTTCTGCCAGTATAAGTCAAATATACTTCAGTTCAATTTTAAGTATATTTATGATAAATACATAAAAAGTTAACTGGAAATACGTATACTCCCTTATTTTTAGTTTAACTTAGTTTAAAGTAAACAAATAGCACACTTGAATTAACTTATTTTTTGCGGATACAGGAAAAAAATGGATTTGGCATATATTTGGATTGAGAGCACAGAAAAATGTTGTGGGTGGAATGACATTTTTGTTTTAGGGTGAAATATCCCTTTACAATAAGTACCTTAATCACCTTATGCACCTTAAGCTTGCAGAGCTCACGGGTATACTCATTTGAAAGCAATTAAAAACAACAAAATAACACACTACACACCACATCAATATCACATAACCACCCATTCTACAGGGTGATTTGTATGAAAACAAATGCTCTACAGTCAAAACCCATGCAATCTACAGTCAAAACCCATGCAATCTAAGTTTGGTTGACTTTGGCTGAGTTTGGCGGGGTTTTAAAGCGCTCACAGATGTTGTGGTTGTCCATATGTAGGCAGATACACATGTATTCAGCTTATAAAGTGTGCCAACTTAAAGTTAACAAAAAACGATCCTATCTACTCTCTAAATTCACATTATTTGACTTCATTCTAAAGAAAAAATTTGTTTTATAATTTTTCCCCATAATTATATAACTTGACTAGTACATGATATTAAATGTTTTTGTTTGTTTGTTGTATGCTCATTGCTGTTCATAATTATAGGTTCTTCAGATGTCCTTTGATTCAGATGTCTCACATGGGGGCTAATTGTAAAATATATGTGAAAAATTATGTGAAAGGAAGCAATGGCTCTTCATCTCCATGACGAGCTGATTGCAATGTCAATGCGATGAATGTCTGCCTCTTTCTTTGATTCGACTTGAATGGGTCAAGCTAGTGGAACTTGAAGGACTTACACAGTAAACAACTCAACCACTTATACATCTTTTTTTTTTAGAATCTGAATAGTGACTACTCAGTAAGAAATAAATTAAACCAGTACCTCCACCTGCAGTATTTACACAATATTTGCTGAAAATGGTCTGAAACCAAGATGAAACATTCATTTTATGTAACTGGCTTAGTTCAAACTTTGAACTGTAAGTATTAAACACATAAAAACACACCAAATAAAGAACATTTAAGCCAAATGTTGATGGTTAATTAAAGAACTAGAGAACAAAATGTCCTTTACAGAAGTTAAAAAGGTTCAAGGCCCAGACAAGACTAGGATTCTTATCTTTAAAGCTGCTTTTCTGAGTTAGGTCAATATGTTGGTCTCCTCCATCCATGTACACTAGTCGTCCCTCCTGGCCTCAAAGCAGGTTCTAGTTTCTCCCCCTAGTATCCCATTAGCTATTCATAGCACTCAAGGAATGTGGTTTCCCCACCCCATGATTTGTTTGCTCTTTCTTTTTTCCTGCTTTCTCTCCACCCTTGCTCACGCTCTCTCTGTCTCTGTGTGTGTGTGTGTGTGTGTGTGTGTGTGTGTGTGTGCGCGCGCGCTAAGCGCTGGGCAAGACCGGCTCTTGTCCTGGATCTACATCTGGCATTCAGTGTTCATGTAGGTCAGAGGCTGGTTATGACACAGCGCTCAGTGAAGGGAACATGCTGGACTCTGATCAAAGAGAGTTCAGTTGCAAAACATTTTCAAGAAATATTACGCAATACACATACAAAGTCATCTGCTGTAAAGTGCTACATTATATTCATTGAAAGGTTTTAGCATTAAAAAGTAAATTAATGAATGTGGCATATTGGTTTTTAGTACAAAACTCATTTTAACTTGTCCTTTGTATTTATTGAGTGCATTCAAATGTTATGGTGAAACAGTTTAAATGTTTTTAAATTGGGATTTAAAAGCAGAAATGTGAAACATGATTTCATAAAATTGCTTACATTCATGACAAATGGCATGGTTGTCTTTGGGTTTAGGCATTAAGTTGTAATGGCAACATAATTGTAAAATTACTTTAAAAAGGATATGCATGCTTTTTTCACACTAAGTCAAGTTAACATGTTAACTTTTTATATGCAATTAAAACAGTAAGCATTTTAACATTTATCACTGTATGTGCTTCAACTTGCGGAAGACTCTTCAAACTGTTGCCATGACAGTAGTACTGTACTGTACTGACAGTAGACAGTAGAAAAAAGGCCATAGAAGAAGACTAATGCATACACATTTAATGGCCGCTACAGTACCCATTTATCAATGCTGAGAAAACAGAGGATACTTACAGTTCACTGTGGAGACCATTTAAGTGTAGTGTACTCATTGCCATGAGTACAGTATAAGTTTGAGATTTTTGAGCTTTGTGACATGGTGTATTAAAACCGTGAAGCTGCTCTATTTAAAGATGTCTATCAATGCAAGCAAGTGTCATTTGGTGATTACTTGTCTTTTGAATATTTGGGTATTGTGTTAAAAGGTGCTCCTCGCATTCTACTTTTAGTCATTTACAGGCCTCCAAAATACTCTCCAGCCTTTGTGGAGGACTTTACAGAACTGTTATCAGCAACTTCCTCAGAGTTTGACTGTTTTGCTATTACTGGGGACTTTAACATCCACATAGAAAATGCAGAATCCAAAATGGCAAAAGAAATTCTAACAGTTTTGAATACTTTTGATCTGACTCAGTATGTACATAGACCCACACACAATTGTGGACATACACTAGATTTAATTATCAGTAAGGGTCTAAACATCTCATCCATTGTCATTAAGGATGTAGCACTATCAGATCATTTCTGTATTTTCTTTGATATATTGATCTCTCCGACTTTTGAAGCTAGATCTATCTCGGTCAAAAAGCGATGCTTAAATGAGAATACTAGTGCTCTGTTTATGAAGGCTATATCTTTAACACCAAGCATATCTGCAGACTCTGTTGATTTTGTTCTTGATTCTTTTAACTCAAAAGTTCAGAATGTTATTGATAACATTGCTCCTGTGAAAGTCAGGAAGAAGAGTGGCAGACAAAAAGCACCGTGGAGAAACTCAACAGCAGTGCAAAATATGAAAAGACAATGCAGAAAAGCTGAGCGCATGTGGCGAAAGACAAAGCTTGAAATCCACTATAACATCTATAAAGATAACCTTCATGCTTTCAATGTGGAACTAGGCAAAGCTAGACAGACCTTCTTCTCAAATATTATAAACAGAAACTTAAAAAACACCCGCACTCTTTTTGCTACTGTAGAGAGACTAACAAATCCCCCAAGTCAGATTCCCAGTGAAATGCTCTCAGACAGCAAATGCTGTGAGTTTGCTTCCTTCTTCTCTGAGAAAATATATAATGTCAGAAAGGCGATCAGCACATCCTTGAGCTGCACTGGGGTAAAACAGATCAGATCACAATCTCAGAAAGTAGCTATTTTTTCTGTTTTCGAAGCAATTGATGGTAAAATTTTGGAAGAAACAGTTCAGCACCTTAAAACATCAACCTGCGCCCTTGACATACTTCCCACATCTTTTTTCAAAAGCGTGTTTAACTGTTTAGAAGCAGATCTCCTGGAAGTGGTAAATGCCTCACTTCTTTCTGGGACTTTTCCAAAAACCCTAAAAACTGCAGTTGTTAAGCCCCTTCTGAAAAAGAGCAATCTGGATAACATCATATTGAGCAATTACAGACCAATCTCAAATCTTCCTTTCATAGGCAAGATCATTGAAAAAGTTGTTTTCAATCAGCTGAACAAGTTCTTAAGCTTGAATGGATACTTTGACAACTTTCAATCTGGTTTCCGACCACATCACAGCACAGAGACAGCCCTCATAAAGATAAAAAATGATATTCGTCTTAACACAGATTCAGGTAAATTATCAGTGCTGGTTTTACTCGACCTAGTGCTGCGTTTGACACTATAGATCACAACATTCTCCTTGACAGGCTGGAAAACTGGGTTGGGCTTTCTGAGATGGTTCTTAAATGGTTCAGGTCATACTTAGAAGGGAGAGGTTATTATGTGAGTATCGGTGACCATAAGTCTGAGTGGACATCCATGACATGCGGAGTCCCTCAAGGTTCAATACTTGCACCCCTCCTGTTCAACTTATATATGCTGCCACTGAGCCAAATAATGAGAAAGAACCAAATTGCATATCACAGCTATGCAGATGACACCCAGATTAACCTCGCGTTATCACCTAATGATTACAGCCCCATTGACTCCCTGTGTCAATGCATTGATGAAATTAAAAACTGGATGTGCCTAAACTTCCTTCAGTTAAACAAAGACAAAACTGAAGTCATTGCATTTGGAAACAAAGATGAAGTTCTCAAAGTGAACGCATACCTTCACTCTAGGGGTCAAACAACTAAAAATCAGGTCAGGAATCTTGTGTGATTTTGGAGTCAGACCTGAGTTTCAGTAGCCATGTAAAAACAATAACTAAATCAGCATATTATCATCTCAAAAATATTGCAAGAATTAGATGCTTTGTCTCCATTCAAGACTTAGAGAAACTTGTTCATGCTTTTATCACCAGCAGGGTGGATTATTGTAATGGTCTCCTCACTGGCCTTCCCAAAAAGACCATAAGACAGCTGCAGCTCGTACAGAACGCTGCTGCCAGGATTCTGAGCAGAACCAGAAAATATGAACACATCACACCAGTCCTTAGGTCCTTGCACTGGCTTCCAGTTACATTTAGAATTGATTTTAAAGTACTGTTACTTGTTTATAAATCACTCAATGGCCTAGGACCTCAATACATTGCAGATATGCTCATAGAATATAAACCTAACAGATCACTAAGATCATCAGGATCAAGTCACTTAGTAATACCCAGGGTTCACTCAAAGCAAGGAGAATCTGCTTTTAGCTGTTACGCCAGCCGCAGCTGGAACCAGCTTCCAGAAGAGATCAGGTGTGTTCCAACAGTAGCCACATTCAAATCAAGACTCAAAACACATCTTTTTACCTATGCATTTGCAGATTGAGCACTGTGCTATGTCCGAACTGTTTGCATTTTATTTTATACGTATTATCTTTTTATTCTTTTAATCATTTTTAATGTTTTTTTTTAATCATTCTTCTTTATGTAAAGCACTTTGAATTACCACTGTGTATGAAATGTGCTATACAAATAAACTTGCCTTGCCTTGCCTTGCCTTGCCTATTATTCTACTGGATGTAGCCAACAGAATTTGGCTACACCATGCTCATTAAGGAATGGATATGGTCAGCAACAATGCTCAGGCTGTAGCATTTAAACAATGCTCAATTGGTACTAAGGGGCGCAAAAAGTACCAAGAAAATATCCCTCACACCATTTCATTAGTCTAAACCAATGAGACTTGACAGGATAACCGTACCATCTAAATGTTGTAGTAGAAATCCAGACACTTCAGACCAGAGAACGTTTTGCCAATCTTCTATTGTCCAGTTATGCTGAGCCCATGCAAATTGTTGCCTCAGTTTCCTCTTCTTAGCTGACAGGAATGGCACCCGGTGCGGTCTTGTGCTTTTGCAAAAACACAAACACATCTGTGATCTCCCATCTGCCTCAAGGTTCAATATTCTGTGCATTCAAAGATGATCTTCTGAATGCCTCCGTTGTAATGAGTGGTTATTTGAGTAACTATTACCATTCCATCAGCTTGAACCAGTCTGGCAACTCTCCTCTGACCTCTGGCATCAACAAATCAGAACAACAAGGCACTTTGTCTAAACGGAGCATTCTTTGTAAACCTTAGAGATTGTTGTGCATTAAATTCCAGTAGATCAAAGTCACTTAAATAATCTTTCTTCCCTATTCAGATGGTAAGTTTGAACTTCAGCAGATTGTTGTGACCATGGATGTGTCTCAATCAGCTCACCAGTCCAATAGTCTGGGAACTGATCACTGATCTCAATAAGAAAATCCAATCAGTGGCCTAAAACATTTTCTCCCCAAAAAGTCACAATGCACGTTGATGCTCACTATGTTGCCTTAACAGATGTTCTGAAGCACAAAACATACATCATGTGAGTCAACCAGCTACACCATGATATGGCCAACAGCCACATCAGCTTTTAGCCCAAGACTGATTGCTCACTGAAGCTAATTAGGGTTGAGCCTGGTCAGTACCAGGATGGGAGACTGTAAGGCCAGCAGGTGGTGCTCACTCTGTGGTCTATGTAGGTCCTTACGCCCCAGTATAGTGATGCGGACACTATATTTTAGCAAGCACCATCCTTCGCATGAAACGTTACACCGAAATCCCCTTCGCATAGGTTGGGACATTAATGAGAACATTGACATGTCATCGGGAGAGTCGTCAGTGCCAGGGCCAGTCGTGTTTCCACTGTCACTTCTGGGGCTTGATCGGGCTTCTTCAGGGCCAACAGACCATGTTTTCGTTTACCCATGATGTCAAGTTTTAATCAAGTTTTTTTAATCAAGTTTTTATTTGTTTTCTAGTTTTATCTGTTTCTTGCCAGTCTGAGTTGGTGTTGTGTCCTTGCCTGTCTGGACCACATGGTTATTGTGTTATCATGTGCCTTGTTTCTCCAACCCCTTGTTACCTCATTATATCTCATGGCCCACACCTGTTCTTTGTTCGTTTGTCACCCTTTATATTTCCCTATTGCTTGCTGTTCTGTGCCAGTTTAGTTTTTGTTTATTTTGCCCCCTTTTTTCTCTCCATCTCCCCTGGCTGCCAGTCCCTGTGCATCCCTCCACTCCTGGGGGAACTTCCAAGTTAATCTACCCCCTGCCCTTGGACTGTATCCTGTTCCTTCCTCTGACTAAAGCACCACTACCACCATCTGTTCACTACGACATCTCCACAGGTCTCGTCTCTCCCCCTTGCTTACCATCGTGATGCTGCACCTTGACCTCACTAGACCTTCTTGTATTCCTTTTTGTGTGTACATCAATTTAAATAAACACTGTTACCCTGCAGCTGATTCCTTCTCTTTTACCTATCCTAACAGAGACAGGAGAGATTGCTCAATCCTTCTCAGATCAGATTATTTAGTGGAAAATGAATGGAAATGTTCACTCTTTCTTTCTAAATAAATGTAAAAGCATGGTATTTTATCAATATTTTTTCTAAAAGTGTAAGTGTTTGAACTTAAAAGCCTTAATTTAGTTGTTTTGTGCATTTCCGTGATCGCAAATAAATGGAATCAGGTGAAATCAAATATGAATGTGTATTCTTTACATGTGAACTAAAAATCCCTATTCCTTTCAAGGGAGCTGTCATTGAATCCCAGCTGATGATATGGGGAGCATTACCATGTCTGAGAAATGTGTGCAGCTAGTCAATTATTGGTTGGTGCTTTGTCAAGTGTGTCAGCATAAGGTGGAAGCTATGAAAGGAAGCTGGCAAAACAACGGCATAAACTTTCTGTCTTAACCCATCTCTTTATGTAACTGTTAGTCTTATTTGTCGTTGTCTGCCCTTATGTATGTGTGTGAATATATTTTGCCCTTGCCCTCGTTACATCATGGGTTGGGACACACATAATCTTTGAATATGTTGCTTGGAAGTGAAGCATGTACGGTCAGCTCTCAAGGGGGCACTGGCTGTGCGCAGTGTGAGGCATTGCCTCTCAGAACACTCTGCTCTCGCCTGGCTATGTTCGAAGAGAGCAGCGGCTTCATTTGTGGGGTTTGAAAAAAAGGGTTTGAAACGTCTGTGGCTCTTTGTCAGCCCTCCCCCGCTGGTTCCTCTGGTTAATCTCGAGATGTGGAAGCCCATTCTGCGCCTTCTTCCGCCTTTGATGTTAGAATTGTCCAGCTTTGAGGAGTTAGACGTCCTTAGCATTGATGCAGAGGATACTGGTAATTTGCTAGCCATCTCCTCGCAATATGAAGAGCTCATGGAGGTTTGTGTCTCATGCTGTATAAACATCTAAACTAAACTTTGTCTGGCCAACCGAGAAAAAGTTAGCTGGCAATGGAGAGACACCTCTTGGTCAAGTCATTCTTTCTTGATGCCCCACTATCGTCCCCTATCCTCTTCGGTGATGCGGTGTGCAGTGTCAGTAAGATGTAAGAGGTATCAGTAAGCAAAGAAACGTGGGGGGGGGGGAGTCATCCTCCCCTTGAAAGCCTGTAGAAATATCAGTTTCTTCCTGCCGTGCAATTGCAGGAGACTGGAGATTTGAACAAACCAAGAGGTTAGCCTCGATAGCCTTCCCTTATTAGATTGTTTGGTATCATGGAAGCTTTACTAAATGCGTCTCTGTGGATTCTGTGTATTGTACAGAAAGGATACAAAATTCAGTTTGGGATCAGTCATCCAGCTTCAATGGGGTTCTAGCCAAAGTAGAGTTGTCAGCATAGGCTCAGGTTATGGATCAAGAAGTAAATTCTACAGCAACTACTTCATAGTTCTGAAGAAGGATAGGAGGTTGTGTCCCATTTTAGATCTTCATTACTTAAACCAATCTCTGTGGAAATATAATAATATCAAGATGCCTATAATTGTGTCTCAAAGCAGTGGCTTCTCACGATTGATCTGGAAGATGCATTCACATTTTTTCATTCACATAGGAGGATTCTGAGGTCCACTTTTAGCAGTGAAGCATAAACAATATAGATTTCTTTAGCCCAGCATTATAGGCATCCATATTCTCCGTTACATAGACAACTTGTTAATATTTGCCCAGTCCCAAGAAATGACATCCCGGAATCAAAATCTGTGTACTTGACTATGTCAAGTGCTTGTGGTTGAGACTCAACAACTTTTCTAGGAGTTCAATGGGATTTGGTTACGATGCAGGCACACTTGTCTATAATTATCCAGAATCAAGCTAGGCCAGCTTATTACTGTGAAACAGTTTCAGAGACTGTTAGAGCTCTTGGCAGCAGCATCCAACATAACACCTTCTGGCCTGTTGTTTATGAGACCAATACAGTGGTGGCTCAGGACCAAGAGGTTCTCCCTGAGGGGCAATCCTTTTCACATGATCAAGGTTATGCGCAGTTGCCTGCGTTAAAAACCTTGGTTCATGTCCTTGGGTCTTTCCTGTCATACAAAGAGTTTGTCGACGGATGCATCTCTCATGGACTGGGGAGCAGGGCATGGCCTCTGGAAGGAACATCATCTCACATGGCACATGATTTGACTAGATATGTTGGCAGCAGTGCTTTCCTCGTGGCAGTTCTTTCCAGAACTCAAAAGCCATCATATTCTAGTAAGAGCGGACAATAGATAGACAATAGAAGCGACCTTCTGTGCAAAATGGCACATCAAATCCTCTTGTCGTCCCAAGGCAAACTGCAATCTGTCAGAACACTTTTTATGTTTGGGCACCTGAAAATGGGAGCAGACAAACTGTCAAGGCAAGGGCTGAGGCCCAGGGAATGGTGACTCCACCCTAAGTCAGTGGCGTTAATGTAGAGGAATTTTAGACGAGCAGATATGTGGATATGTTTTCGTCTCAAAAGATGACTCACTGTCTATTATAGCTCTCCCTCACTCACAACATCCAGCTCCTCTGGGACTGGACCCCATGATAGGACTGGACCCCATGATACAGACTTGGCCAAGACTTTCACCTTCAGTCTGCTGTGACGTCTCGTCATACTTCCTACATGCTTAGGAGTGTCTTCAGCTTCATTGTTTTTTTAAAACTCATTTTAAATTGAACTTTTTTGATGTAATCAAACATCTATTTTTATTCAGTGCTTTTATTTTATATTAGATGTTTTACTTTTCATTGTACTTTTCATTTGATCACTTATTTCAACTTAACACTTAAAATTCATCAATTGTATTGATTCACCTACTCTTTTGGGGCTTCTGTTCAGCCAAACAAACTTTGTTTATATTGTTTTTCCTGTAAAGCTGCTTTGAAACAATCTACATTGTAAAAAGCGTTATATAAATAAAGGTGACTTGACTTGACTTATTACCATGCATTGTAATATTTTTTCTGTTTTGTTTTGTTGTGATCTTAACATAAAAATAGTTTTCTCAAGTTCTACCTTGATCTGGAGTTATTAAAAGCATGAATGGAAAAATTAGTTCCCTTTCGGTGACGGTGACGTCATGAACCAGGTCATAAAAGGGGGCACCGGAACCCGGAACAACAGCTTGATTGTCTTCAGCGTGCTGTGTTGCTTGTGTTGTGTTGCTGGTGTGCACATATCTCCCTAGTCTAATTTAAAAGAAAAGGGACTTCCTTCTTATATTTGGCAAACAAGCTGTGTATTTAAAAAAAAAAAGAAAAAAAAAGAGCTGCCCCGCAATGAATGTGATGCACACAATCTGCGCAGTCAGCACTTGAATGCGCTGGCTGTGAGCTTTGCTAAGCCGCTCTGTAACGCGTTTTCCTCAGGGATCTGGTCCTGCTGCAGGACCTTATCCCTTCGGCTGTTTCCTGCGGGACAGCGTTACTCAGGGCTTCTTCTCCCGAGAGGTTTATGTGGCTGCTCTGCTTATCTCATACCTCCGGGGGACTCACCCTCAGTCCCGGTTTCCTCTGTGGATAGAGGTTCTGTCCTCTCCCCCCTTGGTGATCATGGCCAGGAATTAAGAACAAGGTCATCCCAGTGTGAGCACTGGGTTCTATGTCCACCAGGATCCTCCTGTGGCATGAGTACGATCAGCTGTTCTTCTCGAGTGGGTCCCGGCCTCTATCTGGGCAGGGGGATAGCTGAGGCTATCTTTCTCGCCTGGAGTCAGCTGGACTGTCTCTTCTGAGCATCCAGACCCTCTCCACTCGGGGGGTGGCTGCTTCCAAGGCTTCCTTCTGAGTTTCCTTGGCTGATGTCTGTGATGCGGCTGGCTGGTCCTCACCGCAGACATTCATGAGGGTTTATCATCTTGACCTCTCTCGGAACGAGGGTGCTCGTAGCGAGCTGCGACACCCCTACGGCCGGCGTCACTTAGGTGGCGTGGGCATATCGTTCCCCTAGCCCTTTTGACGCAGCTTGAGTTCCCATGAAAGGGAACGTCTCGGGTTACGTATGTAACCCTGGTTCTCTGAAGGTGAATGAGACGCTGCGTCTCAGCCTCAGCTCCTTGCGCCTCTGGGCCCGTTTCAGACAATCAAGCTGTTGTTCCGGGTTCCGGTCCCCCCTTTTATGACCTGGTTCATGACGTCACCGACCCGCACGTGCATTCACACGCATTTTTTTTCATAGTACTTCAGAAGACTATCGTCAAGCATTTCCCCTAGCACTTTTGACGCAGCGTCTCGTTCCCCTTCAGGGAACCAGGGTTACAAACGTAACCCGAGACGTTTTTTTATTGCTTTGATCAAGGCTCATTCTCACTCTCAATCTCTTCATCTGTCAGTATAATTGAGCACTTCCATGATAATTTTCTGACAGTCAAAAAGGAGGCTACAACTTTACTGTTGTAGACAGTATGTAGACTTTGAATATACGACAGCTCAACTTAAGATGTCTGCATTGTGACAGAATGATGTTTGACAGAAAATGATGTGTATTACACAACTTTTTTTCATGATAAAGTTGAGATCAGCACAATAAATGTTTTATGTTGTAGAAACATTTGTAGAAATGTTTCAGAAAACAAGAAAAAAATAGTAATCATAGCACTTGGTCACAGTTATTTTTCATTATAACAACTTCTTTTTTTTACTTGACTATAAGTTTTATAAAAGTTACATGTATTTTTGTTTGATTGAGCCCATGAACACATGACATATATTTGTGTAAAAGTGAAACTAGATCAGAAAACATTTGCACAGATAAGACTTTCATTTCTTATCTAAGCTGCACATGGCAGTTGCTGTGGTTCTGTGTTTGTTTGGGTGTTTGTAATAATTTCACATGGTTTCTACGTCCTTCCTGGGAAACTGTATTTATTCCCCCTAATAAAGTAAATGAATGACTTTGCTGTCGGTCACATGCATATTCAGAAAGCTCAGTGTTAAGTGCACTGTGTGCAGACTGTGATCGAGCACGTGCAACGAGGGTCCATGTTCCCGTTGGGTGAGATAGACAGATAAAGACAGCAACACGTGAGGAGGAGTGGGGGATGTGGAGGTGAACAGTAAGTGACAGTGAGTGTGAAAGTAGCTAAAGAGGCATGGTTAACAGCCAGAGACACACTGAAGACAGGCAAGAAACAAGTTGTGGCTTGGAACTTTATATCCTGTTGTACCACAAACAAACAGCAGACACATGTGTTTTTCTAAACACCTGCTGTGTTTTGCTTTTGCTCCGCCCCATCAGCTCAGTTTTATCCTGCTTCCTTCAGCCTTACTAAGAGAAAGCCGTTAGGCTTGTTTTTCTTCTTTTCTTTTCCTCAAGCCTCCCCCTATACTCAAGTATAGAATCATGTCCTTCCTTTCAGCTTACACACAAACACACACACATAAACACACACCGTATGCTGCAACATGCAAGGCAATCTGATATGTCCTTTTTTTTCAGAAGAGTCCTCAGTGACTCTGAGCACTGCTGCGGTCCCCACAAACACATCTGTAAAGCAAAACAGCTTGGACTACTGCTTCGGATAGCAAATAACCCTGCTGTGATTCATTCAATCTCTTTTCAAATAAGTTTGGCTAAACTGTTTTTATTATTTGTCTCTACTTACATAAATTTTAATTGTAGTACATTTTTTTGGACATACCATTGCAATATTTTAATTCTACCTCGTTAACACCTTAGACTGTGATCTCTATGTGAATAATTAAATATATTCTATGACAAAGACTGTATCAGTTAGTCAGTATGTACAGTCATGGCCAAAATTGTTGGTACCCCTGAAATATTTCCATAAAATCAAGTATTGCTCACAGAAAAGTATTGCATTGGCAAGTGTTTTTGCTATACACATGTTTATTCCCTTTGTGTGAATTAGAAAAATTATTGGAGCCCTTTCAAAATTGTAGATAAATAAGATTGTTTCAAGCATGCGATGCTCCTTTATACTCACCTGGGGCAAGTAACAAGTGTGGGAAATATAAAAATCACACCTGGAAGAAGATAAAAATGAGAGAAGTCGACTTAGTATTTGCATTTTGTATCTGTGTGTGCCACACTAAGCATGGACAACAGACAGAGGAGAAGAGAACTGTTTGAGGACTTGAGAACAAAAATTGTGGAAAAATATCAACAATCTCAAGGTTACAAGTCCTGGACATGGATGAAAGTGCAATGCAGGATAATCTGGATGGTGGATGAGCAGCCACAAACAAGTTCCAAGAAATTCAAGGCGTCCTGCAGGCTCAGGGTGCAGCAGTGTCAGCGTGAACTATCTGTTGAAATGTAAAAGAAATGAAAACTATGGCAGGAGACCCATCTCTTGGTCTTGTGGACAAATGAGACCAAGAGAGCGCTTTTTTGGTAAAGCACATCATTCTACTGTTTACCAAAAACAGAACTGGGTGTCAGGGATGTGGGTGAAGGGAAGAGTGAGAAATAAATTTTGCAGGGAGAAAGTATTTTATTATATAATGAGAAAAAAACTGCACTGAAGGGGAAAACACAACTAAACTTAACTCAACTGACTTGACAAGACTAGACCGACATGACTCGACAAGACTCTCAACAGGTGACAATTCAAACATGAGACAACATCAAAGACAACAACGCAACAGGACAGCAAACAAGAAGGGAAAAGATAGGGAACATGAGGAAGAATTAATTAAGGAAGAACAGCTGGGGCAAATAAAACAATAACAAGGGAACAAGACGGGTGGGGTTACACAATAACAGGACATGAACACATACTGCACACCACACAAAACACAACATGACCACACATGGCCAATTTAAACATAAAAATGTTTAAAGACTGAAAGACTGAGCCTGAAAAGAGAGCAAAGCTCTCACATTACTTAGAGCGCACAAGAATGAGCAAACACTTATCTCGCATCCTCACAACAAGGACAAACACATGGGCCATGAATGCCCGGAACGTGACAGAAAACCAAGACTGAACAAGACCAAAGTCTTTGGATTGAACATCAAGACCCACACACAAGATGCCACAAAGACACAAAGGCAATGTCAGAGCTCTGTCACCGAAACACTAGAAAATAAGACAGAAGTGACAGAACTCTGACACCAGGTCTCTTGACTGTGTGTAAGACATCATGAAATCTAAGGATTACCAAAGGATGTTGGGTTGCAATGTAGGGCCTAGTGTCAGAAAGCTGGGTTTGCGTCCGAGATCATGGGTCTTCCAGCAGGACAATGACCCCAAACATACTTCAAAAAGTACCCAGTATTGGATGGAAACAAAATGCTGGAAATACCTAAAGTAGCCAGAGTCTAGAGTTCAGATCTAAATCCCATTAAATACCTTTGGAGATATCTTAAAATTGTTGTTGGGAAAAGGCGCCCTTCTAATATGAGAGACCTGGAGCAGTTTGCAAAGGAAGAGTGGTCCAAAATTCCCTTTTAGCTTTATTAATGGTTATAGGAAGTGATTGATTTCAGTTTTTTTTTTTCCAAAGGGTTTACAACCAAATGTTAAATTAAGGGGGTCAATAATCTTGTCCAGCCCATTTTTGGAGTTTTGTGTGAAATTATGTCAACTTTTTCCCCTCCTTTTTTTTTGTTCCAATACACACAAAGGGAATAAACGTGTTTAGCAAGCTATACTTTTCTTTGAAAAATACAGCGGTGCCAACCATTTTGGCCATGACTGTATTTTTAATAATGTTAAAATGGTTTGATATTTCTTAATTACATTATTTACTTATCAGTTTTGTTGTGAATGCAGTCCACGTGTAGACTAATGAAATGACACAAGTTGTCAATGTTCTGTTTTGGGATGGGATACTGGTATAATAATATAGTGACTCAGTTTTCAGTGACTCAGCTGTCATCACATAGATCCATTCTGGTATTATAGAGAAGGTTGATGAAGACATTTCCAGGCACGTGAACAACTCACATCAACTCAAGTGCGAGTGTAATTGAAGAACAAACTGGTGAGGAACTTCTTAAAAGGATAGCGCACAAGCACATATTTATATTTATATCTCTTTATGGGTCTGGGTCTTGAAATGTAAAGTCTTGGTCTCGATCTTGGCTTTTGATTGTAGTCTTATACATCTCTGATTTTCTAAATGCTAAAGGTGATATTTACCTCAACCAGAGTTTGGGACATTCAATATTCACGATAAAAGAGAATTTGTAAGTCTTGCACAATGGATCTGAATTGATTTTTAGCCACTTATATAGAACTTAGACAGGCTGGTTCATGAATCGAAAGCATTTGGTCTGGCTATTGGGTTTTGATTTTGGTCTGGTTCTGCATCTGGTCTGGTATTAGATCTAGAGTACAAGTCTGTGAGCATCATGGAAGATGTCAAGCACTGTGATATTAACATTTTATACCATCACTGTACCATGGTATTGCCTGAGATTCATGATGAGATCTTTTATATATATATATATATATATATATATATATATATATATATATATATATATATATATATATAAAGGAGATATTTTTACTGGAAAACAAGAGAAGATAATGACAAAGAAAGTTATTTTTGCAGTGTTAAAAGGGTTCAAATAAAATGTCTTGGTGAAGCTGAGTGAAGACTGAAGATTTCCATTAAATTATGAAATGAGTGACATAACATGTAACATGTCACGATGAGGTCCAATGTTCAAGAGCTGGAGCAAGCTTAATTTTCCCTGTCTTCCCACACCCTCCTCCCTCTCTTTGTCTCTCTCTCTTTCTCTTTGGCTGAGTCACTCTGACCACTGCTGCTTAGGAACGAGTGGATTCTTAACGGTGTCTCCATGGCGACCCTGTGGGGAAGGTCACAGTCTGCGGGTTGGGAATGTTTGAAGGTCTGTTGGAAACACACGCCAGCAGAGAGCAGCTGATCTTTGCCCTGTCTGCTTGTTTTTAGGACACTCCATGTTTTTATCTGCTCTTTAACTCATTGACTATTTGTTCAAACAAATATTCTTTACAGTCATTGTTTCCTACGATTAACCTAAATTTAGGAGTATGTTACCCAATCCTACTTGTGAAATTAAGAATTTGGTTGCACCCATATCAGAAATATTGAAGAAAAGTAAAGTTGTGAAATTGCAAAACATGTGAATTCACTATAGGTTACAGTTTGAGAAAATTAACACTGTAAACAAAAAATGTATTTACTCCATTGCACTAATGTGAATAAATGTGTCCAACTAAGAAAAATTGAGCATATCATAAATCAAGTTCACAAAGAGTAATCTTAACCATTTATCTTAACCCTTAAATGCATGAATGTTTCACCAGTTATTATCACATATTCGGGTCTTTTGTGACCCGTATATAACACAGAGGGATCTCTACCTGTCGCGATAATATGAGAGTCTCCTGATATCAGAGTAACAATTACAGAAGATTAAAGAATATTTTGTAGCCTGGAGCTTGGAAGGATATTTTGTACCTTTTGGAGCTTGGAAGGGATCAGTTTGAGCAGATATTTCATACCATCAACTGTCAGAGCTCATTTTCCTGTATATTCAGCATATCATACTCACAATCTCAAACATACTTTCACATTTTTTTAAATCTTCAAAATCAGTATTCTGACAGCTTCTTCAGAAGTGACAATGACACTAATATTTGATTGTGTTCAATACTTTCTTTGCTAAACATCTCTGAGCCATTTCAAGCTTTGCTGATGATACTTCTTATTCTTTTGTTTTCTGCCTGCTGTAACAAAACATCACTTCATCGTGTATCAGACATTACAACCTCGTGGAATAAAGGTTATTTGCATTTATTGATTCATAAAAGATTCAATTATTGTCGTCCAGAAAAATATATACTTACACTGTTTATACTTGAATCTGGAAAAAAGATTTTTTTTTTGCCATATTGTTTATAATCAATTGATTGAGGAATACAAAGATGATTGAAATAAATTAGGAGTAGGGTAGTGAATGACTGTAACACGTGTTCCTGCTTGTCTGGGTCTTCTTTGTCACTTCCTGTCAGTCTTGTCATCATTGTTTCCCTCCCTGCACCTGTCGTGTCTTCACTTAATGGTTAGTCTCACCAGCTGTTCCAAATCCTGTGTTTGTCATAAATAACCTCCTGTGTTCTTTGATATTGGTCAGTTGTACTTGTGTCTACGTCCTGTCATGGTCTGATTTGACTGTGGATGTTCTTGGTTTCATGGTTCATTAAGATTTGCACTACCATGTGCCTTTTCAGTTATTTTTAAAGTATCTTGTTTTTGCTTATTCTTATTAAAATCATCTTAAGTTGGATCCTGTTTGCCTCGTTGTGGTTCTCCGCATCCCACACCGGCCACCGATCATAACAATAACATGCTATGACATCCAATGACATATGAGGTATGCTTTTAAGTAGTTCCAAGTAGATTCAACATTGTTTCAAATCATTAATTTCAATTAAATTAGTTAAAGTATAGAGTACATAATCATAGTATGAATCAAGTAAAGGAAACTGTATCTGAAATCAACCATGACAAAACTGGATTTTCCCCATGAATGCAAATAAAACTGCATTTCTGCAATATAATATATCTTAATTTGAGTGGCTGTAAATATAATGCATAGACCAGAGATTTCTGAAGGGAATTGTAATGTGACTACTTACAAAACAACTATAAGTAAAATTAAAAAAAGACCTTTATGAATTATTTACTATTAAAGTTCTCATATTTTGATCCAAGCAGGATTAAATTGTCAAAGTTCAGCTTTATTGGTTATTTTCCATAGCCTTCCATAGCATAAAAATACTACAGTATTTAATTAACAGTATTTTGGGGTGAAAATATTATTTTCAGTAATGACAGGGTAATATCAATAGCACAGTGAGAAGTGAATGGAAATGTTGCTCAGAGGTTGCTGTTTTAGTTTTTGGAGCTATTTTCTTTAAATGTTTTTGCTAAACTTATTTAGGAAAGATTATAAAAAGAAGACAGTTGATGACACAGAGGGAACAAAGTTGAAATCATTTGATCTTCACTACACAAAGGTCACTTTCCAAAAACAAGATAAATTTTATTTGAGATAATCAAAACAGATACACTTGTTTTAAAATATCATCATATACTGTATCTAGTTTGTTTTTCTTACCCCACTTGGTTAAAGTAATTAAAACAAGAAAAAAACAAGAAAAGAAACACACACACACACACACACACACACATATATATATATATATATATATATATATATATTCTACAGAGACATATTCTTTGCAATCAAAACCAATGATCGCTTGCAATGCTGCTTCTCAAGTAAATTAATGAGATTTTTAAGATATCTACTTTGTGACTACTTTTAAAGGGAGTATATGCATGAGACGGCATCATAACAATGAAGAAATACTTTAAGTATTAATAAACACACTGATATGATGAGATGGCATTTCTGCTTAATCACTTACTAAAAAACTCAAACATGTGGCCACATTCCTGGGGGATTAAATATCTTCTGTTGTTGTTATTCTATGAGCTTCTCATTTTCTAATAGCAGTGAGTAGTTGAGAAAATAGTTCAGAGAAATGAGAAAAGTTTGTATGATAGCTGTTATAAGCAAGATTGATAAACAGCACACACAAAAAAAAACATAACAAAAGAAAAAAGATGTTTAATATGTTCATAATATATCATTCAAGTTTTTAGTGTTCATTTTAGTCTGTTTCTATCAAACACTAGCACACAACTGAACACTGGCACATTATCAAATTCCTCTATTGATTCTGCAAGTCAACTGTGCTTATTTGTATTTGTTTATAAAATTGAGTTGAAATGGATATGATTGAGAGTGAAAATGTTGTGTGAAAAGCTGAAAATATTGTGAGGAAAGCCTTTAGATTGACCTGATTTGGGTATGTTTTTAAAACATTTTTTTTTTTTTTTGCAAATATATAACCTCAGACACGCTGTTGCTCATTTAGAATACTCCAAATTCATTAACATTTAACTGAGGTTAAGAACAAATTCATGTGCATATGCATATCAGTCAGAAAATGTTTGTAATAAATTATCCAGTGAGTAACAAATGACAAATACGACAGCATATACACAATTATTAGTGAATGAGGTTTATTGACCCTTTTGATTTCTTTCAACACTTTAACAATTAACTCAAATGATATTTTCTTAAAGGAATATTTCAAGTTAATACAAAGCTGAATTGAAAATATATTTGATTTGCTTTACCATCAATTACAACACACACACACACATACACAAATGCACAAACTATTGATACAGTTTCCCCACATGCTTCCACTTTAAGTGCATAAAACGTAAAATACTACTCAAGTAATGCTTAGTTACAAAAGCTTGAATTCATGCGTCATTGTGCGTCAGGCCGCAGTTCACATTCTGAAAACATTCTCAACATCGCTGCATTGGATATAAGGCATTTTAAACTGTCTTCTTCAATGGCCAGTTTTCTCTTTCAGTTCCTCAACTGTCATAATCTTGCTGCACTTGTTAAACTGTCACAATGTTTATAATTAGCTGCCTAAGTAATAACTATTGCTCCCTTCTTTCTGAACTGGAGCAGCCCTACAATTGAACTATGCACACTAGTGTAAATAGTGATGAAGTGCATGCGTAAAATGCTTTGGGCAATGTACCATTTGAGTTTTTGTACTTGTATACAGTAAGCTTTTTAGCTTTTTAGTGTGATCTGTTTTTGTGTGTGTGTGTGTGTGTGTGTTTGCCTTTAACTCAACTTATTTTACCAAGAATATTCCTTTAAGAAAAATTCTGTCATAGGAATGTTGCTGTCAAGTCATCTGTAAAAACAAAAATGTAATGTCTAACTAGCTGTCTCTGCACCTTTAATTGTACGTGACAAAAGCTCCACCTCAAATTGGAGCCACCCAGTGACATATGCCACGCTGACCTGCCCAAGCCACGCTGCTTGGCTGGGCTTTGCTATTCTCAGCCTCAGTCTGCAAGAAGCTCAAAATAATTACTATTAATGAAGGGATGGTGTATTTGTTACACTGTTATGCCTATCCCATTGTGAATCATTGCAACTGCATTGCAAATAACAAGTAGAATCACATTGTACATGAAGCCACAGGGAAGGGACTATCATTTTTAGTTTATTATTTTTTACCCTTATGTATACATTCATAGCCTGATAATATATTTGGAACTAAGAATACTTGAATATTAGAATTCTTGGTTAGTCAAAAAAAAAAAAAAAAAAAGCACGAATGAGGTGAAGATAAGACACTGGAAGATGTTCCCACTGGAAGGAAAGCACACTTTTCTCACACTATTCTCCCTCAGTTCTTCAAATCACAATGTTTTGCTTCCATGGAAAACTAAATATGTTTAGCATATTTTCTTTAGATTGCATAGCATGTCTGTTAAAAAAAATGTGTTCTGAGGAAGAAAAACAGTCAACATAAGGGTGAGTATGTTGAATGAATGCAATAATCCTTTAACTTCAAAGTAAAATAAATAAATTAGAAACCATCCTGAGCCTCTTCTAGTTTTAGAAGTTAGTTCATGTCTCCCATGCAAAGCTGACTTTGTGTAGATGGCCAACAACTGGCTTTCCCAAGAATATCAACACTGGTATGTCCAAAGTATAATAAAAACAAGTCACAGATATGTGCTGATTATATCGCAAGAGTGTGAGAGCGAAAGATTTCAAATAGTCTTAGTGAAAAAAAGGTTTAAATGCTTGAGAGTTGAGAAGAGGACAATAAAGCTCTGTTCCAAAACCTAGTGTTCTATCTTGCTGTCTTTTCTTTACATAAGAAGCTGCTTTTTAAAATATTCTGATGTCGGCATATTGCAAAGATAATATCTTGACACCAAAAGCACTCCTCAAGTCATAGTGAGGGGACACACTACTAAGAAATTAAAGTCTATGTTAGCGTGTTGCTAAAATAATATTTAAGAATTGCAATAAATAAAATTTAAAAAATGCATAAATACACAGACTGTAACAAAGGTACTCCAAGGCAGAGATCCAAACGCAATGTCTTTATTAAGAGTGGTCGTACAGGCAGAATGGTCAGGGCAAACAGAGGTCAAGCATAGACGGTAATACAGGCAGGGATCACAAAGGCAGGCAGACAGAATCAGGATCGTAGAACAGGCGATGGTCAAGGCAGGCAGTTATCAATCATAGACGTTATTCCAGGCACAGGTCAGGGCAGGCAGAACAGGATCAAAACGGGTAAACAGGCAGACTCAGAAACAAGATAACCGGGGCTAACAACGCTCAGAATTGACAAACAATGATAATGGAGTCCAGCTGTGTGTGTGTAATCAGTCCAGTGTGATGGTTGCTGGGAAATGTAGTGTGTAGTGAAGTGTCAGTATAAGTGAGTGAGCTCCTTCTGGTGGCCATGGAGGGGAGCGCAGAGCTCATAATCATAACAGAGCCCCCCCCTACGAGCGCCTCCTGGCGTGAGGAAGCGAAAAAAGGCACCGCGCACCACCATGGCGGCGCCCAAAGTTCAATGTTCCAGGGTGGTGCTGGGGGCACGGACCAGGCTGGTTCAGGCAAGGCTGGCGGGTCTGGGAGGTCTGGCAGGTCTATAAGGTCCCAGGACGTAGCCGACGAGCCGAAGGACCCGATCGACACCGCTGGTTCCGGAGACCGAAGGCCAGCCGCAGCGACGAATGACCGAGGCGGAGTCCAAAGGACCGAGAGCAGAGTCGGAGACGGAGTGACAGAGGACAAAAGGTGTAATCCGGAGGGAGGAAGGAGCCAGCTGGAGCCACAGGTGTAGGCAAGGCGACGCACGACCAAGGTAGAGCCTGGAGGACGAGGGAACCCGATGAAGATGATGGTCGAGGGACTTTGGTGAAGCTGAGGGAGTGAGAAGCCAGGCTGTGCCGAAGTGTTGACGGGCCGAGGTGGAGAGAAGGGGTCTGAGGCTGGAGGCGGAGTCAGGGATTCCCCGACTGCCGTCGAGGCTGGAGGCGGTAAGACCTGCGGCGGTACCACCCAGCAGGAGGAATCCAGCGACGGTGCAGGACTGACGATCTCCGGCGGAGACAGGACAGGAGGGCTGGCAGACATAGACAGGGACAGCGATGATAATGGGTGGGATAGGATGGGAAACGGTACCTCAGGCTCTGGTTGACGGGCCGTTGCAGGCTCTGGCTCTGGTTGACGGGTCGTTGCAGGCTCTGGCTCTGGTTGACGGGTCATTGCAGACGGGTCATTGCAGGCTCTGGTTGACGGGTCGTTTCTGGCTCTGGTTGACGGGTCGTTGCAGGCTCTGGGAAGTCCGCGAAGGCCGGCGGCGGCTCTGGGAAGTCCGCGAAGGCCGGCGGCGGCTCTGGGAAGTCCGCGAAGGTCGGCGGCTCCGGTTCTGGCTGGCGGATCTCTGGATCAGGCTCCTCGGAAGCGGCAGGTCTGTGCAGTCTCCAAGCGCGCACAGCTGCCGCAAAGAAAAACAAAAAAACTGTCCTTTCGGCCGTTTCTGGGGGAATTGGCGCAGGCTGACAAGATGCGGAATGCTCTGATGCGGCATGCTTGTGGAGCCTCCAGGCGTGCACAGCTGCCGCGGCAAAGAACCACTGCACCATCCTTTGGGCAATGGCGGGTGTGATGACGGAATCCATCTTTTTCCCCTTATAGAAAAAGTCTTTGTGGGCGACCAACCTGGTAGGTCCGGGTAGACAGCTGGATCTTGTTGTGGCGAAGTCTTCTGTAACAAAGGTACTCCAAGGCAGAGATCCAAACGCAATGTCTTTATTAAGAGTGGTCGTACAGGCAGAATGGTCAGGGCAAACAGAGGTCAAGCATAGACGGTAATACAGGGAGGGATCACAAAGGCAGGCAGACAGAATCAGGATCGTAGAACAGGCGATGGTCAAGGCAGGCAGTTATCAATCATAGACGTTATTCCAGGCACAGGTCAGGGCAGGCAGAACAGGATCAAAACGGGTAAACAGGCAGACTCAGAAACAAGATAACCGGGGCTAACAACGCTCAGAATTGACAAACAATGATAATGGAGTCCAGCTGTGTGTGTGTAATCAGTCCAGTGTGATGGTTGCTGGGAAATGTAGTGTGTAGTGAAGTGTCAGTATAAGTGAGTGAGCTCCTTCTGGTGGCCATGGAGGGGAGCGCAGAGCTCATAATCATAACACAGACAACATATGGAAAATAGATTATTATTGTTTATTAGATTGATTTATTGATATATTAGATGGATGTAATTACATTCAACACATAATCATTTGTGAAAATTTGTAACATTTTTTCTAGTTTGCAAATTAGTGGCCAACTCACTTGTATATTTTCATCTAATCTTCTCACGCCAATTGAGGGTTAGGCTTAGGAGTGGAGCTTCATGCTTACATTTTCATGAATTGTACATTTTCATGTCAATCAACTGTACAAATTCATTAAAAATGACCAATTTGAAAAATAGTTACATTTTCCCATGAGAGTGTATTGAAAGGGCTGTTATTGCACAGACAATAATAGGATTGATTTAAGTACATAATTTAAAAAAAGTAATTGTCACGTTGTTCACATCTGGGTCCCTTCTATGTATCTTCCATGTCCTTCACGCACCTGTCCAATCACTTACCTTGTTGAGTCTCGTCAGGTGTTCCTAATGGGTGCTTGTTATAAATATCCTCCTTTGTTCCTATGTCTTTGTCGTTCTTTGAAGTTGTTTGACATTAATATGTGGATGTTACCCATGTGTGTAAATGCTTTTTTTTTCATGTTCTCCATGTTCTCTCAAGTTTCTCTGTATTTGCACTGGAAGTGCCATTTGAGCTCTGTTAATAAAGACTTTTGTTTTCCGTACTTAAAAGAATAAAGTGTTTCAGTTTGGATCCTGTCTCCTCGTGCCTCTGCATCACACATCAGCAATGCTGTTTCAGTGTATTTTCTGTGCACAATTACTTTGACATCTACACAACCCAGGCTCATTGTAAAACCGTGAATGTGGCAATATTTCTGGTTCTATTGCTGCTTGTCAAATTTGGAACATTTTCAAAATGTCCAGTGAGTGGTGTTAAAAGTATGTTAAGCTTTATCCAAAACAGATTAACTTGAATATGGTAATTATTGTGTTTATTATGTATATATGTTTATTATGTACACATTTTATATGTTTATTATTATATATGTTTTATTATTGTTGTATTGCAACAGTTCTCTTGCACACATCCCCATTGGAACTAAATGGATAATACTTAAGCATTACCAATAGTGTCAACAAAAGAAAAAGTGGGAATAAAATGCATTTTCTGAAGCAAGCATGCCATTTTAGCTTGATTCTATAGGTTCTTGAGAACTTTTATTGAATGTTCTGACTTGTGTTCCATGGTTTTCCACAACACTTTATTTCAATAGTCCACTTATGACAGTCTACCAACTAAAAGTAACTTTGTAACTACATGTCAATTGTCATTATTATTATATTAGACTGTATGCTTAGTTCTCTATGATATACTTCCCGTCCAGCATTAAAAAAAAAGTTGCAAGCATTATTGATGATTTTCACAAACTTGTCATGGCCCTAAGAATATTTTGTTGTGTGTATTTGTACATTTAAATATATAGCTGCATATTTAACATATAGATCTAGCCTACAGCTTTAAAACATATGCAAAAAAGAAGCACAAAAAACCCATATACAACGTATATACCATAATTAAGATATAGTTGATAGAAAACTCTTGCAACTCTGAGATCAATTGTGCCAGAGGTTGAGCGAGTATTATATTAGTTTACTCTATAGAGTCATAAAAAATGACAAAAAGTACATTGTTCATGGTGATAAAACTTTAGTTTTGACTCAAGCCTCTTGAGGTTCTGTTTCTGGACGAACTTATAGACTTCTGTGAAAAGAACTCACACACAAACACAAAAGCAGCATGAAGCCACCTGCCACTGCTGTCGTAATTCAACTCCTCCCTCCTCAAACAGGAAACACGACTCATCCACAGACTGCTTCAAGAAACAATGAACAAGGAATGGAGAAGAGTGGGGTGGGGGTGAAGAGGGACAGAAGCCTTGGATTAAATGAAGGACAATGACAAACTTGAGTTACATTAGTACTTTCACTCTTTACAATGAGTCACAGCCAGTAGAAAGCGTTATTGCTTTTTTTATCACAATAGACATAAAGGGCAAATTATATGACTATCTCGGCATTGTTGATATACAGTATGAATACAGCTATATAGCTGAAATGATTTGGTCTTATAATATGATGAAAAGTTGAGTCCATTTTGAGATTTGACCTTTATATCTTTGCAAATCTGAGGAAGGCTTGATACATTGTTGAGATTCAGATGAGCCACATATGCTATTACTGGCATCATCATTTCTCGGGAGAAACATATAAGAAGCTTGAGTCATTTGCTCTCCATTTCAATCCTGTCCAGGATATTGAAGCAAGATATAATTGAAATAATTTCACTCATGGTTTGTCTCACTTATCATGTGACAGTCTGAGAATGTGTTGTTGAAGTTCATTGAAATCAAGTAATTAATGTGAGATGTGTCATGATGAGCCACTGTACAACACAGTGTTTCAGTGTCTGGTTTAAAACTATATATATTTTCCCTTCTGAATGTGTAATGTGTATCATTACATTATTACGAGAATGCATGAACATGAAGAATGCATTTGTCTGCATTATTAGTTTCAGATAAAAATAAAAATCACTAGACCCAACAGAAAATTAATACAATAATTTAATGTCACACATGCTTACAACATCCCTAAGAGTAGTTTGACCAGTCTGTAAATATTCTTGACTTACTGGATTTTTGGAGAGCAAACATGCATACGTGCATGCATATGGGTTCGTGTGAGTGAATGTGCATGTGCTGCCGGACCCTCCCCCTCCCTCTCCCTCCTCAGGGCCGTCGCCGTGGCAGCCTGATTATGTAAGTTGTTATCCAATCAGAGTGCGCCTGCATCACTGTGTCCCGTGCAACTGCTGTTTGTTTGCATAGCAGATAGTCCTGGGGTAGTTTAAGAGTTCAGGACAAAAGCAGACACACACACACACACACATACCTACAAAACATTTATGTAACACTTCACATGACAAACCTTTGTGACCACTGCTAAGTGCAGAAAATGTGTTCGTTGTTATCAGAGAATTCATAATAATGAGACTGGATATTAATGGGTCCTTTTATGCTTTGGAGGCTGTCGTATAAAAAGTTACTGTCTCAGAACTACATACATATGATCATGCCTACAGTTACATACATTTGCATAATACACACAGCTTGAATATTGAGTTTAGTCATCATTGAGAGTTCATATTGTAATAACATGTTGATAGTTATAATATCAAGTGTTATGTATTAAGTCGATTAACACTATTTGAACAAACCTCTTACCCGAGATATTTAACTCATTCTTTGTTTGTGCTATACAGACATGAATGATGCCACTGATTGTGCGGATTGAAAACCTTAGCAACCTCTAGCAATGCTTTGGCTGCCACCCAAAACTGTCCAGCAATCACCCAGTACACCATAATAGCAAATACATAATAGTGAGCTGAAACATTTTAGCAACCCTCTAACAATGCCTTATCAACCACGCAAAGCCCCTGAGCAACCGGAACCATACCACACCATAGCATATGCATACCAATACAATAAAACTACCTAGAACATCTTAGAGGGTAGGTGGGGAAAAGTAGGCCCCCGGCACCTCCCTGGACATTCCCCTCTGCTTGGCTCCTGGTTCTACCTGCACCACCCTGGACACTCAACCTTGTATGGCACCATGTTCCTCCGGCACCACCCTGGACACGCTCCACAACCAGGCCCCTTGTTTCCCCGGCACCTCCCTGGTTCCCCATGGCCCCGTTACCACCCTGAAGACACCCTGACTATGACTCTGCATGCATCGGTCTCCAGGGTGCTCACCCTCCACCCATGTCTTATCTGTTGTCATATCTGTTTAGTCCTCTTCCTGTTCCCCATACCTTCCCTCTGCAAGGTGTACCTCATACAGTATGAAGTCATGCCATGTCTTGTCTTGTTGCATCTGTCACACTGGGGTTCCTTTATGTATCTTCCAGTTCCTGCACGCTCCCGTCTCTGTCTAATCACTGCCCAAATCTCACCTGCTGTTCCTGAACCCGTCATTTAATACCTTCCTGTGCTCTTAGTCTTTTGTAGCTTAATCAGTTGAGCATTGGTGTTTACAATGCCAAGGTCATGGGTTCGATCCCAGGGAAAGCACGACTGTAATCAATGTGCACCTTGAATGCAATGTAAGCCGCTTTGGATAAAAGCATCTGCCAAATGCATGAATGTAAATGTAATGTCTTTGTCAGTTGTTAACATTATGTATCGTAGTGTGTGTTTTGATTTATCATTAAAGTCTTTTGTTTTCCGGTGTTCGATAAAGAGACTTTCTGTTCGAAAATCTGGTTCTCTTCGTGATCTCCACATCCCACACGCTCTTCCGTAATTGTAACAATACCCCCCTTTATTTATATTAAAATAACCTACTCCAAGAACCTACAAATGGAAGGAAAAAAAAGAAATTAGCTGCACTACCAAAAGTCCTCCGCATTTTTGTGTGCACAAGGCCATTTGAACAGGCATGCTCTCATCATGGAGGGAGGTGGTCATTGCATAATGAGGTTCTGTGACATAAAGAGCTGTGTTATGAGCAGATGAGAAAGAGGAGAAGGGATTTTCTTTCTGTGTTGCTGTAAAATAAAAAAACCTGTTCCATTCCGATTAGAACATCAAACAGGTTCTCCCCACTCAGTGACGCACTGAGAAACCTGTTGAAAGTGCCCTAGTGAGTGGCGATCCTATTACTCGAAATGTGAAAATAGAGCCTCCAGCCACCATAGTCACATGTTTGCCGGGAGCCAGAACGCCAGACGTCAAAGTAAATTTAAAAGTGCTGGCAAAGGCTAATCGTAAATACTCTAAGATTGTTATCCATCTCGGCGCTAATGATGTCCGACTTTTCCAGTTGGAGATCACTAAAACTAATATGAAAGAGGTGTGTGAACTCGCAAGTACAATGTCAGGCAATGTAATATGCTTTGGGCCTCTTTCTAAGCGCAGGAGTGATGACATGCTTAGCATATTATCCTCACTCAATGGCTGGATGTCTGAGTGGTGCCTGTAGAATAACATAGGACTCATAGACAATTGGAAAAGTTTTTGGCGCAGACCTGACCTGTTGAAAAGAAATGGTATTCATCCCACCTGGAATGGTGGCGCATTTCTCTCTAGTAATTTGGCACATAGACTTAGAGCTGAACCTTGACTAACTGGGGCCCAGGTCAGGAAGCAGACAAACTGGCTAAACCGACCGTCTGGTAGCTGACTCACGTCACAGAGGTCAGATAAATTCCAACACATGGAGACTCTTTCACCTAGATATCATCCTATAGAGACTGTCTATTCCCCTAATTAGCAACTACAAAAAAACTCTCAAAACCGTTTAAGGGTACACATTTAATTGAGGGTACACATTTAATTTACAAACAACTAAGAACAGATATAACACAAATGAACAAATAATAAAGCTTGGGTTACTTATTATATGATCCCTTTCCTCAAAAGCACTCATTGTAAATTATATGATTACAGATCATAAACTAGCTGTGTTTGACAAAAACCTGGCTAAAACCAGATGATTACATTACTTTTAAATTAGTCCACCCCTCAAGATTACTGTTATAAACATGAGCCTCGTCTGAAAGATAAAGGAGGAGGTGTAGCTGTAATTTATAATAACACGATCAGTACTGCTCAAAGGTCTAATTTGAAATATAATTATTTTTAAGTGATGGTCCTTAATGTAAAATTATCTAGTGCAAATAATAATTCTGGTTTAACCAGGGCAGCATACAGACTTTATCAAAGAATTTGTTGATTTTCTATCAGAAATGGTAATGGCTGCAGATAAAGTCATTATTGTCTGTGATTTTAATATCCATGTAGATAATGAAAGATACACATTGGGATTGGCATTTAGACATTTTAAACTCTATTGGAGTTACACAACATGTATCAGGACTCACTCATTCTCATAATCATACTTTAGATCTAATATTGTTGCATGGTATCGATGTTGATACTGTTCAATGTGGCGAGCAGGGCGGGGTCGAGGGACCGTGAGAGCGTCATGAGAGCCGGTGGCGTGATTGAGAATGAGCGACACCTGCGAGCCATCGGTCTCTCGTCTCACGGAGGAGCGGAGGCTTAAAAGGAGGAGCGACGACAGTGAAGACGAGAGAGGACCAGGCCTGGATTTTATGTTGTGTTTTGTGTGGGCGGCAGTTGTCCGTGAGGAACTGCCGCCATTACTTTCGTTTTGAGTTTATGTTTTATTTATCATTAAAGTCTGTTTAAATGTCTGCCGGTTCCCGCCTCCTTCCTCCCTGAACAAAGACATTTTTACACTGGTGCCGAAACCCGGGAGGTCGGAGGGACACGCTGTCAAAGAGCCCTCGCTGCCGGGAGGGCTCGCGGTGCTGCGGAGGTCGGGCAGCACGAGAGAAGACGAGAGGTCCGTCAGATGCTGCCCGCGGCGGTGGAGCTGGAGCGCCGAAGGATCGCGTGGGACGGAGAGCCCTGCCGTGCTCCTGGGTCGAGGTGGGAGGCTGCCGTCCGTGAGGGAGCGGAGGAGTCGCCCGTTTGCCAGCGCGCCGGAGCCTGCTGCCGTCCGCCGTGAACGGGGAGGAGCGAGGAACGGGGACTCGCTGCCGGCTGCCCTCGCAAGGAGTCGTCGTCGCCGGCCGCCAGGAGGCGGAGGAGCGCCAGCCCGTCCACGGATCTGCGTCCAGTGCCATCGCACAGCACTGCGAGGAAGAAGCTCTCGAGCGGTCGAGGACCGAGAGGCAGCGTGTCTGGGAACCGGACCAAGATTTTTTTTTTCTTTCTTTTTCCTCTCTCCCCTCTCTCGTCGCTGTCGCTCCTCTTGTCTCCGTTTCCTTTTCCCTCACCTCGTCTGTCCTTACCCCCAGGGCCGTGATCGCCCCCCCCCCCCCCCCGGAGGAGGGGGGGGGGGGGGGAGTAGAGCGCAGTCTCGGGAGTACCCCCCGGCCTGCGAAGGGCGTTGGGGGTATGTGGCGAGCAGGGCGGGGTCGAGGGACCGTGAGAGCGTCACGAGAGCCGGTGGCATGATGGATAATGAGCGACACCAGTGTAACAATGTTGAACGTTCAGGGAGGAAGGAGGCGGGAACCGGAACCGGAACCTCTAAGTTCAGCCTCAACCCCAACATTTCAAGACAGCAAGAACAACATCTCAATGTCGAACCGCTAACCTGCGACTGGGGAGATAGACAGTTGGGGAAGATCGCTTAACTGAGGTCTGGAGCACTATCCTAAGATTCTCATGCTCTTAGCCTGCTTAGCCACGATGATGGTCCTCAGATCCGTCCTCATGCCAGAGGCTGAGCCTGAGTGCGTCGGTCCAACCCCCCAGTTCTCTTGAGCGAGTAAAGGATGGCGACACCCCACTTGAGCGGCCCCAGGAGAGTAGCTGTGAGGCTGCAGCTGGCTCGCAGCCTCAACTTGAGGCCGGCAGGGCAAAATTTCCTGAATGCCACCTGATGTACAAAGCCCCCTGAAACCTCTTGACGACAGATCCTCAGGCCGAGTCGCGGAAAAAGGTCCGCAGGTGACAGAGGTACGTCAGGATCGTTTTTTTTTTTTTTTAAACCCTCTGTATCTGCCAGAGCCATAATCTTGGATTAACCAACTTCTCGAAGAGGCCGACTCCCTAGTGGTCCAGAGAGAGAGCCCTCGACCTTATCGAGACGCCCAAGCAACTCTGCTTGTAAAGCCTGCAGTAAAAGTAGGGTACTCAAGCCTACCACTGCCAGGTTGGAGTGGAATATGTCCTGCCCACCATAGTAAAGTGACTCGTATGGCTAGGTGGGCAGTGCCGGAGATTTACCTCTGATGATGAGATGGGATCACGCAAGAGACGTTTATCCAGATGCATTTACTAGGATTACTGCCTCTGGTCTCAGCAGTCATATTTTCTAATGCTTAGTCATGAGACAGCGCGATTCACAACCTCAACAAGCTCATCATAGGCCTAAGAGGAAGATGGCAAAATTCCTTTCCAGTCTCAACACTAACATGTCTAACTTTTCAGAGTTGGATCGTTGCAGCGTCAGTGGGCCCCTGACTGGTCGGAAGAAACCACCCTAGAGATCTGCCAGGCAGAGCCCGTCTCAAACCCCACGGCCAGATCAAAATGTTTTTATATCTTGAGAATCCCGGAACAAAGATCACCACTGACCCTCGGCAACAGCCAGTGCCCTCAAGCACTGACCGTGTGCGCTCTGCTCCAAATAAGTCTAACATGAGAAGTGTGTAGCCCTGCCAGCTCTAGTAAGGGCAGGGGAAGCACACACTCTAAAACTTCACTCTAAAACTCTAAAGTCCCTTGCCTTTTTAAACTAGCTAGGTAAAGATATACTTTTGTTTTACACACACAGATCATCCAGCTTCACACAAACACAACCGACACAGAGCTTTGCTGAAGACACTCAAAGCTGCCGCTTCCGGTTTCTGGCGCCCCTTTATGATCCTGGATCATGAGGTCACCAACCCGCGACAATCATTCCGCGATCGATTTCACAGTGCTTCACGAGACTACATGCCAAGACATTACCGTAGCGTTTTCGACGCAGCTTGCGCACTCATGAAAGGGAACTGTTTTATTCTAATCATTGTCCTTTGTCATCATTGGACCAACTTCTAAGCTGTATCCTATTTAAAATTTGTTCAGCGTTCTAGAAACTCGGTCAACATGTGCCAGACTGTGTGTGGGTGTGCGTGTGCGTGTGTTTGTATGACTGTGCAGCCTGGGTTACAATTTTGCAAGAGCGTGCGGTTTGGCATATTTAACTCTTCCTCTTTAGGCTTCAAATCTTATCAGGAACAAACACCACACCATTTACATTCACTCAGTATCCACAGGAGCATGCTTACAAAAGACGGATGATGAAAGATCAAGTGCAGAATCACATATTTATCCATTTGAAAACAATGTATTAAATAGTTTTATTTGATATATATATATATATATATATATATATGTATAAAAAAATTATCAAATTAATAAATATGTGATTCTGCACTTGATCTTTCAACATCCGTCTTTTGTAAGAACATTAAAAAAGAATCAGAACATAATTTTTATGCAAGAATTTTTAGAAATAAAACAACAACATTTTCTAAATCAAATATTTAAAAGAATTTGAAAAATTTGCGTGTGATGTCATCTAGTGACATTTAGGGATTTTTTGAGAGGCCTTCACCTACTTTTTATTATATATATATATATATATATATATATATATATATATATATATTAGCAGTTGGTTTTCTGTGCACAGTCATGCAATTCCCACAGTGTTTATCAACATTCTTATAGAGAAAGTAATGTTAACTGTTTACTGGATGGACAGAGAACTTTTGAAGATCATTGTATTTTCCAAAGTTCTGGCAAAGCTTGCCTGAAAAGCAAGTCAGTGGTGTTTTGTTTGAAAATAAATCTGAAAGTTAGAGTTGAGGCTGTGTAATTGCTATCTGTCCTGCGGTTCTGGGGTCTCGTTTATAAAGCGTGCGTACGCACAAAACGGGACTGGAAACGTATGTACGCCAGTTTCCACGCAAAGGTTGTGATCTATAAAAAACAACTTGACGGGAGAATGTGCACATTTAAGCAAACTTTGACCCGTGACATCTGCGATTTATAAAGGGAATGTTCCTGACAGGTGTGCATACACACGGTTTTATAAATCTGAATATTTTTTGCCGTATAGTATTTTTGGCTTTTGGGCGCACGTAAACTTTTAGTAGTGATCCTACGCACAGTTTTATAAATGAGACCCCTGGTGTCTTGAACATAGAGACACATAGAGAGACAGTGTCTGGAACATAGAGACAATTCAGACAGTAGAGTAGACAGTACAGAGGCAGAGACAGAGAGAGAAATAAAGGTCTCTCCATCACTCTGTCAGATCACTCAGTGCTGATTTCCATATCAATATTTGAGTGACACTAACTGATTTAAACACAACAGGGTGCGTGACAGAGTGACGCCTGAGTAGCACTGTTTGTTTTGCTTGTGTGGGTGTGTGAGAATTTGTGGTCGGGACTGTTTATGGGCACTTTATGAACATTGCTGTTCATTTGCTGTCATTTTATTAAAATAAAACAAAGCATGTTCATTCTGTGTCATGGTGAATAATATTTCAACTTCAAGTAATAGTTCATCTAAAATGAAAATTCAATCATCATTACTCACCATCATGTTGTTACTTAACTTAATTTCTGCTGTGTAACACAAAAGGAGATGTTTTGAAAATGTTTTACACTAGTCTTTTCCATACAACGGAATTTAGAATTGCAATATACAAGGTGTTAGTTTTAAAAACGAACAACTAGCTATGACTATGACTATAACATATATGACTACAACATGACTATGCAAATTATCAATTTAGTATTGTGTGACTTCAGAAGAAAATAGCACACAAAGTAAAGGGACGATAGAAAACTATTTCTTTAAGCATACCTGAATCATATATGGTGGCAACATGCTTGTTTATGTGTGAGTTTTCATTTGTTGGGGTGGATGTGTCCTGCGTTTGTGGGTGTTTTTAGCAGATGCTGAGTTCACATATGACTAAGGCCACGTCCACACGATGCCGGCGCGTAACTTATCCAATCTTTTTTTTCCTCGTTCAAAAAAAAATCAGCGTCCACACGATACCACTAAAACCGACTGAATCCGGTGTAGTTTATATGCCAGACCAGTATGGGGCGCTGTAATTCTCCCACAGATAATACACTATACACAGAGAAGAAGACTTTGAGCATGCGCATTGTTGTTGCTGTTCAGTGTTGCCAGATGGATATTTACCTTTTTATCACGTCCGACCGGGAAAACATGCCTTTTAGCTGGTTGATATAATTTGGGATGGTTTTTGATGCATAAAATCGCTCAACATTTTTCATTATTTATAAGAGTACGCACTTTGGGCTGGTATTTTTTATTTATTGGAGGGTTTTAAGCTGTAGCTGGAATCTTCAGTCCAATCTGGCAACACTGTTGCTGTTACTGTGACGCAGCCGACACGTGATGTGATGACATCATCGGTAAACAAAAAATATACGGATTGGCCGTCCACACGAGTCCGCAAGGGTGTCGGATTCAGATCTATCCACTTTAGGACCCGGTATAAAAAGTGAGCGGATTCAGTCTCCCAAATCGCCGGATGCGTGTGGACGAAACGCCAATCCGATAAGAAATGTATGCGGATGCAGTGATCCACGTCTCCGTGTGGACGGGGCCTAACACTGGTTCTCTTGCACTGGCATATCCCACTGTTAACTGATTATGTTCTATGTTCTGCCCATTCTTTCTGTAGCTTTCAAAAGCTCTTGTTCATCTACTTAGTCCTGAGAGTTCCAAGAAGTGTACTAAAAAAAAACAAATAAAAAAAACAGTAACCTAAAACCTTTTACTTAAGTCAAAAATGTTTTTTTTTTATATAAATGATTATTTTATAACTTTATTTACATTAATTTTTACAATCAAAGCTATTTTAGGAGTTAAGTCATATACTGTAGGTCTTTAAGATAAAACTTGCAGGTCACTGATTTTTACAGTCAGCAAATATTTATGCTGCCTTTTACCCTCTTTTAATTATTTTAGACAACACAAAAATTAATTTTTCTACAACAATACAAGTCATTAGAAAAGTGATCTTTGACTAAAGATAAAGGAAAAGTCTGGCTTCATTTAAAGAAGTAGTTAGAGTAGTAAGAAACTTCCATCACAGAGAGGCAAAAGATCACTCGCAAGAACATTTTCTTTCACTGCTCCTTGCTGGTGGAATGATCTCCCTGCCCTCATCCGTAATGCATACTCCTTGTCAAGGTTTAAAAGACTACTGAAAACTCCTTTATTCCATAAGCACCTAACATGACGCACACACACACACACACACACACACACACACACACACACACACAAAGTTATCTTACTCCCTCTGTTCCCCATCTGTGTACTGCTTATGTATGTAATGTTCGAAACTTTATATTGTGAGCACTCTTATGTACTTTTGTATCTTCATGACAAATTGCTTTCTGTATTCCTCAAGTTGTAAGTCGCTTTGGATAAAAGTGTCTGCTAAATGAATAAATGTAAATTAAAATGTAAAAATGTAGAATGTTCGTTTATAAGGCTCTATGACTGTCTTATTCCATAAAATTGAAAGGCTAAAAGAATGAGTAACATTGTTCCTCACTATTGGTTCTTTCTCACAATAATGAGACGGAGAGAGAAGGAGAGAGATGGAGAATAGAATAGAATAGAATAGAATAGAATAGAATAGAATAGAATAGAATTATTTATTGTCCCTTGATGGGAAATTTGTTTTCACAAACTCATACAGTACACGCTTCTGACCAAAAAAAAAACATATATACACATAAAGCAAAACATACAAAAAAAAGAGAGACATAGAGAGAGAGAGAGAGAGAGAGAGAAAAGAGGAGATAGAAGGGGAGAGAGACAAAGAGAGACGGAGAGAGTCGGCATCCATGGACCAGCCTCATGAGTCACAAAGACAACATCAACAACCCACAAAGACAAGGGCAACAAAAGAAGGTTTTATACACAAGGGAATGACAAACACCTAGGTAGACTAATGATGTAAGTGATGACAAGACAGGTGCAGGAAGGGCATGAGGAGATACACAGAGGGGACCCGGAAGTGAAACATGACATGACTGAGACAAGAAGTGACCTTACCGAAAGTGCACAGATGACACAACAGACAAGACTAAAGGTAACAGAACTCATACTTATAATACAAATATTTTAATTATTGTGCATATACATACATTCTTGCCTGTATCTAATTTTGTTTGTCTCTGTTTTTATCCACCCTATCCTGGTTTCTCTCCATGTGTTCAGGTAGAATGCACATTGTTGCATCAACTGCTTGCCATTCTACAGATATTAAGACGTCCCATTACCTGATCACAATTTTTTCCTTGTCAGATGGAGAAAGAGAATGGAAGAAAGTGATGATCAGAGGCAACAATCTTAGTATAATTCTATTTGTCTTACAGGAGGTTGTTTTGTTATTCAACATAAAACTGAACAAGGAAGCTGTAAACAAAGGATGTAAAATGCCTCATTGAAGTTTAGGATAACAGCTCTGTATCACTGTGTTTTAACATTTATAAAACATATCTTAAATACTGTCACAGTCATGTCGTGTCACGTTCCTCCTGTGTGATCCTTCTGTGTTCGCGTAGATGTTTACGTCAGCCTCTCCCCCTTGTTACTTGTGTCAGGTGCTCCCTGTTATCCGGCCCATTTAATTCATCTCGTATTCCCTTGTCTTTGTCGATTGTTAACGTTATGTGGAAGTTGTTTTGTTGTGTAGATGTCTTCCGCGTTCCTTGTTCCTTTCTAAATTTTTGCACAAAGAGCGTGCCGTTTTGTTTTCGGTTTTCATTAAAGAGTTTTCAGTTGTTCCTCTTCTCCTCGTGCCTCCACATTGCACACCAGCACTCTTATTTAACAAATACAAACAAAAAAATTGTAAGTATAAAATTCATGAAATTTAACCTCTGTACCAACAAGGAAATATAAGACATAAGCCACACATAGCTACCTCATGTAAATCACACTGGACACTTAACTCACAATTGCTTCCAGTATAAAACAATAAACATACAGTACACAAAAATTGGGAGTGATACTTTGACTTTATTATTTTTAACACAACTTTTTTGGTTATAAATTATATGTATTTATAATGTATTTATTTTAAAATAATAATTTTTCGGGACTATAATTTTTATATTTATTAATTACATTACATTCACCAATAGTCATTGCTTGTGGTATAAACTAGTGAAGAATAAGAACTTTTTTTCCATAAATAAGTGAGTGAATGGTGTCATGGTTCTGTCTCTGTTTCCAGTGTTATTAGTGTTCTAGTGGACAGAACCGTGGCACTGCTCTCTCTCCCGTGTGTTTGTGTCTCGTTAGTGTCTGCCCCACCTCCTCGTTTCCCTCATTCCCTCATGTGCCCTATTTAATCCTGGTGTGTTTGCTGTTCTCTTTTGTATCGTTGTCTTATGTTCCTGCATGTCGGCTTCCGGTTCATCCAGGTGGTGGTTTTGTGCGCTAGTTCATGTCTGTTATGTGTTCCCCCTCATGGGTGTTTCTTTTGTTATGTTCAGTGTTTATTTCTTTGTTTATTAAATATCCTTCTCCTTCACCTGCACATGAGTACTCCTTTGTACCACCCGTGACAGAATGGGACTTAAACAATAGTGAATCAATGAGCTTGTTGCAATACATTCTGGGAATGTAGTATCTTCTGGAGATGCTATGCAATGCTGCTTTGCTGAAAACTAGGTATTTTAGAAAGCTGCAAAAATGCAGCACAATGTCACAGTTGATGATGCAGTAAATGCTTTCTAGGTGGGCAAATCATAAGTCTTGCATGAGTTGTGCATTGAGTTCCATGTTTTAAAAAAAAATCTTTACAATAGCTCCAAATAAGTCCTGTTTCCCATTGATTAACCTTGAATCAGAGCTGATCCCAAACCAATTCCACTATCCCACCCAGCAAAAGATCCTCATGTGCTAGACACTGTGAATTGGCTTGGTTAATTACAATATGAATAACACATGGGTGCCCTCATTCCTGGTTGCAGAAGTGTGTGTGTGCGTGTGTGTGTGTTGCCATACACACAGACTAGCATAACAGCCTTGGGGTCCAGTGGAATGAGCTTATTGATTTGTGGAGACTGTGGCCAAACAGTTTTCTGCTGCCCATGTTGAAGAAGCAATGGGGAAGCACTGAATTAATGCTCTTATTGTACTGTATTAACTTGGCACCTCTCTGATTACTCGGGCAGTCACAATCCGACAAGTCACTTTTTTTTAAAGGTCACCTAAACTGATCTTCTGTAGCGAAGAGACAATTAGATTTATGTTGGTACCAATTCTCTATGCATAGTGAATGAACCAATACAAGCTGAAAAAAGGTCAAACCATTCAACATGTGGAAGGAAGTCTTACTAAACAATTAGCAAAAATGTTTTAAATCAGTCATCACCAGAGCCTTTGGAAACAGCCTTTGGACTCAACATCTGGAGTACATCATGTCTAAAGATGACCAGTGTACTCTAATCTATAAGGGCTCACCTTAGGAGTTCTTAGGGCAGAGTCTGAATTTTGCATCCATGTCTTTTTTTTTTTCAAACCGTTTAAATGTTTCACAGCTGATGGTTTACTCTGGCCATGCATGGTCTTGTATGAAATGGCATCTAAATTTGATATCGATATTTAATGTGTGTTTAGGGTCTAGATGGGTCAGATGTCTTTAACTACTAGTCTTTGTTAGAGCATTTGATGCAATTAACATTAAAATTATCATGAGATGGCATTAGCTTAGCGTTATGGCTATGGGATTTCAAATAAACATCACATGAATATGAAATATGAAGACTTTTCCCCATTGTTTTATTCTCCATTGTCACAGTCTTTGTGAATTAAAATAAAAAAAATTCTATATTTTGTATACATAGTTCCCATAGCATTGGAATGTGAGCAGAAGCAACTTCCGGTCGCCACGTTCTTGGTCAAGCTCATTATGTTGAAGGCTTCCTACCAAGCGTAACGCCAAAACAGGTCGTAATCAAAACATAAGTAGAAATGGCATCAAAGTCAGGAAAGTACAGGATGGGTTAGAGAAAGTAGTATGCGAAACATCCAAGGCTAAGGTAAGCTTAATTGGGGCATTGATCCATTCAAAACTGGAAAAGGAAAATTAAAAAACTGGAGTAACGTCCAATGCCTCCTGGAGATTACTTACATTACTTACATTTTAAATGATTTAGTAAACATGAAAAGTGCTTACACTTTAGAGGATTTGAAATGTTACAAATCGTTTGAAGCTTCTAACCAGTTAGTCAATGGTTGGGTTAAAGACGTTCTTGCCATGGAAGTGAGCAACAATATGTTGGTTATTGCAACAGTAAGTTGAGATTCATTCCCTTTGTCCATACTATTTCGGATAGACTGACTCGTAATGGGTTGTCCTCATTGCATATCTGATAACTGTAAGAGGCTTTTTTTATTTAACCATTTAAACACATATCTCTTTCTTATGAAGATGTTGCAAAAGTTTAGATATGCATGTATTTCATTTAAAAATGATTATATCACCGTTTGTCCTGTCTGCTGTGTTATGTGTGCACTCCCTGTCTGTCGGGACTTCTTTGTTACTTCCCGTCTGGTGTGTCGTGTTGTTTCACTTCCAGGTCTCCTCTGGGTTTCCTCTTGTGCCCGCCCAGCACCTGTCTCATCACTTAGTTCGTTACTTTCCCCCAGGTGTCATTCCCGTGTGTAATTAACCCGGTTGATATTCTCTTTTCTTTGTTGGTGTGTGACATTGTCTTTGTGACTCTGTCCTGTTATGGTGTTTTGTGTGTGGCTGTCCTGTCCTGTCATGTCCCCTAAGTTAAGTTCTTTGTTTTGTTTGGTATTTAAAGTTTTTTATTTATGTTTTTTGAATGTTTCACCTCGTCGTGCTTACCGCATCGCACACGCCCCCTGGGTCGTAACAGCTCAAAATAACAGAAATTCACTGGAATTTTATGTGCAAATTTAGGTACAACACTCACAGTGCATGAATGGCATTGTTGAAACAGCCCATGGTGATTCTAAATAATGGTTTTTATTGATTGAAAAATAATAAAGTCACTATTTATTCAATGTAATGTGGTGTTGTTTTTTGTGTTATTTTATTTTTTAACTAATATAAACATGGATGCATATTTTAATTTTCTGTGTTTAATACCTAAGAAAAGTTATGTTGATAAGAACTGAAGTTCACGTGCACTTTAAGATTCAAAACAAAGATAAACCAACCACAAATTACGACGACTCTGTTTCATTCACTGTACAAAATATTTGATATATATTCTAATAATACTACTGTTAATAATAATGACACTAAACAATACAGTATTTGATAAAAGTACCTTGTATGAAGTGTTCTGAGCAGATTTTGTAATGCTTCGACGGCAGTTCTTTTCTGTTTGCTAACAATTTTACACTACAGTGAACAGTGTCAATTTTACACTACCGTAGTGTCAATTTTACACTTTAGTGTTACAATTTTTTGTTACTTTTATGCAATTATAGTAGTATATATAGCTATTTAAACAAAATGAGGTGAAAATTAAGATCAAAATTTACAACAGTGAATACAATAACTGATGTAAGAACATACAATTAATTTAAATGCAATTGCAGTGTAACAAAATATAGACAGAATAAAAATAAGCTTACATTTTAAGGTAAGTGCAAAAAAGGGTGAACAAAAAGAACAAACCAATTTCTAAAACATGACAAAAACGACTTAGGTCATTCCTCAAGAATTCCCTGGTGGTATCTAAAACATATTGCTTACTTTGGATAGGTTTTCAATTTCACAACTGCTAGAAGGCTTCAATTTCACATTACAAATGGAAAAACACCTACATTTCCATTGCTCCATAATATCTTATCTTTGAAAATAGGATTGTCTTTATTTCCTGTTGCTCTGGCACACAAGCCTTTGTCTCCTCATAGAGTTACACTTTTGCCTGTGGCTGATTTTGGATGAAAAGTTAAGTTCTTATCTACAAACATGTGGGTGTTGAGAGTACTGATTTTGTCTCTCTAAACCATGTGAAGAAAAGAACTTAAACCTTTATAACAAGTTTATTATTTATTTGAATGATTTTGTTAAATCATGATTCTTTGACAAAATTGTTGTTTTCAGATCTTTCCACAAGTTTGAAATTTAATTTTGATTGTGGATGCTTCAAAAGATACACACATTTTATGTGCGTTCAAGTGCGTTTGGGGTGGTGTATTTTGGACTGTCCAAAATGCATTGGTATTATTCTGACAGTTGCCTTTAAGGTGCCAGTAAAGCAACAAAAAGCTGGCAGAAGTTTGACCAAAGCAATTATGTTATTGTCACGGATACACTTAATGGAGGACTCAAATGCAGGGGTGAATGTTTTAATAACAATAAATAAACATACACAAAAGAACAACCCACGAGGGGGAAAACATTAACTGAACAAAATAACAGGATACTTGGCATAAACGTAAAACAAACCAAGACCACGGCACGAATAACATCCAGAAACGACAACGACACCACACAGGACAGCAAACACACACACGGGATTAAATAGGGACACATGAGGAAGGGTAACGAGCTGAGAACAGCTGACAACACTCAAGGGAAACGAGGTAACAAGAGGGCAGGGTTTCACAATCACAAGACAAAAAGGGACAGCGTCAGGGCTCTGTCAACAGACACTTGACCAAAGAGACCAAACTAGAATGACAGAGCCGTGACAGTTGCTGATCTTTGCTGATTTGTGAAGCTGAGACTTTGTAGTAGGGATGTGCCAAACGAAGCTTCTGAAGCAGTGAAGCTTTTACATGAAACTGTGTTGGTGCTTCGAAGCTTTTGACACAGTGCTCTGCTCTGCCATCTGGTGCTCAATACAAATTCCTACACCAACTGTGTCATTCAGATGTTTTGTTCATTTGGGAAGGTTTATTTGTATATTTAATAAGTTTAATTGTATTGTGCAACTTTTTTTTGTGTGTGTATTCTTTACCAAACAACACAAACATGCATATTGTTAAAAAACTAACTACAAAACAAATGCACAATTACAATTGCATTTACCGTATTTTCCGCACCATAAAGCAAAAGGATTATAAGGCGCAGTCTCAATTACGGGGTCTATTTCTGTACTTAACCCATGCTAAAACATACGGTCTACAAAAAAAAAGGGTAACAGAAGCAAAACAGTAAGTTTGGTTGAACTTTATTCTACTATTTAACAATAGGCTACACTCACATTATGTTTTAATCAATCCATCCAAATCCATGAAAGTCCTCATCTTCTGTGTCTGAATTGAACAGCTGAGCAATTTTACCTCATCTTTGTGGATTGTTACTGATGTTAAATATGCGTGTGGATGGTCTTACCGTGTTTCTCCGAGTTGTTCCCAGGTTTTTGCACACAAGCATGCTTCTTTAGTTTATATATTTAAAGTCTTTCGTTTTATTTGAATAAAAATAGTTTTTAATAAACCTGCTCTCCCGCTCCTTCTTCATCATACAACAAATATGTAACAGAACCTTAAATCTACCCTTGGTGTAAACAAAATCAAATGGGACCAAACAATTGCTGAAGAAAATATACAATTTCAGATCAATTATAAATACAAATCTCTGAGCTATTTTGTCATGACTCAGTTCCAGAACTCATACACAAATCGTGCACTATGGGGAAAAAAGGTTTTGAGGTCAAACTATAATATTATGCAAGAAGAAATAAATCGTGCACTATAATTTATAATAATAAATTATAATTACCCCTGCAATCGTAATTTTGATTGAAAAAAGATTTGTGCTGTTTTTCTACCTCTTTTGAGTAATTTCTGTTGGAAATTGCAGTGAAATGTATGTGTTGGTATGTAGTTTGCAGATATTTTCCACAGGAATGTTTATTTATGTATTTACCAAAATGCAATCAGACACACAAACTTTAATCTGTGGAGTCCTTATGGATCAGTTCCGCCCTATTACTGAGATTTACATTACATTTTCCTTTTATGCATTTGGTAAACACTTTTATCCAAAGAAACTTACATTGTATTTATGGAACAATTTACATTCTAATCAGTTCTTGCTTTCCCTGGAAATCAAACCCATGACCTTGCCACTGTAAACACCAATGATCTACTGCTTGAGCTACAGGAAAGATATCAATGGATGTTACTTAATGAAATACATGTTAACTTAAATCTGCCTTCAGATTAAGAACATAACATAACTGCAATGGGTAGCTCAACCTGTTGTCAGGTGTGGGGAAATGAAGGGAAGAGGCAAGGACTCGAGATGCAGAGATGAGTGATTTTATTCTAATAAAAACACAACAGAAACCACCCCGATGGGAAAACAGGACTGGTCTGACTCGACTAGAAACAGGAAAAACTTGGACTACACTAGACAAAAGGAATAGTGGCAGCAAAACAAGACACTTTCGACAACGAAAGTACAACACAAGGACAGCACACACAGGGAGGGTCAGAGCAATATGAACGTCAAACAAACTCAGACCCAGTCAACAAACACCCTTCACTGGTATGAAATGTATACTGATAGAATATACTAATATACATATACTATCATAATTGTGTGTTTATTAGCTTCATGTTTCATGCGTAAAAAATATTTCTTCAGGGAAGTGAAAAATCAGACAGTCAGTGCTAATGGGAACACAAGGCAGGTAAATGAGGGAGAACATGTGGGGCAATTCAAACCAATAATGAGGAAACAAGAGGGGTGGGTTTACACACGAGACAGAAGAGCACATGGCACAAGACAAAAACATGACATGAACACCCAGCCAATGAGCACACACACAAGTTGTGTGTCCACACAAAACAAAACGTCATGAACGTGCGCAGCCAGTAAAAACATAAGCTGCACACAACGCAAAACATAACATAAAAGCACGAACCGCATGTCGAAACTGTGAAAAGTTGAAACTGTGCGCACTCACAAGACATAGAGTGCACGAGCGAATGTTCGTCACAAAAGAATGACTGAAAGACCATGCCCATCTTCTTGTGCCCGCCCTGTACCCTTCTCATCATTTAGTTAGTTAGTTTCCCCCAGGAGTTTTTCATTCCCGTGTGTATTTAACCCGGTTGCTATTCCCTTGTCTTTGTCGTGTTTGGCATTGTCTTTGCGACTCTGTCCTGTTGTAGCTGTTTCGTGTGAGTTCTGTGTGTCTTGTTCCAAGTTTATGTTTCCTTTGGTTTTGCACAACAAGTGCCGTTTTGAGTTTATCTTTGAGTCTTTTGTTTTCCGAGTTTATTAATAAAGCTGTGTTTGCTGAAGTTACGCTGCTCCTTGCCTATCTCCGCATCACACCGCACCTTCAGTGTAACAGCCCCACACACAAGACAGATAACGAGGACAAAAAGCGCATGGCTCGAGCAAGCTCAAAATCGCATGCTCACGTGAAAAACGAGACTTACGGTAGTGCCAGAGCTCTGCCACAAAACTAAGGAATGACTAGACCGAATTTGACAAACACAATAAATAAATTTATTTAAATAATTTAAATTTAATTTAAATATATTATGAAGATAGGAACATGCAGGTCATTGGAGTCGGTTTTCCTTGAACTAAAGAATAACAATTTTTTTTTTTCGCACTTACTTCTTAGATCACTGAAGGATAGGAGAGCAAATCTATGTCTAGAATATTAGTTGTGGAAAATTAGGCACCATCCAAAAAAGTAAAAATAACCATTCCTGAAGAGGATGAGTGTAATATTAATAATGCAAAGAACATAAGTTTGGTTTCCAGGGAATGTGCATACTGATACTATCCATGTTTGTCCTGAATGCAGTGTTGTTCGGATGAAAGTATGGTACATATAGAAATGGTCCCTGCCTTTTAAAGGTTATTCAATGGGAATCCGTGTTTAGTTTTGTTCCACTGCACAAATTTAGTAGATATAAAAAAAAAATACACAAGTTATTTAATGTCAACATTCTTTTAAAGAGAACAAGCATGGAAAAAAATGGGTAAATGACCCAACTTGATTGCCAGCTAAATCTTATGAGTTGAATTTGATTATTTTGTCTTTGTTAGAATACGTTTAGTCAGTTAATGGGCCGTTTCTGAGTACAATTTGAGGTGAACCATCTTTTCATTTTCTATAATGGAGCCTGTCTCCTCTGAGAGTCAGAGTGTGATTTTCATATGCAGACAGAACCTGTATTGTCCACAGGCCTTTCATGTAAATGAGCCATTTTATCTCTCTTTTCTGCTCCAGAGGTGTGTCACTCTGTTTGACTGCATTAACTGTCCCCATTGTCTCTCCCCATCTTTTCTTTGTTTCCCAATCCACAAGAAAAGATGGCTGCTCAGAATGTGACCACTTCTCTTTTTGTCTCATAGGGGCTATTGTTTTTCTGTTTTTAGGAGGAGGAGACCAGAGAAGATTGGAGGAGTGATTGAAGGAATCACTTCCTCTTACTATGGACAACAGGAAGTAAGCAACTCTTTCCACTCTAAACTTTTAAGCCAAATGACACAAAAAGTACACCAAAAAGAGAAAGGGGGGGGGGGGGGGGGGGGGGGGATTGCAGTAAAGCTATACAAATAAGTATAATTTGTCCATAAGTTTTGTATGACAATGTACATTTAGCACTTGAATGCATGGAATTATGTGAATGGATAAAAAAAATCAATAGGGTATTTTAGATAGAATAACAATTAGTGTTTAAATAATTCCAGCTATCTGTCAGCGATTAGGGATGTGAAACACAAAAACATGTTTTTGAGTTCAAGTCACCTTAAACTACCATCCCCCATTCAGAGCATTCACACGTACGTGTACAAAAACGCACCTTGGAACGTCCTCAGAAATGCTACTCTCACCAAAGCACGTGCGCACAGCTACCAACCCCGTCCATGAATCATTAACCATCTGCTGGTTAGAGAGAGACAGTGAGAAAGAGACAGCTCTGTCCTTGGAGCAGGATGGCCCATAAGATCGTGACTCTAATTGAGGCAGCTGGGGGGCAGATTGTAAAGAACCCAAAAGGCTGTTCAGCTGGAGTAAACCACAGAGCAGCTGCAGAGAGAAAGATACTAAGAGAGAGAAAGAGATTTAGGAAGGAGCACAAAGAGCAAGAGACAGATAACTGTATTGTCGTAATTGGTTGCTTTGGGTCGGTAAATGTTTCAAAATAGTGTGGACCTAGTCTGTTCTCAAATTTCATCATGAATATCACATTTACTCATGTCCTTTGTCTTGGTGCTTTTGTGTTTCAGAGATATTACAGTCTTTATTCAAAAAAAAATATTATGTTTTGTTTTTATATTTTCCATTTTCGTTTTAATTTGTGGTAAAAATTTTAGTACATTTGTTTTGTATTTTTTGCCATTTTTATTACAATTATCACAGACAGTGTATGTGGAAACAGGCATGAAGACAAAGGACCTGAATAATAAGTATGTTTTATGTCAAACACTCTGGAAATAACTAACAAAAGGTAGGAAAACACTAGAACACAGGAAACTAATACGACAACTGATGAGAGCCTGGTGAAGGAGATGTTTAATAAGACTGGGATGACAACAAACAGAGTACATGGGGAACCAGTAAGTAAACACGAACATGACAGTTCTGTAATATATATATATATATATATATATATATATATATAAACAACTAGTTGATAGTGGGAATTGGACCCTTTACTAAAGTGTTAACTTATCTTTTTATTGCACTCCAAGTAGTGTAAAACCTGAGACTTCTAGAGAGGTAGTGGCATTCCATTCTCACATTCTCAAATTCAAGGCAGCAGTTAAAAACAGTGAATCTAATCAGTATACAGGCAAACCTTCAATTAAAGAATGAACAAATTGGTGCCAATAGTTTTAAATGCAAGTGTTTGAAAAGGCTGGGCTACCAGAAAGGCAATCAATGTCATTATACTTCATATAAAGCAACTCAAAAACTTGGTGTTTGTTTTCTCCTTTGTAAACAAACAAAGTACTAAAGTACAGCTCGAAATTGACCTTATCCAACCTCAGCTCCCACAACAACCAGCGGTCTTCACCGTGAGCCAGAATAGTTCTGTGAACCCAGATAGCCTGAAGGCTTGTGCTATGACTGCATAGAGATAACCTCAATGGGAAAGCGTATGTGTTGTTTCTCTTTTGATACATTTTATGCACTAATTTAATTTAATTTAAATACATTTCCCTCCAGAGTTCTGTGTTTATTTTAAGAAAAAACAATGCCAACATGGAATGACATCTGTGAATGTCATTTATAAACACTGCTCGACAACTAGTATCACACCCAAAATTAGGGGTTGATTTAGGGTTAGTTGTGTGTAATTATGTATAATTTTGTATTATTACTACAGTGAATACTTGGAAAACAAAGCATTACTTAAAAATATTTTAAGTTGTTCAATGAGTAATGCTACATCTTCCCTCTTGTTGCAGCCCTCTTGTGGTTAATTTGTAGAACCTGAGTACAACATGGTGGGTCCTGAAACAACATTCCTATAAACAAATCCAATGTGAGGGACAAGTTTACTCTTTATGTCAAGTCTAGGCTTGCAACCATGGCTAGGTGCTTGTGGTGTCCACAAATGGTGTCCATAGAGATTAACTTGCATATACCTAAAATTGTTCTGAAAGGTACTGTGGCGTTATGAGGAATGGGCATATTAATTTAGAGTAGTGATGCAATCAAGATGTAACAGGATGAATATCGATGACTGGCTGGTTGAAAAAAATGGAAATTAAGGGTAAAACTGTGTTTGTGTGTGTGTGTGTGTGTGTGTGAAAGAGAGAGCATAAGGCCACTGCAAGCTGTCACACTTTTGACTTGAAGAGGCATTCTGCAGTCTGGAAACACAACACTCACTGGATAAAAGATCTATTGTGAGCTCCAGCACTCTGTAGGAGACAAAGAGGCATTGTTATACACACACACACACACACACACACACACAGTCTAAGATGTGGTCCATCATTACAATGCCAAAATAACCGTAAAACAACAGGAGGTGTAAAGAGCTGCCATGGAGTAAAGAAAAAGAATGATTCAGACATTTAAATAGAGAGTATGATGGACTAACCTTCTGCATTACCTTATTCATACTCCATAGACATTGGGTATTATAAGTGTTCTCCCAGCATGTTCTCTGATGTATCCCAAATTTCAAAGCCAGCGATCCCAATGATCCCAGGGAACTGGAAGGAACAGACAGCCAGGCCTCCAGGCTGGCCCCAGGAGTTCAGTATATCAGGAGCCTAGGATGGTGCTGAGAGTTCAGGGAGCCAGGGCAACACTGGGACCTCAGGAGGCCAGGGTGGCACAGTAAGCTCAGGGGTCCAGGGTGCCATTGGGAGTCAATTTTCCCACCCACCTTCCCATCACTGATGCCAGGGGTATAAAGCCCACCAACATTTTTGTGATGAAAACCCCTGAGTCTTTGGTGGGGACTGGCTTTGCCAGTGGGCGCTCTGGGGCAGGCTCGGGGACTAATGGGTGCTCTGGTATGGGCTCCGGGACTAGAAGGTGGTCTGGCGGAGGCTCAAGGACTAGAGGGCCCTCAGGCACAGGCTCGAGGGATAAAAAGAGCGCACTCAGGAGCGTACTCTGGGACTATTGGTAGTTCAGGAGGGAGCATGGGACTGCAAGCACCTTAGTAGCAGATTTGGGGACAAGAGGGTGCTCAGGAGTAGTCTTGGGAACTATAAGGCAGTGGTCCCCAACCCTTTTTGTGCCGCGGACCGGTAAACGTGTGATAATTTTGCCGCGGACCGGTGCCCGCTCGAGATTGTTGACTGGGGGGGGGGGGGGGGGGGGTTGGAGACTGTTCAAACGTATCCATAGTCACAGCGCCACAGCCCCTTGCAGCCGCTTCCGCGGATGCGCTCCGCGGCCCGGTGGCACTTCGTCCACGGACCGATACCGGGCCGCGGACCAGGGGTTGGGGACCACTGCTATAAGGGACTCAGGAGCAGGCTCTAGGACTTGTTGTAGGTTTATAGCCCACACACACAATAGCGCAGTGGCCACAATAGGGTAGACACCCACCACTCTGGTAGACACTGGGTAGTGTGTATATCTACTATCAGTTGCACAAAAAGTTTGCAAGTACAAGTTAATTCCACACGTGACATTAACGAACTTAACCACGTATAAACATGCATTACAATTTTGTTTAGAGAAATATTGTATAACTATGTCACATATCTCATTATACAACATTTGTCCACTCAATTGCATTTACATACTCATGGGTGATGCAATAATTTAACTGAAAACAGATCTTACACAAATGAATTAACTCTCTATAACTTTGACCTGAATATACAAAACAATACAATCTTAAAGATCATATATGACTCTGATTGGCATTTATAACACATACAGAAAACGATTAACGTAAATTACATCAAAGTAATGCACGAACAATTAAAACTCAACAGCTTTCTCGTAAAAGAAAAGCTAGTAATCAAAATCATTGACCAGTTTTCCCCCCTCAGTGACAGGATGATTGTCAACATGAGCAATTAATAACATTCTTAATAAAAGAATATACACATTGAAGTAAGGAAACATTCAGAAATGTATTAATTTCTGAAACCTCAAGCCAATCTTGTGCGATAAATTTCAGCTGCTTCTTCATCTGAGAATCAGATATGATTGACTCACTTAACATACCGCAGTTTTAAAACATAAAACTGCACCAACTAAAGGGAGTTGAATTACACTTACATCAAAAGTTATACATTTGTGTTGAGATTGCTATAATAAAAACAATCTATAGTTCAAAGGGGTTTCACATATATATTTATTCATACACACACAGTGACTGTAGTGCGGAGTGCTTCTGGGTTATGCTTCATATAATTATTTATTTATTTCAGTTAAACCCTTATCTGGTGAAATTCCGTTACTCATTTATTACAAGAAAACAGAAACACACACAAAAATACACACATTCAATCACTTCAGTTGCATGGATAAGATTAATTTTATCTTCATATGTAATAGATGCTGGGTGAATTGGGTGAATCTTTTGAAAATGTAATGTAGTCATAAGACAAAAAAAACTAATTTTGAGTGTTATTAACACTTGGGCTATTTACAGTTCCAAACACAGTCTATCTTTCCCCTCCCACACACAAACGCATATGCATAGACTTTCCCAGGATGCAAAAGCAAGACCTGGCATGTTCAGACTACTAGGCTCAATTCACTTGCATCATTTTTGTCTGTGCTGGAAAACACAGGCTAGATTTCAGTCCCCACTTAACCAATGCAAAAGATCTGCATCCCTCACCTCACAGTAACCCTGTCCCATCATGCATCATTAGCAGCTGATTGATTAAAAAGCTTTTATTGGCCAGGTTCTACTTACCTGCTGTTCCAGCCTTAATGAGGTGATGATGGAGAATAGCACACACACAAATGTGGTTTACAGGGCCTCTCCAGAAAGTGTCCTCTTAAACCCCTTTTATGTTGTAATACCCATGCCATTATACACATTTCTATACATATTATACACATATATCACACCAAATCACACATACACGTACACATTCACATAGGAGCCTGAGGGAAAGTGTTAAACTGTAAATTAAACAGTACTCAAAATGTATATTGTGAAATTGTTTTTAGCCTTATCACATACCCTTTAAGATGACCTATAAGATTGTGCAATATACACTTCTGTATAAGATAATGTCAGTTTGATTTTAAGATAATACAAATATATAGTATAAAACTACAAAACTGCACAAATTTCAGTTCCCTTTTGAAAGGAAATTCTATGCTGCGTCCCCTAGGGGTCGCTTTGGGGAATACCTTCGGTGTGACAGGTGTCTGAAGTAATCATCTAATCACGGCAATGAACTTGACAATGGCCGGAAGCTACCCATGACGCAACCACGGGTGCGGCTGCAGGTATAAAGGATTACCTGAACAGTAAGTCATCCTTTTTTTATTTTCAGGAGACAAGCTTGTTTGCTGTGATCATTTAGTCACGATGGGCAGTGAGGAACGCAACTATCGTCGCTGTGTTCATCCGTGTCAGTGTTTTCTGACACCCGATGACACTCCCGATGTGTGTGTTTTGTGTCTTGGGGAAGAGCATGCATGCTCGATTCTCGAGGGACCTGTGTGTATGCATTGTAATCGCTTCCCGCTGAGAAAGTTGCGCTCACGTTTGTCCCTTTTTTCGAGGAAATTGGGACAGCCGTCTGCACCTGGGAGGTTCCGGTTCTGCTTTAGCCGAGACGGGCGGGAACCGGTGCTCCTGGGGCTCGCAGATGGATCTCTCCGAGAGGTTGGAGAGGGTTAGCGTTTCCCAGCCATCGGCCCCTGGTGGCCGGTTAGATGAACACTTCCTGGCGAGCCATAGACGTCAGCCTCATCCGGCCCTTCTTTTTCCCCCTGATCTCCACACTGAGGTGTGGAGATCATGGGAGAAGCCACATCCCACGCGGATCTTTCCCACTCCGTCTAGTTATGCTGATGTGGAGGACGCACAGAGTTATGGCTACGTTAGTATGCCTCCGGTTGAAGAGACGCTTGCGAGCTATCTCTCAGCGGGCAAGGTATCTGCGTTGAATGCGCCCTCCCTGCCGTCGCAACCATTGCATGAAACATCGCGGTTGACGGCAGGGCGTACGCAGCGGCGGGTCAGGCTGGTGTGGTCTTGCACACTATGGCAGTGCTGCAGGCTTACCGGGCTGACCTGCTTAAAGACCTGGATCAGGGCCAGGGGCTCTCGGCTGATGTGGTAGCTGAGCTGCGACGCATTACAGATTTGGGTCTCCGTGCTACCAAAAAGACAGCGTTCGCTGTTGGTCGCTCTATGGCGGCCATGGTAGTCACAGGGAGACATCTTTGGGTGAACCTGACGGACATTGGGAAAGGGGAGAGGGCTTTCCTTCTCGATGTGCCGGTCTCACCTCGGGAACTCTTTGGGACCTCTGTCGAGGCAGTGGTCTCGAGGTTCAATAGGGCGAGGGCACGTTCAGCGGCTTTTAGATCGTTCATACCGCGGCGCCCCCGGTTCAAATCTCAGGCCGCGCAGGGGGCCGGCCCCTCCCGATCTGAGGATCAGCGAGAGGACCATAGAGCGAGTACCGCTGCTCGTGCGCCTCCACTCTCGGGTGGTAGGCAGACGAGGAGGTGGGAAGCTCGAAAAAGGCACAAGAAACGCCAGGGAGTCGCCCAGGGCAGTCGTCGCGGAGACGGTCCTCCTTGAGGTGTTAACCTCTCCAGGCACCCCCTCCCCCCCTTTTTTGTTAACATCTGTCTCCTGCTGGACCCATGATGTGCTTGTAAGAGGACTTGGTAGTCTGTTTTTACTGTACTGAGGTCTGGCGGTCGAGACAGGTCCATGGCGTCAGGTGTGCACGTCATTTAGTGCTAACTTACGTGAGTTTTTAGCTATGCCTTTAGCGGTATCTCTCTTGTAACCACAGATTCGTTCTTCGAACGGAATTAGGAAACTACCCTGCATAGTTTCTTCTGTCAGGCGTTTCCCTGTGTCGAGATTTGCCCCGTTCCGCGGTGCGTCTTCGTGGCATTGCGGGCTCTGGGTCTTCCAAACCAGAAGCCCTTAGAAATTCTCTGGAGAGCGCTCTGCTTTCTCTCACATTGGGAGCGTTGAGCCTTGCTCCCTGAGCCATCCATGCTGCAGTTAAAAAGGGCACTAGGGTCTCCACTCGTTTAGAGTTATCCCCTTTTTGGGGGCCTTGCTCCATTGTGCACCCGGCACCCATTGGAGTTTCTTAGAGGCAGCTGTGGCCGAGGCTACAACTGCTTGCTTCCCAGAGCGTCATCAGGCCTCCTCTTAAAGCATTCATAGGCCTCCGCTCGTGGTGTTCAGGAGTTATAGTGCTTACTTGGGTAGACGCTTGTTAGCTCCGCTCAGCTGGCTTTCCCAAATGTGGGCCCCCTTTGGCCTAACTTCTGGGTTCCGAGTGTGGTGAGGCCGTTGCGCTCGGTCTTCACCCCAGAGCTTTGCAGCGCAGGGAGCATTGGAAGGCCTCCTCTTAATAGTAGAGTTTGCCCGCTTTCTGCGAGGCCTCCGTTCCCCGAGCTCCGCCCAGGCTACATGGGTGTGTGCTAGAGTCGGCAGCTCAAGTCGAGCCCCCTCGCCCCGCTTGTGGCGTAAGAAGGAGCATGTTGACAAACACCCTCGCTCCTGAGCTCAACCTGCTAGGTCTTTGCAAGCAAAGTCTTCCCGTGTGTTTGGTAACTCACTGTATCCTTTGCTCCCCCAAGCTGTGGCTGGGGTATGACTCTCACCGAGTCCTCTCGCTAGTGGCCTGGAGAACAGCATGCTGACACAGCGCTTGGGAGGGCCATTGTACTTTCTCTGTAATCGTCCTGTGCATGGTCCCGGTTCACGAGTGAACTTGGGCAGCCGTCCAGGTTTGGAGAGTCTGCACCGTTGCTTGCTGTTTCCTGTGCTCGGCTTACTAGACCCTAGCAATAGAGCAGTGTGTCAGGGCCCTGAGAATCCGGTCGGTGTTCCATGCTCGCCTGAGCTCCACTCAGTTGGTTTTGGGGTGGTGGCTCTCTAGCAGAGCCCCCTCTAGTCGCTTGTTGACGTCTGAGCCCCTGAGGAGCCTAGTTTTAGAAAACTGTAGGTGTAGAGCGGCTTGCTCCTCTCTCTCTGAGAGTTGTCCCCTTGCAGGTGAGCTCCCGCTCCCCTATGCTCCCTCAGGCACTTTCTGCGAGTCGTCGGCTTCTCTTAAGCCTCCTTCTCAGTGCCTGGGATCTGAGAAGGCACTTCTTCGCTCTCTGAGCTCTTTACGACTATCCTCCTTGCCGTGGCATTGTAGGCTTCCTCTCGTTACGAAAGTATTCTCTACCGAGGCCTCCGCTTCACGAAGCTCCGCTCGGTGACCTTTAGCGAGTAGTAGGCGAGGTATATTATTCTTGCCTCATCTAGTAGGCTGATGCGTAGGGGTGTCATCAGGCCTCTCCAAGGAGATCGGGCCTCCGCCCTGTGAGCCCCCGCTGTGCTCTGGAAGTACAGGAGTTTCTGGCCCTCTCATCTTGAGAGGAGGTTGGCCCTCCTTCGGTAGGTTGGCCCTACTTCTCTGAGGGAAGCGGTACTGCACCTCAGTTCTTGCTTGAACCCAAATGGCTTGGGTCAGCACGAGGGCAGTGGAGTCACGCTTGACTCCCGAACTGGACTTGGCTGACGAGCATTGTCAGGCCGACTACTTTGGCCTCCGCTCCGGTGAGTTCCGCTTGTAAGAAAGTGGTTCCTCTGAAGCCCTTTGCTGTCCGCACCTGATGAGTACTGTTCCCCTCTATGCTCTAGAGCCCAGCCGCTTTTAGAGCTCAGTAGCGCCTTAATGTGTAGGCTTAGCAGTTGTGGCTCTAGGTCTCCGCTTTGCGGGTTCAGTCCTGAGTAGAGTGGCTCCTGCACTCCCTCGTACTCTAGATCGAGCGTGTTTGGGCCTCGCCTCTAGTTCCTTGAGGCCTCCGTTCTCTAGTAGCCCAACCCGGGTCACTGCATGTCATGGGATAATTCCCCTGGGAGTCTCTGACTGCTGGCTTTTACCTATTAAGTACAGTCATAGTTCTCAGGGAACTATGGTTACAATAGTTACCTGAGACATTTTTCTTGTTTAATAAATCTGCAAAAATGTCAACAATTCTGTGTTTTTCTATCAAAAACTGGGCTGCTGTGTGTACATTAATGGGGGGGAGGGGGTGAATGAACTTAAATTATTTTAGCAAATGGCTGCAATATAACAAAGAGTGAAAAATGTAAAGGTGTGTGAATACTTTCCGTACCCATTGTATACTGTATATGAACCGTATGGAATGAACACATCACCATTTTTCTCAGTAAATATATTTCTAAAGGTGCTTTTGACATGAAATTAAACCATATCTTATTAAACCATATTTGACATGAAATCAAATCATACATGTCTGTAAATTAAGTTATGTATAATAATGTTAAATGACACAAGGAAAAGGTATTGAACACGCTTACTGAAGCATATTTAATACTTTGTACAAAAGTCTTTGTTGGTAATGACAGCTTCAAAATGCCTCCTATATGGAGAAATGAGTTGCATGCATTGCTAACGTGTGATTTTGGCCCATTCTTCCACACAAACAGTCTTCAAATATTGAAGGTTCCATGGGCCTCTTCTATGAACTCTGATCTTTAGTTCTTTAAATAGTTTCTCAGTTGGATTCAAGTCAGGTGATTGGCTGGGCCATTCTAGCAGCTTTATTTTCTTTCTCTGAAACCAATTGAGAGTTTCCTTGGCTGTGTGTTTGCGATCATTGTCTTGCTGAAATGTCCACCCTCGTTTCATCATCATCATTCTGGTAGATGGCAGCAGATTTTTTATCAAGAATGTCTCTGTACATTTTCCCATTCATCCTTCCTTCAATTATATGGAGTTTGCCGGGACCGTATGCTAAAAAACAGGCCCACACCACCTTCCATCTCCAAACTTTACTGTTGGTATGGAGCTTTTGAGGTGATGTGCAGTATATTCTCCTCCAAACATGGTGTGTATTATGGCATCCAAAGACTTCATTTTCGATCTGACTGATTCGATTTCTGACCAGACTGTATTCTCCCAGTATTTCACAGGCTTGTCCAAATGTTGTGGAAAAAACTTTAAACAAGCTTCAAAATGTCTTTTCTTCGGCAGTGAAGTCTTGCGTGGTGAGCGTACATACAGGCCATGGCGGTTGAGTGCATTCCTTATTGTTTTCTTTTAAACAAATCTACCTGCTGATTCCAGGTCTTTATGAAGCTGTCCACAAGTGATCCTTGGCTCTTGGACAACACTTCTGATAATTATTTTCACCCCTGAAAGGAGCACCTGGTCATTACCTGTTTATGGTGAAATTATGTTCTTTCCTCTTACGGATTATGGCCCCAACAGTGCTCACTTGAACATTTCATTCAAAACTAGTTTTGAAATTCTTCTGTAACCAATGCCATCAGAATGTTTCATAAGGTTAATATGAGGTTGTGAAGGTCTTGAGAGAGTTCTTTGCTTTTTACCCAGTATGAGATGCTTCTTGTGTGATACCTTGGTAAAGAGACCTTTTATAGAGCATCAGTTTGGACAGAACCAGCTGATATCAATTTGCATTGACAACTGGCAGATTGCCTGAACTACTTCTATTGCTTTTTTTCTGCCTTCCATGATCTTCTGCCTATTATGAGCAGATTTACTGCTCTGACTATGACATGTTTGCCTCTGTAATGAGGAGTCAGCCAATTGAGGATCCATCTGCAGTTTATTACAGAAAACAGTCAGCATACAGGAAGGGACAGGCAAAATCAGAAACAGGGATATGCTTAGGTCAAGGCAGGCAGCAAACAAACACAATCCAGATAGACAGGCAATGGTCGGGGCAACAAGCTAGGCTCAAATAACAGGGTACAGTCCAAGGTCAGAATCAGGATTCCAGACAAAGGACTAAACACTCAGAAATGATCACAACTGCAAATCAAGACCTCGCAAGGTGGTGTGAGTGTGGTGTGTTTATATAGAGTGTGTAACGAGCTGCAGTGTGCTCGCAATCAATCTCAGGCACAAGTGTCAGTGGGAATTGTAGTCCAAGGCGTTTAGTATTCTGGTGAGAGCTCCCTGTGGTGATCAGGAGGAGGCGGAGACGGAGCCTCACCCATAACAGCCTCGTATTCCGACCCATGCCTGTTTCTACTGTGAACTTTATTTTAGTAAACTACGCTTGGATCTCATTCAGTCCAAGTCCTCGTTACAGTTTAACTCTATTGCAACCATGATACAACCAATTATATGTATTTTATATGTTTCAATTTATTTATTTTCAATTTACAGAATTTACATTTACAATTTTACAGAATCGAATTTAAAATCTTATTCTTAGTCTACAAATCTTTACATAATCAAGCACCAAGCTATTTGACCAGTGTTCTCCGGCATTATAATTCATCACGTATCCTGAGGTCTGGAGTTCAAAACCAGCTAGAATTTCCTAGAACTCGGCTGAAGAGCCGTGGAGCATTTTCTGTGGCTGGTCCTACCTTATGGAACAGCCTTCCCAACAGCATAAGGGCTGCTTCTACTCTCTCCGCATTCAAATCCAGCCTCAAAACACATCTCTTTTCATTGGCTTTTAATATTTTATAATGTCTTGTTTGTTTTTTTGTCTGTTTTCATTTAACTATCTTAACTATTTAACTTGTAGTGTAAAGCACGCTGTTTTTAAATGTGCTATACAAATAAACTGAACTTGAACCTGAACTTGAACTTGAATTTATATATTTAATTTTATGTTTAAAATTACTATTTCTCACCTTGAGTCATTAAAAGGTATTGAAAAAATATTCAGTTTTGTTTGTCCATTGCAATAGTGTTTTCATAAACACAGGAGAGTTCCTGACATTACACAAAGTATAGCCCAGGTGGAAGCATCCTTTATTTGACTATATTTGCTTGTTTAAATAGGTGTGGTGTAAGGATGGAGGCAGTCTATTCCAACCTGGTTTAATGGAAGAAGCAGCATGGAATTCCTTTTCCGGTCATAATTTGCCTGCCACACTGCTGGGTTTCCCTCAAGAGATGAATAGAAATTTAGCCAAATTCAGTGGCAAACCAAGCTGAAGACACGAGACCTGGGAATCTTTCCCCCCCCCCCAAAAAAAAAGAATGAAAACTCAATCTTTTTTTGTGGAATATTGTTGTATTTGTTATAAATTGTGCACTTCATTTTGTTTTTAAAATTCATGTATCATTCTATTCTATTCTATTGTAATGACTTCTCTACTAGCACAAGGGTAGAATATGGGGTTAGATTACCTCACACATTTGTGAATATTGAAACATTTCTAGCAGACAAACCCACAAATAGAGACTCCACCCACCATCTTTTGTAACCAAACAAACCAAACAATTAGGCAGCCTAATTGCACTAACTAATCATAGTACATTCACAATTGACAGTAGACATTCAGTGATTAGACACTGATCAGAAAGGTGCAGGGAGGACATGACAGATACAGAGAAGGGACCCGGATGAGAACAAATGCAACAAGACTGTGACATTATGCCCCCTCCCGCAAGGCGTGACCTCACGCCGAATGAGGAACAAGGTGGGGAGTGGAGGGAGGGGGAACAGGAGGAGGACAAGACAGACATGACAAAAGAACAGGGTGGGAGGGAGGGCACAATGGAGACCGGGGTACACAGAGTCACAGTCAGGGCGGTCTCCAGGGTGGTACAGCAGTCCAGGGTAGCGCCGGGGGAACAGGGCGCCAGGGTGGCACAGCAGTGGCGCCAGGGCTCTAGTCTTTCCCAGAGGCTCCGCCTCTTTTGTCCCACCCACCCACAAAGTCACACTTTTACCGCCCCCCCAAAAAAAATCTTGAGATCTTGAGACGTTTGTGATGTCCAAGTAGGGAAATGCGTGAGATTTCCCAAGGTTTCAAAAAAATAAACAAAAATGTACCTTTTGTAACAGTTTTATTGGTGCAGAAACAAAATACAGTAATACCTCGGTTTACGAGCGACTTGGTATACGAGAAAATCGGTGTACGAGCATGGAGGGTCAAATCGGTGTACGAGCATTGTATCGGTGTACGAGAAAATATTTCCCTCACCCATGCGCAGTTTTGTGTGGAAAAAGTCCTAACGCTCAGCATCCTTGTGCGCATTTTTACATGAAATATCCTAATGACAGCCTCTCATAACACAGTCAGGAGGTTCCAACCCCTTTATAACCCCTTAACTCATTCATTGGCTGCATCATTCACCACAGTTATACTTTTATAAGTGATTTAAAGAAGTTTTTACCTCATATTCTAAACATTAATTATTCACGAGTTCACACTTACGAATGATTCAGGAGCAATGGATGGTAAGCGTATTTGGCGAGCTGTCCGAGGAGAGGGCTCCGAGCTCGGTATTAGCCCGAACCTGGAGCACTCCCCCAAAAATTGCAACCTAGTCGGACAGCCGCTAAGATTTTGATGACCCCCCAAAGAATTGCGAAGTTATGGCTGAGGGGGGGGAAAATGTGAGTTCGGGAGGGCAGATAAATGAATTTAGAAGCTTGCTCCTGCGGGAGCGTCACTGCTGCGGCAGTGGAATTTAGAAGCTTGCTCCTGCGGGAGCGTTACTGCTGCGGCAGTGGAAGTTAGAGAGAGCTGGAAGATAGAGAGAGCTTACTCCTGCGGGAGCGTCACTGCTGCGGCAGTGGAAATTAGAAGCTTGCTCCTGCGGGAGCGTCACTGCTGCGGCAGTGGAAGTTAGAGAGAGCTGGAAGATAGAGAGAGCTTGCTCCTGCGGGAGCGTCACTGCTGCGGCAGTGGAAGTTAGAGAGAGCTGGAAGATAGAGAGAGCTTGCTCCTGCGGGAGCGTCACTGCTGCGGCAGTGGAAGTTAGAGAGCTGGAAGATAGAGAGAGCTTGCTCCTGCGGGAGCGTCACTGCTGCGGCAGTGGAAGTTAGAGAGAGCTGGAAGATAGAGAGAGCTTGCTCCTGCGGGAGCGTCACTGCTGCGGCAGTGGAAGTTAGAGAGAGCTGGAAGATAGAGAGAGCTTGCTCCTGCGGGAGCGTCACTGCTGCGGCAGTGGAAGTTAGAGAGAGCTGGAAGATAGAGAGAGCTTGCTCCTGCGGGAGCGTCACTGCTGCGGCAGTGGAAGTTAGAGAGAGCTGGAAGATAGAGAGAGCTTGCTCCTGCGGGAGCGTCACTGCTGCGGCAGTGGAAGTTAGAGAGAGCTGGAAGATAGAGAGAGCTTGCTCCTGCGGGAGCGTCACTGCTGCGGCAGTGGAAGTTAGAGAGCTGGAAGATAGAGAGAGCTTGCTCCTGCGGGAGCGTCACTGCTGCGGCAGCGGAAGTTAGAGAGAGCTGGAAGATAGGGAGAGCTTGCTCCTGCGGGAGCGTCACTGCTGCGGAAGCGGAAGTTAGAGAGAGCTGGAAGATAGAGAGAGCTTGCTCCTGCGGGAGCGTCACTGCTGCGGCAGTGGAAGTTAGAGAGAGCTGGAAGATAGAGAGCTTGCTCCTGCGGGAGCGTCACTGCTGCGGCAGTGGGAGTTCTGTTCAGTGTTTTAGTCCCTTGAAATTATTTTGGTTACAGACGTCTAAATACACTCAAGAAATAACAAAATCAATATGGTTTGTAAAAAGCATGAGTAAAACCTTTCAATTATAAATTGACAGTTGAATTTATATCAGATGCATGTTGCATATTTAATTTCAAAACGAACTTACCTGTCGAAACAAACTTACCTGTTGGAGATCGGAATATCAAAGTTTATGAAAGATCACAAACTTATTGGCTTTGAATAAACCCTGAGCAGGGGTTCATCCAAATATCATAGACTTATAAAGCTTATCATAGACTTAAAGGGAGTCTTGAAATTACTTTGGTTACAGACGTCTAAATACACTCAAGAAATAACAAAATCAGTATGGTTTGTAAAAAGCATAAGTAAAACCTTTCAATTATAAATTGACAGTTGAATTTATATCAGATGCAATTAGAAGCTGGCTCCTGGGGGAGCGTCACTGCTGCGGCGGTGGAAGTTGGAGAGAGCTAGCTCCTGCGGGAGCGACACTGCTGCGGCAGTGGAAGTTAGAGAGAGCTTGCTCCTGCGGGAGCGTCACTGCTGCGGCAGTGGGAGTTCTGTGCAGTGTTTCAGTTTCAGTTTTCAGTTTCAATTTCAGGAGTCTTGAAATCACTCTGGTTACAGACGTCTAAATACACTCAAGAAATCACAAAATCAGTATGGTTTGTAAAAGCATAAGTAAAACCTTTCAATTATAAATTGACAGTTGAATTTATATCAGATGCATGTTACATATTTAATTTCAAAACAAACTTACCTGTTGGAGATCGGAATGTCAAAGTTTATGAAAGTTCACAAACTTATTGGCTTTGAATAAACCCTGAGCAGGGGTTCATCCAAATATCATAGACTTATAAAGCTTATCATAGACTTAAAGGGAGTCTTGAAATTACTTTGGTTACAGACGTCTAAATACACTCAAGAAATAACAAAATCAGTATGGTTTGTAAAAAGCATGAGTAAAACCTTTCAATTATAAATTGACAGTTGAATTTATATCAGATGCAATTAGAAGCTGGCTCCTGGGGGAGCGTCACTGCTGCGGCGGTGGAAGTTAGAGAGAGCTTGCTCCTGCGGGAGCGGCACTGCTGCGGCAGTGGTAGTTAGAGAGAGCTTGCTCCTGCGGGAGCGGCACTGCTGCGGCAGTGGTAGTTAGAGATAGCTTGCTCCTGCGGGAGTGTCAGTGCTGCGGCAATGGAAGCAATGGCCATGAAGTTGTAAGTGGGGAGGAGCTGATGCTTAACAGAAGACCTTGTTTGAATGTGCGATCTGTTTGGTCTGATGTGGCTCTTGAAAGCTTCTGGAGACCAGCGGCGCAATGCTTGTATTACTGTTGGGAAAAGGCCTTGCACAGCCGTGGTTGCTGCACCTGTGCGAAATGAATGGCTGGATGAATGGTCTGTTGGGAATCCGGTTTGGGGTAGCGTAGCTTTAAGAAGTTTGGAACCGGAACTTGTAATGGGGTGGAATCGTCTATAGAGAGTGGGACGGATGGGAGTTTAGCCTGCGAGTTTCTGAAATGAAAGTAGGCTGAGTGGATGTGATGGTGGGTTATGAGCATCTGAGGTAACCAAGCCAGTGTGAACATGGCTTCACTGCTGCGGCAGTGGGAAAATTCCCCCTTGGCTGACTCCTGCGGGAGTGTGGGGGAACATCATTGCTGCGGCAATGGGGGCAGCGGTGGAATCATTTCTATTTGAACTGAGCTCATGCGGGAGTGAGGGGGTGCATCACTACTGCGGAAAAGGAGAACTTCCTCTGAACTAATCGCGTGTTGGATGATGGAGATTGTCCATTTCCTCGACTTCTGTTGTCTCTTGAGGCGGTGAAAGCCTTTTCTGGAGAGATTGATTTGATCGAATGTAACTCCTGAAGCTTCCGAAGACCTGCGGCCCAGTGCTTAGATCTGCTGGTTTTGGGACACGACATGTGGTGGGGTGATTTAAGTCTTCAGTGAAGAGTGGGTCGGATGGGAGTTTGGCCTGCTCTCTTAAATGAAGGTTGGCAACGAAGGATTGTTGCTGTCGGAGTAAGAAAGCCTTACAGTTTGGTCTCTCTTACTTTCGTTGTGCAGCGCTGACGAGTCAGAATATGGATGGATTTGGCTTGAGGTTGGATGATGGAATCAGAGGAACTGGAATCTATATGGCTCGACCATGGCGTTGAGTGGTCGGACGACATTTGGGTAGAATCCTTGGCGGAGAGTAGGGATACGGATTTCCAACATGATTGGTTGTCTGGTGTCTGAGCTGGTGGGTTGCGTTCTTGATATGCCTTTGATGAGCAGAGGATTAGGTTTCGGCAGTGAGAAGTAGATTTCACCTAGGTAACCCATGGTGAAGCTGGCTTGGAAGTTCTTGGTGTTAATGGAATGCACTACGAGTCGGTGGTAGTGGGTAGAGACCATGTGGAGCAGACCACATGTGGAGTGGAAAGTCTTGAACTTTTCCACTCCACATGTAATCCTCCGAGGGAGTGGTTTGAAGCGGAAGCTTGAAGAATGAACATTTAGCGTCGATAAATATCAACTCTGAATATTGATGTACTGGTTGGGAATAGGTCCACCTCTGGTGGCAGCAGCCTTAAGTTCAGTTGGGATTTGCGTTCAACTGTTGTTGGCGACAGAGGTGGTTCTAAGCAGCAGTGTTTGTGGAATGGCATAGCAGAGAACGGGATGAAAGGAGAATTAGCATGGTGGAGAGAATTAGGTGGGAAAGGCCAGGGGCGAAGCCACTTGCGGAGGCAGCCTCACACTAGGATCGGAAGGGCGGGCTGCAGGCCTAACATAGGGGAAAAGTTAGGTACGTGCTGCCGTTGCTAACCCTGCACCGCTGGCGGAGGCAAGCTCGCACTTAAAGGGCGGCGTTTGTCGCTAGATGCTGGCATGTGAGGTGCAGTGCTGGAAAACTGCAGTGTGCTGCTGCGTCTTAACGCTTGGAAATCTGGTTTGCAAGGGAGAGATATGATTTAAGGAACGTACGTTTGAGGCATTTTGAAGGTAGAGTTGATTTGGAGATGGTACGGCTGACTGGAGCGAGACCTATTCTAGTTGATTTGCTTTGGTCGTCCTCCTTTACTATTGATACGAGTGCTGAGGTGTCGTAGGAAGTTGGGCAAGAAGGTGGATGTCTTGATGGTGGAGGTGAAGGCAAGCCTCGGCGTCATAGGGTGCGACAACGGAGCGGAAGAGCTGGTGACCGCGTGGTGTTGTTGGAGGCTCGGTTGCAGTGTTTGTTGAGTGCAAGAGCTCCTTTCGACAGTGGGATACAATGAAGGAACTTGGGAGGAAGAGTTTATCGTGAAACTGGTACATCTCAATCTTGGACAGGGGTGGCCAACCTGTTCAGCATAATGAGCCTCAAAATAAAGCTCGTGGCTGCGGAGCCGCATGAAAGACTGTTAAATTCGCATTTGTTGATGGGGTTTTTGACATTAGAAAGGTCTCGCACATATATCACACATTTAATATGTTTATAAATAAATTCTTTAATACTTTTTACATATGGCAACCCACGAGCTATGCAAGCATACAGAGACAATGCGTCTGTGGATTATATATGCGGGAAAAACGGTATATCATCTCATTGACGGTGACAGGAAGTATAAAAGTAAGCAGCGGCTTGGTAATGTAGTGATCGGTTGGAAAACGTCTCCGGTTACTATCGTAACCTCTGTAATTTTATCATATTCCGTTTAGAGAAGTATGAAGGAAATGCTATTTAAGATATTTATACCGTCTGGCAGCCAGATCTGCATCGCGCTACGATTGGCCAGTTGTCAACTGCTGTTATCCATAAAGTTTCAGAAATGACGTGAAGGGGAGGAGTTCCCGAATGCATTTCATTAAACATCTCGTTCCTACTCTCGAAAGGGAACGCGCTTTTGCGCGCCTCTATTTGAATTCGGTAAAAACATCATGTCCACGTGAGCGGCGGCTGATCTTGGCAGGATACATGTAATTTATGTTTTTGTAGACAAAAAGGTCTCAGCGGGCCGGATGAGAGCTGCGAAAGCAGTCAAAGAGCCGCATGCGGGTTGGCTGCCCCTGTTCTTGGACAATGTGGCGAAAGGCGGGGCATCACATGATCGCCTGCTAGATTTGAACACATTGGCTGGCGCTGAGCCAGAGAAAGCGCTCAAAAATAGAAAGTGCATATGGTTTCTTTCCGGCGAGTCCACTTAATAGCCGATTAAGTTGAAACAACAAGGCAGCGTTGGCAATAAGTACTTGATTCTTGTGTGGGCGGCTGAGCGCGCGATCGACTGTAATGAGCGCGATCTGAAGTGGCGCGTGCGATCGGACTGTACTGCGCGCGATCTGGCTTCGGTGCGCGCTACTGCTTGAGATGCGAGGAAGCAGCGCGTTACTTTAGAACAATTACATCTCAGACGTGGGTTCCCCGGAACAGTAGTATTGAGAGGCACAACTGCTCGTGATTTAGCGATGCAAAATAAAAGCGCCGGGAAGGATTACAGCTGCTCTTGTTTGTGTGAGCTGACGGACAGAGAGAGTGTGAGCTGAAGCTGCAGCGCGGTCTGCTGAGGCTCGCGGCAGCGGCGGCGGCCTGGCTAGCAGGAAGGAAGCGGCATTGCCTGAGAGTCGAGCTTGTAGCTCGACCAGCTTTATCGTCCTTTCTCAATGGCAGGAGCGATTAAAGCCGATGTAGAGCTGCTGGATACGGATGTTTGCTTGGTGGCGAGAACAGGCCTCAAGTCTTACTGTGCGTTGCTTGTTGTTGCTTAGGACCCGTTTGTTTGGTCTGGCACCCGTGATGTATTGCTGAGGGTGATATAATATAGTTAGCATAGAGTTGAGCGGATGGGGATCGCTACTGGGTCCGGAGGTTTTCGTGGAGAATCCATCTGACGAGTGGAGCTCGATTTCGGGTGTATAGCGACCAGAAGGCGGAGCCACAATGCCGTAAACTGTCGAGATGCCGAAAAATGTCAAAGAGCTGTAGGTGAGTCAAACGTGTCTATATATACGTACTTCCTCTCCTGCTGATAGGATGAGGAGTAATTGCTGATGACGTGTTGATTGTATTAATCATTTGAACGTGCTCCTCCCGAACTTTGTTAATAAAACATCATATTGTGATCGCTATTGTTCACTATATATTTTTTCCTTTATTTTTTTTTACATTTGTTGTGTTTTGAACAATGTAATGACATGAAAAACGTTTTAATAGGTTAATACAATGCAAAATATATGATTATTGATGGAACTTGTTCAATGCGGCTTAGTGTTACAACTAACCCCACGCTGTTTGTCTGTCTCTACTCGTTACCTTCCTCATGTGTTCCCTATTTAATCCTGGTGTGTTTGCTGTCCTGTGTGGTGTCATTGTCATTCTAATGGTTCAAGGAACCATTGTCGATGCAAAACGGCCGACATTAGAACAGATGTTGCAGCATACATGGATTAGAAACGATTTGTTGTAGATTGAAGTTCAGGAGATTCAGCTGATCAGTGATTTCAAGTGTGAGGAAGTGTTACAGACAGAGTGGGATTATTGTAATTGATCAATTCTGCAGTATTTGTAGTAAGATTTTCAATGTTGTGAGGTCATCTTAATGTTCTTCTTATAGTCGTCACCATTTTAATACAATACAGCTTCACAGTAATAAACAAGGAAATAATGATGCAAACACAATTCAGTTCTGCTGTAAAGAACCTCTAAAAAACATCTAGAAGTTGATAAGTTCATATAAGCTTTGTGTCGTATAGGAAATCACTCACTTGCTGTCTGTGATGGAGGGCCTGAGCTCGACAATTGACCCGAAGCCCAAAATTCAACCTGTCCTGACAGGGAAATCAAGCCGCCAACCAGAGAGATCAGAGCCGGTCCCCGTCTGAGCAAGAACATGAGATTTTGGAAAGACGGGAAAGAAGTCATCGCAGCCATATTTGATTTGTTTAAAAGTTAAGTCAAGTCAAAGTCAAAGTCAGCTTTATTGTCAATTCCGCAATATATACAGCACATACATACAGAGAATTGAAATTCTGTAACTCTCAGACCCAAGGTGCAACCAGGTTACATTAACAGTAACAACAGCAACAAAATATATATATATATATATCAACAACACCAAAAATATATATATATATATATATATATATATATATATATAAAAATAAATAAATAATAATAGATAAAATAAAATAGATTAAGGAAATAAAGAGAAAGTCGCGATGGTAAAGACAGTGCAAACAATAGTGGGGTGGGGTGGGGGGGTCAGGTGCATGGGGCAAAAGAGAGGAAAAGGGGCAGAGACGGGAGGGAGTTCAATGCCCTGACAGCTTGGGGAATGAAGCTGTTCTTCAGTCGGCTGGTCCTTGCCTGGAGACTGCGTAGCCTCCTCCCTGATGGCAGTAGACGGAAGAGGCTCTGGGATGGGTGGGAGGGGTCTCTCGCAATGATGAGGGCTTTGCGGGAGAGGCGGGAGTTATAAATATCCTGGAGGGGTGGGAGAGAGACACCAACGATCTTCTCAGCTGCTCTCACTATGCGCTGAAGTGCTTTTCGGCAGGATGCGTTGCATGCGCCATACCACACAGTGATGCAGCTGGTCAGAATGCTCTCGATGGTGCCTCTGTAGAAGGTGCGCATGATGGGGGCTGGGACTCCGGCTCTTCTCAGCCTGCGGAGAAAGTAGAGTCGCTGCTGTGCTTTCTTGGTCAGTGCTGTGGTGTTGGTGGTCCAGGAGAGGTCTTCTGTGATATGCACACCCAGAAATTTGGTGCTCCTCACTCTTTCCACGGTCGCACCGTTGATGGTCAGAGGAGGGTGCTGGGTGTGCATTCTTCTGAAGTCAACAACAATCTCCTTCGTCTTCTCGACGTTCAGAGAGAGATTGTTGTCGCCGCACCACCTGACCAGGTGGCTCACCTCACTCCTGAAGTTTGTCTCATCGCCGTTGGTAATGAGACCAACTACAGTCGTGTCATCCGCAAACTTGATGAAGAGATTGCTGTTGTTTATGGGTGTGCAGTCATGGGTCAGCAGAGTGAAGAGGAGGGGGCTCAACACACAACCCTGAGGGGCTCCAGTGTTCATAATGATGGAGCTGGATGTGTTACTGCCGACCCGTACTGCCTGAGGTCTTCCCGTCAGGAAGTCCAGCAGCCAGTTGCACAGCGAAGTGCTGAGTCCCAGCTGAGACAGTTTTTGGGTGAGCTGTTGAGGGATGATTGTATTGAAAGCTGAACTAAAATCAATGAACAGCATTCTGACATACGTGTCTTTTTTGTCCAGATGTGTGAGTGCTGAATGGACAGCAGTGGCAATGGCGTCATCGGTCGAGCGTTTTGACCAGTATGCAAATTGGTGGGGGTCCAGGGAGGGGGGGAGGACAGATTTAATGTGGTGCATGACTAGCCGCTCAAAGCACTTCATAAGGATGGGGGTAAGTGCGACTGGGCGGTAGTCATTGAAGCAGGATGGAGATGATTTTTTAGGGACAGGAATGATGGTGGTTGCTTTGAAGCAGGTGGGGACAACAGCTTGACTCAGTGAGATGTTGAAGATGTCTGTGAAGACATCAGCGAGTTCCTCTGCACAGTCTCTCAATACACGACCAGGAATGTTGTCAGGACCCGGAGCTTTGCGTGCGTTGACCCTGCTGAGGGATTTACTCACGCTGTCCCTGGGCAGTGTCAACATCTGGTCATCGGGAGGAGGTGGTGACTTCTGTGCAGTGGTGCTGTTGTGTGCCTCAAAGCGAGCGAAGAAGGTGTTCAGCTCATTCAGTAGGGGGGTGGTGCTGTCACACGTCCGTGCTGGGGGTTTGTAGTCCGTGAGGGTCTGAATCCCCTGCCACAGACTCCTTCAGTCTCTGCTGTCGCTGAAACAGTGGGCTTTCCTCCTGGAGTACTGTCTCTTAGCCTTCCTGATACCGCGTGACAGGTTGGCCCTTGCTGTCCTCAAGCCCACCTCATCTCCAGCTCTGAAGGCAGCGTTACGCGTCTTCAGAAGACTGTAGACATTCCCTGTCAGCCACGGTTTTTGGTTGGGCCAGATGGTGATGGTCTTTGTGACTGTTACATCCTCAATGCACTTGGTGATGTAAGAAGTAACAGTCTCAGAGTACTCCTGGAGGTCTACGGTGTTGTGGTAGGTTGCAGTCTGTTTGAACATGTCCCAGTCCGTGGTGTCGAAGCAGTCTTGAAGAGCCACTGATGACCCTTCAGGCCAGACTTGAATCTGCTTCTGGACTGGTTTGGTGACTTTCACGAGTGGTCTGTATGCTGGCAATGACAATACAGTGATGTGATCTGAAGCACCAAGGTGGGGGAGGGGAAGGGCTTTGTAAGCTCCTCTCTGTGTAGTGTACACTAAGTCCAGAGTATTATTTCCATGTGTCGGGAAGTCAATATGCTGATGAATTTTTGGAAACACACTCTTAAAGTCAGCATGATTAAAATCCCCAGCCAAGATGAGAAAAGCATCTGGGTGGGCTGTCTGCTGATCACTGATGTGTTTATAAAGATTATTAAGTGCCTCACTCCTGTTGTTGTTGTTGGAGCTGGGGGGGATATATACAGCAACAAGTATAATAGCTGTATATTCCCGCGGTAGATAAAAAGGCAGACAGTTAATAATCATTAACTCCACCAGGGGTGAGCAGTGTTTGCAGACCACAACTGCAAACAATGGGACTTCCGGTTTGAGCATGTAGCGAGCAGACGTGTGAGAAGTGGCTCCCGAAAACTTTTTTATTTTCTACCTCATTTTTTTTGGCATAAAGTTTGGCACCCTTTGAGTTTATTACGTGTACATTAAGACTTAACTTTACACAAGTAAATGAGACCAAAAAGACGTGACTGAGGGCAAAAAACGACTGAAATGGACGAAGTGAAGACAGCATGGCTAACGCTAACGCTTACGCTTCACAAGCAAGGCCAAGCTCGGAGTTACCTGCTGATCTTGCGAAGTTACACACGGTGCTTCTATCGGACCTCGCACAGCAAACGGATTCCCTCCTGAAAAAAGCACTCGGCGAGGCATTGGCACCAATTTCAGCATCCTTGGAACTAGTAAAATCGTCTCTTGACTTACACGAAGAACGCATTCGTGAGATGGAGGAAGGGCTAAACGGCCACAACGACAGGATTGAGGCTATCGAAGCGACATGCACCACGCTTATAGCTGAGAACCAGAGGCTGAAAAACAAAGTGGAAGTTTTGGAAAATCGCTCCCGTAGGTCCAATCTGCGAGTCGTCGGTATCCTGGAGCATATGGAGGGGCCAGACACAATCAAGTTCATGACTGATTTTTTTCGAGGAAGTGCTGGGTAAAGACTTCTTTCCGCACCCCTCATTATCTCCCGCACACACCGAGTGGGACCCAAGCCGACCGCCGATTCTGGTGCTGGCTCCAAACGGCCGAGGATATTCCTGGTTCTCTTCCACGCCTTCCAAAACAAACATCACATAATAACGAGGAAACAAGAGCAGCTTTTCTTTAGGGGCCATAAGGTATTTTTCCACAAGGACGTCAGCGCGGAACTTTGGAAGAAACAAGCCACCTTTAAAGAAGTGAAATCCCTCCTGTACAAGAAGAATGTCAGGTTCGCTCTCATCTATCCCGCCCGGCTTCGCGTCCTTCATGACGGACAGACACGGTTCTTCGAGACTCCGGAGAAGGCCAGAGAGTTTTACGATCTTCATTGGGGAGAGTAAATTACCGGTATGCTGGAGCACAGACTATATGAGAAGGTGAAAGTAAGACTAGCTTTCGGCTTAGACACTTTGATTTTGGGACTATTTGTTTGCTTGACTAATATATAAACGGGAAATAACAAGAAGAGATTTTTTTTTTCAAGTAAACTTCAAGCTTACGCTGTGATATTTGCATTAATGTGGTTTTCTGATGCTGATTAAGGATATTTTATTTTTTCAATTGTATTTGTTGACTTAGCTTGGTCCCTGTTTTCAGTTTTCTTAAGTTGTGCCAAATAGATAATTGCATATAGGTAGAACACAAATCACTCATTGAGAGAGGAGCCACTCTCAGGTTAGGGTAGGAGTTATAGACTACGCTGGATTTCTTGGAAGTTTTTCACTTGGGAATTCCTGCGGTTTTCTTCGTTTGGGGAAGAAAATCTAGGTTTGGGGTGTTCCGGGGTTTTTTCATTCTTTTTCTTTTTTCACTTTTCTTTTTTTTCTTTTTCTTTTTATTATTATTCCAACTTAAGTTTAATGAGAAATGGGCACATTCTGTTTACATGATAAACATCTTAGATGTCTTCTATGATAAATAATGCAGGGGGTATAAATACAGTAGGGGGAGCTCCAGTTAGGTTTCTGTCCTAGAATGTTAAAGGGTCCTGTGAAATGCACTAGGGTTTTTTCCCATCTTAAACAACTGAAAACTGATGTTTTGTTTCTACAGGAGACACATTTACTGCTATAAACTCTCTCTTTTCCAGCACTTTAGACACTGTTGCTCCATTACGCTTAAAGAAGATTAAAGAAAATAGTCCAACACCGTGGTACAACGAGCACACCCGGGCCCTCAAGAGAGCAGCCAGAAAAATGGAGCGGAGCTGGAAAAAAAGTAAGCTAGAGGTTTTTCGCATTTCATGGAAAGACAGCTCTATTGCATTCAGAAAGGCCTTAAGATCAGCTAGATCTACTTACTTTTCTACCCTCTTAGAAGAAAACAAATACAACCTTAGGTATTTATTTGATACAGTGACTAAACTAACAAGAAATAAAGCCTCAACCCCAGATGCTTTAAATCACCACAGCACTAATGACTTCATGGACTTTTTTACTTGCAAAATTCATATATTAGAGAGAAAATATATAACCATGCAACCGTCTACTACAATATTCCAAAATACAGTAAATTTTAGTGTCCCTGAAGAAAAATTCCACTCCTTCATTGCTATTGGGGAGGAAGAATTGTCTAAACTCGTTAAATCATCAAAATCAACAACATGTATGCTAGACCCAATACCAACTAAGCTACTGAAAGAGATGCTTCCAGAGATCATAGATCCTCTTCTTAATATTATTAATTCTTCTTTGTCATTAGGATACGTACCAAAAACCTTTAAGCTGGCTGTAATTAAACCGCTTATTAAAAAACCACAACTTGATCCTACAGAATTAGTTAATTACAGGCCGATATCGAATCTACCTTTCTTGTCAAAGATTCTAGAATAATAATAATAATAAGTTTTATTTATATAGCGCCTTTTCCATGCTCAAGGTCGCTGTACACAAAATATACATACACAAAATAGACATACTCAAACAATGTAGGACATATAAATACAAATATACAGAAGGGAAAAAAAAAAAAAAAAAAAAAAAAAAAAAAAAGAATTCTAAGCAGATAAAGTTTGGAAGTACTGTGAGAAAAGATATGTTTTTAATTGAGACTTGAAGGAGGAAATAGTAGCAGTGTCACGCATAGAAAGAGGGAGGGAATTCCAGAGTTTCGGGGCCACAGCACTGAATGATCTGCCACCCATAGTAGAAAGACGGAAACGAGGTATAGCGAGTAGTCTAGAGTCAGATGACCGGAGAGTACGTGGAGGAGAATAACAGTGCAGAAGTTCAGATAAATAATGAGGAGCAAGTCCATGCAGACATTTAAAAGTTAACAGAAGAATTTTGTACTGAATGCGGACAGAGACAGGTAGCCAGTGAAGGTTATAGAGCAAAGGGGTAATGTGGTCCGATTTTTTGACTTGATGGATGACTCTGGCAGCAGAGTTTTGTACATATTGTAGTCTAGTGATAGTTTTGGCGGGAAGCCCAATAAGCAGTGAATTACAGTAGTCAAGACGTGAGGTTATTAAGGCATTGATTAGAGTTTCGGTGTCTTTAGTGCTGAGAGCTGGTCGGAGTCGGGCGATGTTACGAAGGTGGTAAAATGCAGTCTTGGTAACTGAACCAATATGAGCTTGAAATGTGAGAGCAGAGTCAAATGTTACACCCAGATTTTTAACAGAGTGAGATGGAATTAATGAGGACCCATCAATAAGTATACTCAGTTCAGACTTTTTCAGAAAGGATGGTGGACCGAATACAGTGACCTCAGTTTTATTGTTATTGAATTTCAGGAAGTTTCTATGTAGCCAGGTTTTAATATCAGTAATACAGGTATTTAATGAGTCCAGGGGGAGAGTGGAGACGGAGCGGGCTGAAATGTAGATTTGCAAGTCATCAGCATAACAATGATAGCTTAGACCATGACTACGGATAATGTGACCTAATGGTAGCAGATAAATGTTAAACAGAAGCGGTCCAAGAACAGAGCCTTGAGGAACACCCTGAGAGAGAGAACATGGAGAAGATTTGAAGTTCTGAATAATAACGAAGAATTGTCTATCGGTGAGATACGATATGAACCAGGATAACGCATTACCCGTGATGCCGATAGCAGATAGACGAGAGATGAGTATATGATGGGATATAGTATCAAATGCAGCAGTTAAGTCGAGCATGATAAGGATGGTAAGACAACCAGAATCAGCAGACAAAAGCAAGTCATTAGTAATTTTTACCAACGCTGTTTCAGTGCTGTGGCCCGACCGAAAGCCAGATTGAAAGGGATCAGGTAGGTTGTTTACAGAGAGATGAGCTTGTAGTTGAGAGGCAACAACTTTTTCAAGCAGCTTCGCAACAAAAGGAAGATTAGAAATGGGTCTGAAATTATTCATGACTGAAGAATCCAGCCCAGGTTTCTTTAAAATTGGTATGACAGCAGCTGTTTTTAGTGATAGTGGGACAGAACCAGAAGAAAAAGAACAATTGATTAGATGAGCAATAGGAGAGGAGATAGAAGATAGGCAGTTTTTGAGAAGTGAAGTAGGTGCTGGATCCAACCGAGAAGTGGATGAGCTGGTATGAGCAATTAAGTTTCTAACAGCTGTCATATTGGTGGGTGTAAAGCTAGAGAGAGTGTGTTTAATGGGCTGTGATGAGGACCAGTTAGAGAAGACTTCCGATGAATTAGGTGAGAATGTTTCATAGATGGATTTTATCTTATTTACAAAGAAGTGGAGAAATGAGTTGCAGAGGTCAAATGAGCCAGTGATGAGATGCGATGATGGGTTAAGAAGTTTGTTAACAGTTGAAAATAATGTCTTTGGTCGACTTTTAGCAGTGTTGATCATGGAGGCGTAGTATTCTGTACGTGTGTTATTGAGAGCTAATTTGTAATTTAACTGGTGGGCACAGAAATCTTGGTAATGCACCTCCAGGCCACTTTTCCTATATCGGCGCTCAAGGCGTCTGCCAGTTTGTTTAAGGAGTCGGAGCTCAGTTGTATACCAGGGTGATGTATGAGAAGTAGGTACCAGCTTAGTTAACATAGGAGCATGATTATCTAAGGCTTCAGAAATAGCAGAGTTGTAAGTTGAAAGAACAGCAGAAGGACAAGATAAATCAGAGTAAGAAGACAGAGAAGATGCATTAATAGAGTCTGAGAATGACAGTGGATCGACAGATTTAACATTGCGATAATTAATAGTAGTTTTGAGATGAGGTTCAGGAAGAGGAAAGTCAAATCTAACAGTAATACGTTTATGATCAGAAATACCAGTTTGTGTTCCAGAGACAGAGACGTTATTAATTCCTGACGTGCAGACAAGATCAAGCATGTGACCACGGCTGTGAGTAGGAAAATCAACATGTTGTCTGAGACTGAAATTATCCAAAGTTAATGTAAGGTCACTGGTATTAGAACAGACAGTGTCAAAATGGATATTAAAATCACCAAGCAGCATAACATGGGAGGATACAGCAAAGGCCAGAGTGAGTAGCTCATTGAGCTCAGAGAAGAAATTTGACAGAGACTTAGGAGGACGATATATTAATATGACCAACAGAGTTGTACGAGCAAGCACTTTAAAAGCCATGTATTCAAAAGATTTAGCATCATGAAATTCAGTCATGATAATTTTCATAGTATCACGATATACCACTGCCAGGCCACCACCCCTACCACAGAGACGTGGCTTAGACAAATACTTATAACCAGATGGAGTAAGAATGTTCAGGTGAAAGTAGTCATTTGGTGACTGCCAGGTTTCTGTGAGAAGCAACATGTCCAGTTCAGCATCAGTGATTATATCATTGAGTAGGGAAGCTTTTTCAGTCAATGAACGGCAATTTAGTAGTGAAACATTCTGAGATAAACATACACCAGATTTAACCTCATGATGGTGACAATTTTCCCTGGCAAGGGACCTTAGTAAAGCTGTATCTCTTGAACGACACGAAGTCCTATGAACGACCGATCTACTGGTCCAGATCGAGGGAATGCAGTGCGCAGTAGTGCGATGTTCATTGCGCAAGTGCCTGGCAGAGCGGTGGACGTAGCGTGGTCGGCGAAGAATCCCCAGCGAGCGACAAAGTTCATAGATCCCAGAGTCAAGACGCGGATGGCAGTTAATGGTCCGCAAAACAGAAGTAGAGTATGTTAATGACATGCTGTAGATGCCACTAACAACGAGAAAAAGAAAAACAAACTTTTTGTCCAGCATTATCCGACGCATTGTCACAAAAAAAGCAAAATAGCTGAGCAGTGCGACGAAATACACATCCACAACTCCAGCCCGGGGAGCAACGACGCCGTACGCAAACAGCAACACTACCAGCAGAGAGGGTGGAGACCGACTCAGCCAGAGGTGTCGAACGATCAGAGGGTCAGCAGGAAAGACCGCGCAATTAACGAGACAGTCAGAGAGAGAGTGCAGACTCACTCACCAACCGTGACGAGGCGGCCAACGGGAAGACCATAATCCAGCAGACACAGCGAGGGCTCGCAGCAGGTGGAAAGGTGCGTGACCAAAGTTGCAGGATAATTCCAATGGTAGAAGAACCGGATAATCACAGCCAGGAAAAAGTAGTCCAAAAGTACAACATGCGTGACAAATTCAATCAGGTGAAAGCAGAAGTTGGCGTTCACAGCGTGAAGCGGCAGCCAGACGCGCACAGCGTTCTCACACCGGAGAAGTCTTTGTCCAATATCAATATCAATTATCTTTGGCCTTTGTCCAAAAGGCAATATCTTTACAACTATGTTCCTTTCTAGAAAGAAACAGCATCTACGAGGATTTTCAGTCAGGATTTAGACCATATTTTAGTACTGAGACTGCTCTCATTAGAGTTACAAATGATTTGCTCTTATCATCCGATTGTGGTTGTATCTCTCTGTTAGTGTTACTGGACCTTAGTGCTGCATTTGATACAATTGACCACAAAATCCTTCTGAATAGACTTGAAAATTATGTTGGCATAAGTGGAGTTGCATTAGCCTGGTTCAAGTCATACTTATCTGACTGTTATCAGTTTGTAGCAGTAAATGAGGAGATGTCATATCGGTCACGGGTTCAGTATGGAGTTCCTCAAGGTTCAGTACTAGGACCATTGCTTTTCACCCTGTACATGCTTCCTTTGGGTGCAGTTATTAGGAGTCATGGCATTAGCTTTCATTGTTACGCTGATGATACTCAGCTCTATATTTCTTCTCATCCTGATGAAACGAACAAATTCACTAAATTAACAGAATGCATAACTGATATAAAAAATTGGATGACTAATAACTTTCTACTGCTTAATTCTGAAAAAACAGAGATTCTAATTATTAAACCAAAAAGTTCAGCACATAATAATCTAGACTACTGTCTAACACTCGATGGCTGCTCTGTCAAGTCCTCGTCGTCAGTTAGAAACCTGGGTGTGCTACCTGATACCAATCTTTCATTTGAAAGCCATGTTTCTAGCATCTGTAAAACGGCATTCTTCCATCTTAAAAATATATCTAAATTGCGACATATGCTCTCTAAGACAAATGCGGAAAAGTTAGTTCATGCGTTCATGAGTTCAAGGCTAGATTATTGTAATGCTCTACTAGGTGGTTGCCCTGAATGCTTAATAAACAAATTCCAGCTGGTCCAAAATGCAGCAGCTCGAGTTCTTACTAGAACCAGGAAGTATGAGCATATTAGCCCAGTTCTGTCAAACCTGCACTGGCTTCCTATTAAACACCGAATAAATTTTAAAATCTTGCTAATTACTTACAAAGCATTAAATGGTTTAGCTCCACAGTACTTGAGCGATCTCTTAACACATTATAGTCCTTCACGTCTATTGCGATCCCAAAATACTGACCAGCTTAAAATACCTAGAATATCAAAGCCAACTGCTGGCGGTCGATCCTTTTCCTATTTAGCTCCTAAACTCTGGAACAGTCTTCCTATTACAGTTCAGGAAGCAGACACACTCTGTCAGTTTAAATGTAGACTAAAAACACATCTCTTCAACCTGGCATACACATAACACATTATACATACATTTTTATTCCAAATCATGTAAAATGATTGTTAGGCTGCATAATTTAGATAAGCCGGAACCGGGAACATTCCCATAACACCTTCCGAGGTTACCGTGGTCAGCTGGATCCGGGCCGTATCCAGATCAGATGAAGGACCTGGACACGAGCACAGCACTGCCCTGAAGTGTCTGCGGAGACCGTGACTCTACTAGACCCTCCCCTGTGACGATCATGAACCCATCTCTAACCGGACCAAATTGGACTTCATATTGGACTTGAATTGTTGTATAATAATCATGCACTGTTTGGCTGTTGGCCAGAGAAGAACTGGTCCCCCGACTGAGCCTTGTTTCTCCCAAGGTTTTTTCTCCATTCTATTCTTCATTCGTTACGTCACCTGCCGGAGTTTTGGTTCCTTGCCGCTGTCGCCTATGGCTTGCTCAGTTGGGGAAACTTAACACTTAAAATTCATCAATTGTATTGATTCACCTGCTCTTTTGGGGCTTCTGTTCAGCCAAAACAAACTTTGTTTATATTGTTTTTCCTGTAAAGCTGCTGTGAAACGATCTACATTGTAAAAGCGCTATATAAATAAAGGTGACTTGACTTGACTAGAAGATCACAACAGACTCCGTAAAGCATGGGTTAATCATATCTTCCATTCCAAATTTAATAGTAGATCACGAGAGGTGGCAATTTTGATTAATAAACAAATTCAGTTTTCACTAAATGCAATAATGGCAGACCCCAATGGTCGATATGTCATTGTCTCAGGCCTCCTATTTCAAACACCAGTTCTCTTAGTAAATGTGTATGCCCCTAACTGGGACGATACTGAATTTGCCAATAAGCTTCTGTCATCTCTCCCTAATTTAGATACACATATATTAATCCTTGCAGGCAATCTTAATTGTACAATGGACCCCTAGCTTGATAAATCTAGCCCTAAATCTACCTCTCCATCTGCAATGTCAAGGGTCTTCTCAGACTTTATGAGACTAAATGGCTGCCTAAACCCTTGGAGGTTTCAAAATCCGACCTCCAAACAATTCTCTTTCTTTTCTCATGTCCACCAGTCTTTCTCAAGAATTGATTACTTTTTTATAGATAGCTTTTTTTGTACCTGCAGTGAAATCGGTTGAATATTTGTCCATCATAATTTCAGATCATGCACCACTTATCTTAGACCTTTCTTTCACTCTGAATGTTAGAGAACATTCAGAGTGGTGAAGATACTCCAGATCTTAACTTCTGGAGACTTAATTCTCTGTTGCTTTCAAATGAGAAATTTTGCAAACATGTGTCTACTAATATAGATACTTTTCTAGAAGTAAACAAGAAGGAAGGTATATCATATTCCCTACTTTGGGAAACCTTAAAAGCGTACTTAAGAGGACAAATTATCTCCTACGTAGTACATGTCAATAGGGAGTGTCACAAACAAATAGAAGACCTGACTGACTTAATTTTTAAGTTAGACCGCAAATATTCTGAAAGCCCCTCCCCAGAATTATATAAAGAATGGATAGCTTTACAGTCTAAGCTTAATCTTCTATCTACCAAACAGGCTGAATACTTATCAACAAGCACCCGGAGCACTTACTACGAGTATGGTGAAAAAGCCAGTCGATTGCTGGCTCATCAGCTTAAACAGGCTGCTTCACGGCTCATACCCCAAGTGAGAGATCAAGATCAAAATATAGTCACCAACCCAAAGGAAATCAATAATACTTTTGCTACATTTTTCTCTACACTTTACACGTCTGAATTCCCATCAGATGTTATGAATATGAACAGTTTCTTAGATAATTTAGAATTGCCTACTATTGAGCCGGGAGACAGGGAAGAGTTAGAGCGACCTCTCACACAGTTAGAGATCACTGCTGCCATCGAAGACATGCGAACTGGGAAATCGCCAGGACCAGACGGTTATCCTCCCGAATTTTTAAAGAAATTTAAAGATAAACTTATTCCTCTTATGCTAGAAGTATTTAACAAATCATTGGGAAACGGTTACACAACCCTCACACAAGCTAAGATTACACTACTCCTCAAAAATGATAAGGACCCTGCCAACAGTGGCTCTTACCGGCCTATTTCCCTCCTAAACGTTGACATAAAAATTTTAGGTGATGGCACATCGTTTAGAATCCGTTCTCCCTAAAGTAATCTCTGAGGACCAGACTGGTTTTATAAAGGGTCGTCACTCTTTTTCAAATATTCGACGGCTTGCTAATGTGATCTACTCCCCCGGTCCGTCTTTGACTGCAGAAGCTGTAATTTCTTGTAATTTAAAAGCTGTATTCGTCCCCACAGGCATGTATTCAAACTAACCAATCCCTTTCCAATTTTTTCCCCTTGTCACGGGGGACACGTCAAGGATGTCCTCTATCCCCACTCCTATTTGCAGTGGCAATATAGCCTCTTTCGCTTGCTTTAAAGTCGTCATCTTTGTTACGGGGGATTAGAAGCGGGACTGAGGAACATCGCGTCTCTCTGTATGCAGACGATCTCTTGATTTATATAAGCAATTTAGAAACCAGCGTCCCTGAGATTGTATTACTACTGAACAATTTTGGGCCTTTTTCTGGCTACAAACTTAATTACCAGAAAAGTGAATGCTTCCCCATTAATGATTTGGCAAGACAAATTAAACAAGAAGCAGTTCCCTTCCACTCAACATACTTTGGTTTCAAATATCTTGGAATAAACATTACGCGTTCCTTCACCTCTCTTCTGGGGGCTAATTTTACACCTCTAGTTAACCAAATGAAAGCTGACTTTCAAAGGTGGAGCAGTTTGCCTCTGACTATAGCAGGGAGGGTCCAATCATTGAAGATGAACGTACTCCCAAAGTACCTGTATTTGTTTCAATGTCTACCGTTATTCCTGACAGAATCATTTTTTAAAGCAGTTAATACATCCATTACCTCCTTCATCTGGAAGAATAAAGTTCCAAGAGTTAAAAAAAACGCTTACTTCAGAGGGGTCGCGATGTGGGGGGACTAGCTCTCCCCAGTTTTATTCACTACCATTGGGCAGCTAACCTGCAGAAAATTTGATTCTGGCTCCATGTGCCAGACGCTGACTGGTGTACGCTTGAAGCGCACTCTTGTCACTCGTCGTCCCTCCCTGCTTTGGTGTACTCTAGGTGTACCTAGGCCCTATCTGTAAGAATCATCTATTTCCAGCCTCCTCTCTTGACTCAACATTCACTCAGTGGGACAGGAAACACCTTTCCTGTTTTAAAAGCTTGTACTGTAAAGAAGGGTTTGATAGTTTTGACAATATATGCCAGAAATATGATCTTTCACGCAATAACTTTTTTAGATATCTCCAAATACGCCACTGTGTTAAAGCACTGTTCCCTTCTTTCCCGGTCCTCCCTATTGAAGCAGCATGGGAGAAAATGACCCTTCTCCGTCCGAAAAAAAGGACTGATATCACGGCTATATTCTCAACTAATGTCTCTTGAAAGTCATGACCTTTCAAAAATTAAGAACGGCTGGGAAGGTGAGTTGATGGTTGAGCTGTCAGAGAGAAACTGGGAAGAGGCACTACAAAGGATTAACTCTTCTTCATCCTGTGCACGCTTGGGATTCATTCAGTTTAAAGTAGTGCATAGGGCTCATTTCAGTAGGGCCAGGTTAGCAGCTATATACCCAGGAACGGACGGGAGTTGTAACAGATGCTCCCTCTCTCCAGCTGATTTAACACAAAGTTTTTGGTTGTGCCCCCAGTGGTCAACTACCTCCATGGGGTAGGAATTGAGTAGCCTGATCAACAATTGTGGAAATAACTATGTAACGGAGGGAGAAGGGAGAAGAGACTGTGGCTGTTGTTTTCTTTGGTGAGGGGGGGTTGGGGGGGATTTTAGATAAAATGAAACTGGAGAACTGTTGTACTTCCTGTAAAATGTTACATCTTTGATCCTCCAATAAAATAAAATAAAAGTTAAGACAATCATCTTTATGACCATAGCGCTTTATTCGATACAGATTGTTTCAAAGCAGCTTTACAACGACAACAGGAAGATAAAGATCAGTGACACAAACACAATTCAGTTCTGCTCTAAAGCAGCTCTTGATACAGTAGTGTCATTATTCAGCTGAAGCTAGTTCATAATTGATTCAGTTCAGTTCAACAATTGTGTAAAAATTCATCAGCTTTCCATTAAGCTGCTGATTTTGGAGTGAGCAAGTCCACGAACAAAGATTTAAGATGCAAAACAGTTTATTTATGAAATTATTAGTTTTTTATTGTGCTCCAACTAATAATTTTATACCCAATGATCTTCCTGTGCATCTCGTTTGAGGGTCCAATTCTGGATGATGATGATGCAGGGAAGGATCTTGTCGAGTGGATGATCAATGAAACTCCAGAGGAGAGACCGACTGTTGAGCAAACGCTTGCATACTCCTTCATCTGAACTGATGAAAGGTATTGATACACAACCAACATAAGCATTAGTGAGTTAGAAGGATATTTAACAAAGGACTGTTAAATTCTGGAAAAATAATGCACAACCCGAGCAGAACACAAGGAGAACAAATAAAGTAACACATGATGAACAGCCAGAAAGAAAGAAATATGATAGATTTGTAAGAAATGATGAGTTTCTTCAATAATTGTGTTGTTTGTGTGTCATTTTCTCCACAGTAAAACAGATGCTGTGAAAATCAAACCTAAATCAATGACTAAATTCCCTGATCGTTTTGGGAATGTCTACCTGATTGCCAAGGAGAAAGAATGGCAATGCCAGAGAAAGTGTCGGTTTGGACATCAACTCGGTACCGTGAATTATTAATCAGAGATCAAATGTAATTTTGCAGCCACCAATAATTTCAACAGTGACGGAGCACAAAAATTGTCCACTGAAACTGAGTGTTTTACTCTCAGGTTTACTAACTTAATAAAACAAAACTGTTGATTTAATCTTTCAACAATTATTTTGTTATATAAATCTTGAAAAAAATATTCAATTTAAAATATTTTACAATTGAAAACATGTAAACCTCTCAGTGATGTTGTGATGTTTGTTGCCGTTTTGGGCAAATACAAAATGAGTATAAAGTGCCTTAACATCATTATCACATCTTTTGAAGTAAATAGTTTTGGTTCTGCTTGTTACATGATGTATATGAAAACTGCACAATACAGAACTGTAAAAAAACAAAAACAAAAAAAAACTAAATCAAGAAACATCTGATGTATCATGACTTATTTGCTATTGAATTAATTGGTAGCTAAAATTACTATTGAACAACTGGAAGTATAGGGGGCTCTAGATAGAGGTAGTACTTTTGTTGTCTGGCAGCTGCACTTTTGAGTCACACACTGGTCCTCATCCATCTCCCAAGATCTCTCAAGTCTGCCTGCAAGAGGGAATCTTTCCTGGCATACCCCGGTGCACCGCTTCAGCTAGCAGACCAAACGACGTTAACACTGCATCACTAGGCGTATAAACTTCTACAAGGAAGTCACCGGCTAGGACGGAAAGTCTCTACAGATCAACTGCCAAGTGGGACCAGGATGCACCATATGTATTAATGGATTGTGGCTGTGGCCGACCAGCTATGGTTCAAAATAGCAGGGAATGCAGATCTCCTCCTATGCAGATGGTTAACCATCTGCATAGGAGAGGGAAACTCCGATATAAAACCTACGGCCTTTGGACCTTGCTGTCACCGTCCTGGCTTGGCAGATGAAACTCAGGTTTAAAGGGTGGGGTCAGTTTGCATCAGTACAATACTAGATTCAACTGACAGCAACAGATCTGAACGACGCTCTGCCCTGATCGCACACAAACTCTCTCGCCTTGCTGTTGACATTGCTGCACTTAGCGAAGTCCGCTTTTCAGAGGAGGGAAGTTTAAGAGCACTCAGAGCCGGATACCCCCTGTTCTGGTCAGGGAAGCCAAAAAACTGAAAATTGCTTTCAGGAGTCGGGTGCACGGTCAAGGACTCAATTGGCACTAAATTATCAAACCTTCCAACTGGTCACACTGACCGCATCATGTCCATGCGTCTCTCATTAGGAAATCAAAAACACGGCACACTCTTCAGTGTATATGCTCCAACACTACAGGCAGTTTCTTCTGAACAGGATACATTTTACGCTGACCTGCACAGACTGTTTAAGAGTGTCCCAGAGAGCGACAAAATAATCATCCTTGGAGCTTTCAATGCCAGAGTGGGCCGAGAGTCTGATACCTGGAAACCAATAATTGGGAAACATGGTGTGGTTGGCTGCAATGACAACAATGGTTATGGCTACAATGGCTACAATGGTTCTTGAATTTTGCGCAGAATAACTGCTCACCATATTCCAGCAGAAAGACTGCCTGAAAAAGACCTGCATGCATCCTAGATCAAAACACTGGCATTTAATCGATTACATCATAGTACACCAGAGGGACTTAAAAGATGTCCTTAACACCAGAGTGATGCACAGTGCAGAGTCTCCATCTTGTTCGATGCAAGCTAAACTTTTAATTCAAGCCCAGGTCCAAACAAGGACATACCATAAAAGGAAGCTCCACCTCTTGTCTGGAGACGTCAAGGCAAGTTTTCAAGCGAGTCTGCACTCTAGACTTTCAAAGCCAAACTTTCCAGATTTCCCATCGGAGGAGATGTGGAATCACATTAAGGCTGCCATTCTGCAAACTCACCGAAGAAATCACCCTTCAGCCTTATCTGCAGCTCCCTCCAGCGCAGTCTTCGAGAAATACAAAATAAATGGTTGACAAAGCTTTCAGAAAGAATCCAACTGTACGCTGACATTGGATGTACACAGCAGTGTATGGTCCCTCCTTCCAAATACAGAGCCCCCTACGGAGTGCATGTGGACAAGAGCTACTCATTGACAGGGAATCTATCCTTAACCGCTGGTCAGAGCACTTCCGCATAGTGGAAGATACAGAAGATACAGCAAATAGGACAGATTTGTATAATATTAAATATTGATTATTATATTATATTATTATGACACATTTTCTCAAGCTGAATTTGATCAACTTGTCAGAGCTGCTGGAGATCCACAGAAAGGTTAAATGAGAATGTTTGATTGAAATATCACCTAATGCTAACTGAAAAATAGTCAAGCTTCTTGCATCCCCTTCTCTTGTGTTTTGCTTCAATGTTATGTCCACATTAATTCCAATATTCTGCGTATATGCCTCAGTCCTTAGTTAAGTAAGCTCATCACACTTGATAGCTCAGCCGTTATCTTCTTTGTTTCCAATCTTTATAATTGAAACTTTGATAAATGCACACAAAAAAGCACAGGATCTGTAGAGAAACAGTTAAAGAAAAATATGTTGAATCTGAAACATTCCTTCAGATGCCTTCTTGAATTGCAAATTTATATATATATATATATATATATACAGTGGAATATGGTTATAACCTACAGCCAATATATCTATGTATTAGATGAGGCGATCGGCATGCTATAAAAATGTACACACACTGTATATGTTTGCTAACAACAAAAGGCATATGTGCACCAACTAACAGCAGAGATTTGTCAGTATACAAATAAAAAACACCTTTGATTTTCAATACAAACCTTTAATTATATTCTCCAACGTTGCAAAACAATGATCGCTCACAGCGTAAACAGTCATCGTAAACATGTCGCTAGGTGACGTCATGCGTAAATTAGCATATTCGTGAGGTCATCACGCTGTACTAGATTGCATACTTTCTTGCGTTCTGCCTGCCTAATGTGCTTTCTCAACAAGTATGCCCGTGTATTATCACCAATAAACGGCTTTAACCAGCCTTGGAATTCAGGGTTTGATTCCCACTCCTTCCTGTATTTTTGGGTGTACAGTTTTGACTGAGACATGATAAGCAAGCCAGCTAGTTAGCTTTTGTCACAGAGGCGCACACACACAGTGGATGAGAGTACATGACTGAGGCTATGTGAGTCAAACAAATGCAGCGATTTATTTTTGTTCAGTGATTTAATTATTTTTTAGACAAAGAACATTTGACATCCCGTGCTGCCATGGTGGGATCAGCCAGCGGCAGCTTCCCGCATATGTGCGATTGATTTGCACGTGGAGGAGTGGACTCTGCCTGCATCTGGGAGGGGCTGCTGCGCGAGGACCAGGCCACCTGTGAGTGCTTTGGGATGGGGATGCGGCCCACGTCAACACTCGCTGCTCCTTGAGAAAAGTAAGAACGATGTATGCTTTCATTTCAGAGAGTCTACAAAAGTCTAAAAAAACTCCAGATAAAGTCGTTAGATTTGTCGCTAGTCGCTTTTTTGATAATTTGTGCTAGAGTGGTCTGAAAACTTGCTAAATATAGCGACAAAGGCGCTAGGTTGGCAACACTGACTGCGATCCATTTGCAATGCAAACTCAGTGCATGCGCAGTGAACTCTCAGTCACGTGAAGGGTGAAGGGTGAATTTGTCCCTCTTTTGCACTCGAGATATTAGTGTTTGGCGACATTAAGGAATCGACATTACCGAAAAGAAAATGCTAAGACAAATAGGGAGTTTGGCGGTTCCACTTCAAAAACGCTTTCAAAAACTATCAGCAGGAGAGGAAGCATGTATATATAGACATGTTTGACTCACCTACAGCTCTTGACATTTTTCGGCTTGACATTTTTCGGCAGCTCGACAGTTTGCAGCATACGACTCCGCCTTCTGGTCACAATACAGCCGAAATCGAGCATTACACGTTTAGATGGATTTTCTATGAAATCTCCGGACTCAGGAGCGATCCTTATCCACCTAAATCCATGCTGACCATATTATATCACCCTCAGCATCATATCACGGGCGCCAGACCAAACAAACGGGTCCCGAGAAACGACAAGCAAACGCGAGGCCTGTTCTCACCACCGCAAGTGAAACATCAGAATTCAGCATCTCTACTTCGGCCCATCTTAATCACTCCTGCCATTGAGAAAGGATAGTAAAGCTCATCGAGCAAGCAAGCTCGAGTCTCAGGCAATGCCGCCCTCTTCCCGCTAGGAACGGGCTGTCCACCAGCGCCAAGCCGCCACCACCGCGACTTCAGTAAAACGCGCTGCAGTTTCAGCTCACACAAACAAGAGCTGTAATCTTTGCCTGCGCTCTGATTTGGCAACGCTAAATCACGAGCAGTTTATGCCATCTCGATACTACTGTTGTGGGGAATCCTCGTCTGAAATGTGATTGTTCTAAACTTACGCGCTGCTATCTCGCAGCTCAAGCAATAGCGCGCACCAAGGTCGATCTCACGCGCTGCTTTCAGATAGCGCTCATTACAGTCTGATTCGCGCACTCAGCCGCCCTCATAAGTATCAAGTACTTATTGCCAACACTGCCTTGATGCTTCAATTTAATCAGGTATTAAGTGGACTCACTGGGAAAGAAATCATATGCACTTCTTTTTTCAAAGTAATTCACTGCCTTCACTGTTTTCAATCATTTAAGTATATGATAAGTTTTATAAGTCTATAATATTTGGATGAATCCCTGCTCAAGGTTTATTCAAAGCCAATAAGTTTGTGAACTTTCATAAACCCTGACATTCCGATTTCCAACAGGTAAGTGTGTTTTGAAATTAAATATGCAATATGCATCTGATATAAATTCAACTCTCTGTCAATTTTATAATTGAAGGTTTACTTATGGAAACCAATGTATTTTACAAACCATATTGATTTTGTTTTTTCTTGCGTGTATTTAGACGTCTGTGACCAAAATAATTTCAAGAGATTGAAAATACTGAACAGCAAGAAGTGTTGAGCGCTTTCTCAGGCTCAGCACCAGCAAATGTGTTCAAATTTACCAGGCGATCATGGGATGCCCTGCCTTTCGCCACATTGTCCAAGATTGAGATGTACCCGTTTCATGACGAACTCTTCCTCTCTCAAGTTCCTTCGCTGTATCCCACTGGTAAGGAGCTCTTGCGCCCAACTAACAATGCAACCGAGCTTCCAACAACACCACGCGGTCGTCAGCTCTGGCGCTCCGTTGGCGCACCCTATGACGCCGAGGCTTGCCCTCACCTCCACCATCAAGACATCCACCTTCTTGCTCAACTTCCTACGTCACCTCAGCACTTGCACCAACAGTAAGGGAGGACGTCCAAAACAAAACTAACTAGAATAGTTAGTCCCAGTCAGCTGTACCATCTCCAGATCCACTCTACCTTCAAAATGCCTCAAATCTACGTTCCCCTAAATCTTCATCTTTCTCACTTGCAAGACCAGATCTTCAAGCGTTGTCGCAGCAGCACACTGCAGTTTTCCAGCACTGCACCTCACATGCCAAAATCAAGTGACAATCGCCGCCCTTTAACCCTTTTGCGCGTAAGTTCTAAATATTCCCTCTGACCCCCCAGAGTGAGTTTTTTCAGGCGACCATTATTTTAGAATGTTTACCTTATTGTTTCCATGGCGACGCGTCATGCTTGTCACGTTCAAACCGCAGCCTCAATGCGCTGTATAACATGTGCGTCGCATTTATTTAGTGTATGTCTTATTTATTCAAAAGTGCGAAAACGCGTTTGAATTTAGCAGTTGATGACGTGAAGCATGAACGTTCTAATCACACCGTACGCGCGAAAGGGTTAAGCGTGAGCCTGCCTCCGCCAGCGGTGCAGGCTCAGCAACGGCTGCACATACCTAACCTTTCCCCTTTGTTTAGCCTACAGCCCTGCCTTCCAGTTCTAGCGTGAGGCTGCCTCCGCTAGTGGCGCAGGCCCAGACACTGTCTTATCTTCCCTTTCTACCTTTTTTGTCTCTCTCCGGGCTCCAGGTGTCAACCCAAGCGTGAGGCTGCCTCCGCAAGTGGCTTCGCCCCTGGCCTTTTTTCCACCTAATTCTCTCCACCATGCTAATTCTCCTTTCATCCTGTTCTCTGCTATGCTCATGCCATCCCACAAACACTCCCGCTTGGAACCACCTCTGTCGCCAACAACAGTTGAACACAAATCCTCACTGAAGCTAAGGCTGCTGCCACCAGAGGTGGACCTATTCCCAACCAGTATATCAATATTCAGAGTTGATATTTATCGATGCCTCTAAATGTCCATTCTTTAAGCCTTTTCGCTTCAAACCACTTTTTTTGTAAGATTATATGTGGAGTGGAAGAGTTCAAGACTTTCCACTCCACACATAGTCTGCTTCACATGGTCTCTACCCACTACCACCGATTCGTATTGCATTTCAATAACACCAAGAACTTCCAAGCCAGCTTCACCATGGGTTACCTAGGTGAAATCTACTTCTCACTGCCGAAATCTCATCAAAGGTATATCAAGAACTCAACCCACCAGCTCAGACACCAGACAAGCAATCCGGAAATTGGAAATCCGTATCCCTACTCAGCCAAGGATTCCACCCAAATGTCGTCCGACCACTCAACACCATGGTCGAGCCATATAGGTTTCAGTTCCTCAGATTCCATAACATCCAACCTTAATCAAAATCCATCCATATTCTGACTCGCCAGCGCTGCACAACGAAAGTAAGGTAAACCAAACCATAAGGCCTTATCTTACACCAACAGCAACAATCCTTCATAGCCTACCTTCATTTAAGAGATCAGGCCAAACTCCCATCCGACCCACTCTTCACAAAAGACTTAAATCACCCCACCACACGTTTTGTTCCAAAACCAGCAGATCCATACACGGGGTCGCAGGTCATCGGAAGCTTTCAGGAGTTACATTCGATCAAATCAGTCTCTCCAGAAATGGCTTTCACTGCCACAAGAGACAACAGAAGTTGAGGAAAGAGACAATCTCCATTTTCCAACATGCGATAAGTTTCCAGAGGAAGTTCTCCATTACCGCAGTAGTGATGCACCTCCACATGAGCTCAGTTCAAATGGAAATTATTCCACTGCCGCAGCAATGATGTTCCCCTACACTCCCGCAGGAGTCAGCCAAGGAGGAATTACCCCACTGCCGCAGCAGTGAAGCCATGTTCATACTGGCTTTCGGTTTCCTCAGATGCTCATAACTCACCATTACTTCCAGCTTCAACCCAAAACCCGACACTTCAGTACATTCAACGATTCCTGCAATAGAAAAATGGACAGTGTTGGGCTTAAGACAGGCGTTTTCAACCTCCAGGAGGTTGAAAAAAGCAGAATTATACCAACTATTCATCTCTCTTCAGACAGTTTCTCCTCTTCCAAAACCTCAAATAAACAAGGAAAACCCAGATTACATAAAAACCACGTTCTCAAAAATCCCCATCTCACCGCAGCAGCAGGCCCTCTGCAAGTCTGGGTCGCGCGTCAGATTCTGCAGTCGCCAGGCCCAGCTCGCCCCTCCTCACAGCCGAGCGACACATCGGACCTCGTGAACCAGTCTCCATCGACATTCACCATCCTCCAAGCGCGAGCTCGCCTCCGCCAGCAGTGCAAGCTCAGCCTCATCAATACATACCCATTTCTAACCCTCTCCCTTACGTCTGGCCTGCCACAGGGGCCGAACTAAGCGTGAGGGTGCCTCCGCATGCGGCCCCGGCTTCTTTTCCTCCTAATGTCCTATCCAAACTCTTCCTCTTTCTAATCTTTCCGTTCCTCCCCAAGCCACAGGGGCCAACCTAAGCGTGAGGCTGCCTCCGCATGCGGCCCGGCTTCTTTTCCTCCTAATGTCCTATCCCAAACTCTCCCTCTTTCTAATCTTTCAGTTCCTCCCCAAGCCACAGGGGCTGACCTAAGCGTGAGGCTGCCTCCGCATGCGGCCCCAGCTTCTTTTCCTCCTAATTTCCTTCCCCAAACTAAATCTTCCTTCACCCTGCTTTCTCAAACTATCCACTGCCACAGCAGTGACGCTCCCGCAGGAGCAAGGCTTCTCAAACTATCCACTGCCGCAGCAGTGATGCTCCCGCAGGAGCAAGGCTTCTCAAACTATCCCCTGCTGCAGCAGTGACGCTCCCGCAGGAGCAAGCTTTTTCTAACTTCCACTGCCGCAGCAGTGACGCTCCCACAGGAGCCAGCTCTTTCTAACTTCCACTGCCGCAGCTCAGTTAAGGGGTTGATGTGCTTTCATACTCCCAAGGGAGCTAATCTCTCCGTAATCAGTTCCACCACCGCGGCAGCGACGTACCTCTTTGGTCCTGCAGCAGCCCAGAGGGTTTTTTTCACTGCAATGGTAGCGACGTGCCTCCTGCTGCCGCGGGGGCCCAGAGGGGTTTTCCCCTGCTGCGACGGTGACGTGCCTCCTGCCGCTGTGAGGGCCCCGAGGGGTTTCCACTGCTACGGTAGTGATGTGACTCCTGCTCCCGCAGCAGCCCCGAGGGGTTTCCACTGTCACGGCAGCGACATGCCTCCTGTTCCTGCAGCGACCACGGGGGTTTCCACTACCGCGGTGGCGACATACCTCCCTACTCCTATGGCAGCCCAGGGGAGGAGTTTCAAACTCCCAGAAACCAAAATTTCACCCAAATTTCTCTTCTTGCAACAATTGAACAACAAACACATATCCAATGCTAAAGCCATATCATCCCCTCCGCACCTCAAGCCCTCTACAGTAAAACTCATCTGCCCTCCTGAACTCGCAATTAACCAACAGCTCACCTACAGCTCACCTACAGCTCTTGACATTTTTCGGCATCCCAACTCCTCACACTTAATTGTTCCTATCAAAGTCAGGATACGGGGGGAGTGCTCCAGGTTCGGGCTAAAAACTGAGCTCGGATCCCTCTCCTCGGACAGCACGCCAAATACGCTTACCAATTATTGCTCCTGAATCATTTGTAAATGTGAACTCGTGAAAATAGGATTGGAGAGTTAACCGTGAGCCGAGATAAGTGATCTCTCTCTCTCTCTCTCTCTCTCTGTATATACATATATACATATATATATATATATATATATATATATATATATACATACAATAATGTCTTGGTTTACGAGCGACTTGGTATACAAGCAAATCGGTGTACGAGCATGGAGGGTCAAATCGGTGTACGAGCATTGTATCGGTGTACGAGAAGCCTCTCATAAAACACGCGGTTCCAACCCCTTTTTCAGCCCTTAACTCATTCATTCTCTCAGCATCGCTTGGTTTCATTCACTACAGTGCATACTTTTATAAGCGATTTACAGCGGTTTTACCTCCTGTTGTTAACATTAATTCATTGTTATCGCTATTTTTCATGTAGTGAAATATATACGTACAGTATCTTTATGTCAGGTTGGGTGAAGGGATTGAGCGAGGACTCAATTGAATATTGAATATTGCAATAGACAATGGGGATTTATTGTTACAAAACAAAATAAAAACTGATCAAAACCACCCCGAGGGGGAAAACAAGACATGAACATGAACTTGACTCACTAGACTTGACTTGACTTGACTCAGAATACTAGGAACACACAACCATTCAACGACGAGAAACCAGCACAAGACAACAGACACGGATGGATTAAATACACACATGAGGGATGGTAATTGAATGAGACACAGCTGGGAACAAATCAAACTAAAGCAGGGAAACAAGGTGGGAGGGTTACACATTGACGAGACAAAGACGACACGCAGCTGGCGACAACCAAACTGCGCATGACAGAAAACACAAAGCACGCGGCCGATTGAATGCGAACCGCGTGCCAAACATAAACACACGGACGAGAGGAGGCGCGGCTCGCGCAAGGCTTGAAACCGCGCCCACTCACATAACGTAGAGCTCGCAAGAACGAGTTCTCACGAGCTCACGACAAGGACGAAGACACACAAGTTATGAATGCCCGAATCCCGATCCAAAACCGAAACTGAACCAGACCCAAGTATTGGGACCGGACATCATAACTCGTACGAAAGACGTCACAGACAAGCGTGCGCGCGGCTCGAATCCTCAACGCCGTGCACACACACACCAAACACGAGACATAACGGTAGTGTCAGAGCTCTGCCACAAAACCAAGAAATGATTACTAGACCGAATGTGGCAGAACCCTGACACTTTAAGCAGTAACTGTCACGGTTCATGAATTCATTGTCTCCTGCCTGTGTGTGTGTGAGAGCACTGACCAGGGGCGTCACTAGGCCCTTTTTAGCCCCCCTAAACTTCTGCCCAGCCCCCCTAAAAAATATATTTGATTAATAAATTTTTGATCGCTTCAGTCCCCTTTAAAAAAAACTCATTTGAAACGGCGGCAAGCTGCGTCAAGTTTCGGCTCCTCCCCTTATCTGAGTCTGCTTGGTTTTAGCGCATTTTTCAATCTGCAAGGGCGCTGAGCAGAGTGAACATCAAGGTGTGTGTCGTGTGTGCGTGCATTTATTGATAGATTGCTAATGCTATGATATTACACCTGCATCGGTGCAGTTCTTTGTCATAAATGCATTGCAGTTTGCATAATGTAATCATGGAATAGTGGATTGCAGTAAGGTTAGTAGCATACTACCCTACCCTAATAGTCAAATAATATTTTTTTAATCATACCCTTTTTGGGGGCTGAGCCCCCCTAAAATCAAAATCCTAGAATCGCCCCTGGCACTGACACACCTGATTCTCATATCATCTGCCTATTTAGTTCACTTCTCTCCACTCTTGTCTTGTTGAGTCCTTCGTTCGCGGCGGCCGCGGCTCCCGTGTGTGATACACCTCTGGATTATCACTTCGTTTGTTTTCTGCACTATTATAATAAATTCACTCATTTGCACTTGAATCCTTGGTTTCCCCGCTCCTCCCTCCTCTCTCCTCTCATCTCCTCCACTTCTGAAAACTGAAGTGCATTATGGTAAATTGTCAAGTATTGTTATAGTTTAATTGTCAGTTATTAATTAGTATTTATATGAGATTTTAATGGTTATAATTTTAACTATAATCAATAGGGTAAAACCAAAAAAATATTTAAAATGGGCATTTATGGTCAATTAATTGATTTTTAGTGCATTCTCATGGGGAAAATAGTTTTGGTGTACGAGCATTTTGGTTTACAAGCTTGCTCTTGGAACGAATTAAACTCATAAACCGAGGTATTGCTGTACATATATACTCTATATATATATAAAAAAAAAATATATATATATATATATACATATACATATACATACATATACATATATATATATATATATATATATATAGTTTATTTTTGGGGTTTTTTTACGAGAAGTTGTTTCACAGATGTACATTAGTGAAGTTTATATTCACAATCATGCTAACGTTAAAGATTGCAAAAGATTAAAGATTATAATAGATGAGAAAGCTGTTGATCAAGGTCCACTATCATTGCTCAAAGCTCACTCTGCCTTCAAAAACACTTAAAATGGAAGTGTGTGGCAGAGTGCAGGTTTGATTTCTGAGAGGTGTTGTGACCCTGTCTGGCTGTGTTCTGGTGCTGTCATCACAAGCTGCTGCATCTGCCTGTAATGACAACAGAGCCGTCTGTCTTTATCAACTGCTGGAGTCCTTTCAAATGAGCACTCTTTCCATAGAAACCAGAGACACAAAACGGCCTCTTGTTTTAAAAAATGGCAAAAAAAAAAAGAAACTGAGAAAGAACAGATCAATGAACAGATTAACTAAAATCATTTGTAAACAGTGCAGTTATAAATGTACTTTTTTATGAGATAATAACAGTTATGCTTATGCTTGCATTACCAAACACTACGTAAGATTATGACATTTTAAAACGCTTACTTGACACATTTTTAAAGATCCCAATTTTACATGTTATTCTCAGATCTCTTTATTTAGCAATGTCAAAACAGTCACAATATTTACTGAGGAATGTGCCTTCAAGCAGAATAACTGGTGTCAAGGGTGCTTCATTGAGAATGATCTGAATTTGTCTCTTTCAATAAAATCAGGACTCAAACATTCACACATTTCACTTCAATCACTTTCCAGGTTATTAAACATCAAACCAATACTTAAATTACATGAACATGTAAATAAATATAGTATGTGTGGTTCACTGAGCTTCTTTATGTAACACTCATAAACTACATTTCCCGGAGATGCTGTTAATGTCACTGCATTATGGGACAACAGTGCATCCAAACCTCTTCCATTCTGTTCAAGCCAATGGGCAAGTTTGGTTTGGGATGCTAATGGCCTTGTCACAAGTTCCCCCAACATCATTTACAAGTCACTTTTGCACGTCAAAACGCAAGGGGAATGCCTTGGCATATAATCTTGTGAAGCGCTATGAATCAAACGATTGTGTGAATAATCGTAGTGGGTCGGTGACGTCATGAACCAGGATTATATAAGCAACAGCTTAGAGAGTGTCTGAAGCATACCCGCAGGCGTACAAGTCCAAAGATGCAGGGAATTATGGTTATTTAGGGAATTATGGTGACATACGTCACCATAGAGAAAAAGACCAAAGGTTTGTCGCAGATCACTACGAGAAAACCCACGACCCCGGAGCAGAGTTGAGGTCAAGCTGGTAGAACCTCAGGAATGTGTGTGGGGAGGATCAGCCTGCCGCATCGCAAGCATAGACGAGAGAAGAACTCCTGCCAGAAGAGCCTGAGAGGCAGCCACGCTCCTATTGTAGTGGGCACGGACCACCTAGGGCAGTCCGGCTGACTCAAAAGTCAGGAGGATAGCCTCGACTATCCATCTGCTCATATGTTTATATGCCGAACCCCCCTCGAGGGTCCTGAAAAGAAATACAGCTGGTCGGTCCTACACCACAGGGAGACTTAGTGGACATAGGGGTCCAGTGCTCACACTGGATAGACCTTGTTCTTAAGTCCTGGCCATGATACTGGATTTTCCTTAGTTGTCAGTTATAATCATCAAAATTAAAATAAATAAACATTTGAAATATATCAGTCTGTGTGTAATGAATAAATATAATATACAAGTTTCCCTTTTTGAATGGAATTAGTGAAATAAATCAACTTGTTGATGATAATCTAATTATATGACTAGCACCTGTATTGCATCATTATGGATCACCAGAAGATATTGTTTATATCCAAGGTTGTGTTGTGTTGTGTTTACTCACTCTGATTTGTCATCACTGTCTGTAATTAGTTCAGTTTTCCCCTGTCCTCTGACCTCTGTCTCTATGGTTACTGATTAAGTTAGTTCTGTTCTGGTGTGTCTTGTTAATTATCCTTGTTAGTTCCTCAATTTGCTGTGTATTTAAGGCCTATATTTCGTCCTGTTCAGTGTCTATTGGTATTGTAAGATACCCTGGTTGTTCTGTTCTTGGTTTGGCACCCTTGAGCAGTTTGTTTTTTAACCTTTGTTTATATTAAATGAGTGTTGCACTTTAAGATCCTGTTTTGCCTCTTACTTCAACTATACTACAAATCTATTAACATATTTATTGACATATTGTTTTGATAGAGACTGTGAGGGACCAAAGAATCAGAGCAAGGAACACCAGCTTTAAATTAACAAAAGCGGGCATTTATTAGTACCCAAAAACAAAGCAACTTATGATGGTCACAGCATTACTCACCCGGGACTCTTAGTTTGACTTTGTTTTCACATGTTCCTGTCTGTCACCTGCTTGTTTCCATGGACACTTATCCCTCCCAGCTGTTTGTTGTTTGCTAATCACTGTTCATGTATATAGTCATCACTGTTCACTCAGTTGTCGGTTCTTGAGTTTGTGTTAACACTGGTTGTGTGCACTTCTGTTACGATCTCCTTATTACTATTAAAGTTCTGTTGGATCACGCTTCCTCGCCCTTGTCCTCATCCTTGCCTTGCCTTTCCGTGACAATAACTCATGACTTACAACATAACAAATAAAACAAAACAAACCATGAGGCTAACAGAGTAAGACTGACCTACAACATTGAACAAAGTGACAAACCCAAACCCTCTAAACTTACTAACCAAAACAAAATGTGAAAAGGAAACCCGAAATCTTCAGCGCGTCCAGTACCCAGACTAACCTATACTAATAATAAGCAACAATACAAAAGTGGTGCTCACCTCTTACCTGGTGTATCTAACATTTGTTAGCTACGGGCGATATGTATGTTGCACGACATGCTTACCTGTTCCCTTGTCCCCAAAAGGTTTAAGTGAAACATTGACTCAAAACAACCCTTGCCTTAAGGTTGTTATTAACAAGAACAAATGCGATATTCACAGATACAAAGTATTTATGAAGGAGAAACCATAAAACTCAAAACACACGGCACACCACACACTGCTGATCATGGTGAGCTGGGAAACTTTTAAATCATCATGGCGGCACTTGACTGGCAGCCAAGACAACGTCCCTGATTGAGATTGATGGTCGCTTCCTCCAATCAGCGGAGACCTGGTAGAAATGACAGAGGTGGAAAACAGAAATAAATACAAAAGAAAAAAAACATACGCAGCATGTAATACCCAGAAATGTGGTGCTCCTCACCCTTTCCACGGTCGCACCGTTGAGGTCAGAGGAGCGTCCTGGGTGTGCATCCTACTGGTGAGTGAAGAAAGTGTTCAGCTCATTCAGCAGGGGAGTGGTGCTGTCACACGGCCATGCAGGGGGTTTGTAGTCTGAGAGGGTCTGAATCCCCTGCCACAGGCTCCTTGTGTTCCTGCTGTCGCTACACTCTTTAAGTGTGCATGATTGAAATCCTCAGCCAAGATGAGAAAAGCATCTGGATGGGCTGTCTGCTGCTCCCCTCCTGTTGTTGTTGTTGGAGCTGGGGGTGTATACAGCAACAAGTATAAATATAGCTGCTAGCAGCCATCACGGGGCCAAGCGCAAGGAGGGCATTAAATGTCATGCCGACATGGCTGGCATCATCAGACCAACGGCAGTAAGAATCTAAATACATTTCAATATGACTTAAGTCTAAATGGCTGAAAAATCAACAATACGGTCTTTAGTAATTCGATTTAATGGTTTATCCCATTCAACCAACAGGCAGCGCTGTAACCAAATTGTAGTGTCAATTCATGTGGTACATTGAGAGTGTGGTGACACATGCAAAGTTTGCTTTCAATTGGGTAAACCATTGCTGACAGAGCACTAAAGTCATGTGTTTGTTAAACATAGCATCTTATAAGAAAAATAGAAATGGCAGACGCTCAAAATGGCCGATATGGGAAAATTTGGTATCACAGGACTCGGCATGACCCACTGGATCTAAAGACAGCAGTTTCATGATTTTTAGACAAAGCGTTCAGGAGTTTTAATCAAAAATGTCAGTTTTTTAATATCTCCTGACAACTAGGGGGCAGAGCGCCAAAACTCTGCAGGTAGCCTCAGACCATGATTGACATAACACACACCTAGTTTGGTCAGAAAAGGCTAATGCATTGCGGAGATAAAGCCACAATTTCATTTTGGCGACTTTTACCTCGGATTCTTTCGCGAGTTATTCGTAAACGGTTTGGCGAGTCAACTTTCTTTATATATCGTTTTGTCCATATTGTCTGGAGATGATGTGGTTCAATTTTCGTGAACATCGGACCAACGGCCTAGGAGGAGTTCGAAAAAGTAGGTTTTTCATAAAATTCAAAATGGCGGGAAAATTTTCATGACGGAAAATGACGTCATAGGGTGCAATCGAATCGTCTTGAGCCAAGGAATCAGTGGACGAAAGAATTTTGTTTCTAGGACATACGGTTCAAAAGTTATTTACGTAAACGTGAGTGCAACTTTGGACAGTTGGTGGCGCTATAGAGATTGAGTTAGAGACTTTAATTTTGCTATGGTCAAAGATTGGACTGTCCTTTATGAGTGTGCCAACTTTTTTTCATTTTCCCGCTTACGGTTCTATGGGCTGTCATAGACTTCAATGGCAGAAGAAAAAGAATAATAATAATAAATATAGCTGCTAGCAGCCATCACGGGGCCAAGCGCAAGGAGGGCATTAAATGTCATGCCGACATGGCTGGCATCATCAGACCAACGGCAGTAAGAATCTAAAGACATTTCAATATGACTTAAGTCTAAATGGCTGAAAAATCAACAATACGGTCTTTAGTAATTCGATTTAATGGTTTATTACATTCAACCAACAGGCAGCGCTGTAACCAAATTGTAGTGTCAATTCATGTGGTACATTGAGAGTGTGGTGACATTGACACATGCAAAGTTTGCTTTCAATTGGGTAAACCATTGCTGACAGAGCACTAAAGTCATGTGTTTGTTAAACATAGCATCTTATAAGAAAAATTGAAATGGCAGACGCTCAAAATGGCCGATATGGGAAAATTTGGTATCACAGGACTCGGCATGACCCACTGGATCTAAAGACAGCAGTTTCATGATTTTTAGACAAAGCGTTCAGGAGTTATAATCAAAAATGTCATTTTTTTTATATCTCCTGACCACTAGGGGGCAGAGCGCCAAAACTCTGCAGGTGGCCTCAGACCATGATTGACATAACACACACCTAGTTTGGTCAGAAAACGCTAATGCGTTGCGGAGATAAAGCCTCAATTTCATTTTTGCGACCATTACGTCGGATTCTTTCGCGAGTTATTCGTAAACGGTTTGACATATCAACTTTCTTTGGATAACTTTTTGTCACGATGGTCTGGAGATGATGTGGTTTAATTTTGGTGAAAATTGGACAAATGGTCTGGGAGGAGTTCGAAAAAGTAGGTTTTTAAAGAAAAACAACATGGTGGACAAGAAGTTTGGCCGACTATGACAAATTTGGTATCTGTGTTCTCGGTTTGACCCAAGGAACGTATAAAGATAATTTGTTTTACCATAGGTTAACGCACTCAAAAGTTATTAGCATATTTGTAAATTTGGTTATAATTTTTGACCACAAGGGGGTGCTGCCTCGAAACTTTTTGAGTCGTATCAAGGTTAGGTGCCGAAGACACATATTGAGTTTCGTAACGATACGCCAATATCTTTGTTAAATATAGCAATTTATGACAATATTCCAAATGTCCGATGCTCAAAATGGCCGATATGGGAAAATTTGGTATTGCACGACTCGGCATGATGCACTGAATCTAAAGAGACCAGTTTTATTATTTTTGGCAAAAGCGTTCAGAAGTTATAAGCAAATATTTAACTTTTTCATATCTCCTGACCACTAGGGGGCACAGCGCCAAAACTCTGCAAGTAGCCTCAGATCATGATTGACATAACACACACCTAGTTTGGTCAGAAAACACTAATGCGTTGCGGAGATAAAGCCTCAATTTCATTTTTGCGACCGGTACGTCAGATTCTTTCGCGAGTTATTCGTAAACGGTTTGACATATCAACTTTCTTTGGATATATTTTTGTCCACATTGTCTGGAGATGATGTGGTTCAATTTTCGTGAAAATCGGACAAACGGCCTAGGAGGAGTTCGAAAAAGTAGGTTTTTCATAAAATTCAAAATGGCGGGAAAATATTCATGACGGAAAATGACGTCATAGGGTACAATCGAATCGGCTTGAGCCAAGGAATCAGTTGACAAAAGAATTTTGTTTCTAGGACATACGGTTCAAAAGTTATTTACGTAAACGTGAGTGCAACTTTGGACAGTTGGTGGCGCTATAGAGATTGAGTTAGAGACTTCAATTTTGCTATGGTCAATGATTGGACTGTCCTTTATGAGTGTGCCAATTTTTTTTCATTTTCCCGTTTACGGTTCTATGGGCTGCCATAGACTCCCATGGCACAAGAAAAAGAATAATAATAATAAGAACCGGAACAAAAACAATAGGTGCCTCCGCACCTTCGGTGCTTGGCCCCTAAATATAGCTGCTAGCAGCCATCACGGGGCCAAGCGCAAGGAGGGCATTAAATGTCATGCCGACATGGCTGGCATCATCAGACCAACGGCAGTAAGAATCTAAAGACATTTCAATATGACTTAAGTCTAAATGGCTGAAAAATCAACAATACGGTCTTTAGTAATTCGATTTAATGGTTTATCACATTCAACCAACAGGCAGCGCTGTAACCAAATTGTAGTGTCAATTCATGTGGTACATTGAGAGTGTGGTGACATTGACACATGCAAAGTTTGCTTTCAATTGGGTAAACCATTGCTGACAGACCACCAAAGTCATGTGTTTGTTAAACATAGCATCTTATAAGAAAAATCGAAATGGCAGACGCTCAAAATGGCCGATATGGGAATATTTGGTATCACAGGACTCGGCATGACCCACTGGATCTAAAAAGACCAGTTTCATGATTTTTGGCCAAAGGGTTCAGAAGTTATAAGCAAAAAAGTCAGTTTTTCATATCTCCTGACCATTAGGGGGCACAGCGCCAAAACTCTGCAGGTAGCCTCAGACCATGATTGACATAACACACACCTAGTTTGGTCATAAAAGGCTAATGCATTGCGGAGATAAAGCCTCAATTTCATTTTGGCGACTATTACCTCGGATTCTTTTGCGAGTTATTCGTAAACGGTTTGGCGAATCAACTTTCTTTATATAACTTTTTGTCATGATGGTCTGGAGATGATGTGGTTTAATTTTGGTGAAAATTGGACAAACGGTCTGGGAGGAGTTCGAAAAAGTAGGTTTTTAAAGAAAAACAACATGGTGGACAGGAAGTTTGGCCGACTATGACATATTTCGTATCTGTGTTCTTGATTTGACCCAAGGAACGTATAAAGATAATTTGTTTTACCATAGGTTAACGTACTCAAAGGTTATTAGCATATTTGTAAATTTGGTTATAACTTTTGACCACAAGGTGGTGCTGTCTCGAAACTTTTTGAGTCGTATCAAGGTTAGGTGCCGAAGACACATATTGAGTTTCGTAACGATACGCCAATATCTTTGTTAAATATAGCAATTTATGACAATATTCAAAATGGCCGACGCTCAAAATGGCCGATATGGGAAAATTTGGTATCGTACGACTCGGTATGATGCACTGAATCTAAAGAGACCAGTTTTATTATTTTTGGCCAAAGGGTTCAGAAGTTATAAGCAAATATTTAACTTTTTCATATCTCCTGACCACTAGGGGGCACAGCGCTAAAACTCTGCAGGTAGCCTCAGACCATGATTGACATAACACACTCCTAGTTTGGTCACAAAACGCTAATGCATTGCGGAGATAACGGCTCAATTTCATTTTTGCGACCGTTACGTCGGATTCTTTCGCGAGTTATTCGTAAACGGTTTGACATATCAACTTTCTTTGGATAACTTTTTGTCCACCTTGTCTGGAGATGATGTGGTTCAATTTTCGTTGAAATCGGAAAAACGGCCTAGGAGGAGTTCGAAAAAGTAGGTTTTTCATAAAATTCAAAATGGCGGGAAAAGTTTAATGACGGAAAATGACGTCATAGGGTGCATTTGAATCGTCTTGAGCCAAGGAATCAGTGGACATAAGAATTTTGTTTCTAGGTCATACGGTTCAAAAGTTATTGGCATAAACGTTAGTTTAACTTTGGACAGTTGGTGGCGCTAGAGATATTGAGTTAGAGACTTCAATTTTGCTATGGTCAATGATTGGACTGTCCTTTATGAATGTGCCAACTTTCTTTCATTTTCCCGCTTACGGTTCTATGGGCTGTCATAGACTTCAATGACGGAAGAAGAAGAAGAATAATAACAAGGAGGGCATTAAATGTCATGCCGACATGGCTGGCATCATCAGACCAACAGCAGTAAGAATCTAAAGACATTTCAATATGACTTAAGTCTAAATGGCTGAAAAATCAACAATACGGTCTTTAGTAATTCGATTTAATGGTTTATCACATTCAACCAACAGGCAGCGCTGTAACCACATTGTAGTGTCAATTCATGTGGTACATTGAGAGTGTGGTGACATTGACACATGCAAAGTTTGCTTTCAATTGGGTAAACCATTGCTGACAGACCACTAAAGTCATGTGTTTGTTAAACAAAGAATCTTATAAGAAAAATCGAAATGGCAGACGCTCAAAATGGCCGATATGGGAAAATTTGGTATCACAGGACTCGGCATGACCCACTGGATCTAAAGACAGCAGTTTCATGATTTTTAGACAAAGCGTTCAGGAGTTATAATCAAAAATGTAAGTTTTTTAATATCTCCTGACCACTAGGGGGCAGAGCGCCAAAACTCTGCAGGTAGCCTCAGACCATGTTGGACATAACACACACCTAGTTTGGTCAGAAAACGCTAATGCATCGCGGAGATAAAGCCTCAATTTCATTTTTGTGACCATTACGTCGGATTCTTTCGCGAGTTATTCGTAAACGGTTTGACATATCAACTTTCTTTGGATAACTTTTTGTCACGATGGTCGGGAGATAATGTGGTTTAATTTTGGTGAAAATTGGACAAACGGTCTGGGAGGAGTTCGAAAAAGTAGGTTTTCAAAGAAAAACAACATGGTGGACAAGAAGTTTGGCCGACTATGACAAATTTGGTATCTGTGTTCTCGGTTTGACCCAAGGAACGTATAAAGATAATTGGTTTTACCATAGGTTAACGCACTCAAAAGTTATTAGCATATTTGTAAATTTGGTTATAATTTTTGACCACAAGGGGGTGCTGCCTCGAAACTTTTTGAGTCGTATCAAGGTTAGGTGCCGAAGACACATATTGAGTTTCGTAACGATACGTCAATATCTTTGTTAAATATAGCAATTTATGACAATATTCAAAATGGCCGACGCTCAAAATGGCCGATATGGGAAAATTTGGTATCGCACGACTCGGCATGATGCACTGAATCTAAAGAGACCAGTTTTATTATTTTTGGCCAAAGCGTTCAGAAGTTATAAGCAAATATTTAACTTTTTCATATCTCCTGACCACTAGGGGGCACAGCGCCAAAACTCTGCAGGTAGCCTCAGATCATGATTGACATAACACACACCTAGTTTGGTCAGAAAACGCTAATGCGTTGCGGAGATAAAGCCTAAATTTCATTTTTGCGACCATTACGTCAGATTCTTTCGCCAGTTATTCGTAAACGGTTTGACATATCAACTTTCTTTGGATAACTTTTTGTCCACATTGTCTGGAGATGATGTGGTTCAATTTTCGTTGAAATCGGAAAAACGGCCTAGGAGGAGTTCGACAAAGTAGGTTTTTCATAAAATTCAAATTCAACGTCATAGGGTGCAATCGAATCGGCTTGAGCCAAGGAATCAGTGGATATAAGAATTTTGTTTCTAGGTCATACGGTTCAAAAGTTATGAGCATAAACGTTGGTTCAACTTTGGACAGTTGGTGGCGCTATAGAGATTGAGTTAGAGACTTCAATTTTGCTATGGTCAATGATTGGACTGTCCTTTATGAGTGTGCCAAATTTTTTTCATTTTCCCGCTTACGGTTCTATGGGCTGTCATAGACTTCAATGACGGAAGAAGAAGAAGAATAATAATAAAGAACCGGAACAAAAACAATAGGTGCCTCCGCACCTTCGGTGCTTGGCCCCTAATAATAATAATAATAATAATAAGAACCGGAACAAAAACAATAGGTGCCTCCGCACCTTCGGTGCTTGGCCCCTAAATATAGCTGCAAGCAGCAATGACCGGGGTTCAAACGTAGCAGGACCATCTGAGCTGTCATGACTGTTTGTGGTCAATCTGACTAGTTCTCCTAATGTGCACAGTTCTGTGAAATTTCTACTCTGTGCAAACAATGTATAGACATCTTTCAAAGATGTTCAGAATGAGAAGATCAAATGATATTAATATTGTGAGCTGAACATCTGAACTGTTATGTCAGTCTATGTCAATCTGACTTGTTCTCCACATAAACACATCTTTATGAAGTTTCTAGTTTGTGTAAACGATGTATAGACATATCATATTACACATTTTTTCACTATAGGAAGATCTATCAAATTATATTAATATCGTGTGGATATGTTTAACACCACACATCATATCATCTGAACTTTTATGTCAGTCTATGTCAATCTGACTTGTTCTCCACATGAAAAGATTTTCTAGCCTGACGGCGCCTCTTGTGGACAAAAGTAGTATTACAGCTTTTCTAAGATTTTAAAATATAGATAGTTTGTAATTTATTGTGAGCCCTATGAGCATCAGAAATACATGAGACCTGACACATTTCTTCAAAATGACTTGTTCTCAACATGTTCACAGATCTGTGACATTTCTCTTGTGGACAAAACTAGTATGACAGCTTTTCTAAGATTTCAAAATATAGAGTGTTTATAATTTATTGTGAGCCGTACGAGCATCAGAAATACATGAAACCTCACAAGTTTCTTCATAATGTCTTGTTCTTAACATTTACAAAGTTTTGTGAAGTTTCTTGTTTTTGGACATGATATATAGACATTTTAATCACAATAGGCCAAATCAGAAATATATGAAAAATTGTATCTGCTGAACGGTTTAACTAATCAAAAATCCTTTGACAACTTTTTGCCTTGAGTGTCCCTAGATGATGCGTGTGAATTTTCAAGCCAGTGAGATTGACGGCCTATGACGAGTTCGAAAAATTTGAAATCTCAAAAATCTCCAATATTTCGCAAACAATTTGATTGACAGCAGTGGTTCTTGAGGCAAAGTTGTTCAGTATGAGGAGATCTATCAGATGATATCAATATTTTGTGGATGCGTGGAACACCACGTAAGTAGAGACGCAAAAAACTCGTTAGCGCCAACTAGTGTTCGATTTTCTTCAAAATTCTGACAGACCACTAGGGCCATGAGTCAAACACGCCCATCGAGTTTCGTTCCGATCGACCTTCGTTAAGCTAGTCTAATTGATGCTCAAAGTTCATTGGCCGATGACGGTCATGTTTTTTGAGATACACCAATGTCCTCATAGACCATCATGGACCCTTGGACAAAGACCGTGCATGACAAGTCTCAGGTCAATCGGACTACCATGTGACCCTGTACAGGTGATTGAGCGTTTTTTTCGCAATATAGCGCCACCAAGTGGTCAATCATCGCAGTTTTTTTGCTGTGACCACAAATTGAGCTTATACATGACTATGTGAAGTTTGGTGAGATTATCTCTTTGCGTTCCAGAGCTATTACGATTTTAGCAAAAGTGTCTCCGCCTTATGCGAACGTTTTATTGTCTTGTTGCAAGCGTGAATCACCGATTAAAATTCCTTTGACAACTTTTGGTCATGAGAGTCTCTAGATGATGCGTGGGAAATTTTGCGTGATTTGGACAAACGGCCTATGAGGAGTTCGAAAAAATTTTTTTTCAGAAAATTCAAAATGGCGGAAAATTTTTATAGGCGGAAATGAAATCGGAGATATACATTTTTTAAGTCTTGAGCCAAGGATTCCAGGGATATAAGACACTTGAGTCTACGACAAACGGTTTACGAGTTATGAGCGTGTACGCGTTTGTAGTCGCTGTAGCGCCACCTATTGCCCGATTTGCGTCATATTTTGATACTTTCTCCCCAAATTGAGACCTACCATCTGACCAACTTTCAAGTCTCTAGACCTTACGGTTTGGTCTGCACGATAAGAAGTACGGCAGAATAATAATAATAATAATAATAAATATAGCTGCAAGCAGCAATGACCGGGGTTCAAACGTAGCAGGACCATCTGAGCTGTCATGACTGTTTGTGGTCAATCTGACTAGTTATCCTAATGTGCACAGTTCTGTGAAGTTTCTACTTTGTTCAAACAATGTATAGACATCTTTCAAAGATGTTCAGAATGAGAAGATCAAATGATATTAATATTGTGAACTGAACATCTGAACTGTTATGTCGGTCTATATCAATCTGACTTGTTCTCCATATAAACACATCTTTATATATCGTTTACACAAACTAGAAACTTCATAGACATATCATATTACACATTTTTTCACTATAGGAAGATCTATCAAATGATAGTAATATAGTGTGGATATGTTTAACACCACACATCATATCATCTGAACTGTTATGTCAGTCTATGTCAATCTGACTTGTTCCACACATGAAAAGATTTTCTAGCCTGACGGTGCCTCTTGTGGACAAAATTAGTATTACAGCTTTTCTAAGATTTTAAAATATAGATCGTTTATAATTTATTGTGAGCCCTATGAGCATCAGAAATACATGAGACCTCACACATTTCTTCAAAATGACTTGATCTTAACATGTTCACAGTTCTGTGACGTTTCTCTTGTGGACAAAAGTAGTATTACAGCTTTTCTAAGATTTTAAAGTATAGAGTGTTTATAATTTATTGTGAGCCGTACGAGCATCAGAAATACATGAAACCTCACAAGTTTCTTCATAATGTCTTGTTCTTAACATTTACACAGTTTTGTGAAGTTTCTTGTTTTTGGACAAGATATATAGACATTTTAATCATAATAGGCCAAATCAGAAATATATGAAAAATTGTATCTGCTGAACGGTTTAACTGATCGAAAATCCTTTGACAACTTTTTGCCTTGTGTGTTCCTAGATGATGCGTGTGAATTTTCAAGCCAGTGAGATTGACGGCCTATGACGAGTTCGAAAAATTTGAAATTTCAAGAATCTCCAATATTTCGCAAACAATTTGATTGACAGCAGTGGTTCTTGAGGCAAAGTTGTTCATTATGAGGAGATCTATCAGATGATATCAATATTCTGTGGATGCGTGAAACACCACGTGAGTAGAGACGCAAAAAACTTGTTAGCGCCAACTAGTGTCCGATTTTCTTCAAAATTCTGACAGACCACTAGGGCCATGAGTCAAACACGCCCATAGAGTTTCGTTCCGATCGACCTTCGTTAAGCTAGTCTAATTGATGCTCAAAGTTCATTGGCCGATAACGGTCATGTTTTTTGAGATACACCAATGTCCTCATAGACCATCATGGACCCTTGGACAAAGACCGTGCATGACAAGTCTCAGGTCAATCGGACTACCATGTGACCCTGTACAGGTGATTGAGTGTTTTTTTCGCAATATAGCGCCACCAAGTGGTCAATCATCGCAGTTTTTTTGGTGTGACCACATATTGATCTTATACATGACTATGTGAAGTTTGGTGAGATTATCTCTTTGCGTTCCAGAGGTATTACGATTTTAGCAAAAGTGTCTCCGCCTTATGCAAACGTTTTATTGTCTTGTTGCAAGCGTGAATCACCGATCAAAATTCCTTTGACAACTTTTGGTTATGAGAGTCTCTAGATGATGCGTGGGAAATTTTGCGTGATTTGGACAAACGGCCTATGAGGAGTTCGAAAAAAATTTTTTTCAGAAAATTCAAAATGGCGGAAAATTTTTATAGGCGGAAATGAAATCGGAGATATACATTTTTTAAGTCTTGAGCCAAGGATTCCAGGGATATAAGACACTTGAGTCTACGACAAACGGTTTACGAGTTATGAGCGTGTACGCGTTTGTAGTTGCTGTAGCGCCACCTATTGCCCGATTTGCGTCATATTTTGATACGTTCTCCCCAAATTGAGACCTACCATCTGACCAACTTTCAAGTCTCTAGACCTTACGGTTTGGTCTGCACGATAAGAAGTACGGCAGAATAATAATAATAATAATAATAAATATAGCTGCAAGCAGCAATGACCGGGGTTCAAACGTCGCAAGACCATCTGAGCTGTCAAGACGGTTTGTGGTCAATCTGACTAGTTCTCCTAATGTGCACAGTTCTGTGAAGTTTCTACTTTGTGCAAACAATGTATAGACATCTTTCAAAGATGTTCTGAATGAGAAGATCAAATGATATCAATATTGTGAACTGAACATCTGAACTGTAATGTCGATCTATGTCAATCTGACTTGTTCTCCACATAAACACATCTTTATGAAGTTTCTAGTTTGTGTAAACGATATATAGACATATCATATTACACATTTTTTCACTATAGGAAGATCTATCAAATGATATTAATATAGTGTGGATATGTTTAACACCACACATCATATCATCTGAACTGTTATGTCAGTCTATGTCAATCTGACATGTTCTCCACATGAAAAGATTTTCTAGCCTGACGGTGCCTCTTGTGGACAAAAGTAGTATTACAGCTTTTCTAAGATTTTAAAATATAGATCGTTTATTATTTATTGTGAGCCCTATGAGCATCAGAAATACATGAGACCTGACACATTTCTTCAAAATGACTTGTTCTTAACATGTTCACAGTTCTGTGACGTTTCTCTTGTGGACAAAACTAGAATTACAGCTTTTCTAAGATTTTAAAATATAGAGTGTTTATAATTTATTGTGAGCCCTATGAGCATCAGAAATACATGAAACCTCACACGTTTCTTCAAAATGACTTGTTCTTAACATTTACACAGTTTTGTGAAGTTTCTTGTTTGTGGACAAGATATTTAGACATTTTAATCACAATAGGCCAAATCAGAAATATATGAAAAATTGTATCTGCTGAACGGTTTAACTAATCGAAAATCCTTTGACAACTTTTTGCCTTGAGTGCCCCTAGATGATGCGTGTGAATTTTCAAGCCAGTGAGATTGACGGCCTATGACGAGTTCGAAAAATTTGAAATTTAAAAAATCTCCAATATTTCGCAAACAATTTGATTGACAGCAGTGGTTCTTGAGGCAAAGTTGTTCAGTATGAGGAGATCTATCAGATGATATCAATATTCTGTGGATGCGTGAAACACCACGTGAGTAGAGACGCAAAAAACTCGTTAGCGCCAACTAGTGTCCGATTTTCTTCAAAATTCTGACAGACCACTAGGGCCATGAGTCAAACACGCCCATCGAGTTTCGTTCCGATCGACCTTCGTTAAGCTAGTCTAATTGATGCTCAAAGTTCATTGGCCGATGACGGTCATGTTTTTTGAGATACACCAATGTCCTCATAGATCGTCATGGACCCTTGGACAAAGACCGTGCATGACAAGTCTCAGGTCAATCGGACTACCATGTGACCCTGTACAGGTGATTGAGTGTTTTTTTCGCAATATAGCGCCACCAAGTGGTCAATCATCGCAGTTTTTTTGGTGTGACTACAAATTGAGCTTATACATGACTATGTGAAGTTTGGTGAGATTATCTCTTTGCGTTCCAGAGCTATTACGATTTTAGCAAAAGTGTCTCCGCCTCATGCGAACGTTTTATTGTCTTGTGTCAAGCATGAATCACCGATTAAAATTCCTTTGACAACTTTTGGTCATGAGAGTCTCTAGATCATGTGTGTGAAGTTTCGTGTAATTTGGACGAACGGCCTATGAGGAGTTCGAAAAAATTTTTTTTCAGAAAATTCAAAATGGCGGAAAATTTTTATAGGCGGAAATGAAATCGGAGATATACATTTTTTAAGTCTTGAGCCAAGGATTCCAGGGATATAAGACACTTGAGTGTACGACAAACGGTTTACGAGTTATGAGCGTGTACGCGTTTGTAGTCGCTGTAGCGCCACCTATTGCCCGATTTGCATCATATTTTGATACGTTCTCCCCAAATTGAGACCTACCATCTGACCAACTTTCAAGTCTCTAGACCTTACGGTTTGGTCTGCACGATAAGAAGTACGGCAGAATAATAATAATAATAATAATAATAAAAATCCTAACAATTACAATAGGTTTTCAACGCTTCGCGTTTGAACCCCTAAATATAGCTGCAAGCAGCAATGACCGGGGTTCAAACGTAGCAGGACCATCTGAGCTGTCATGACGGTTTGTGGTCAATCTGACTAGTTCTCCTAATGTGCACAGTTCTGTGAAGTTTCTACTTTGTGTAAACAATGTATAGACATCTTTCAAAGATGTTCAGAATGAGAAGATCAAATGATATTGACATTGTGAACTGAACATATGAACAGTTATGTCGGTGTATGTCGGTCTATGTCAATCTGACTTGTTCTCCACATAAACAGAGCTTTATGAAGTTTCTAGTTTGTGTAAATGATATATAGACATGTTACAATTTTTTTTCAGTATGGGAAGATCTATCAAATGATAACAATGTGGATATGTTTAACACTACACGTCATATCATTTGAACTGTTATGACCTTTTTTTGTCAATCTGACTAGTTTTCCTAATGTGCACAGTTCTGTGAAGTTTCTACTCTGTGCAAACAATGAATAGACATCTTTCAAAGATGTTCAGACTGAGAAGATTAAATTATATTAATATTGTGAACTGAACATCTGAACTGTTCTGTCGGTTTATGTCAGTCTATGTCAATCTGACTTGTTCTCCACATAAAAAGATTTTCTAGCCTGATGGTGCCTCTTGTGGACAAAAGTAGTATTACAGCTTTTCTAAGATTTTAAAATGTAGATCATTTGTAATTTATTGTGAGCCCTATGAGCATCAGAAATACATGAGACCTGACACATTTCTTCAAAATGACTTGTTCTTAACATGCTCACAGATCTGTGACGTTTCTCTTGTGGACAAAAGTAGTATTACAGCTTTTCTAATATTTTAAAATGTAGATGGTTTATAATTTATTGTGAGCCGTACGAGCATCAGAAATACATGAAACCTCACAAGTTTCTTCATAATGTCTGGTTCTTAACATTTACACAGTTTTGTGAAGTTTCTTGTTTTTGGACAAGATATATAGACATTTTAATCACAATAGGCCAAATCAGAAATATATGAAAAATTGTATCTGCTGAACGGTTTAACTAATCGAAAATCCTTTGACAACTTTTTGCCTTGAGTGTCCCTAGATGATGCGTGTGAATTTTCAAGCCAGTGAGATTGACGGCCTATGACGAGTTCGAAAAATTTGAAATTTCAAAAATCTCCAATATTTCGCAAACAATTTGATTGACAGCAGTGGTTCTTGAGGCAAAGTTGTTCAGTATGAGGAGATCTATCAGATGATATCAATATTCTGTGGATGCGTGAAACACCACGTGAGTAGAGACGCAAAAAACTCGTTAGCGCCAACTAGTGTCCGATTTTCTTCAAAATTCTGACAGACCACTAGGGCCATGAGTCAAACACGCCCATCGAGTTTCGTTCCGATCGACCTTCGTTAAGCTAGTCTAATTGATGCTCAAACTTCATTGGCCGATGACGGTCATGTTTTTTGAGATACACCAATGTCCTCATAGACCATCATGGACCCTTGGACAAAGACCGTGCATGACAAGTCTCAGGTCAATCGGACTACCATGTGACCCTGTACAGGTGATTGAGTGTTTTTTCGCAATATAGCGCCACCAAGTGGTCAATCATCGCAGTTTTTTTGGTGTGACCACAAATTGAGCTTATACATGACTATGTGAAGTTTGGTGAGATTATCTCTTTGCGTTCCAGAGCTATTACAATTTTAGCAAAAGTGTCTCCGCCTTATCCGAACGTTTAATTGTCTTGTTGCAAGCGTGAATCACCGATCAAAATTCTTTTGACAACTTTTGGTCATGAGAGTCTCTAGATGATGTGTGTGAAATTTTGCGTGATTTGGACAAACGGTCTATGAGGAGTTCGAAAACTTTTTTTTTCAGAAAATTCAAAATGGCGGAAAATTTTTATAGGCGGAAATGAAATCGGAGATATACATTTTTTAAGTCTTGAGCCAAGGATTCCAGGGATATAAGACACTTGAGTGTACGACAAACGGTTTACGAGTTATGAGCGTGTACGCGTTTGTAGTCGCTGTAGCGCCACCTATTGCCCGATTTGCGTCATATTTTGATACTTTCTCCCCAAATTGAGACCTACCATCTGACCAACTTTCAAGTCTCTAGACCTTACGGTTTGGTCTGCACGATAAGAAGTACGGCAGAATAATAATAATAATAATAATAAATATAGCTGCAAGCAGCAATGACCGGGGTTCAAACGTAGCAGGACCATCTGAGCTGTCATGACGGTTTGTGGTCAATCTGACTAGTTCTCCTAATGTGCACAGTTATGTGAAGTTTCTACTTTGTGCAAACAATGTATAGACATCTTTCAAAGATGTTCAGAATGAGAAGATCAAATGATATTAATATTGTGAACTGAACATCTGAACTGTTATGTCGGTCTATATCAATCTGACTTGTTCTCCATATAAACACATCTTTATGAAGTTTCTAGTTTGTGTAAACGATATATATACATGTTAAACATTTTGTTCAGTATGGAAAAATCGATCAAATGATATTAATATTACGTGCATGTGTTTAACACCATATGTCATGTCATCTGAACTGTTATGTCAGTCTCTGTCAATCTGACTTGTTCTCCACATAAAAAGATTTTCTAGCCTGATGGTGCCTCTTGTGGACACAAGTAGTATTACAGCTTTTCTAAGATTTTAAAATGTAGATCGTTTGTAATTTATTGTGAGCCCTATGAGCATCAGAAATACATGAGACCTGACACATTTCTTCAAAATGACTTGTTCTAAGCATATTCACAGATCTGTGACGTTTTTCTTGTGGACAAAACTAGTATGACAGCTTTTCTAAGATTTTAAAATATAGAAAGTTTATAATTTATTGTGAGCCGTACGAGCATCAGAAATACATGAAACCTCACAAGTTTCTTCATAATGTCTTGTTCTTAACATTTACACAGTTTTGTGAAGTTTCTTGTTTTTGGACAAGATATATAGACATTTTAATCACAATAGGCCAAATCAGAAATATATAAAAAATTGTATCTGCTGAATGGTTTAACTAATCGAAAATCCTTTGACAACGTTTTGCCTTGAGTGTCCCTAGATGATGCGTGTGAATTTTCAAGCCAGTGAGATTGACGGCCTATGACGAGTTCGAAAAATTTGAAATTTCAAAAATCTCCAATATTTCGCAAACAATTTGATTGACAGCAGTGGTTCTTGAGGCAAAGTTGTTCAGTATGAGGAGATCTATCAGATGATATCAATATTTTGTGGATGCGTGAAACACCACGTGAGTAGAGACGCAAAAAACTCGTTAGCGCCAACTAGTGTCCGATTTTCTTCAAAATTCTGACAGACCACTAGGGCCATGAGTCAAACACGCCCATCGAGTTTCGTTCCGATCGACCTTCGTTAAGCTAGTCTAATTGATGCTCAAAGTTCATTGGCCGATGACGGTCATGTTTTTTGAGATACACCAATGTCCTCATAGACCATCATGGACCCTTGGACAAAGACCGTGCATGACACGTCTCAGGTCAATCGGACTACCATGTGACCCTGTACAGGGGATTGAGTGTTTTTTTCGCAATATAGCGCCACCAAGTGGTCAATCATCGCAGTTTTTTTGGTGTGACCACAAATTGCGCTTATACATGACTATGTGAAGTTTGGTGAGATTATCTCTTTGCGTTCCAGAGCTATTACGATTTTAGCAAAAGTGTCTCCGCCTTATGCGAACGTTTTATTGTCTTGTTGCAAGCGTGAATCACCGATTAAAATTCCTTTGACAACTTTTGGTCATGAGAGTCTCTAGATGATGTGTGTGAAATTTTGCGTGATTTGGACAAACGGTCTATGAGGAGTTTGAAAAAAAAAATTTTCAGAAAATTCAAAATGGCGGAAAATTTTTATAGGCGGAAATGAAATCGGAGATATACATTTTTTAAGTCTTGAGCCAAGGATTCCAGGGATATAAGACACTTGAGTGTACGACAAACGGTTTACGAGTTATGAGCATGTACGCGTTTGTAGTCGCTGTAGCGCCACCTATTGCCCGATTTGCGTCATATTTTGATACGTTCTCCCCAAATTGAGACCTACCATCTGACCAACTTTCAAGTCTCTAGACCTTACGGTTTGGTCTGCACGATAAGAAGTACGGCAGAATAATAATAATAATAATAATAAATATAGCTGCAAGCAGCAATGACCGGGGTTCAAACGTCGCAAGACCATCTGAGCTGTCAAGACGGTTTGTGGTCAATCTGACTAGTTCTCCTAATGTGCACAGTTCTGTGAAGTTTCTACTTTGTGCAAACAATGTATAGACATCTTTCAAAGATGTTCTGAATGAGAAGATCAAATGATATCAATATTGTGAACTGAACATCTGAACTGTAATGTCGATCTATGTCAATCTGACTTGTTCTCCACATAAACACATCTTTATGAAGTTTCTAGTTTGTGTAAACGATATATAGACATATCATATTACACATTTTTTCACTATAGGAAGATCTATCAAATGATATTAATATAGTGTGGATATGTTTAACACCACACATCATATCATCTGAACTGTTATGTCAGTCTATGTCAATCTGACATGTTCTCCACATGAAAAGATTTTCTAGCCTGACGGTGCCTCTTGTGGACAAAAGTAGTATTACAGCTTTTCTAAGATTTTAAAATATAGATCGTTTATTATTTATTGTGAGCCCTATGAGCATCAGAAATACATGAGACCTGACACATTTCTTCAAAATGACTTGTTCTTAACATGTTCACAGTTCTGTGACGTTTCTCTTGTGGACAAAACTAGAATTACAGCTTTTCTAAGATTTTAAAATATAGAGTGTTTATAATTTATTGTGAGCCCTATGAGCATCAGAAATACATGAAACCTCACACGTTTCTTCAAAATGACTTGTTCTTAACATTTACACAGTTTTGTGAAGTTTCTTGTTTGTGGACAAGATATTTAGACATTTTAATCACAATAGGCCAAATCAGAAATATATGAAAAATTGTATCTGCTGAACGGTTTAACTAATCGAAAATCCTTTGACAACTTTTTGCCTTGAGTGCCCCTAGATGATGCGTGTGAATTTTCAAGCCAGTGAGATTGACGGCCTATGACGAGTTCGAAAAATTTGAAATTTAAAAAATCTCCAATATTTCGCAAACAATTTGATTGACAGCAGTGGTTCTTGAGGCAAAGTTGTTCAGTATGAGGAGATCTATCAGATGATATCAATATTCTGTGGATGCGTGAAACACCACGTGAGTAGAGACGCAAAAAACTCGTTAGCGCCAACTAGTGTCCGATTTTCTTCAAAATTCTGACAGACCACTAGGGCCATGAGTCAAACACGCCCATCGAGTTTCGTTCCGATCGACCTTCGTTAAGCTAGTCTAATTGATGCTCAAAGTTCATTGGCCGATGACGGTCATGTTTTTTGAGATACACCAATGTCCTCATAGATCGTCATGGACCCTTGGACAAAGACCGTGCATGACAAGTCTCAGGTCAATCGGACTACCATGTGACCCTGTACAGGTGATTGAGTGTTTTTTTCGCAATATAGCGCCACCAAGTGGTCAATCATCGCAGTTTTTTTGGTGTGACTACAAATTGAGCTTATACATGACTATGTGAAGTTTGGTGAGATTATCTCTTTGCGTTCCAGAGCTATTACGATTTTAGCAAAAGTGTCTCCGCCTCATGCGAACGTTTTATTGTCTTGTGTCAAGCATGAATCACCGATTAAAATTCCTTTGACAACTTTTGGTCATGAGAGTCTCTAGATCATGTGTGTGAAGTTTCGTGTAATTTGGACGAACGGCCTATGAGGAGTTCGAAAAAATTTTTTTTCAGAAAATTCAAAATGGCGGAAAATTTTTATAGGCGGAAATGAAATCGGAGATATACATTTTTTAAGTCTTGAGCCAAGGATTCCAGGGATATAAGACACTTGAGTGTACGACAAACGGTTTACGAGTTATGAGCGTGTACGCGTTTGTAGTCGCTGTAGCGCCACCTATTGCCCGATTTGCATCATATTTTGATACGTTCTCCCCAAATTGAGACCTACCATCTGACCAACTTTCAAGTCTCTAGACCTTACGGTTTGGTCTGCACGATAAGAAGTACGGCAGAATAATAATAATAATAATAATAATAAAAATCCTAACAATTACAATAGGTTTTCAACGCTTCGCGTTTGAACCCCTAATAATAATAATAAAAATCCTAACAATTACAATAGGTTTTCAACGCTTCGCGTTTGAACCCCTAATAATAATAATAATAATAATAAAAATCCTAACAATTACAATAGGTTTTCAACGCTTCGCGTTTGAACCCCTAAATATAGCTGCAAGCAGCAATGACCGGGGTTCAAACGTGGCAGGACCATCTGAGCTGTCATGACTGTTTGTGGTCAATCTGACTAGTTCTCCTAATGTGCACAGTTCTGTGAAGTTTCTACTTTGTGTAAACAATGTATAGACATCTTTCAAAGATGTTCAGAATGAGAAGATCAAATGATATTGACATTGTGAACTGAACATATGAACTGTTATGTCGGTCTATGTCAATCTGACTTGTTCTCCACATAAACAGAGCTTTATGAAGTTTCTATTGGGAAGATCTATCAAATGATAACAATGTGGATATGTTTAACACTACACGTCATATCATTTGAACCGTTATGACCTTTTTTTGTCAATCTGATTAGTTTTCCTAATGAACACAGTTCTGTGAAGTTTCTACTCTGTGCAAACAATGAATAGACATCTTTCAAAGATGTTCAGACTGAGAAGATTAAATGATATTAATATTGTGAACTGAACATCTGAACTGTTCTGTCGGTTTATGTCAGTCTATGTCAATCTGACTTGTTCTCCACATAAAAAGATTTTCTAGCCTGATGGTGCCTCTTGTGGACAAAAGTAGTATTACAGCTTTTCTAAGATTTTAAAATGTAGATCATTTGTAATTTATTGTGAGCCCTATGAGCATCAGAAATACATGAGACCTGACACATTTCTTCAAAATGACTTGTTCTTAACATGTTCACAGATCTGTGACGTTTCTCTTGTGGACAAAACTAGTATTACAGCTTTTCTAAGATTTTAAAATGTAGATGGTTTATAATTTATTGTGAGCCGTACGAGCATCAGAAATACATGAAACCTCACAAGTTTCTTCATAATGTCTTGTTCTTAACATTTACACAGTTTTGTGAAGTTTCTTGTTTTTGGACAAGATATATAGACATTTTAATCACAATAGGCCAAATCAGAAATATATGAAAAATTGTATCTGCTGAACGGTTTAACTAATCGAAAATCCTTTGACAACTTTTTGCCTTGAGTGTCCCTAGATGATGCGTGTGAATTTTCAAGCCAGTGAGATTGACGGCCTATGACGAGTTCGAAAAATTTGAAATTTCAAAAATCTCCAATATTTCGCAAACAATTTGATTGACAGCAGTGGTTCTTGAGGCAAAGTTGTTCAGTATGAGGAGATCTATCAGATGATATCAATATTTTGTGGATGCGTGAAACACCACGTGAGTAGAGACGCAAAAAACTCGTTAGCGCCAACTAGTGTCCGATTTTCTTCAAAATTCTGACAGACCACTAGGGCCATGAGTCAAACACGCCCATCGAGTTTCGTTCCGATCGACCTTCGTTAAGCTAGTCTAATTGATGCTCAAAGTTCATTGGCCGATGACGGTCATGTTTTTTGAGATACACCAATGTCCTCATAGACCATCATGGACCCTTGGACAAAGACCGTGCATGACAAGTCTCAGGTCAATCGGACTACCATGTGACCCTGTACAGGTGATTGAGTGTTTTTTTCGCAATATAGCGCCACCAAGTGGTCAATCATCGCAGTTTTTTTGGTGTGACCACAAATTGAGCTTATACATGACTATGTGAAGTTTGGTGAGATTATCTCTTTGCGTTCCAGAGCTATTACGATTTTAGCAAAAGTGTCTCCGCCTTATCCGAACGTTTTATTGTCTTGTTGCAAGCGTGAATCACCGATCAAAATTCCTTTGACAACTTTTGGTTATGAGAGTCTTTAGATGATGCGTGGGAAATTTTGCGTGATTTGGACAAACGGCCTATGAGGAGTTCGAAAAAAAATTTTTTCAGAAAATTCAAAATGGCGGAAAATTTTTATAGGCGGAAATGAAATCGGAGATATACATTTTTTAAGTCTTGAGCCAAGGATTCCAGGGATATAAGACACTTGAGTGTACGACAAACGGTTTACGAGTTATGAGCGTGTACGCGTTTGTAGTCGCTGTAGCGCCACCTATTGCCCGATTTGCGTCATATTTTGATACGTTCTCCCCAAATTGAGACCTACCATCTGACCAACTTTCAAGTCTCTAGACCTTACGGTTTGGTCTGCACGATAAGAAGTACGGCAGAATAATAATAATAATAATAATAAATATAGCTGCAAGCAGCAATCACCGGGGTTCAAACTTAGCAAGACCATCAAGGCCCATTGGACAAAGAACGTGAATAACAAGTTTGAAGTCAATCGGACTAACAAGTGCACATGTACAGATGTTTAAGTGTTTTTTTCATAATATAGCGCCACCAAGTGGTCAATCGTTGCAGATTTTTTAGTATTACCACAAAATGAGCTCTTACATGAGTATTTCAAGTTTGGTGAGATTATCTCTTTGCAATCCAGAGTTATTTAGATTTTAGCGAAAGTGTGAATTTTATATCCACACATAAAAAAGATTTCTTATCCTGTGGTTCCCTATTGTGGACAAAAATAATATGACAGCCATCATCTTTCAGTTGGTAATGAGTTGTTCATTATGAGGAGATTTATCAAACAATATTAATATTGTGTAGCTGTGTTTAGCACCACATTTCATCCAAACACTCCCATCAAGTTTTGTTGCAATCGACCTTTGTTAAGTTGGTCTAATTGATGCTCAAACTTATTTGGCCGATGACGGCCATGTTTTTTGAGATATGGCCATATCTTCATAGGCCATCATGGACCCTTGGATAAGGACAGTGCATGACAAGTTTCAAGTCAATCGAATAAACGAGTGTACCGTGACAGCCAATTTAGAAATTGTTCACATATTAAAAGAAAAACAAAATTCAGAAATTGGAATAAAAAGATTTCTTATCCTGTGGCTCCCTCTTGTGGACAAGTAATATTACAGCCATCATTTTTTCAGTTTTAATTGGTTATTGTTCAGTATAGAAAGATCTATCAAATACTAAAATAGTGTGGATGTGTGAAACAAGATGTGAGCAAAGATTCTTCTAACTGAAATTGGAATAAAAAGATTTCCTAGCCTGACGGTGCCTCTTGTGGACAAAAGTAGTATTACAGCTTTACTGAGATTTTTAAATATAGATAGTTTATAATTTATTGTGAGCCCTATGAGCATCAGAAATACATGAAACCTGACACATTTCTTCAAAATGACTTGTTCTTAACATGTTCACAGTTCTGTGATGTTTTTTTGTTTGAGCACAAGATATATAGACATTTTAATCACAATAGGCCAAATACGAAATATATGAAAAATTGTATCTGCTGAACGGTTTAACTGATCAAAATTCTTTTGATAACTTTTTGCCTTGAGTGTTCCTTGATGATGCGTGTGAATTTTCAAACCAATCGTATCAACGGCCTATGACTAGTTCGAAAAAGTTGAATTTTCTAAAATCGCTAATATTTCTCTAACAATTTGATTTACAGCAGTGGTTCTTGAGGCAAAGTTGCTCAGGATGAGACGATCTAACAGATGATATCAATATTGTGAGGATGTGTGAAACACCACGTGAGTAGAGACGCAAAAAATCTCGTTAGCGCCAACTAGTGGCCGATTTCTTTAAAAATTCTGACAGACCTTTAGGGCCATGAGTCAAACACGCTCATCGAGTTTCATTCCGATCGACATTCGTTAAGTTGGTCTAATTGATGCTCAAATTTCATTGGCTGATGACAGCCATGTTTTTTGAGATACGCCAATATCCTCATAGATCGTCATGCGCCATTGGACAAAGACCGTGCATGACAAGTTTGAAGTCAATCGGACTAAAGAGTGCACATATACAGATGTTTTAGTGTTTTTTTCGTAATATAGCGCCACCAAGTGGTCAATCGTTGCAGATTTTTTAGAGTGACCACAAAACTAGCTTATACATGAGTATTTCAAGCTTGGTGAGATTATCTCTTTGCGTTCCAGAATTATTACGATTTTAGCAAAATAGGCTCCGCCCTATTCAAACGTTTGGACAACCTGTTGCGAGTGTGAATCACTAATCGAAATTCTTTTGATAACTTTTGCTCATGAGAGTCACTAGATGATATGTGTGAAGTTTCACGTGATTTGGACAAACGGCCTATGAGGAGTTCGAAAAAAAAATTTTTCAGAAAATTCAAAATGGCGGAAAATTTTTCTAGGCGGAAATGAAATCGGAGATATACATTTTTTAAGTCTTGAGCCAAGGATTCCAGAGATATAAGACACTTGAGTGTAGGACAAACGGTCTAGGAGTTATTAGCGATTTAGCTATTTTGATCGCTCTAGCGCCACCTATTGGCCGATTGGCGTCATATTTTGATACGTTCCCCCCAAATTGAGACCTACCATCTGGCCAGGTTTCAAGTCTCTAGACCTTACGGTTTGGTCTGCACGATCGGAAGTTCGACAGAATAATAATAATAATAATAAAAATCTTAGCGATTACAATAGGTATTCAACGCTACGCGTTTGAACCCCTAAATATAGCTGCAAGCAGCAATGACCGGGGTTCAAACGTCGCAAGACCATCTGAGCTGTCAAGACGGTTTGTGGTCAATCTGACTAGTTCTCCTAATGTGCACAGTTCTGTGAAGTTTCTACTTTGTGTAAACAATGTATAGACATCCTTCAAAGATGTTCAGAATGAGAAGATCGAATGATATTGACATTGTGAATTGAACATATGAACAGTTATGTTGGTGTATGTAGGTCTATGTCAATCTAACTTATTCTTCACATAAACAGAGCTTTATGAAGTTTCTAGTTTGTGTAAATGATATATAGACGTTACAATTTTTTTCAGTATGGGAAGATCTGTCAAATGATAATAATGTGGATATGTTTAACACTACACGTCATATCATTTGAACTGTTATGACCTTTTTTTGTCAATCTGACTAGTTTTTTCCTAATGAGCACAGTTCTGTGAAGTTTCTACTCTGTGCAAACAATGAATAGACATCTTTCAAAGATGTTCAGACTGAGAAGATTAAATGATATTAATATTGTGAACTGAACATCTGAACTGTATTTTAATCACAATAGGCCAAATCAGAAATATATGAAAAATTGTATCTGCTGAACGGTTTAACTAATCGAAAATCCTTTGACAACTTTTTGCCTTGAGTGTCCCTAGATGATGCATGTGAATTTTCAAGCCAGTGAGATTGACGGCCATTGACGAGTTCGAAAAATTTGAAATTTGTAAAATCTCCAATATTTCGCAAACAATTTGATTGACAGCAGTGGTTCTTGAGAAAAAGTTGTTCAGTATGAGGAGATCTATCAGATGAAGTCAATATTTTGTGGATGCGTGAAACACCACGTGAGTAGAGACGCAAAAAACTCGTTAGCGCCAACTAGTGTCCGATTTTCTTCAAAATTCTGACAGACCACTAGGGCCATGAGTCAAACACGCCCATCGAGTTTCGTTCCGATCGACCTTTGTTAAGCTGGTCTAATTGATGCTCAAAGTTCATTGGCCGATGACGGTCATGTTTTTTGAGATACACCAATGTCCTCATAGACCATCATGGACCCTTGGACAAAGACCGTGCATGACAAGTCTCAGGTCAATCGGACTACCATGTGACCCTGTACAGGTGATTGAGTGTTTTTTTCGCAATATAGCGCCACCAAGTGGTCAATCATCGCAGTTTTTTTGGTGTGACCACAAATTGAGCTTATACATGACTATGTGAAGTTTGGTGAGATTATCTCTTTGCGTTCCAGAGCTATTACGATTTTAGCAAAAGTGTCTCCGCCTTATGCGAACGTTTTAGCGTGTCGTTGCAAGCGTGAATCACCGATCAAAATTATTTGAATAACTTTTGGTCATGAGAGTCTCTAGATGATATGTGTGAAGTTTCGCGTTATTTGGACAAACGGTCTATGAGGAGTTCGAAAACTTTTTTTTTCAGAAAATTCAAAATGGCGGAAAATTTTTATAGGCGGAAATGAAATCGGAGATATACATTTTTTAAGTCTTGAGCCAAGGATTCCAGAGATATAAGACACTTGAGTGTACGACAAACGGTTTACGAGTTATGAACATGTACGCGTTTGTAGTCGCTGTAGCGCCACCTATAGCCCGATTTGCGTCATATTTTGATACGTTCTCCCCAAATTGAGACCTACCATCTGACAAAGTTTCAAGTCTCTAGACCTTACGGTTTGGTCTGCACAAGACGCATTACGGCAGAAGAATAATAATAATAATAATAATAATAATAATAATAATAAAAATCCTAACAATTACAATAGGTTTTCAACGCTTCGCGTTTGAACCCCTAATAATAATAATAATAATAATAATAATAATAATAAAAATCCTAACAATTACAATAGGTTTTCAACGCTTCGCGTTTGAACCCCTAAATATAGCTGCAAGCAGCAATGACCGGGGTTCAAACGTCGCAAGACCATCTGAGCTGTCAAGACGGTTTGTGGTCAATCTGACTAGTTCTCCTAATGTGCACAGTTCTGTGAAGTTTCTACTTTGTGCAAACAATGTATAGACATCTTTCAAAGATGTTCAGAATGAGAAGATCGAATGATATTGACATTGTGAACTGAACATATGAACAGTTATGTCGGTGTATGTCGGTCTATTTCAATCTGACTTGTTCTCCACATAAACAGAGCTTTATGAAGTTTCTAGTTTGTGTAAATGATATATAGACATGTTACAAATTGTTTTAGTATGGGAAGATCTATCAAATGATAACAATGTGGATATGTTTAACACTACACGTCATATCATTTGAACTGTTATGACCTTTTTTTGTCAATCTGACTAGTTTTCCTAATGAGCACAGTTCTGTGAAGTTCCTACTCTGTGCAAACAATGAATAGACATCTTTCAAAGATGTTCAGACTGAGAAGATTAAATGATATTAATATTGTGAACTGAACATCTGAACTGTTGTGTCGGTTTATGTCAGTCTATGTCAATCTGACTTGTTCTCCACATAAAAAGATTTTCTAGCCTGATGGTGCCTCTTGTGGACAAAAGTAGTATTACAGCTTTTCTAAGATTTTAAAATGTAGATAATTTGTAATTTATTGTGAGCCCTATGAGCATCAGAAATACATGAGACCTGACACATTTCTTCAAAATGACTTGTTCTTAACATGTTCACAGATCTGTGACGTTTCTCTTGTGGACAAAACTAGTATTACAGCTTTTCTAAGATTTTAAAATGTAGATGGTTTATAATTTATTGTGAGCCGTACGAGCATCAGAAATACATGAAACCTCACACGTTTATTCAAAGTCACTTGTTCTTAACATTTACACAGTTTTGTGAAGTTTCTTGTTTGTGGACAAGATATATAGACATTTTAATCACAATAGGCCAAATCAGAAATATATGAAAAATTTTATCTGCTGAACGGTTTAACTAATCGAAAATCCTTTGACAAATTTTTGCCTTGAGTGTCCCTAGATGATGCGTGTGAATTTTCAAGCCAGTGAGATTGACGGCCTATGACGAGTTCGAAAAATTTCAAATTTCAAAAATCTCCAATATTTCGCAAACAATTTGATTGACAGCAGTGGTTCTTGAGAAAAAGTTGTTCAGTATGAGGAGATCTATCAGATGATATCAATATTCTGTGGATGCGTGAAACACCACGTGAGTAGAGACGCAAAAAACTCGTTAGCGCCAACTAGTATCCGATTTTTTTCAAAATTCTGACAGACCACTAGGGCCATGAGTCAAACACACCCATCGAGTTTCGTTCCGATCGACCTTCGGTAAGCTGGTCTAATTTATGCTTAAACTTCATTGGCCGATAACGGCCATGTTTTTTGAGATACGCCAATATCCTCATAGATCATCATGGCCCATTGGACAAAGACCGTGCATGACAAGTTTCAGAACAATCAGACAAACATGTGACCCTGTACAGGTGATTTAGTGTTTTTTTCACAATATAGCGCCACCAAGTGGTCAACTGGCCCAGTTTTTTTGGTGTGACCACAAAATTACCTTATACATGACTATATGAAGTTTGTTGAGATTATCTCTTTGCGTTCCAGAGTTATTACGATTTTAGCAAAAGTGTCTCCGCACTATGCGAACGTTTTAGCGTGTTGTTGCAAGCCTGAATCACCGATCGAAATTATTTGAATAACTTTTGGTCAGGAGAGTCTCTAGATGATATGTGTGAAGTTTCACATTATTTGGACAAACGGCCTACGAGGAGTTCGAAAAATTTTTTTTTCAGAAAATTCAAAATGGCGGAAAATTTTTATAGGCGGAAATGAAATCGGAGATATACATTTTTTAAGTCTTGAGCCAAGGATTCCAGGGATATAAGACACTTGAGTGTACGACAAACTGTCTATGAGTTATTAGCAATTTAGGTATTTTGATCGCTGTAGCGCCACCTATTGGCCAATCGGGGTCATATTTTGATACGTTCTCCCCAAATTGAGACCTACCTTCTGGCCAACTTTCAAGTCTCTAGACATTACGGTTTGGTCTGCACGATAAGAAGTACGGCAGAATAATAATAATAATAATAAAAATCCTAACAATTACAATAGGTTTTCAACGCTTCGCGTTTGAACCCCTAATAATAATAATAATAATAAAAATCCTAACAATTACAATAGGTTTTCAACGCTTCGCGTTTGAACCCCTAAATATAGCTGCAAGCAGCAATGACCGGGGTTCAAACGTCGCAAGACCATCTGAGCTGTCAAGATGGTTTGTGGTCAATCTGACTAGTTCTCCTAATGTGCACAGATCTGTGAAGTTTCTACTTTGTGTAAACAATGTATAGACATCTTTCAAAGATGTTCAGAATGAGAAGATCGAATGATATTGACATTTTGAACTGAACATATGAACAGTTATGTCGGTGTATGTCGGTCTATGTCAATCTGACTTGTTCTCCACATAAACAGAGCTTTATGAAGTTTCTAGTTTGTGTAAATGATATATAGACATGTTACAATTTTTTCAGTATGGGAAGATCTATCAAATGATAATAATGTGGATATGTTTAACACTACACGTCATATCATTTGAACTGTTATGACCTTTTTTTGTCAATCTGACTAGTTTTCCAAATGAGCACAGTTCTGTGAAGTTTCTACTCTGTGCAAACAATGAATAGACATCTTTCAAAGATGTTCAGACTGAGAAGATTAAATGATATTAATATTGTGAACTGAACATCTGAACTGTTCTGTCGGTTTATGTCAGCCTATGTCAATCTGACTTGTTCTCCACATAAAAAGATTTTCTAGCCTGATGGTGCCTCTTGTGGACAAAAGTAGTATTACAGCTTTTCTAAGATTTTAAAATGTAGATCGTTTGTAATTTATTGTGAGCCCTATGAGCATCAGAAATACATGAGACCTGACACATTTCTTCAAAATGACTTGTTCTTAACATGCTCACAGATCTGTGACGTTTCTCTTGTGGACAAAACTAGTATTACAGCTTTTCTAAGATTTTAAAATGTAGATGGTTTATAATTTATTGTGAGCCGTGCGAGCATCAGAAATACATGAAACCCCACACATTTCTTCAAAATGACTTGTTCTTAACATTTACACAGTTTTGTGAAGTTTCTTGTTTGTGGACAAGATATATAGACATTTTAATCACAAGAAGATTAAATGATATTAATATTGTGAACTGAACATCTGAACTGTTCTGTCGGTTTATGTCAGTCTATGTCAATCTGACTTGTTCTCCACATAAAAAGATTTCCTAGCCTGATGGTGCCTCTTGTGGACAAAACTAGTATTACAGCTTTTCTAAGATTTTAAAATATAGATCATTTATAATTTATTGTGATCCCTAAGAGCATCAGAAATACATGAAACCCCACACATTTCTTCAAAATGACTTGTTCTTAACATGTTCACAGATCTGTGACGTTTCTCTTGTGGACAAAACTAGTATTACAGCTTTTCTAAGATTTTCAAATATAGATCGTTTATAACTTATTGTGAGCCCTATGAGCATCAGAAATGCATGAAACCCGACACATTTCTTCAAAATGACTTCTTCTTAACATGTTCACAGTTCTGTGACGTTTCTCTTGTGGGCAAAACTAGTATTACAGCTTTTCTAAGATTTTAAAATATAGAGTGTTTATAATTTATTGTGAGCCCTATGAGCATCAGAAATACATGAAACACGACACATTTCTTCAAAATTACTTGTTCTTAACATTTACACAGTTTTGTGAAGTTTCTTGCTTGTGGACAAGATATATAGTCTTTTTATTCACAATAGGCCAAACCTTAAAAATATGAAAAATTCTATCTGCTGAACGGTTTAACTAATCGAAATTCTTTGAATAACTTTTTCCCTTGAGTGTCCCTAGATGATGCGTGAGAATTTTCAAGCCAGTGAGATTGATGGCCTATGACGAGTTCGAAAAAGTTGAAATTTCTAAAATCTCCAATATTTCACAAACAATTTGATTGACAACAGTGGTTCTTGAGGCAAAGTTGTTCAGTATGAGGAGATCTATCAAATGATATTAATATTCTGTGAATGCATGAAACACTACATGAGTAGAGACGCAAAAAACTCGTTAGCGCCAACTAGTGTCCGATTTTTTTAAAAATTCTGACAGACCAATAGGGCCATGAGTCAAACACACCCATCGAGTTTCGTTCCGATCGACCTTCGTTAAGCTTGTCTAATTGATGCTCAAAATTCATTGGCCGATGACGGCCATGTTTTTTGAGATTCACCAATGTCCTCATAGATCATCATGGACCCTTGGACAAAGACCGAGCATGACAAGTTTCAGGTCAATCAGACTAACATGTGACCCAGTACAGGTAATTTAGAGTTTTTTTCGCAATATAGCGCCACCAAGTGGTCAACCGTCGCAGTTTTTTTGTTGTGACCACAAAATGTCCTTATACATGACTATGTGAAGTTTGGTGAGATTATCTCTTTGCGCTCCAGAGTTATTACGATTTTAGCAAAAGTGCCTTTGCCTTATGCAAACGTTTTAGCGTGTTGTTGCGAGCCTGAATCACCGATCAAAATTCTTTGAATAACTTTTGGTCATGAGAGTCTCTAGATGATATGTGTGAAGTTTCGCGTTATTTGGACAAACGGCCTATGAGGAGTTCGAAAAAAATTTTTTTCAGAAAAATCAAAATGGCGGAAAATTTTTATAGGCGGAAATGAAATCGGAGATATACATTTTTTAAGTCTTGAGCCAAGGATTCCAGGGATATAAGACACTTGAGAGTACGACAAACGGTTTACGAGTTATGAGCGTGTACGCGTTTGTAGTCGCTGTAGCGCCACCTATTGCCCGATTTGCGTCATATTTTGATACGTTCTCCCCAAATTGAGACCTACCATCTGGCCCACTTTCAAGTCTCTAGACCTTACGGTTTGGTCTGCACGATAAGAAGTACGGCAGAAGAATAATAATAATAAATATAGCTGCAAGCAGCAATGACCGGGGTTCAAACGTAGCAGGACCATCTGAGCTGTCATGACTGTTTGTGGTCAATCTGACTAGTTATCCTAATGTGCACAGTTCTGTGAAGTTTCTACTTTGTTCAAACAATGTATAGACATCTTTCAAAGATGTTCAGAATGAGAAGATCAAATGATATTAATATTGTGAACTGAACATCTGAACTGTTATGTCGGTCTATATCAATCTGACTTGTTCTCCATATAAACACATCTTTATATATCGTTTACACAAACTAGAAACTTCATAGACATATCATATTACACATTTTTTCACTATAGGAAGATCTATCAAATGATAGTAATATAGTGTGGATATGTTTAACACCACACATCATATCATCTGAACTGTTATGTCAGTCTATGTCAATCTGACTTGTTCCACACATGAAAAGATTTTCTAGCCTGACGGTGCCTCTTGTGGACAAAATTAGTATTACAGCTTTTCTAAGATTTTAAAATATAGATCGTTTATAATTTATTGTGAGCCCTATGAGCATCAGAAATACATGAGACCTCACACATTTCTTCAAAATGACTTGATCTTAACATGTTCACAGTTCTGTGACGTTTCTCTTGTGGACAAAAGTAGTATTACAGCTTTTCTAAGATTTTAAAGTATAGAGTGTTTATAATTTATTGTGAGCCGTACGAGCATCAGAAATACATGAAACCTCACAAGTTTCTTCATAATGTCTTGTTCTTAACATTTACACAGTTTTGTGAAGTTTCTTGTTTTTGGACAAGATATATAGACATTTTAATCATAATAGGCCAAATCAGAAATATATGAAAAATTGTATCTGCTGAACGGTTTAACTGATCGAAAATCCTTTGACAACTTTTTGCCTTGTGTGTTCCTAGATGATGCGTGTGAATTTTCAAGCCAGTGAGATTGACGGCCTATGACGAGTTCGAAAAATTTGAAATTTCAAGAATCTCCAATATTTCGCAAACAATTTGATTGACAGCAGTGGTTCTTGAGGCAAAGTTGTTCATTATGAGGAGATCTATCAGATGATATCAATATTCTGTGGATGCGTGAAACACCACGTGAGTAGAGACGCAAAAAACTTGTTAGCGCCAACTAGTGTCCGATTTTCTTCAAAATTCTGACAGACCACTAGGGCCATGAGTCAAACACGCCCATAGAGTTTCGTTCCGATCGACCTTCGTTAAGCTAGTCTAATTGATGCTCAAAGTTCATTGGCCGATAACGGTCATGTTTTTTGAGATACACCAATGTCCTCATAGACCATCATGGACCCTTGGACAAAGACCGTGCATGACAAGTCTCAGGTCAATCGGACTACCATGTGACCCTGTACAGGTGATTGAGTGTTTTTTTCGCAATATAGCGCCACCAAGTGGTCAATCATCGCAGTTTTTTTGGTGTGACCACATATTGATCTTATACATGACTATGTGAAGTTTGGTGAGATTATCTCTTTGCGTTCCAGAGGTATTACGATTTTAGCAAAAGTGTCTCCGCCTTATGCAAACGTTTTATTGTCTTGTTGCAAGCGTGAATCACCGATCAAAATTCCTTTGACAACTTTTGGTTATGAGAGTCTCTAGATGATGCGTGGGAAATTTTGCGTGATTTGGACAAACGGCCTATGAGGAGTTCGAAAAAATTTTTTTTCAGAAAATTCAAAATGGCGGAAAATTTTTATAGGCGGAAATGAAATCGGAGATATACATTTTTTAAGTCTTGAGCCAAGGATTCCAGGGATATAAGACACTTGAGTCTACGACAAACGGTTTACGAGTTATGAGCGTGTACGCGTTTGTAGTTGCTGTAGCGCCACCTATTGCCCGATTTGCGTCATATTTTGATACGTTCTCCCCAAATTGAGACCTACCATCTGACCAACTTTCAAGTCTCTAGACCTTACGGTTTGGTCTGCACGATAAGAAGTACGGCAGAATAATAATAATAATAATAATAAATATAGCTGCAAGCAGCAATGACCGGGGTTCAAACGTCGCAAGACCATCTGAGCTGTCAAGACGGTTTGTGGTCAATCTGACTAGTTCTCCTAATGTGCACAGTTCTGTGAAGTTTCTACTTTGTGCAAACAATGTATAGACATCTTTCAAAGATGTTCAGAATGAGAAGATCAAATGATATTAATATTGTGAACTGAACATCTGAACTGTAATGTCGATCTATGTCAATCTGACTTGTTCTCCACATAAACACATCTTTATGAAGTTTCTAGTTTGTGTAAACGATATATAGACATATCATATTACACATTTTTTCACTATAGGAAGATCTATCAAATGATATTAATATAGTGTGGATATGTTTAACACCACACATCATATCATCTGAACTGTTATGTCAGTCTATGTCAATCTGACATGTTCTCCACATGAAAAGATTTTCTAGCCTGACGGTGCCTCTTGTGGACAAAAGTAGTATTACAGCTTTTCGTGACGTTTCTCTTGTGGACAAAACTAGAATTACAGCTTTTCTAAGATTTTAAAATATAGAGTGTTTATAATTTATTGTGAGCCCTATGAGCATCAGAAATACATGAAACCTCACACGTTTCTTCAAAATGACTTGTTCTTAACATTTACACAGTTTTGTGAAGTTTCTTGTTTGTGGACAAGATATTTAGACATTTTAATCACAATAGGCCAAATCAGAAATATATGAAAAATTGTATCTGCTGAACGGTTTAACTAATCGAAAATCCTTTGACAACTTTTTGCCTTGAGTGCCCCTAGATGATGCGTGTGAATTTTCAAGCCAGTGAGATTGACGGCCTATGACGAGTTCGAAAAATTTGAAATTTAAAAAATCTCCAATATTTCGCAAACAATTTGATTGACAGCAGTGGTTCTTGAGGCAAAGTTGTTCAGTATGAGGAGATCTATCAGATGATATCAATATTCTGTGGATGCGTGAAACACCACGTGAGTAGAGACGCAAAAAACTCGTTAGCGCCAACTAGTGTCCGATTTTCTTCAAAATTCTGACAGACCACTAGGGCCATGAGTCAAACACGCCCATCGAGTTTCGTTCCGATCGACCTTCGTTAAGCTAGTCTAATTGATGCTCAAAGTTCATTGGCCGATGACGGTCATGTTTTTTGAGATACACCAATGTCCTCATAGATCGTCATGGACCCTTGGACAAAGACCGTGCATGACAAGTCTCAGGTCAATCGGACTACCATGTGACCCTGTACAGGTGATTGAGTGTTTTTTTCGCAATATAGCGCCACCAAGTGGTCAATCATCGCAGTTTTTTTGGTGTGACTACAAATTGAGCTTATACATGACTATGTGAAGTTTGGTGAGATTATCTCTTTGCGTTCCAGAGCTATTACGATTTTAGCAAAAGTGTCTCCGCCTCATGCGAACGTTTTATTGTCTTGTGTCAAGCATGAATCACCGATTAAAATTCCTTTGACAACTTTTGGTCATGAGAGTCTCTAGATCATGTGTGTGAAGTTTCGTGTAATTTGGACGAACGGCCTATGAGGAGTTCGAAAAAATTTTTTTTCAGAAAATTCAAAATGGCGGAAAATTTTTATAGGCGGAAATGAAATCGGAGATATACATTTTTTAAGTCTTGAGCCAAGGATTCCAGGGATATAAGACACTTGAGTGTACGACAAACGGTTTACGAGTTATGAGCGTGTACGCGTTTGTAGTCGCTGTAGCGCCACCTATTGCCCGATTTGCATCATATTTTGATACGTTCTCCCCAAATTGAGACCTACCATCTGACCAACTTTCAAGTCTCTAGACCTTACGGTTTGGTCTGCACGATAAGAAGTACGGCAGAATAATAATAATAATAATAATAAATATAGCTGCAAGCATCAATCAACGGGGTTCAAACGTCGCAAGTTCATCTGAGCGGTTATGACGATTTTTTGTCAATTTGAGTAGTTCTCCTAATGTGCACAGTTCTGTGAAGTTTCTAGGTTGTGCAAACAATGTATAAACATCAAAGATGTTCAGAATAAGAAGATCTATCAAATTATACCGATTTTTTTGTGTGGATATTTAACACCACACGTCATCTGATCTGTTGTCAGCTTATGTCAGTCAATGTATGTAATTCTGACTTGTTCTCCACATAAACTGCTTTTTTTAAGTTTTTACTTTCTGAAAACCATATGTAGACATATTACAGTTGTTCAGAATGAGATCTATCAAATGATTTCAGTATTGTGTTGATGTGCTTAACACGTCATATGATCTGTTATGTCAGTTTATGTCAATTTGACCTGTTCGCCACATAATCACAGTTTTATGAAGTTTGTTCAGTATGAGAAGATCTATCAAATGATATAAATATAGTGTGAATGTGTTTAACACAACATGTCATGTCATGTCATCTGAACTGTTATGTCAGTCTATGTCAATCTGACTTGTTCTCCACGTGCATGACAAGTTTGAAGTTAATCGGACTAACGAGTGCACATGTACAGATGTTTTTGAGTTTTTTTTCATAATATAGCGCCACCAAGTGGTCAATCGTTGCAGATGTTTTAGTTTGACCACAAAATAAGCTCTTACATGAGTATTTCAAGTTTGGTGAGATTATCTCTTTGCACTCCAGAGTTATTACAATTTTAGCAAAAGTGTTAAGTTGGTCTAATTGATGCTCAAACTTCATTGGCTGATGACGGCCATGTTTTTTGAGATATGCCAATATTCTCTTAGAACATCATGGACCCTTGGATAAAGACCGTGCATGACAAGTTTCAAGTCAATTGAATAAACGAGTGTACCGTGAAAGCCAATTTAGAAATTGTTCACATATTAAAAGAAAACAAATTCAGAAATTGGAATAAAACGATGTCTTATCCTGTGGCTCCCTCTTGTGGACAAGTAATATTACAGGCATCATCTTTCAGTTTTAATGGGTTACTCAATATTAGAAGATCTATCAAATATTAATATTGTGTGGATGTGTGAAACAAGATGTGAATAGAGAGTCTGCTAACTGAAAATAGAATAAAAAGATTTCCTAGCCTGACGGTGCCTCTTGTGGACAAAACTAGTATTACAGCTTTACTGAGATTTTAAAGTATAGGTAGTTTATAATTTATTGTGAGCCGTATGAGCATCAGAAATACATGAAACCAGACACACTTCTTCAAAATGACTTGTTCTTAACATGTTCACAGTTCTGTGACATTTTTTGTTTGTGCACAAGATATATAGACATTTTAATCACAATAGACCAAATCAGAAATATATGAAAAATTGTATCTGCTGAACGGTTAAACTGATCGAAATTCTTTGAATAACTTTTTGCCTTGAGTGTCCCTAGATGATGTGTGTGAATTTTCAAGCCAATCGTATTGACGGCCTATGACTAGTTCGAAAAATTTTAATTTTCTAAAATCTCCAATATTTCGCTAACAATTTGATTTACAGCAGTGGTTCTTGAAGCAAAGTTGCTCAGTATGAGGAGATCTAACAGATTATATCAATATTTTGAGGATGTGTGAAACAACACGTGAGTAGAGACGCAAAAAACTCGTTAGCGCCAACTAGTGGCCGATTTAAAAAAAAATTCTGACAGACCTCTAGGACTATGAGTCAAATACGCTCATCGAGTTTCGTTCCGATTGAAGTTCGTTAAGTTGGTCTAATTGATGCTCAAACTTCATTGGCCGATGACGGCCATGTTTTTTGAGATATGCCAATATCCTCTTAAATCATCATGGCTCATTGGACAAAGACCGTGCATGACAAGTTTGAAGTCAATCGGAATAACGAGTGCACATGTACAGATGTTTTAGTGTTTTTTTGTAATATAGCGCCACCAAGTGGTCAATCGTTCCATTTTTTTTAGCGTGACCACAAAACTAGCTCATACATGAGTATTTGAAGTTTGGTGAGATTATCTCTTTGCGTTTCAGAGTTATTACGATTTTAGCGAAAGAGGCTCCGCCCTATTCAGACGTTTGGACGTCCTGTTGCGAGCGTGAATCACTGATCAAAATTATTTGAATAACTTTTGGTCAGGAGAGTCTCTAGATGATGCGTGTGAAGTTTCGCGTGATTTGGACAAACGCTCTATGAGGAGTTCGAAAAAAAATTTTTTCAGAAAATTCAAAATGGCGGAAAATTTTTATAGACGGAAATGAAATCGGAGATATACATTTTTAAAGTCTTGAGCCAAGGATTCCAGGGATATAAGACACTTTAGTGTAGGACAAACGGTTTACGAGTTATGAGCGTGTACGCGTTTTTAGTGGCTGTAGCGCCACCTATAGGCCGATTTGCGTCATGTTTTGATACGTTCCCCCCAAATTGAGACCTACCATCTGGCCAACTTTCAAGTCTCTAGACCTTACGGTTTGGTCTGCACGATCGGAAGTTCGACAGAATAATAATAATAATAATAATAATAATAATAATAATAATAATAATAATAATAAAAATCTTAACAAATACAATAGGTTTTCAACGCTTCGCGTTTGAACCCCTAATAAAAATCCTAACAATTACAATAGGTTTTCAACGCTTCGCGTTTGAACCCCTAAAAATCTTAACAATTACAATAGGTTTTCAACGCTTCGCGTTTGAACCCCTAAATATAGCTGCAAGCAGCAATGACCGGGGTTCAAACGTGGCAGGACCATCTGAGCTGTCATGACTGTTTGTGGTCAATCTGACTAGTTATCCTAATGTGCACAGTTCTGTGAAGTTTCTACTTTGTGTAAACAATGTATAGACATCTTTCAAAGATGTTCAGAATGAGAAGATCAAATGATTTCGACATTGTGAACTGAACATATGAACAGTTATGTCGGTGTATGTCGGTCTATGTCAATCTGACTTGTTCTCCATATAAACAGAGCTTTATGAAGTTTCTAGTTTGTGTAAATGATATATAGACATGTTACAAATTTTTTTCATTATGGGAAGATCTATCAAATGATAACAATGTGGATATGTTTAACACTACACATCATATCATTTGAACTGTTATGACCTTTTTTTGTCAATCTGACTAGTTTTTTCCTAATGAGCACAGGTCTGTGAAGTTTCTACTCTGTGCAAACAATGAATAGACATCTTTCAAAGATGTTCAGACTGAGAAGATTAAATGATATTAATATTGTGAACTGAACATCTGAACTGTTCTGTCGGTTTATGTCAGTCTATGTCAATCTGACTTTTTCTCCACATAAAAAGATTTTCTAGCCTGATGGTGCCTCTTGTGGACAAAAGTAGTATTACAGCTTTTCTAAGATTTTAAAATGTAGATCGTTTGTAATTTATTGTGAGCCCTATGAGCATCAGAAATACATGAGACCTGACACATTTCTTCAAAATGACTTGTTCTTAACATGTTCACAGATCTGTGACGTTTCTCTTGTGGACAAAACTAGTATTACAGCTTTTCTAAGATTTTAAAATGTAGATCGTTTAAAATTTATTGTGAGCCGTACGAGCATCAGAAATACATGAAACCTCACACGTTTCTTCAAAATGACTTGTTCTTAACATTTACACAGTTTTGTGAAGTTTCTTGTTTTTGGACAAGATATATAGACATTTTAATCACAATAGGCCAAATCAGAAATATATGAAAAATTGTATCTGCTGAACGGTTTAACTAATCGAAAATCCTTTGACAACGTTTTGCCTTGAGTGTCCCTAGATGATGCGTGTGAATTTTCGAGTCAGTGAGATTGACGGCCTATGACGAGTTCGAAAAATTTGAAATTTCAAAAATCTCCAATATTTCGCAAACAATTTGATTAACAGCAGTGGTTCTTGAGGCAAAGTTGTTCAGTATGAGGAGATCTATCAGATGATATCAATATTCTGTGGATGCGTGAAACACCACGTGAGTAGAGACGCAAAAAACTCGTTAGTGCCAACTAGTGTCCGATTTTCTTCAAAATTCTGACAGACCACTAGGGCCATGAGCCAAACACGCCCATTGAGTTTCGTTCCGATCGACCTTCGTTAAGCTAGTCTAATTGATGCTCAAAGTTCATTGGCCGATGACGGTCATGTTTTTTGAGATACACCAATGTCCTCATAGATCATCATGGACCCTTGGACAAAGACCGTGCATGACAAGTCTCAGGTCAATCGGACTACCATGTGACCCTGTACAGGTGATTGAGTGTTTTTTTCGCAATATAGCGCCACCAAGTGGTCAATCATCGCAGTTTTTTTGGTGTGACCACAAATTGAGCTTATACATAACTATGTGAAGATTGGTGAGATTATCTCTTTGCGTTCCAGAGCTATTACGATTTTAGCAAAAGTGTCTCCGCCTTATGCGAACGTTTTATTGTCTTGTTGCAAGCGTGAATCACCGATTAAAATTCCTTTGACAACTTTTGGTCATGAGAGTGTCTAGATGATGCATGGGAAATTTTGCGTGATTTGGACAAACGGCCTATGAGGAGTTCGAAAAAATTTTTTTTCAGAAAATTCAAAATGGCGGAAAATTTTTATAGGCGGAAATGAAATCGGAGATATACATTTTTTAAGTCTTGAGCCAAGGATTCCAGGGATATAAGACACTTGAGTCTACGACAAACGGTTTACGAGTTATGAGCGTGTACGCGTTTGTAGTCGCTGTAGCGCCACCTATTGCCCGATTTGCGTCATATTTTGATACCTTCTCCCCAAATTGAGACCTACCATCTGACCAACTTTCAAGTCTCTAGACCTTACGGTTTGGTCTGCACGATAAGAAGTACGGCAGAATAATAATAATAATAATAATAAATATAGCTGCAAGCAGCAATGACCGGGGTTCAAACGTAGCAGGACCATCTGAGCTGTCATGACGGTTTGTGGTCAATCTGACTAGTTCTCCTAATGTGCACAGTTATGTGAAGTTTCTACTTTGTGCAAACAATGTATAGACATCTTTCAAAGATGTTCAGAATGAGAAGATCAAATGATATTAATATTGTGAACTGAACATCTGAACTGTTATGTCGGTCTATATCAATCTGACTTGTTCTCCATATAAACACATCTTTATGAAGTTTCTAGTTTGTGTAAACGATATATATACATGTTAAACATTTTGTTCAGTATGGAAAAATCGATCAAATGATATTAATATTACGTGCATGTGTTTAACACCATATGTCATGTCATCTGAACTGTTATGTCAGTCTCTGTCAATCTGACTTGTTCTCCACATAAAAAGATTTTCTAGCCTGATGGTGCCTCTTGTGGACACAAGTAGTATTACAGCTTTTCTAAGATTTTAAAATGTAGATCGTTTGTAATTTATTGTGAGCCCTATGAGCATCAGAAATACATGAGACCTGACACATTTCTTCAAAATGACTTGTTCTAAGCATATTCACAGATCTGTGACGTTTTTCTTGTGGACAAAACTAGTATGACAGCTTTTCTAAGATTTTAAAATATAGAAAGTTTATAATTTATTGTGAGCCGTACGAGCATCAGAAATACATGAAACCTCACAAGTTTCTTCATAATGTCTTGTTCTTAACATTTACACAGTTTTGTGAAGTTTCTTGTTTTTGGACAAGATATATAGACATTTTAATCACAATAGGCCAAATCAGAAATATATAAAAAATTGTATCTGCTGAATGGTTTAACTAATCGAAAATCCTTTGACAACGTTTTGCCTTGAGTGTCCCTAGATGATGCGTGTGAATTTTCAAGCCAGTGAGATTGACGGCCTATGACGAGTTCGAAAAATTTGAAATTTCAAAAATCTCCAATATTTCGCAAACAATTTGATTGACAGCAGTGGTTCTTGAGGCAAAGTTGTTCAGTATGAGGAGATCTATCAGATGATATCAATATTTTGTGGATGCGTGAAACACCACGTGAGTAGAGACGCAAAAAACTCGTTAGCGCCAACTAGTGTCCGATTTTCTTCAAAATTCTGACAGACCACTAGGGCCATGAGTCAAACACGCCCATCGAGTTTCGTTCCGATCGACCTTCGTTAAGCTAGTCTAATTGATGCTCAAAGTTCATTGGCCGATGACGGTCATGTTTTTTGAGATACACCAATGTCCTCATAGACCATCATGGACCCTTGGACAAAGACCGTGCATGACACGTCTCAGGTCAATCGGACTACCATGTGACCCTGTACAGGGGATTGAGTGTTTTTTTCGCAATATAGCGCCACCAAGTGGTCAATCATCGCAGTTTTTTTGGTGTGACCACAAATTGCGCTTATACATGACTATGTGAAGTTTGGTGAGATTATCTCTTTGCGTTCCAGAGCTATTACGATTTTAGCAAAAGTGTCTCCGCCTTATGCGAACGTTTTATTGTCTTGTTGCAAGCGTGAATCACCGATTAAAATTCCTTTGACAACTTTTGGTCATGAGAGTCTCTAGATGATGTGTGTGAAATTTTGCGTGATTTGGACAAACGGTCTATGAGGAGTTTGAAAAAAATTTTTTTCAGAAAATTCAAAATGGCGGAAAATTTTTATAGGCGGAAATGAAATCGGAGATATACATTTTTTAAGTCTTGAGCCAAGGATTCCAGGGATATAAGACACTTGAGTGTACGACAAACGGTTTACGAGTTATGAGCATGTACGCGTTTGTAGTCGCTGTAGCGCCACCTATTGCCCGATTTGCGTCATATTTTGATACGTTCTCCCCAAATTGAGACCTACCATCTGACCAACTTTCAAGTCTCTAGACCTTACGGTTTGGTCTGCACGATAAGAAGTACGGCAGAATAATAATAATAATAATAATAATAAATATAGCTGCAAGCAGCAATGACCGGGGTTCAAACGTAGCAGGACCATCTGAGCTGTCATGAATGTTTGAGTTAGAGACTTCAATTTTGCTATGGTCAGTGATTGGACTGTCCTTAATGAGTGTGCCAACTTTTTTTCATTTTCCCGCTTACGGTTCTATGGGACCATCTGAGCTGTCATGACTGTTTGTGGTCAATCTGACTAGTTATTAACACCATATATCATGTCATATGAACTGTTATGTCAGTCTATGTCAATCTGACTTGTTCTCCACATAAAAATATTTTCTAGCCTGACGGTGCCTCTTGTGGACAAAAGTAGTATTACATATTTTCTAAGATTTTAAAATATAGAGTGTTTATAATTTATTGTGAGCCCTATGAGCATCAGAAATACATGAAACCCAACACATTTCTTCAAAATGACTTGTTCTTAACATTTACACAGTTTTGTGAAGTTTCTTGTTTGTAGACAAGATATATAGGCTTTTTATTCACAATAGGCCAAACCTGAAATATATGAAAAATTATATCTGCTGAACGGTTTAACTAATCGAAATTCTTTGAATAACTTTTTCCCTTGAGTGTCCCTAGATGATGCGTGTGAATTTTCAAGCCAATCGTAGTGACGGCCTATGACGAGTTCGAAAAAGTTGAAATTTCTAAAATCTCCAATATTTCACAAACAATTTGATTGACAGCAGTGGTTCTTGAGGCAAAGTTGTTCAGTATGAGGAGATCTATCATATGGTATCAATATTGTGTGGATGCGTGAAACAACACGTGAGTAGAGACGCAAAAAACTCGTTAGCGCCAACTAGTATCCGATTTTTTTCAAAATTCTGACAGACCACTAGGGCCATGAGTCAAACACACCCATCGAGTTTCGTTCCGATCGACCTTCGGTAAGCTGGTCTAATTTATGCTTAAACTTCATTGGCCGATAACGGCCATGTTTTTTGAGATACGCCAATATCCTCATAGATCATCATGGCCCATTGGACAAAGACCGTGCATGACAAGTTTCAGAACAATCAGACAAACATGTGACCCTGTACAGGTGATTTAGTGTTTTTTTCACAATATAGCGCCACCAAGTGGTCAACTGGCCCAGTTTTTTTGGTGTGACCACAAAATTACCTTATACATGACTATATGAAGTTTGTTGAGATTATCTCTTTGCGTTCCAGAGTTATTACGATTTTAGCAAAAGTGTCTCCGCACTATGCGAACGTTTTAGCGTGTTGTTGCAAGCCTGAATCACCGATCGAAATTATTTGAATAACTTTTGGTCAGGAGAGTCTCTAGATGATATGTGTGAAGTTTCACATTATTTGGACAAACGGCCTATGAGGAGTTCGAAAAAATTTTTTTTCAGAAAATTCAAAATGGCGGAAAATTTTTATAGGCGGAAATGAAATCGGAGATATACATTTTTTAAGTCTTGAGCCAAGGATTCCAGGGATATAAGACACTTGAGTGTACGACAAACTGTCTATGAGTTATTAGCAATTTAGGTATTTTGATCGCTGTAGCGCCACCTATTGGCCAATCGGGGTCATATTTTGATACGTTCTCCCCAAATTGAGACCTACCTTCTGGCCAACTTTCAAGTCTCTAGACATTACGGTTTGGTCTGCACGATAAGAAGTACGGCAGAATAATAATAATAATAATAAAAATCCTAACAATTACAATAGGTTTTCAACGCTTCGCGTTTGAACCCCTAATAATAATAAAAATCCTAACAATTACAATAGGTTTTCAACGCTTCGCGTTTGAACCCCTAAAAATCCTAACAATTACAATAGGTTTTCAACGCTTCGCGTTTGAACCCCTAATAAAAATCCACGGCACCACATATCATTGGTGTAAACACAGAGTCTGCTGCCACAGGTCTTACCACCTTTGATGAGCACTCTGTCCACTCGATGGCATGTTAGCTGATCGAGCTGAATGGCGGAGTCCGGAACGCTATTGTTGAGCCATGTTTCCGTGAATACAAAAACACAACAGTGTCTTACAGTCCTCTGAGTTCAGCATAGAAGTTGAAGATCATCCAGTTTATTGTCCAACAAGCGCACGTTAACCAGAACAATGGTGGGGATAGCAGGCTTGAGTCGGTTAACCGCTAGCCTGACCTGGTTACCTCTGCGCTTCCCCCTCTTCTGTTTCCTCTTGCACTGCTTGTGGGTCCACTGTGGGTGAAGTGCAATAGTGGGGTACGGTAATGGAGTAGGCCTCCAGAGAAGCCCATGGTCCCGCAGCTCTTGTACGAGCGCCAAGCTTGGATTGAAAACTGTAGTCTTTCCAACCTCAAGCAGAAACTCATGTCTGTAGTTATATTTGCAGATGAGTGGATGCGACAAGGACGTACAAAAACACTGATTTACATGACAAAAAACACGAAAACACCGAACTGTCGGGTGAGAGAAGCCGCTGCATGTGCATGCGCCGCGATCGTATTATTAATAATTAATAATTAATGATTATTAATAATAATTCCACTTTAGCACAATCCAATATAACGGAGTATTTCTTTAGTTTAACATCTGTGCTATTTACGTATAACTTAAATGCGCTAAGTACAAAACTAACTAATGTTTCATAGCTAACCTCGATTTGCCTCTGGGAATTTAACTGCAATTCTGGTGTTCATTAACATTTAAATCTATCTTATAGTGATTTTGTATTAGGTTTTTACTATGGGAGCCATTGAGCTATGTAGCCTTTTCATGAAGCATTAGGTAGATAAGAGAGATACTAAATTAAAAGTGAATAAAACATGAATAAATGGATTTTCCTCAGGCTTTTGGCTTAGTCAATGAGAGAAGAGTGACAGTAACCGAGGAGGAGAGATGATTATGTTTCCTGTTTTGTCAGTTCATCTCTGAACAGCCATGTCTTCACTTTAATCATGTTTCACCTGCAATCAGTGACTTGAAGAGAGAAAGAAAGAGTTGAAGAAGGTGGGAGGAGAGACACATTCACTAGGGATGTGCTCAATCAAGCTGCTAAGGATCAAAACCAAATATGCCACGTCATTAGCATAATGAAGAAAAAAACAGCATGGGATGGGAAAAGTGTATTTTTTTCTTCTCAACATTAAAAGTGACACATTTAGAAGATTTAACATAAGTTTCAGCCATTTTGTAGAATAAATCTCTGTGTTCCAAATTTAATATGAAATTAGTGAAGGTTTATATCTGAACATAAAATAGCTCTTCGTGGGTTTATTTTTAAGTACAACTATTTGAAAAAAGTATTCAGTATGGTACTCAGATAAAAGATTAAACCCAACTACAAGCCAAGTATAATTAGAATGCTTAATTATTTAATATAAAGTAATACCTCGGTTTACAAATGACTTTGTATATGAGTAAATCGATGTACGAGCATTGTATCGGAGTGCGAGAAAAAAATTCCTTTTGCCTATGTGCACTTTTTTGTCAAAGTCCTAACGCTCAGAATCTTTGCGCGCATTTTTACTGGAAATGTACTAACGACAGCCTCTCACAAAGCTTATTACCCCTTAACTTGTTCATTGTCTCAGCGTCGCATGGTTTGGTTGCATCACTCACCACAGTGCATACTTTTATTAGTGATTTACAGTGGTTTTACCTCGTTATGTCAACATTAATTGTGATCACTATTCTTCACGTTGTGGAAAATAAACGGACAGTACAGCATATAGACAATGGACCCCAAGAGGAGTAAGAAAGAAGGTATGAAATTCTCCTTCTAAGCAGTAAAAACCCCTCCTCTCGTCTCCATCACGCCAGCAGCGACGCTACTCAAGGGTAAGGTGCACATAACATAAATTGTCAAGTATTTTTAGAGTTTAATTGTCAGTTATTAATTGGTATTTATATGAGATCTTAATTGTTATTAAGATCTCATATGAATATAAACTGTATCATATAAAATGTAAATCTCATTTAAATTTTAACTGTAATTAACAGGGTAAAACAAAAACAAATATTTAAAATGAGCATTTATGGTCATGTGGAACGAATCAAGTGATTTATATTGCATTCTTGTGGGGTTAATTGTTGTGGTGTACGAGAATTTTGAGTTACGAGCTAGCTCTTGGAGCGAATTAATCTCGTAAACCGACGTATTACTTTAATGTATATCTTTATATCTTTATGTATATCTTGATCAAAAAGTTGAGTACAAGTATTGGTAAACTATATAAAGTATATTTCTGAGAAGTACATAAAAAACACTTTCTTGTTTTAGTAAAGATAATATTTTAGACAAGAAGAATACTAGTATCACACTTGAATAAACCTCTTTTTTAAGATAAGTGTTTGGGAACATGGAAACTGATGCAGAGGAGCACATCACATAAAAGCGCATATGAGTGTGCTAATCCCTGTGCTCACAACATGATCTTCACCCCAATCACAGTCCTTTTTGTGTCCTTCAAGAGATATTTAGTCTCTTTGTTTGTACTGTGTGTAAGTACTGCCTCCCCACTGATAAAGCCTATTCTCCTTGCATCTCCCTGTTTTCTCTAGCCCTGCCAGTGGTAAGTCACAGGAAACAGCATTCTCAACATTCCATGTTGTCTGATTGGTGGACGTGTGTAGCGCCCATAGAAATAGCTTCAGTTCATTGGCAATGTCTTCCTAATCTCCAATGCGTACACTGCATTAGAAGATCATTGGGTGTTACTCATCTGGCATATGCTAACCACACTTCCATGTGGACATTTCCATTTGACTTGGGATTTCTTCCAATTTAGCTTGGGATTTTGGCCTTGGTCATTGGTGGCAGTGTAATAATGATTTTAAAGGAAAACTAAATTATTTATAGTATTTTTCCCCAAAGTGTACAGTTTTAAAGTATGTACTTTCGTTGTTGTTGTTTTTTTTCAGTGTTGCCCTTTCATGGTAGTTGGTATGTTAAGATCACACAACTGGTTGTGTGTTGCCATTTGACTCAATAAAAGCAAACTACATGTAAAAGAGTTATGCAGTGTGTCTCCACTACATAATAAAACTTGAATAACAGTGTATTCTATGTTGCTTTTATTAGTTTATGAAAAAGTCATTTTCGCCAGCTGTAAGCTGTGTCAGTGATAGCTCTGTAATTTTGTCTGTAATTTTCTGTCCATGAACTGTGTAAAATATCATGAGCAACAACATATATGTGACACCTATTAATGGCCTTGGCCTTGACTGAATTGTACGGCTGTACGGCTGATTGTTTCAGACGGACCATTTTGACTGCTGCTCTGCTGCTGTTTCCTGTTTGATCGAGTGGATTGCGTTTGTTTGCGTCGTATAAACTTGTTTTTGTTTTAGTTTTTTTTAACCCGACGTTTGTTCTTATTGCTAAATACAATACAATACTAGATTATTTAATAAACTGTAATCGTTAGCTTTAATCTTAGTCGCTAAACACTGTAGAATTCTGCTATCTTACTGTCCGTGCATACAGCGTTTTATCACTCGCGCCTTTTTTCCCCCGAGTTCATCAAACAACTGATGAATTGGATCAACACACACGGTGAGTCATGTCATCTTTTTTATAATTGTTACATGTAGTGCCTGCTTCATGCATACTCTTTCTGTCTCTGTCAGCAGCAAGGGCTTCATATGTGATAAATGTAGGGACATCGTCAGGCTGACAGAGAAGATCTCAGAATTAGAGACACGCATCCAAACTTTAATCCAGGATAGTAAGAATGCAAGGGCTTTAGATACTGCTATGGATGCAACTAGCTTAGCAAACCCTGTACATTGTTCGGTTCCGGCTGTAGAGCCCGTGCAGCAGGGCAACTGGGTGACTGTGAGACGGCATAATCGCGGGTCAAAAAACCACTATTCCATTCCGATCAGAACATCAAACAGGTTCTCCCCACTCAGTGATGCACCCACTGAGAAACCTGTCTAAAGTGCCCTAGTGATTGGCAATTGTATTACTCGGAATGTGAAAATAGAGACTGCAGCCACCATAGTCACATGTTTGCCGGGAGACAGAGCGCCTGACGTCAAAGCAAATGTAAAAGTGCTAAGGCTAATCGTAAATATTCTAAGATTGTTATTCACGTCGGCGCTAATGATGTCCGACTTCGCCAGTCGGAGATCACTAATATTAAAGAGGTGTGTGAACTCCCAAGTACGATGTCAGGCAATGTAATTTGCTCTGGCCCTTTTCCTATGCGCAGGAGTGATGAGATGCTTAGCAGATTATCCTCACTCAATGGCTGGATGTCTAAGTGGTGCCAGCAGAATAACATAGGTTTCATAGACAATTGGAAAAGTTTTTTGGGGCAGACCTGACCTGTTGAAAAGAGATGGTATTCATCCCACCTGGGATGGTGCCGCTCTTCTCTCTAGTAATTTGGCAAATAGTCTTAGAGTCAAGTCAAGTCAAGTCACCTTTACTTATATAGCGCTTTTTACAATACAGACTGTTTCAAAGCAGCTTTACATTGGTCACATGAAAACATTATAAACAAAGTTTGTTTGGCTGAACGGCAGCCTTAAACGAGCAGGCGAATTAATACAATTGATGAATATTAAATGCTAAGTTATGATTATTGATCGATTTGATTGATTTATAGTTTGATTATTATATTGATAATTCAAGTCTAATATTAAGTCTAATTTGGTCCGATTGGAGATGGGTTCATAATCTACACAGGGGAGGGTTTAGTAGAGTCACGGTCTCCACAGACACTTCAGGGCAGTGCTGTGCTCGTGTCCAGGTGCAGGTCCTTCATCTGATCTGGATACCATGGTAACCTCGGAATAAACAGAGAATAATATCAGCGTAGATGCAATTCTTCTTCTGATGTATCGAGTACATCAGATGTTATGAGAATGTTCCCGGTTCCGGCTGACCTACATTATGCAGCCTAACAATCATTTTACATGATTTGGATTAAAAATGTATGTATAATGTGTTATGTGTATGCCAGGTTGAAGAAATGTGTTTTTAGTCTAGATTTAAACTGACAGAGTGTGTCTGCTTCCCGAACTGTATTGGGAAGACTGTTCCAGAGTTTAGGAGCTAAATAGGAAAAAGATCGACCGCCAGCAGTTGACTTTGATATTCTAGGTATTATAAGCTGGTCAGTATTTTGGGATCGCAATAGACGTGAAGGATTATAATGATTATAATAATCTCCTATTATGTTAGGAGATCTCTCAAGTACTGTGGAGCTAAACCATTTAGAGGATTCGGGAAACAGACTGTGTCTGTTCCCCGAATTTGCAAATACAAAAAATTCTCAAAACCATTTAAGGGTAAAAATTTTATTGATTTACAAACAACTAAGAACGGATATAACACAAATAAAAAAAATATAAATCTTGGGTTACTGAATATACGATCCCTTTCCTCAAAAGCACTTATTGGAAATGATATGATTACAGATCATAAACTAGATGTGCTGTGTTTGACAGAAACCTGGCTAAAACCAGACGATTACATTACTTTAAATGAGTCCTTCCCTCAAGATTACTGTTATAAACATGAGCCTCGTCTGAAAGGTAAAGGAGGAGGTGTTGCTGTAATTTATAGTAACATGATCAGTACTGCTCAAAGGTCTAATTTGAAATATAATTCTTTTGAAGTGATGGTCCTTAATGTAAAATTATCTAGTGCAAGTAATAATTCCTGTTTAACTTTTGTGCTAGCTATTCTATTCAGGCCACCAGGGCACCATACAGACTTTATCAAAGAATTTGCTGATTTTCTCTCAGACTTAGTAATGTCTGCAGATAAAGTCATAATTGTCTGTGATTTTAATATCCATGTAGATAATGAAAAAGACGCATTGGGATTGGCATTTAGAGACGTCTTAAACTCTATTGGAGTTACACAACATGTATCAGGACCCACTCATTCTCGTAATCGTACTTTAGATCTAATACTGTCGCATGGGATCAATGTTGATACTGTTCAAATTCTGCAGCAGAGCAATGACATCTCAGATCATTACTTAGTTGCGTGTAGATTACCATTAGCCAAAGTCGAAAAACTAACTCCCTGTTATAAATATAGTAGAACTATCACTCCTAACACAAAAGATAGCTTTATAAATAATCTTCCTGATCAGTTTCATCTATGTAACATCCCAGATTGCCTAGAAGAACTTGATGTTGCAACAGAAACTATTAACTCTCTCTTTTCCAGTACTTTAGACACTGTTGCTCCGTTGCGCTTAAAGAAGATTAAAGAAAATAGTACACAGCCGGGCCCTCAAGAGAGAAGCCAGAAAAATGGAGCGGATGGAAAAAAACTAATCTTGAGGTTTTTTGCATTTCATGGAAAGACAGCTCTATTGCATTCAGAAAGGCCTTAAAATCAGCTAGATCTGCTTACTTTTCTACCCTCTTAGAAGAAAACAAATACAACCCTAGGTATTTATTTGATACAGTGACTAAACTAACAAGAAATAAAGCCTCAACCCCAGATGCTTTAAAACAGCACAGCAGTAATGACTTCATGGACTTCTTTACTTACAAAATTCATAATATTAGAGAGAAAATTATAACCACGCAACCGTCTTCTACAATATCACAAAATACAGTAAATTTTAGTGTACCAACTAAGCTACTGAAAGAGATGCTTCCAGAAATCATAGATCCTCTTCTTAATATTGTTAATTCATCTTTGTCATTAGGATACGTACCAAAAACCTTTAAACTAGCCGTAATTAAACCGCTTATTAAAAAACCTTAATCCAACTTAATCCTACAGAATTAGTTAATTACAGGCAGATATCAAATCTACCATTTTTGTCAAAAATTCTAGAAAAGGCAATATCTTCACAACTATATTCCTTTCTTGAAAGAAACAGCATCTACGAGGATTTTCAGTCAGGATTTAGACCATATCATAGTACTGAGACTGCTCTCATTAGAGTTACAAATGATTTGCTTTTATCATCCGATCGTGGTTGTATCTCTCTGTTAGTGTTACTGGACCTTAGTGCTGCATTTGATACAATCGACCACAAAATCCTTCTAAATAGACTTGAAAACTATGTTGGCATTAGTGGAGTTGCATTAGCCTGGTTCAAATCGTACTTATCTGACCGTTATCAGTTCGTAGCAGTAAATGAGGAGATGTCATATCAATCACGGGTTCAGTATGGAGTTCCTCAAGGCTCAGTACTAGGACCATTGCTTTTCACCCTGTACATGCTTCCTTTGGGTGCAATTATTAGGAAGCATGGCATTAGCTTTCACTGTGACGCTGATGATACTCAGCTCTATATTTCTTCTCATCCTAATGAAACGTACCAATTCACTAAATTAACAGAATGCATAACTGATATATAAAATTGGATGACTAATAACTTTCTACTGCTTAATTCTGAAAAAATAGAGATTCTAATTATTAAACCAAAAAGTTCTGCACGTAATAATCTAGACTGCTGCCTAACACTCGATGGCTGTTCTGTCAAGTCTTCGTCGTCAGTTAGAAACCTGGGTGTGCTCTTGATACCTATCTTTCATTTGAAAGCCACGTTTCTAGCATCTGTAAAACGGAATTCTTCCATCTTAAAAATATATCTAAATTGCGAAATATACTCTAAAAGACAAATGCGGAAAAGTTAGTTCATGAGTTCAAGGCTAGATTATTGTAATGCTTTACTAGGCGGTTGCCCTGCACGCTTAATAAACAAATTCCAGCTGGTCCAAAATGCAGCAGCTCGAGTTCTTACTAGAACCAGGAAGTATGAGCATATTACCCCAGTTCTTTCAAACCTGCACTGGCTTCCGATTAATCACAGAATACATTATAAAATCTTGATAATGACTTACAAAGCATTAAATGGTTTAGCTCCACAGTACTTGAGCGATCTCTTAACACATTATAGTCCTTCACGTCTATTGTGATTCCAAAATACTGACCAGCTTATAATACCTAGAATATCAAAGTCAACTGCTGGCGGTCGATATTTTTCCTATTTAGCTCCTAAACTCTGGAACAGTCTCCCTAATACAGTTCGGGAAGCAGACACACTCTGTCAGTTTAAATCTAGACTAAAAACACATCTTTTCAACCTGGCATACACATAACACATTATACATACATTTTTAATCCAAATCATGTAAAATGATTGTTAGGCTGCATAATTTAGGTCAGCCGGAACCGGGAACATTCCCATAACATCTGATGTACTCGATACATCAGAAGAAGAATGGCATCTACGCTGATATTATTCTCTGTTTATTCCTAGGTTACCATGGTCAGCCGGATCCAGGCCGTATCCAGATCAGATGAAGGACCTGCACCTGGACACGAGCACAGTACTGCCCTGAAGTGTCTGTGGAGATCATGACTCTACTAAACCCTCCCCTGTGTAGATCATGAACCCATCTCCAATCGGACCTAATTAAAATTAATAATAGACTTGATATATTAATATAATAATCAAACTATCAATCAATCAATCAAATCAATCAATAATCAAAACTTAACACTTAATATTCATCAATTGTATTAATTCGCCTGCTCTTTTAAGGCTGCTGTTCAGCCAAACAAACTTTGTTTATAATGTTTTCATGTGACCACTGTAAAGCTGCTTTGAAACAATCTGTATTGTAAAAAGCGCTATATAAGTACAGGTGACTTGACTTGACATTAAAAAAAGTGGGAAAGACATGTTTTATTGTAGAGACTTGACTTGACTCAGGCACCGACAAGAAGTAGACAAAATAATGACAACGACGCGACACATGACAGCAAAATGAGGAGATTAAATACACACAGGTGGAAGGATAATTGATGAGAAAACAGCCGGGACAAATCAAAGTTAAGCAGGGAAACAAGGTGGGAGCGTTACACATTGACGAGACATGAACACGCAGCCAAATCCTCACTGTGTGCTATCCAAAAGGGCATTTTGGCAAACTGCAAGCACAGTCCTGTAAGCTGTACTACAACCTATTTCCTCTGTGCACTTCAGCACTTGAAAGAGCAAAAATGGGTGTGACGCTACACATTTTTAATGAGTCATGTTTTAAAGAGTCATGAGTGGATGAGTCATGTACCAACTGGAGGAAGATGACCATCATGGTGCTACCATCAAGACTCCAATATATCCAAGGAAGCAGAGTCTCCTCTCCTGTGCCTCCTGTGTACTTTGATGAATAGGCAGGTTGACCTGAGGATTCCAGAGGGGAAAACCTCCCAAGCCATTTTCCATGAGCCCTTCACTCCTCTAACACACCACAAGCTGGAGAGCTTCTGAATGAGAGTACTGGTCCTTCCCATGGGAGACCCAGAGTTTCATTCTGGGCTCTGGCGGAGCATCAGATGTCAGTCACTGCATCGGAGAGTAGTATAGAGTCCTCTGGGAATGAAAACTAGGCTGCATTTTCACATCTATGGATAGTAGCGTTGTTAAAGTCTGACCCAGAACCTCCACCAAGGTTCAACAGTATCTTCAAGACACAGAGCAGGGTAGGGTACTTGAACAAGAAATTCAGTCCTTCTTTTTGAAGGGGGCGCCATAAAGCATATTCCGCCTCCTGAGAGGGAGTCTGGATTCTGCATCCGATACTTCATAGTTCCAAAAAAGGATAGGGGGTTTTGTGTCCTATCTTAGATGCTCAGCACTTCAATCGTTCTCTGAAGAGATTCAGGTTCAAGATTTTAACAATCCCTATGATCATGAGTCAAATTAAGACTGAAGACTGGTTTGTCATGATAGAGCTGGATGATGCATTCTTCACTATTTTCATCCCTGCATAACACAGGAAGTTCCTGGGGTTCGCTTATACGAGGTTATTCTGTTTTTCCTAAAGTTATCCCATCTAAAATTCACAAAATGCATGGAGGTTTGATTTGCTCCATTGAGACTCCAGGACATTATATGGATGACTGATTTTAGCTCAGTTATAGGAAATGGCCAGTGGTGGTGGCAGTGGTGGCTCAGGACCACATGGTTTTCCTGAGGGAAAACCAGTTCTGTATTAAGTTTATGCACAGATGACTTGTCATTTGTAAGACACCATGGTTCCTGTCCCAGGGTCCTGACCTGAGTGCACTGTGGAGAGTACATCATCTATCTTGGCACATATACACTCACCTAAAGGATTATTAGGAACACCTTTTAAATTTCTCATTAATAAAATGATCTAATCAACCAATCACAGGGCAGTTGCTTCAATCCATTTAAGGGTGCATTTAAGGGTGTGATCAAGGTCAAGACAATCTCCTGAACTCCAAACTGAATGTCAGAATGGGAACGAAAGGTTATTTAAGCAATTTTGAGGATGACATGGTTATTGGTGCCAGACAGGCCAGTCTGAGTATTTTACAATCTGCTCAGTTACAGGGATTTTCAGTATGGTTCCTCTGTGTGAAGTCTTGTTCAGCCCTAGCTAACATTCTGAGCGGTTTCCTGTGTTTCCTGATACCTGTGTATTACCTTGGACTGTCGATCGTGTAACGATCCATCGCTGCCTGCCCTGAATTCTGCCTACCTTATCGATTACGTCTCTGCCCTGTCTCGGCTATTGTTCTGCTGGTGATTTACCCCTGTCTGTTTGACTATGATTATTCTTAATAAAAGCTGCAAATGGATCCCACTGCTTCTGACCCTGTGTTGCACCTATCAATATGGGCCAACATTTCTAAATAATTATTTCAGTAGCTTGTTGAATCAATGCTACGAAGAATTAAGGCAGTTCTGAATGCAAAAGGGAGTCAAAAACAGTATTAGTCTGGTGTTCCTAATAATCCTTTAGGTGAGTGTATTGCCAAATTTTATTATTATTTTATTTTATTTTATTTATTTTATCATAATTTTATTATTTTATTATAAGCATATATATATATATCAGTTATGTTGCTTTCTGTTTTAAATGTTCAAGGCTCACGAGTACTCATTTGGAAGTTTTTAGTAATTGAAAATGAAAACAAACAGAAACAAAACTGCACCGAGAAGGAAAAATAGAAGCAGAAACAAATGACTTGACTGACAGGACTAGGACAGGACTAGGTGAGGCAAGACTCATGACAGCACATGAATTAAACATTATCAAAGACAATGATGCAGCACAGGACAAAGGGACAGAAAGGGATTAAATAGGGAACAAGAGGATTGAAGATGATTAAAGGAGAACATCCAGGGCAAATCAAACTATATCAAGGAAACAAGACGGGTGAGGTTACACCAGGGGTGCTCACACTTTTTCAGCATGGGAGCTACTTTTGAAATGACCAAGTCAAAATGATCTACCCATTATATTTATTGAGAAATATATTGAGAATTCTTATAACTTATGTTGATGTATAACCACATATGTTGCACAACACAACAAAATTAATGATGTTTTATTAACAAAGTTCGGGAGGAGCACGTTCAAATGATTAATACAATCAACACGTCATCAGCAATTACTCCTCATCCTATCAGCAGGAGAGGAAGTACGTATATATAGACACGTTTGACTCACCTACAGCTCTTTGACATTTTTCGGCATCTCGACAGTTTACGGCATTGTGGCTCCGCCTTCTGGTCGCTATACACCCGAAATCGAGCTCCACTCGTCAGATGGATTCTCCACGAAAGCGAGTAGCGATCCCCATCCGCTCAACTCTATGCTAACTATATTATATCACCCTCAGCAATACATCACGGGTGCCAGACCAAACAAACGGGTCCTAAGCAACAACAAGCAACGCACAGTAAGACTTGAGGCCTGTTCTCGCCACCAAGCAAACATCCGTATCCAGCAGCTCTACATCGGCTTTAATCGCTCCTGCCATTGAGAAAGGACGATAAAGCTGGTCGAGCTACAAGCTCGACTCTCAGGCAATGCCGCTTCCTTCCTGCTAGCCAGGCCGCCGCCGCTGCCGCGAGCCTCAGCAGACCGCGCTGCAGCTTCAGCTCACACTCTCTCTGTCCGTCAGCTCACACAAACAAGAGCAGCTGTAATCCTTCCCGGCGCTTTTATTTTGCATCGCTAAATCACGAGCAGTTGTGCCTCTCAATACTACTGTTCCGGGGAACCCACGTCTGAGATGTAATTGTTCTAAAGTAACGCGCTGCTTCCTCGCATCTCAAGCAGTAGCGCGCACCGAAGCCAGATCGCGCGCAGTACAGTCCGATCGCACGCGCCACTTCAGATCGCGCTCATTACAGTCGATCGCGCGCTCAGCCGCCCACACAAGAATCAAGTACTTATTGCCAACGCTGCCTTGTTGTTTCAACTTAATCGGCTATTAAGTGGACTCGCCGGAAAGAAACCATATGCACTTTCTATTTTTGAGCGCTTTCTCTGGCTCAGCGCCAGCCAATGTGTTCAAATCTAGCAGGCGATCATGTGATGCCCCGCCTTTCGCCACATTGTCCAAGAACAGGGGCAGCCAACCCGCATGCGGCTCTTTGACTGCTTTCGCAGCTCTCATCCGGCCCGCTGAGACCTTTTTGTCTACAAAAACATAAATTACATGTATCCTGCCAAGATCAGCCGCCGCTCACGTGGACATGATGTTTTTACCGAATTCAAATAGAGGCGCGCAAAAGCGCGTTCCCTTTCGAGAGTAGGAACGAGATGTTTAATGAAATGCATTCGGGAACTCCTCCCCTTCACGTCATTTCTGAAACTTTATGGATAACAGCAGTTGACAACTGGCCAATCGTAGCGCGATGCAGATCTGGCTGCCAGACGGTATAAATATCTTAAATAGCATTTCCTTCATACTTCTCTAAACGGAATATGATAAAATTACAGAGGTTACGATAGTAACCGGAGACGTTTTCCAACCGATCACTACATTACCAAGCCGCTGCTTACTTTTATACTTCCTGTCACCGTCAATGAGATGATATACCGTTTTTCCCGCATATATAATCCACAGACGCATTGTCTCTGTATGCTTGCATAGCTCGTGGGTTGCCATATGTAAAAAGTATTAAAGAATTTATTTATAAACATATTAAATGTGTGATATATGTGCGAGACCTTTCTAATGTCAAAAACCCCATCAACAAATGCGAATTTAACAGTCTTTCATGCGGCTCCGCAGCCACGAGCTTTATTTTGAGGCTCATTATGCTGAACAGGTTGGCCACCCCTGTCCAAGATTGAGAGTCTCGCTCCAGTCAGCCGTACCATCTCCAAATCAACTCTACCTTCAAAATGCCTCAAACGTACGTTCCTTAAATCATATCTCTCCCTTGCAAACCAGATTTCCAAGCGTTAAGACGCAGCAGCACACTGCAGTTTTCCAGCACTGCACCTCACATGCCAGCATCTAGCGACAAACGCCGCCCTTTAAGTGCGAGCTTGCCTCCGCCAGCGGTGCAGGGTTAGCAACGGCAGCACGTACCTAACTTTTCCCCTATGTTAGGCCTGCAGCCCGCCCTTCCGATCCTAGTGTGAGGCTGCCTCCGCAAGTGGCTTCGCCCCTGGCCTTTCCCACCTAATTCTCTCCACCATGCTAATTCTCCTTTCATCCCGTTCTCTGCTATGCCATTCCACAAACACTGCTGCTTAGAACCACCTCTGTCGCCAACAACAGTTGAACGCAAATCCCAACTGAACTTAAGGCTGCTGCCACCAGAGGTGGACCTATTCCCAACCAGTACATCAATATTCAGAGTTGATATTTATCGACGCTAAATGTTCATTCTTCAAGCTTCCGCTTCAAACCACTCCCTCGGAGGATTACATGTGGAGTGGAAAAGTTCAAGACTTTCCACTCCACATGTGGTCTGCTCCACATGGTCTCTACCCACTACCACCGACTCGTAGTGCATTCCATTAACACCAAGAACTTCCAAGCCAGCTTCACCATGGGTTACCTAGGTGAAATCTACTTCTCACTGCCGAAACCTAATCCTCTGCTCATCAAAGGCATATCAAGAACGCAACCCACCAGCTCAGACACCAGACAACCAATCATGTTGGAAATCCGTATCCCTACTCTCCGCCAAGGATTCTACCCAAATGTCGTCCGACCACTCAACGCCATGGTCGAGCCATATAGATTCCAGTTCCTCTGATTCCATCATCCAACCTCAAGCCAAATCCATCCATATTCTGACTCGTCAGCGCTGCACAACGAAAGTAAGAGAGACCAAACTGTAGCTTGGTTACCTCAGATGCTCATAACCCACCATCACATCCACTCAGCCTACTTTCATTTCAGAAACTCGCAGGCTAAACTCCCATCCGTCCCACTCTCTATAGACGATTCCACCCCATTACAAGTTCCGGTTCCAAACTTCTTAAAGCTACGCTACCCCAAACCGGATTCCCAACAGACCATTCATCCAGCCATTCATTTCGCACAGGTGCAGCAACCACGGCTGTGCAAGGCCTTTTCCCAACAGTAATACAAGCATTGCGCCGCTGGTCTCCAGAAGCTTTCAAGAGCCACATCAGACCAAACAGATCGCACATTCAAACAAGGTCTTCTGTTAAGCATCAGCTCCTCCCCACTTACAACTTCATGGCCATTGCTTCCATTGCCGCAGCACTGACACTCCCGCAGGAGCAAGCTATCTCTAACTACCACTGCCGCAGCAGTGCCGCTCCCGCAGGAGCAAGCTCTCTCTAACTACCACTGCCGCAGCAGTGCCGCTCCCGCAGGAGCAAGCTCTCTCTAACTTCCACCGCCGCAGCAGTGACGCTCCCCCAGGAGCCAGCTTCTAATTGCATCTGATATAAATTCAACTGTCAATTTATAATTGAAAGGTTTTACTCATGCTTTTTACAAACCATACTGATTTTGTTATTTCTTGAGTGTATTTAGACGTCTGTAACCAAAGTAATTTCAAGACTCCCTTTAAGTCTATGATAAGCTTTATAAGTCTATGATATTTGGATGAACCCCTGCTCAGGGTTTATTCAAAGCCAATAAGTTTGTGAACTTTCATAAACTTTGACATTCCGATCTCCAACAGGTAAGTTTGTTTTGAAATTAAATATGTAACATGCATCTGATATAAATTCAACTGTCAATTTATAATTGAAAGGTTTTACTTATGCTTTTACAAACCATACTGATTTTGTGATTTCTTGAGTGTATTTAGACGTCTGTAACCAGAGTGATTTCAAGACTCCTGAAATTGAAACTGAAAACTGAAACTGAAACACTGCACAGAACTCCCACTGCCGCAGCAGTGACGCTCCCGCAGGAGCAAGCTCTCTCTAACTTCCACTGCCGCAGCAGTGTCGCTCCCGCAGGAGCTAGCTCTCTCCAACTTCCACCGCCGCAGCAGTGACGCTCCCCCAGGAGCCAGCTTCTAATTGCATCTGATATAAATTCAACTGTCAATTTATAATTGAAAGGTTTTACTTATGCTTTTTACAAACCATACTGATTTTGTTATTTCTTGAGTGTATTTAGACGTCTGTAACCAAAGTAATTTCAAGACTCCCTTTAAGTCTATGATAAGCTTTATAAGTCTATGATATTTGGATGAACCCCTGCTCAGGGTTTATTCAAAGCCAATAAGTTTGTGATCTTTCATAAACTTTGATATTCCGATCTCCAACAGGTAAGTTTGTTTCGACAGGTAAGTTCGTTTTGAAATTAAATATGCAACATGCATCTGATATAAATTCAACTGTCAATTTATAATTGAAAGGTTTTACTCATGCTTTTTACAAACCATATTGATTTTGTTATTTCTTGAGTGTATTTAGACGTCTGTAACCAAAATAATTTCAAGGGACTAAAACACTGAACAGAACTCCCACTGCCGCAGCAGTGACGCTCCCGCAGGAGCAAGCTCTCTCTATCTTCCAGCTCTCTCTAACTTCCACTGCCGCAGCAGTGACGCTCCCGCAGGAGCAAGCTCTCTCTATCTTCCAGCTCTCTCTAACTTCCGCTGCCGCAGCAGTGACGCTCCCGCAGGAGCAAGCTCTCTCTATCTTCCAGCTCTCTCTAACTTCCGCTGCCGCAGCAGTGACGCTCCCGCAGGAGCAAGCTCTCTCTATCTTCCAGCTCTCTAACTTCCACTGCCGCAGCAGTGACGCTCCCACAGGAGCAAGCTCTCTCTATCTTCCAGCTCTCTCTAACTTCCACTGCCGCAGCAGTGACGCTCCCGCAGGAGCAAGCTCTCTCTATCTTCCAGCTCTCTAACTTCCACTGCCGCAGCAGTGACGCTCCCGCAGGAGCAAGCTCTCTCTATCTTCCAGCTCTCTCTAACTTCCACTGCCGCAGCAGTGACGCTCCCGCAGGAGCAAGCTCTCTCTATCTTCCAGCTCTCTCTAACTTCCACTGCCGCAGCAGTGACGCTCCCGCAGGAGCAAGCTCTCTCTATCTTCCAGCTCTCTAACTTCCACTGCCGCAGCAGTGACGCTCCCGCAGGAGCAAGCTCTCTCTATCTTCCAGCTCTCTCTAACTTCCACTGCCGCAGCAGTGACGCTCCCGCAGGAGCAAGCTCTCTCTATCTTCCAGCTCTCTCTAACTTCCACTGCCGCAGCAGTGACGCTCCCGCAGGAGCAAGCTCTCTCTATCTTCCAGCTCTCTCTAACTTCCACTGCCGCAGCAGTGACGCTCCCGCAGGAGCAAGCTTCTAATTTCCACTGCCGCAGCAGTGACGCTCCCGCAGGAGTAAGCTCTCTCTATCTTCCAGCTCTCTCTAACTTCCACTGCCGCAGCAGTAACGCTCCCGCAGGAGCAAGCTTCTAAATTCCACTGCCGCAGCAGTGACGCTCCCGCAGGAGCAAGCTTCTAAATTCATTTATCTGCCCTCCCGAACTCACATTTCCCCCCCCCTCAGCCATAACTTCGCAATTCTTTGGGGGGTCATCAAAATCTTAGCGGCTGTCCGACTAGGTTGCAATTTTTGGGGGAGTGCTCCAGGTTCGGGCTAATACCGAGCTCGGAGCCCTCTCCTCGGACAGCTCGCCAAATACGCTTACCATCCATTGCTCCTGAATCATTCGTAAGTGTGAACTCGTGAAATGATGTTTTATTAACAAAGTTCGGGAGGAGCACGTTCAAATGATTAATACAATCAACACGTCATCAGCAATTACTCCTCATCCTATCAGCAGGAGAGGAAGTACGTATATATAGACACGTTTGACTCACCTACAGCTCTTTGACATTTTTCGGCATCCCTCCACCACCCCAACTCCTCACACTTAATTGTTCCTATCAAAAGTCAGGATACGGGGGGAGTGCTCCAGGTTCGGGCTAATACCGAGCTCGGAGCCCTCTCCTCGGACAGCTCGCCAAATACGCTTACCATCCATTGCTCCTGAATCATTCGTAAGTGTGAACTCGTGAATGTAAATTTTTTTGCCATTACCTGAGTTCACTCTGATGACTTGCACTGAATTGAATCAGCCAGGGATACATAGTCCAGACAGTAGTTGCTGACAGCCAGCCTCAAGCAGTTAATGTCGTATTTTCCATGAAGAGTCCGAAAATGCCGCTCCACATTTCCCTTCTTTGGTATTGCGACGGTAGACTGACAGACGAGACAAACGCACTTTGAAAATGTCATGATAAGTTTTTTTCTTCTTACTTGGTCCAGCTCCCCCACTCATTTTTATACCCTATCATACATTTAAGAGGAAAAAAGCGAGCGAAAAATTAGGATGTAACTAACGACTAGCTTGTTAGCTTTGCAGGGCGTTGTTTGAGCATGCACAGTGACCTAATTGTACGGAAAAAAATCAGATGTCATCTGACTGGTTGTCTTGTGTATCAATCAAGTGACGGGATGGCTGATACGCTGACGTCTAGTTTTTATTCAAAACAAATCAACTTTATTTGTATAGCGTCAGTTCATGACAATGTCACCTCACCTTGTCATGCGATCTACCAATAGTACCTTGGCGATCGACTGGTAGATCGCGATCGACGTATTGAGCACCCCTGGGTTACACAATGACAAGACAAAACATGACACAAACACGCAGCTGCACGTCTGCACGAAACATGACGAGACAGCGCGCATTTAGTGAAAACACCAACTGCGTGCAACACGAAACACAACATGAAAGCACGCAGACGATGTAAACACAAACCACGTGTTATTCACAACACGCAGACAAGAGAGCAAACACTCATCCCGTGCGCTCACAACAAGGACAAACACATGGGCTATGAATATCTGAATCCCAACAAAAAACTAAGACTGAACAAGACCAAAGTCTCGAGATCGGACATCACAAAGACACAACAAAAGGGCAGTGTCAGAGCTCTGTCACCAAAGCACTAGAAAACGGGACCAAAGTGATAGAACCCTGCTTGGGTGGATTCTGATTGGCTGTCAATGTTTTTAGCAATTATCAGATGGAAAAAATAGTTCTGAAAGTGACCTCAACAAAATTCATCATATATTTATAATATTTGGTTTTCTTTTATATGTTTCTGCTGACAGAAAGAAGCTAGAAAGAAATTATTAAAATAACTTATGTGCTGTGGCAAGCTATATTTGTATATCCGTGCACTGTTATTGACTTTATATGTGTAAATAAGAATTACAGGGATTACAAATGTGTGAAATCTCCAAACTTAATTATCCACAAAAAAAAATCAATGTTCTTGTCTTCACAGTCATTTCCCAATTTGAATGACAAAGTTATGTATTATAGACCAGTGAGAAAATCATAACCTGCAAAAGAAAGGAGAAGAGAGAGAAGGACTGATCAGAGAGAACTGATTCATGTTTCACAGTATCTAAGCTCCAGGAAAAGCACCAGCTGTCTCTAAATCACTGTGTGAGAGAGAGAAAACGCAAATGCAATTAGGTTATGTCTGGGAGGAGGAGAGGACTCTACGCCCAGCAAGATGCCCAGAAAACATAGAGATAGCTCACATAGAGAATGCCTGTTCAAATGTCATGAGTTCTACATAATGAGATACATGACAGCGATGGAGTGCAGGCAAGAGAGCAATAAAAGTATTAAAGACAAACAATGTACTAAGAGAAATTATGCATTTGAGCTAATTAAATCCTCCAGAATGTGCATCCATGTTAGCCCACATTAGTAATTAAAAAAAAAACGAAATAAATAAAATTAGGATAGCAGTGTTTATCTGATTAACCTTCAGTCTTTCCAAATTTGAGTAGATAAGAATTGTACTTGCATGACTGGAGTATAGCTGCTTAAAAACCTTACCAAGTAAACTTGCAAATAAACTGACTTGTAACTTGATTTTTTGTGAATTAAATTCACTCGTGTTATTCAGTATACATTGTTAGAGTATGAATAGAGTATGAAATTTGCAATTTAAAGGAAAAGGAAACTTAGACTAAACCTAAAAGTCCAAAATGACAGAGAAGAAATTCATCAAATATTTAAAACAATTAGAAGAAATGGGAGTATGTGACAGAAGTCCAATGATCCCAGGTCTGGTGGTCCCGGAGGTCCTTCCACTATTATATGTGGCAACCACAATCTTGTGTGTTTGGACCGCACATGTCTGCATCTCCCTCTGAGGTAGTGGGGTCCACTGCAGCTCCCCCTTGCAACAGAAATATTATAATAAGTAAGAAATAAACAACTCAAAAATACGCACAATGGTTTATTTTGCAACATAGGCTCATTGAAGAAAAGATTCAGGAGACTTGGATCTGGGTGGGACCAGTGGAGACATAAGAAACTTTTTGAAATTACTTCCTCCTCAAATCAGTGCATTGGGACCTGGCACTGACCTCTGCAGCAAGAGTATGGGTGGAGTCTACTCCATGCAATCATACTCCACAAGAACGTCTTCCTTGACAGACATTATTGGTGACTCACACACCTAGTCAGACTCACTTTTGGGCTCTGAAAAGGATGATGCTGGGTGAGTTCTGACATTGAGGTGGACTCAGGCTCTGTGTCTGTGGTGGGATCAAGATCTTGCTTCATGATTGGGTGTGGATACATTCTGGCTGGGTTCTGGGTCCAGAGTCAGGCTGGAGTAAGTCTCATCCATAAGGTAGATGGTCATTTGGGAGATGGTCGTTAAGCTTTTAGGTGTGCATGCGTCCCTGTGTTCACTCATCCAAGCTTGTAAAAAAGAAAAAGAAATGAATATGGAGCGATCTGGGAAGTTGGTGAGTTCTTCGAGCATGCAATGTTTCTGCTCTACACAGCGCATGCAGACAGCCAATAAATCCATATATCCTTATTTTCGTTTTGGTGTTCTTGTTGCTAATGATTCACAGAAAGACTAACCGTCTTATTCCAGACAGACCACTGCAGACTACTTTTGACTACTGCACTGCTGTTTCCGGTCTGCTCGTTACATTTGTAGCGTCGTATAGACTTGTTTTTGTTTTAGATCTTAAACTCGACGTTCATTTATATTGCTAAATACAAATTAGACAGTATTAGACAATTTCATAAATTGTTATTGTCTTATCAATCTGACATCTATAGCTTTAATCTAAATCGCTAAACGCGTTAACATTGTGCAATCTTACTTAATCTACTATCGTTGCGTAAAGTGTTTTCTCTCTCGCTCGCCTTCTCGCTCGCGGCTTTTTTCCGAGTTCATCAAAAAAATGGTTACGCGTTGAGTCGTCATCTTCTCCTGTGATTGTCACTTGCAGTGCCTGCTATATGTTTACATTTCTCTGTCTCTGACTTCTCTGTCTCTGTCAGCAGTGAGGGCTTCACGTGTGATAAATGTAGGGACATAGTCAGGCTGACAGAGAAGATTTCAGAATCAGAGACACGCATCCTTTAATCGAGGATAGTAAGAATGCAAGGGCTTTAGATACTGCTTGTAGAGCCTGTGTAGCAGGGCAACTGGGTGACTGTTAGACGGCATAATCCCGGGTCAAAAAAATACTGTTCAGTTCCGAACAGAACATCAAACAGGTTCTTCACTCAGTGACGCACCCGCTGAGAAACCTGTTGAAATATGCTCCAGGCACTGTAATATGCTCTGGTCCTCTTACTATGCGCAGGAGTGTTGAGATGCTTAGCAGATTATCCTCACTCAATGGCTGGATGTCTAAGAGGTGCCTGCAGAATAACATAGGGTTCATAGACAATTGGAAAAGTTTTTGGGGCAGACCTGACCTGTTGAAAAGAGATGGTTTTTAATTTGTATCTCTTTTCATGTTATTCATACACCTGAGATGGTGCCCCTCTTCTCTCTAGTAATTTGGCACATAGTCTTAGAGCTGAACCTTGACTAACTGGGGCCCAGGTCAGGAAGCAGATAAACTGGCTAAACTGACCGTCTGCTAGCTGTCTCATGTCATATAGGTCAGATAAATTCCAACACATAGAGACACTTTCACCTAGATATCCTATAGAGACTGTGTCTGTTCCCCGAATTAGCAAAGACAATAAACTCAAAAAAAAATTTAATCGATGTACAAACAACTGAAAATGGAAATTACAAAAATGAACAAATGATAAAGCTTGAGTTACTGAATAGACAATCCCTTTCCTCATTAGCTCTTATTGTACATTATATGATTACAGATCATAAACTGGATGTGCTGTGTTTGACAAAAACCTGGCTAAAACCAGACGATTACATTAATTTAAATGAGTCCACCCCTTAAGATTACTGTTGTAAACATGAGCCTTGTCTGAAAGGTAAAGGAGGAGACGTTGCTGTAATTTATAGTAACACGATCAGTACTACCAAGGTCTAGTTTGAAATATAATTATTTTGAAGTGATGGTCCTTAATGTAAAATGATCTAGTGCAAGTAATAATTACTTTTTAACTTCTGTGCTGGCTAGTGTATACAGGCCAGCAGGGAACCATACAGATTTTATCAAACAATTAGCTGATTTTATATCAGAAGTCATAATTGTCGATAATTTTAATATCCATGTAGATAATGAAAAAGAAACATTGGGATTGGCATTTAGAGACATTTTAAACTCTATTGGAGTTATACAACATGGATCAAGAGCCATTCATTCTCGTAATCATACTTTATATCTAATATTGTCACATGGGATCATAATCATAATCAGAATCAGAAGCAGCTTTATTGCCAAGTGTTTATGCACACACAAGGAATTTGTCTTGGTGCTGAAGCTTCCAGTAAATGGCCTGTGGAAAGAAACTGTTCCTGTGCCTAGATGTTCTAGTGGCCCGCGATCGTAGTCGCCGTCCTGACGGTAACAGTTCAAACAGGAAGTGACCAGGGTGAGCAAAGTCTGTGATGATTTTACCTGCTCTCTTTTTCACTCTGGAAGAGTACGGGTCCTGGAGGGCTGGCAGGGAAGCACCAATAATCCTCTCTGCAGTCCGGATTGTGCGATGTAGTCTCCCGATGTCAGATTTGGTAGCTGAACAAAACTGCTGCCACTGCTGCCACTGTTCTGTTCATGATGGTGAGTGGAGGTAGAGCAGGGCTGTTCCTCCTGAAGTCCACTATCATCTCCACCGTTTTGAGCGTGTTGAGCTCAAGGTTGTTATAACTGCACCAGACAGCCAGTTGCTCAAACTCCAGTCTGTAAGCAGACTCTTCACCGTTTCGGATGAGGCCAATGGCGGTGGTGTCGTCTGCAAATTTCAGGAGCTTCACAGAAGGGTCTTTAGAAGTGCAGTCATTGGTGTACAGGGAGAAGAGCAGTGGAGAGAGAACACACCCCTGGGGGGCGCCAATGCTGGTAATGAGAGACCTGGATGTGAGTTTCCCCAGTCTCACTCGCTGTTGCCGGTCTGTCAGGAAGCTGGTGATCCACTGACAGATTGAGGATGGCAAGGAGAACTGGGTCAGTGTAGCTGTAAGAAGATCAAGCATGATGACGTTGAAGGCCGAGCTGAAGTCCACAAATAAGATCCTTGCATAAGTCCCAGGTCTGTCGAGATGGTGCAGGATATAATGCAGTCCCATGTTGACTGCATCATCCACAGACCTGTTTGCTCTGTAGGCAAATTGAAGAGGATCCAGCAAGGGTCCAGTGATGTCCTTCAGGTGGGCCAGAACCAGAACCAGGGGAGAGGGGGTGCAGGAGGTGTTGAGGGACGTGTGAAGTGCAGATCAGAGTGGGTGTGAAGTGTGAGATTGGGTTTCTCAAACCTGCAGTAAAAAGTATTCAGCTCATCCGCCAGATGTTGATTCTCAGCAGGTCGGTGGGATGGTGGCTTGTTATTTGTTTATTTTCTTCAGGCCTGACCACACAGCAGCAGGGTTGTTGGAAGAAAACGTCTCGGGTTACTTATGTAACCCTGGTTCCCTGAGGGGAACGAGACGCTGTGTCGAAGCACTAGGGGAAATAGCCTTGCGTGAGTCACGTGAAGATCTATGCAACCAATGAGAAGCGAACGCGTGTGAATGCGTCACTGCCGGCCGCAGCCGGTGACGTCATGAGGAAGAGCATAAAGCGCGTCTGAAACCGGGGCGCGTCAGCCATGAATGCCTGAAGCGGGCCCGGATGCGCCCGGAGCTGAGGCCAAGACACAGCGTCTCGTTCCCCTCAGGGAACCAGGGTTACATAAGTAACCCGAGACGTTCCTTTCAGGGAACTCGAGCTGTGTCGAAGCACTAGGGGAACGCTATGCCAACGCCACCTCAGCGAGGTCAGCATCCGGGTGTGTCCCAGCTCACTGAGAGAGCACCCTGGTTCCCGGGGCGGCATCGAGGTCTAGCTGGTAGAACCTCATGAATGTGTGCGGCGAGGACCAGCCAGCCGCAGCACAAACGTCAGGCAAGGAGACTCCGGAGAGGAGAGCCTTGGATGCCGCCATGCTCCTAGTGGAGTGGGCTCGGACCCTCAAAGGAGAAGCATGTCCGGCCGACTCATAAGCTAGACAGATAGCCTCGACTATCCACCTGCTCAGAGTTTGCTTGGAAGCTGGGGCACCCTCGGGGGCCCCAAAGCAAACGAACAGTTGGTCCGACTTACGCCACGTGGCAGTCTTGTGAACGTAAGCGTCCAGTGCTCGCACTGGACAGACCTTGTTCTTGTGCTCCTGCTCATGATCGTCAAATGGGGGAGGGCAGAAGGCCTGCAGCGTGATAGACCGAGCCACATTAGTGGGAACCTTGGGGACGTAGCCCGGCCTCGGGTGGAGGAAAGCTTTCGCCATCCCGGGCGCAAACTCAAGACATGATGGGGCCACTGAGAGGGCCTGAAGGTCCCCGACCCTCTTAAGCGAAGTGATAGCCAGCAAAAGAAGGGTTTTTAGCGAGAGGTACTTGATAGAGATACCCTCTAGAGGTTCAAAGGGTGGCTGGGACAAGCCTAGGAGTACCATGGACAAGTCCCAGGCAGGCACCCTGGTCTGTGCCGCAGGTCTCAGCCTTAATGTACCACGGAGGAAACGAGTGACTAGGGGGTCCCTGCCCAAGGACACCCCACCCAGAGGTACGTGGCAAGCCGCTATAGCAGCCACGTAGACCTTCAAGGTGGAGGGGGACAGCCCTGCCACAAATCTTTCTTGCAGGAACTCCAGTACTTTGCCAATTTGGCAGGTTACTGGGTTCAGCTGCCTTTCACTACACCAAGAAGTGAAGAGCTTCCACTTCAAGGCGTAGAGTTTCCTCGTGGAGGGAGATCTGGACTGCAGGATGGTCTCAACAACCTCGGCTGAGAGACCGGCCTCTATGAGCTGGGCCCCCTCAGGGGCCAGACCCACAGTTTCAACGGCCCTGGTTGCGGGTGAAGAATGCAACCTTCCGCCTGGGACAGAAGGTCCCTCCTGATCGGGATCTCCCAGGGGACCCCGTCGAGGAGGGACACAAGGTCCGCGAACCATATTCTGGACGGCCAGTGGGGGGCCACTAGCGTGAGACGGACCTTGTCCCGGCGAACCTTGGCCAGAACTCCCGGGAGCAGAGCGATCGGGGGAAAAGCATACAGGCGTAACCTCGGCCACGCCTGCGTCACGGCATCCCGCCCCAGAGGCGCTGGAGGTGTGAGTGAAAACCACAGAGGGCAATGGGAGTTTTCTACCGAGGCAAACAGGTCGACCTGTGCCTTTCCGAACCTTTCCCAAATTTGCTCCACCACCTCGGGGTGGAGTCGCCATTCCCCTGGTCTCGCCCCCTGTCTCGACAGGGCGTCTGCTCCCACATTCTGGACCCCCGGGATGTAAGCCGCCCGGATGGAGAGCAGCTTTCCCTGGGCCCAGAGGAGGATCTGTCGCGCCATCTTGTAAAGTGGTCGCGAACGCAGACCCCCCTGGTGATTGATATACGCAACCGCAGTCATGCTGTCGGTGAAAACAGTGACATGGTGGTCGCGAAGGTCCGGTAGGAACGCACGGAGTGCTTTGCGGATCGCCAGTAACTCTAACATGTTTATGTGCCAGGTTTGGTGCCGACTGTTCCATAGACCTTGTGAGGAGCGGTCTCTCAAGACCGCCCCCCAGCCCGAGAGGGAGGCATCTGTCGAGAGAGAGACTCTCCGAGCCAGAGCCCCTAGCACTGGGCCTTGAGACAGAAACCAAGGATTCTTCCACATACTCAAGGCGCGTAGGCATCGCCCCGTGACCTTGATAATGCGAAGCGGGTTCCCTTTCGGGGAAAACCCCTTGGTCTTTAGCCACCACTGCAGGGGTCTCATGTGCAGCAGGCCCAACGGGATGACGCAGGAAGCCGCTGCCATGAGCCCTAACACCCTCTGGAAGTGTCTGACAGTGAGTGGCTGGCCTAACTTGATGCTCTTGACGGCTGAACAGATAACTTGGATGCGCCCGGGGGAAAGCCGGGCCGACATCGCTACTGAGTCCCAGACGACTCCCAAGAAGGTGGTTCTCTGAGCAGGAGAAAGGACACTCTTCTTGGCGTTCAGCCTCAACCCCAGCTCCTTTATGTGTGCGAGCACTACATCTCGATGTTGCTCCGCCAACTGCGGCGACTGGGCCAGAATAAGCCAGTCGTCTATATAGTTTAAGACACGGATGCCCCGTGACCGCAGGGGAGCTAGAGCAGCGTCCACGACTTTCGTAAACGTGCGGGGTGAGAGCGCTAGGCCGAAAGGAAGCACCCGATACTGGTACGCCTTTCCCCCAAAGGCGAACCTCAGGAACTTCCTGTGTTGCGGAAGGATGGAGACATGGAAATAAGCGTCCTTGAGGTCGACTGTGACAAACCAATCCTCGGATCTGATCTGCACTACGATCTGTTTGAGCGTTAGCATTTTGAACTTTAGACGCTTGACCGCACGATTCAAGAGACGTAAATCCAGAATGGGCCGCAACCCTCCATCCTTCTTTGGAACTATGAAGTACCGGCTGTAGAACCCGGACTTGCTCTCTGCGAGGGGTACATACTCGATGGCCCCTTTCGCCAGCAAAGTGTCTACTTCTTGTTCCATGACCAGAGCCTGCTGAGGGCCTACAGCAGACTGTAGGACCCCCGAGAACTGGGGTGGTGAGACCCCGAACTGAATGGCGTACCCTAAGGTGACCGTGCGCAGGACCCACTGAGAGATACCGGGTAGCCGTGACCACGCATCCCGGAATTCTACTAGGGGAACCAGCCTCCCGGGGCTGGCCTCTGGTGCTGATGGCATGTCCACCACTGGGCCGGGATTTCCGGATTCCCGGGTGGAGTGCTCTAGGACCCTCCTCAGAGGGGGTGGTTTTCCCATGGCGGGCTGACTGGTCAGCTGCTCCAGGGATACACCACCTTGTTGCGGCTTGGCGTCAGGGCCGCTTGCTCTTAGCCTTCTTAGCGCTCAGGACAGCCCTCAGATCGCCCCTCTTGCCAGAGGCTTGAGCCTGTCGCCCCGACCCCCCGGGATTAGCCGGAGGAAGACGGGTGGCGACACTTCGTTTTTGAGCGGCCCTGTGTGAAGAGCTCTGAGACCCCCTTTGACTGGCGGTCTCACGTGGAGGGCGGCGGGGAATAACTTTACTGAACGCCACCTGCTGTCGTGCAGCCTCCTGAAACTTGTCGACAACGCTTTTTACGGCGTCGCCGAACAAGCCCGAAGGGGACAGAGGAGCGTCCAGCAAAACAAATTTGTCCCTATCTTTGATGGAAGACAAATTGAGCCAAAGATGTCTCTCCGTAGCCACCAGAGCTGCCATGGAGCGACCGACAGAGTAGGCCGTCTCCCTAGTGGCCCGGAGAGACAGATCCACGGTCCGGCGCAGCTCTGCCACTGTCTCCGGACCGATACCGCCGCCCTCGTTGAGGTCCCCCAGCAACTCAGCCTGATAAGCCTGCAGCAGAGCCGTGGTGTGCAGGCACGCTGCGGCTTGACTAGAGGCTGAGTACGCTCTCCCCACCAAAGACGACGTGACGCGCATCGGCTTGGAGGGGAGCGCCGGAGCTTTAATGGAGGACGCAGATTGGGGCACAAGGTAGCTCGCAAGCGCCTCATCCACCTTCTGCATCCCCCCATAGCAATAGCTTTGAGCCCCTGCGAGATTCGTATACATCGAACTGTTCCGTGTATGAACTCTCTCAGAGGCTGGCTTTTCCCACGATCTGGATACCTCGGCATGCAAGTCGGGAAGGAAAGGCATAGCTCGGCGCGGGGGAGTGACGCGAGCCGGCAGATAACGCTCGTCCAACATACTTCTTTTAGGACGGGCGCTTCTGGTCTCCGCCGGCCATTCAATATCCAGACGAGAGACAGCTCGCGCCACAACCTCAACTAGCTCTTCAAACGCCGGCGAGGAGAGTGGCGAAGCCTCCTCTGCCGGGTCAACACTAGCTAAGTCCATCTCACTATCGGAACTCGACAAAGCTAATGTTGGAGTCACAGCACGAACATCTCCCGAGGAGTGCCCGTGACTGGAACCCGTTTGGTCTCGTGAGGGCTGAGGTAAGGACGGACCCACCCCAGCAGCCTCAGCGAGATCCATTTGTGAACCCCAGGACTGAGAGCGCCGCAACGCCTCGGCCGCTGCAGGTCCCGAACCCCGGGGAACACTAGCCTGGGCGGCCTCGTTACAGACCGCCAGGCGGGAGCGGAGAACATGCAGAGAAAACAGCTCACAGTCTTTACAGCCGGCGCCCTCAAGAGCCGACCGTGCATGTTCCACTCCTAAACAGATAACACACATTACATGTGTATCCCTGCCCGTTATAAAACGAGGACAGGGATAAACACACGGTCTGAAACTCTGTTCATCTCTCGCCACACTTTTCACACTCATTCTTTGATTTTTTAAGCTATCAAGTCTCAAAAACCACTCTCGCACAGACACAGCACGCTGAAGGCATTCAGAGCTGACGCGCCCCGGTTTCAGACGCGCTTTATGCTCTTCCTCATGACGTCACCGGCTGCGGCCGGCAGTGACGCATTCACACGCGTTCGCTTCTCATTGGTTGCATAGATCTTCACGTGACTCACGCAAGGCTATTTCCCCTAGTGCTTCGACACAGCTCGAGTTCCCTGAAAGGGAACTGGTTTCTCAGCCTTTCAGAATAACTTTTTTTGGCAGCTCTGATCTCCTTTGTCAGTCTGTTACCGGTCTGTTTGTACAAAACACCATCCCCCTTCTGTAAGCGTCCTCTTTGGCATGATGAAGCAGTTTGAGTTTCCCAGTTAACCATGGTTTATCATGAGGAAATTATAAGAATGTCCTGGTAGGAATGTGTGTATCCTCACAGAAAATGATGTATAATGTTACAGTATCTGTGAGCTCATCCAGATCAGTGGTAGCAGCTTCAAAAACATTCCAATCCGTGCAGTCAAATCAGGCTTTTATGTCCTGCTCTGCTTCATTAGTCCATCTTTTTACAGTCTTTTTTGCAGGTTTAGCTGATTTCAGTTTCTGCCTGTGGGATGGTATAAGATGAACCACACAGTGATCAGAAAGCCCCAAAGCTGCCCGTGGGACGGAAAGATATGCATTCTTTATTGTGGTGTAGCAGTGGTCAAGAATATTACTGTCTCTGGTGGGACATGTAATGTGCTGTCTGTATTTTGGCAGTTCACAGGAGAGATTTGCTTTGTTAAAATCCCCAAGAATGAATAAAAGAGAGTCTGGATACTTTTGTTCAGTCTCAGCTATTTGTTCCGCCAGCTGTTGTAATGCCGCGCTGACACACGCGTCCGGAGAAATGTAAACATTCACGAGAATAAACGAGGAAAACTCCCGCGGTGAATAGAAAGGTTTACAGTTTATGAAGTGGGTCTCTAGGTTAGGAGAGCACATCTTCTTCAACGTTGTTACATCTGAACACCAACTTTTGTTGATGTAGAAACACAAACATCCAGTCTGGCTGCTCGGTTTAAAGAGACAGTCGCGACTCCAACGAGGATATCGAGTAAAGCGTCTGAATAATCAAAAACCGCAGAAATATTGTCTGGTGTGTGATTCCTAATGTCCAGTAGTTCGTTTTTGGTGAAAACGATCGGAAAAGAATGACTAAAAGCAGAACAAACAAACAAAGACAAGACAATCACTGAAGAGCTCAAAACCGAGGCAGCCATTTTTTTCAATATTTTTTCAATATTTTTTTTCAATCAATGTTAATACTGTTCAAATTCTGCAGCAGACCAATGACATCTCAGATCATTACTTAGTTGCGTATATACTACCTTTAGCCAAATTCGAAAAACTAACTCCATGTTACAAATATAGTAGAACTATCACTCCTAACACAAACGATTATATATATATATATATATATATATAACGATTTACAAATCATCTTTCTCATCAGTTTCATCTACTTAACATAGCCTAAAAGAACTTGATGTCACAACAGAAACTATTAACTCTCTCTTTTCCAGCACTATAGACATGTTGCTCTGTTGTGCTTAAAGAAGATTAAAGAAAATAGTCCAACACCATGGTACAACGAGCACACCTGGGCCCTCAAGAGAGCATGCATAAAAATTGAGCAGAGCTGGAAAAAACTAAGCTAGAGGTTTTTCACATTTCATGGAAAGACAGCTCTATTGCTTTCAGAAAGGCCTTAACCCTTTCGCACGTAAGTTCTAAATATTCTCTCTGACCCCACAGCGTGAGTTTTTTTTAGGCGACCGTTATTTTAGAATGTTTACCTTATTGTTCCCATGGCGACGCGTCATGCGTGTCACCGCAGCCTCAGAAGCGCTTTATGACATGTGCATCGCATTTGTTTAGTGTATGTCTTATTTATTCAAAATATTCACACACTTGTTGGCTATGTTATCAACTACCTGATATTTCCATTCTCAAATATGTGGAAATGAATGTGTTTTGTCGTTTAAAAACTTTTATAATGATCATATTAACTGGTCTACGATGCGCGAAGGGCGCCGCCATGTTTGTTTGTGCTGCAGTTCGGAGAATCTGATCGGTCTGATTTATAACGCAAATTCAGTCGCTTCTCCCAAAAAACGTGACAGTAAGTGACCAGTGAAGTGAGAGAAGTATACAGTGAACTTTATAGTTACCTATGCAATGTGTATCTGATCAATTTATAAATGAATGATTGCTATTTCTGCTTTTATGGACGTCAGTGTGTATTTTTCAAACTAGAGATGTATACTAGATACTAGAGATGTATTGTTTTGCAAGTACTTATGAGTATTTAAATGTCTGAAACCGAAAATAAACCTTATGTGGTTGAAAACACTGAGTAGTTGTGATATATGACAAGCTCTAAGCGCGCCCGTCTCTGAATCAGCGCCAGATGACGCGCGAAAACACGTTTGAATTTAGCAGTTGATGACGTGAAGCACGAACGTTCTAATCACACCGTTGTGATCGTACCCTCCAGGGCACAGACAAGACTGATCACACCGGTGTGATCGTACGCGCGAAAGGGTTAAAATCAGCTAGATCTGCTTATTTTTCTACCCTCTTAGAAGAAAACAAATACAACCCTAGGTATTTATTTGATACAGTGACTAAATTAACAAGAAATAAAGCCTCAACCCCAGATGCTTTAAAACAACACAGCAGTAATGGGTTCATGAACTTCTTTACTTGCAAAAATCATAATATTAGGGAGAAATTTATAACCATGCAACAGTCTACTACAATATCACAAAATAAAGTAAATTTTAGTGTCCCTGAAGAAAAATCCCACTCCTGCATTGCTATCGAGGAGGAAGAGTTGTCTAAACTTAAATCATCAAAATCAACAACGTGTGCTAGACCCAATACCAAATATTGAAGTGATTGAAAAATCACATACGCATTTAAGAAATAAGCGATATCGGTATCGATATCGGTAAAATTATACCCAATAATATTGATATCGTATCGAATTTAAAAAGTCAGGTATCGCCCATCCCTAGTTCATATGCGTCACGTGATCAACCACTAAATTCACACGTTTTCACGCGATATCTGGCACTGATCCAAAAAAAGAGCGCTCAGAGCTGGTCATTTATCACAACAATTTAGTGTTTTCAACCACATAAGATTTCTTTTAGGTTTCAACAAGTTGGTGACTATTTTGAATTATCTATTATACAGCGCTTTTTGTGACTGTGGTATGTCAGGTGACAAACATGACACGTTGCCATGGAAACATTAAGGCGAAAAATCCAAAATGGGGGAGGGGGCGCGCAAAATTTTTACCTCTTCCTGAGGGGGTGTGACAGAAAATAATTGAGAAGCACTGATCTATGGTAAGATTACACAACAATATATTAAAAACAGAGCAGCTTTTCCCCCTCCCTTACAAAAAATAAATGTATATAATTTGTAAATTTATAAAAGCTAATTTTGCATAATTTCTCACAAAACTCCAAAAATGCTCTGAACAAAATTTGTGGCACCCTTAACTTAATATTTGTTTGCACACCCTTTGGAAAAAATAACTGAAATAAATAACTTCCTTTAACTATCTTACTCCTCTCACCCAGAATTTTTGACAACTTTTCCTTTGTAAACTGCTCCAGGTCTCTCATATTGGAAAGGCACCTTTGCCTAACAGCAATTTTAAGATCTCTCTTAATGGGATAAGAGAGATTAATGGGATACAGATCTTGACTCATTGCTGGCCACTTCAGAACTCTCCAGCGCTTTGTTGCCATCCATTTCTGACACTAGGCCCTACATTGCGAACCAGAATCCTTTGGTAATCCTCAGATTTCATGATGCCTTGCACACAGTCAAGGCGCCCAGTGCCAGAGACAGCAAAACAACCCCAAAACATTGTTGAACCTCCACCATATTTGACTATAGGTCATTTGACTGTAGGCTTCTCTTCCTGATTCTCTACAGTGCAGACGTGTATCTCTCTCCTCTCGCTCTCCTCTCGCTTCGATTTTGAAGGTTTGAAGGAATTAGATCAGAGAGTGATACAGATTGAGGAACTGAATCGTAACAACGCAGTCCGGACTGCTTATGTGGGCTCCATCGAGAGTCAGACCGGTGAACTTTTTATGGACTGTATCCGGTCTGGCCATGAGGCTAGACGTGATGTCTAGGGAACTATATGGACCGAACGCGACCGGAGCTGATTGATTAATTATGATCCGGAAAAATTACCGAAGATCAACAAATGGAATAAAAATTAACCCGAAACTTCACTTGTCCCTATCTCTCGGGAACTCAGCATGAACAGCCTGGTCTCCTTATCTCCCTTCAGGGACAAAGCCAAGGAACTGAATTGAACTGAACTCAAAACATCTCATGTTTTGGCTATATTCTCTCTCAACATCCATCTACCTGTACTCTCCTTATCTGTCCTTATCTATCACCCCCCCCCCCCCCCCCAAATCCACTGAAAAAATCCCAACACGAGTCTTACGTGTAATGTGTGATGTATATTATATTATATTATGTTTGTTTGTGTTTTGCTATGTAAGGCTTGCTAAACTTCTTGTATTTCTTGTTTTCCTGGAGAAAAAACGGCGCATGCTCTGCTGCGACGACACGTCTGTGAAAACAAATTTCCCGTTAAGGGACAATAAAAATTCTATCTATCTAGGCACTGTGTTATTTTCTTTGTAGGCCTCATTCCGTTTTCAATCAACAGTAGAATGATACAATCATTTTGAGTTTCAAGTTTCGAGTGTCCCTTTCGGGTTTATAGTTCTGCACCATCGTGTGCCATTTATGTTTATGTTTGTTAATAAACTGTTTTTGTTTGCATCCTGTCTCCTCGCTTCTCCGCATCGCACACCAGCCGCCAACACCACTACACTATCTTGGTCTCATCTGTCAACAAAATGTTTTCCCAGAAGGATTTAGGCTTACTCAAGTACATTTTGGCAAACTGTAGTCTTGCTTTTTTGTGTCTCTACGCCCTGCCTGGTCTCCTGCCATAGCGTTTCATTTCATTCAAATGTCGACAGATAGTTTGAGCTGACATTGACGCACCCTGAGCCAGCAGGATAGCTTGAATTTCTTTGGAACTTGTTTAGTGCACCATCCGGACTATCCTGCATTGCAACCTTTCATCAGTTTATCTCTTTCATCCATGTCCAGGGAGATTAGCTACAATGCCAAGGGTAGCAAACTTCTTGATAATGTTGCACACTCTGAACAAAGGAACACCTAGATCTCTAGAGATGTATTTGTAACCTTGAGATCATTTATATTTTTCCACAATTTTGGTTCTCAAGTCCTCAAACAGTTCTCTTCTCAAAGATTAAGTCAACTTCTCTCCTATTTATCTGCTTTCAGGTATGATTTTTATATTGCCCACATATGTTACATGCCCCAGGTGACTTTAAAGGAGCACATGCTTGAAACAATATTGTTTTTCTACAACTTTGAAAGGGTGCCAACAATTTTGTTCAGCCCATTTTTGTGTTGAGTTTTGTGTGAAATTATGTGACTTTTTGTGAAATTATGTGATTTAGAACTTTTTTGTCCTCCTTTTTTGCAATACACATAAAAGTAATAAACATGTGTATCGCAAAACATTTATTAATGCAATACTTTCTGAAAGTATTTTTTATTTTTATTCTTTGATTTTCTGGAAAAACTTCAGGGGTGCAAACAATTTTGGCCATGACTGTCTTATAAACTTACTGTCTTATAAACTTTGAAAATATTGATTCATAAAGAAAATATAAGTTTTATGTGATTTACTTACAAGTAAACTTACAAGTATCGAAAAACGTACAAGTATACTTCTACGTAAACTACTGAGAGTATATTTTAAAGTGTACATTCCCTTGTAATATAATTGTACTACAAATGATAAAAGTAATCATTTCATACAAACTCAATAGTAATTGTTTATTCTTTATTGGTTAAGCGTTTTACATCCTTATATTTACATCATAAGTATAATTATAAGTGCACACAAATTAGTTGTGTTCATTTTTTAGTTTAAGTTTACCAGGGAGGAGTGTCGATGTTTGGGAGACATGGCATCCTGGGGTGACTGAAATTGGAGTCCGGGCAGGAACAAGTTATTGGTTCGTCCAGATCGACCATGTGCTGAGATTTCCCAGGGGAGGAGGAAAAGTTGTTCCCTATCAGTCAGTCACTTACGTCATGGGGTCTCGCCTGGGAGCCCAATCACCTCCAAGTTTAACAAAACACGACAATGAACATTGGCTAGTGATATTTGCATGCCGAGTCCTACCCACTCGGCATGCGGGTATAAATAGGACCAGCATTACTGACTTCATTCATACTTCTGCTTTGGAACCGAGCATCAGAGAGTTTTGAGCACTCTTTTCTGATCACCTTTACGGAGAGCAGTTTGTGCATCAGGAGTTATCTCCGAAAACAGCAATTTTAATTGCTCTCACACAACTCGTCACGGTTCTCTCAGCTGGTGGAAGGGCGTATTCAGCAGTGTGAAGAAAACCAGTTCCCGTGCACGCAGAACGCAACGTTTCACCCCTCAGCGCTTCAGTTGAGCAGTTCCCTAAAAGAGCAGCATGGTTGATCAGCGTCTTTTTCAAGATGTCTTTTTGTGTGTGTGTGTTTCTGGATGCGGTCATTTTCGACCTCATCTGACAGCCACGAGCGCTGTCTCACATGTCTGGGTGAACAGCATGCTGAGAGAACGTTCATGGATGGTGCATGCTCTCATTGCAGGAACATGTCCATGTTGGCATTGTAATCTCGACTCTCCCTCTTTAATACAGAGGCACGAGTCCCCTCTGTTATTCTGGGTGAGGATTGGATGGCATTCGCTGAATCAGAGAGTGAGCTTTTGATCTCCAGAGAAGAAGAGGAAGTGGGTGGTTGCCGAACCACCGGGGTGGATGCTCGTGTGGAATCAGATTTGTAGTTGATGGTTATGCTTTCCCAGGCTGTCCTGAGTGCTCACGGTTGGTTTCTCGGGGTCACTACACACCAGTCTAGTCCCTTTCTTCCCAGAGGTTCATGAGGAGGTCAAAAAGTTGTGAAAGGCACTTTTTTCTGCCTGAAACTACTATTTTGCCTCCTCCACTCACTACCCTTGATGGTGTGGCTGCCAAGGGTTATAAGGACATTCCCCAGGAACAGCGGGTGGCCCGGAGGTGGAGGGAGCTGCTCTGTGCCGGGAGCTGGTGGACGCACCACTCCTTCCCCTGGAGGAGGGCCAGGTGGAGAATCTTGTTCAGTGTTTCTGTTCCGCCACTGGCCCCAGGGCCTCCCTGGCGCATTCCCTTAAGGAAGGCTTTCTCAGGAACAGGGCACCCACGTCCAGATCTCTGGAACCTCCACGTATGGTCCTTGGATGGGACCACCGGCGGTGGCAGACACTATTACTTATCTAGTCTTTTCTCTGAGTGGTGCTCTTCCCGATGGAAAGACCCCCGGAATTGCCCGAACAGCTCTGTGCTTTCCTTCCTTCAACATGGGTGGGAGCGGCGGCTGTCCCCCTCCACCTTGAAGGTGTATGTTGCTGCCATTGCAGCACATCATGTCCTTGTCAATGGCAGGTCAGAAAGCATGATCATCAGGTTCCTGAGAGGGGCCAGGAGGTTAAACCCTCCCATGCCGCCCCTCTTTCCCTCCTGGGACCTCTCTGTCGTCCTCACAGGCCTATAGAGAGCTCCCTTTGAGCCCCTGGAGTCAGTTGAGCTCAAGACTTTGTCCTTTAAGACAGTGCTCCTGACTGCGCTTGCTTCATTCAAGAGGGTAGGGGACCTGCAGGCATTTTCGGTCAGCGAATCATACCTTGTATTCGGGCCAGCCCTGTCTCATGTTGTCCTGAGATCCCGGCTTGGATATGTGCCCAAAGTTCCCACCACTCCCTTTCGGGACCAGGTGGTGAACCTGCAAGCACTGCCCTGGGAGGAGGCAGACCCAGTCCTCACGTTGCTGGGGCCCGTCCGTGCACTACGTGTTTATATGACCACACACAGAGCATCAGAAGCTCTGAGCAGCTTTCTGTTTTGGGGAACAGCAGAAGGGAAGGGCTGTCTCCAAACAGAGATTAGCCCACTGGATAGTGGATGCCATCGCCCTGGCATATCAGGCCCAGAGCGAGCCATGCCTCATAGGGGTGAGGGCTCACTCCACACGGGGTGTTGCTCCCTCTTGGGCTTTGGCGCATGCTGTCTCTCTGACAGACATCTGTAAAGCTGCGGGTTGGGCGACACCTAATATATTCACAAGATTTTACAATCTCTGAGTGGAGCCAGTTTCTTCCAGTGTGCTGGGAACAAGCAGGTGATGTTGGGAAGACAGGCTCGGTGCCCTGCTTGCAGCGCCATTCCCCTCTAACGGGGATACAAGTGCTTATTTACTCTTGTGAGTTCCCCATTTGGCGAACACTGAATCGAGTTCCTCCTGCATTTTTTAGTGGTCGGACATGGCAGAGGTGTCTGATGGTAGGCTCAGTGCTCATGTGCATGCTCCGGTGGTCAGCCCTTGTACTGGGCTAGATGCCCATGTGATGAGATTTCCTCTTGGTAATCCCATATATGTACACCTTACCTCTCAGGGTTCACCTCTCGGTAAACCCGTGTCTTTCCCTTGGCAGTACTGTCTCGTCTCTTCCACTAGACCGTCCTCTCTGGGATAGTAAGACCTACCATAGAGACCTTCCATATGTCGTACTGCCCCTCGGGTCACTTTATATGTGTAACCATCACGTTACCTCCCCATAGGCAGGATGTGATCTCCATAGCATCCCCCATTGGACGCTTTCCTAGCCTTAACAACACTGATTGAGCTGAACAATAGGAATTGAGATCCAAAGCACTCTTCCCCCATGAAATGTCACGTTAAGGAACAGCAGCTTGACCATCCTTGCAGTATGTCCTGTCTCTTCCATCCTGGCTGGAATAGAGGACTAAGCTTGGGCTTACTTTCTCGGGCACAGGGTAGGTTACGACTACGTGAGTGCAGTTGCCTAAGGGCAAGCTATGGCTTGCCAGCATCTGCATCTCCAATACTCGTAACACAGTTCAGTGCCTGTGGCGTTTTCCATAGGGACCCCATGACGTCAGTCCGACGTAACGTCGAATGTGACGGACTGATAGGGAACATCTAGGTTACTGATGTAATCCCCATTCCCTGAAGGAGGGAACAGAGACATTGCATCCCCCTGCCACAGTCCTGAACCATCGCTGAATGGCCAGGATACTCTCTCGGCTCCTCAGCAAAATATGAATGAAGTGAGGAATGCCGGTCCTATTTATACCCGTATGACGGGTGAGTGGGACTCGGCATGCAAATCTCAGTAGACAATTTTCATTGGCACGCTTTTTTAAACTTGGAGGTAATTGGGCTCCCAGGCGAGACCCCATGACATCAGTCTGACGTAACGTCTCCGTCCCCTCCTTCAGAGAACGGGGGTTACAGAAGTAACCTAGACGTTCTTTTTATAAATTGATTTAAGTTGTACATTTTATAGTATTTCATGAAATGTTGCTTTCATTTGATTTGGTTTATTTATATATTTGGTTTCATTGTGGTTTTGTTTAGTGTTGTGTAGAATGTAAAGCTATTTTGTTTCCCCTTTTTTTGTTGTCATGGACCCATCTTTCCCTTTCTAAGCTGTTACTTTGTTTAGTGTGCTAGGTTAGTCTTTGTTAGCCTTAAGGGTTGTTTTTGTTTGTTTTGTCTTGTTTGTTATGTTGAAAGTTACTTAGTTTTGGGTACCAATAAATGCCTAGTTTTGTTAAGTCAAAGCTGGTGTTCCTTGTTCTGATCTTTCGGTCCCTCACAAGTACAATTTTCAAAAGTTTGCGTTTTCAGCAATCCAAAAATGCTGCTGTTGTGTTAATGAATGGCCAAAATGAATACAACATTTTTAGTTGAAAATTATGTTGAGTAAAAGCCTGATTAGGAGGCAACATTCCTATGATACCTTAAAATGCTGTCAAGGTAGGTAGCTAGCTCACTAGGTTTTGGATTATTATGAGTATGTGCATGACTGATGTAGTGTGGCAGATCTGTCTGACTGTACCTCTCCAAATATGGTTCTTCTAGTTGAGTTTTAATTAGAGGAAATGACTAGAGAGAGCTGCTGGTAGAGAGGCTTGAACCACAAGGGGAGAAGGGGGAGGGGGAGTTAATTAAATCAGCCTTGTTGTCAGAGATGAACTAAAATAGTCTTATCTCTTACACTGACTGTTCAGATATGAGTGTTGGGTTACCGTTTCCCCCATCTACAGTTAAGACCCCAAACTCTGTGTTCACGTGTCAGTCTGAAATTTAGCGTCTATCTCAGCACACAAACTGTCTGTTCTTGTTCTGCTCCTTGTATTTATCTGCTATTGACTCCTATCTCCATTATAGCAGTTCTCTACATTGCAGCAGGAGATCAGAGTCTGTATAAATAAGTGAACCATCTGATGGGGGTTCAAGAGGACAATATGTCCTCAGCATGGGCTACTTAGAAAATTAGCTCTATAACAGTAGGTTGAGTTCACTTACATATGACGGAAGGAGATCTGGCTTTGTCCTTTAGTGATCTCACTCACTGCTATGATGGTTTCTATATATGTGTTTATGCAGAAGTGGGTTAAAGTAAATATTATAATATAAAGAATCTACCATTTACCTTAATTGATATTCTTTGGTCTTACTATGCATGATAAAATCAAATTTCTTCCATTTTCCCCAGTGAAATTTTATTTTTTTATTTTTTTACTGGTACCTTTTTTATGTCATGTTTACTTTTTTATTTCATTTTTACTTTGAGCCATTTTTATCCTGTCTTTTGAAATCCAGCCAATCAGACACTTACATCTCCCACTTAACATGTAATGAAGAAACAATATTGACTGGTTTTGGCTTTAAATCTGGGCCTCTGTCTGTAATAAACTGTATAGTTACTCCCTTTATTGAAATGAAAGTTACATTAAGATGTTTTAGATGTCGGTTTGGGTTGAAGGTAGCTTAGATGAGTATAAGTACTGTGCAGGCAGCACGTTTCAAGGTCAGTGGTATAGATAGAGTACTTCTGTAATAATGTGGGAGACACTGCCACCTGCCTATAAACACTGGAAAATAAGATTACATCATAAATAAAAGGGGCTAAATTTACAGTTCTAATCCTTAAATCAAATCAGTTTCTTGTGATGTAAAAACAAATTGAACAAATAATTGAACTTTTGCATTTTTTATGTAAAAAAAAAAAAAAAAAAACTGCAATGACACACAACAAAAGTGACTTATTTCAAAGAAAAAAACATTAGAATTTTTTTGATTAAGCATAAGTGTGCACACCCGTGAAATAATGCTTAAAGCACCCTTTTATTTTATTACAGCAATGTATAAGTTTGGCATATATTGGGAATATTTTTCATGGTTTTGCAAGGCTGGATTTTTTTGCTAAATTGCATCCGGGACTTGTTGTCATGATAACAGGTCCGTTAGATTAAACCTCCTCGGGTGCTTACTTCATGTTAGCAGGATTAGATCACAGCTTATAAGTGGAGGTGATATGAGAAGTTTGTCACAGGCATGTCCATTTTGGCGAGAGCAACCTGTTGCTGAAGGAGCAAGGAGCTTTCAAAGATTAAGCGCATATTGTGGAAAAGACAGGATCCATTAGCAGAGTGGAAAAGTATTTTGTTGGAAAGATATAATTTTTCACATGAGGGTATTATTATTTATCTAGGTAAGTTTGACTCGTCGTAGTCAGGAGTTAACAACAGCTCAAACTCAATGTATTAACTTGCGCTATTTTGCGAGTGGCACGTTCCTTTACTGTTGGAGATGCGGAGAACATTGTGAAAAGTGCTGTCTGTTGTGCCATTCGCAACGTTTACCTGGTACTCAAGCAGTTTTGGGGTGTTTTTGTGTTTTTTCCGAGCTTCTTAAGACCCCAAGATGTTAAAGAGAGCTTTTTCGTTATTGCAGGTACATTATAGTTGATCACAGAGATTATGAAATCATGACCATGCCAGTAAATATGACGCGATTGTCCCAGGCTTCCCTAATGTGATTGGTGTCATAGACTGCACACACATTGCCATCAAGGCACCCCCCCAGGCCCCAATGAAGGGGATTTTGTAAATCGAAAGGGGGTTCACAGTATAAATGTGCAGGTGAGATTCTTCACATTGAGTCTGGTAAATATTCAAGAGAATGTATTCAATTATAATACAAATTTCTTAGATGTTGTGTGACTATGTACCACATAATAAATGTGGAAGCAAAATGGCCAGGCTCCGTGCACAACTCAAGAATTTTTAGAGAGTCAGCGTTATGCACATTAGTTGAACGTGGTAAGTTAAAGACTTTTCACACTTATTGGTTTACTAATTTTGGGCCTAACACAACTGCATTTCTCTATTATATAGGTGACTACGATGGGATCCTGCTAGGGGACAGGGGTTATGCTTGCAGGCAGTATTTCATGACACCATTCCCAACCCCAGGCCCATTACAATGCAGTTTTAGCCAGGACAAGGGCACACACTGAAATGACCTTTGGGCAACTAAAGGGAAGATTTCAGTGTCTGTTCAGGGTTGCACCTGACAGGGCATGCCACATTGTTGCATTTGCAATATTGCACAACATTGCCACCATCAGAAAAGAGAGGACCCCTGTGGTGCAAATGCAGCCTGATGATGACCTCCAGCCTGATGATGACCTCCAGCCAGTGCTCTTGGACCAGCCTAGTGGCAGAGCTGCACAGGACAGAATTGTCCAGCATTATTTTTGAAAAGAGAGTTTACAGAAACTAATAAATCATGCAAGGTCATCAATAATACAGTGTGTGTATTAGTGTATTTTACTAACTTTGAAGTTCCTTTTCAAATAATTCAATCTGAAGTCTGACCTTTTGCTTCATTAGTTCTAGCAATTCTATTTCATTGATTAACTCCATGTAGTCAACTTTTTGGATGAGAGTCCTCTTGTAGAGGGAACGGATGTCACCCTGTGCAATTTGCAGAAGAAAAAAAAAAACAAGCCATAAGCAAAACAGAAAAGAAAATTACAAGATTGCCCACCTCTGTATCATGAGTCTCTGCAGGCCTATCCTCCTGCAACTCACATGTTTTGTATTTATGATTACAATATGAATAGATAAATTCAGGCTAAATCATTTGTGCACTTAAAGGTACTTCCTCCAAACCTGAGAGTTATCTGAGAGGGTTTCTTCACTGTCCTTTGCAATAGAAACAAGGGATCTTACCAAGTGATGCAGTGTTTCTCATTTATGTAAAGAAAAGAAATTGACTTACTGTGCATGCCTCAGTCACCACTTGCATGGGAACAGGTAAAAGTGCTGGGGTGTTATGTGAAACTGCATTTAAGAAAGACAATGTCAATAAATTATACAGTAAATCATGATAAATAAATCATTGTAACAATTAGATAAGAGGAACAAAGTTATTTACTTTGTAAAAAACTCATCAGTGACTCATCTGTGGATCCAAGTAAGAGCTGCCCCCAGGGATGCCCTCAACAATAGATCGGTTTGCATTTAACACAAGGGCCAGCTCTTCTGCCGGGGTGTGACGTGGGGGAGCAGGACCACCACCTGTATTTTTTTTTTTTTTTTTCAGCCTTCTTCTTGGTTGCTGTTAGAAATAGCCAAACAAATTAAATCCAGTCTTTCTAAGAGACAACAGCACAACAAGTGGTAAAGATTACCATTTTGTAGAATATTTTTGTATTTACTTGATCCCAAGTTCTAGTGGGTCCTGTGGTGGCTCTAATATAAAAGAGGATTATGAAATACAATTAATAAAAGACAATATAAATACACACACAATCACTAGGATACAAATTTAATTTGTCTGCAACTTTTTGCCAGCTCTCTCTTGGCTTTTGCAGCCATTGAAGTGTTCCCTTGTGTTTTAATTAAACATTGAAATTCGGTGAAGCCCTCGAGCAAGAGTTCTTGCTCTGAGAAATACAGTGCACGCTCTTTTGCCATGCTCACTGACCAATCAAAATATTGCTGATCAATGTTTCTACTATCGATACATAACACCTTTTATGCTAACCCCCCAATGATCTCAGATAAGTCAATCCAGCTATACTAATCATCGACAACAGGTGCGTTCGAAGAACCGAATCATCCAGATCATATAGTTAAGACAATTAGCTCATCTCGAATGTGTCATCTGATTTTGGATGTAGTCAGTGAGGTACGAAGAACAGCCCCAGGGCTGTATTTCCCAAAAGAATCACAAACCTAAATTGATCGTAGAACAATTGCCAACAATGGTCTCTAAAATTAGCTTAGGTTTATGATGCTTTTGAGAAAAGCAGCCCGAATTCGGAATATAGCCACACATCTAGTATGAAAGTGCAGTTGAGTTATCTTAATGGTTTCACAAAGCAGTCTTAAGCATAGTCCAAAATGTATACATGTATTAGCTGTTCAATTTAGCTGAAATCAATTTGCACTGACATATCTTCTGTTACTGCCTTGTCTCAAGATGCACACCGACATCAGTAATGTTTTCTTTATAAGTATGTTTATGAAATATATTTATATGTCCTAATTAAACTAATGACCAATCCTGACAATTCAAGGTAGGAAGGCGTCAAGGCATGTCTAAATCCAATATTAACTTCATTTCCTGTCTCCTGAGATACTTGGTCATCTGATCGATTTTTGTAAAGCAGTGTTGATGTATCCTACCTTTGATATCCCACAATCCTGTGCTTTCCATCCTGTGAAAGTTGAGCTAAAAAAAGAGATGATGTCTGAAAGTTGTGTTTGGTGGTTAGATTGTGTATAAATGCAGATTTTTGACTATCGTATTCCACTTCTGATGTCATTTCTAGCAAGAAATTACTTTTGTAATTACATTTTTGCTTAGTTATAACTAAAACACTCTCTATTTTGCTGTAGATCATTAAACCGTTACAATGGCTCATAAGTCTTTTTTTCTATCTTCATACACAAACTTTGCCTACAAAGTAAATACCTGTTATGGCAGCGAGGCAACAGGTCAGCTCCCTATCTCAAGATTTCAGATGCAGCCCATCTCTAATACCATCTGAGCTGCCTTTGAGGCTACAGGCCCTGAAATAATTAAAGCGAAAACTGATGTTCCAACAAAATCAGGCCAAATGTTTCAAACTCTTTTGGGAGTTTGAAACATTACTTCTTATTAAACGAGACAATGAAACTGTTTTCATGTTTAGTACAGTAAAGAGACTTGAAGACGACTTTAAAGACAATGTTATGATGCCTTTCTCCACTGACATTCAAAGCAACATCAAGAATGCTGATTTATTTATTTTTTTATGTGTCATATTTGTGATCAAAGATGGGTTGCAAAGGGATACAATAATTGACTACAGGGAAGCTTTAAGCAATCTATTGTATAAAGTGCTAAACATGACGTGACCACTTAAAGTCTTAAATTACAGAGCTCATGTTCGGTAACAGTATATCACTGCTCATGTATTTCAAAATAATTTTACCCCTAAAAGAAGAACAAAAAAGAACTTTGCCATGAGTATATTAAGGCCTTAAGTGTATCCTGTCATTTGTCACAGCCAGGAACTTAGGAGCGGGGAGCGGGGAGGAGCGATGAAAAAAGCATTACATTAACCATGGTTACATTTGGAGGCATTGTATTTTTAGGGCTTGCAATTTTTATGGGCTGAATTTATTAAAATTCAATAATCCACATTCACCTTTCAGATTTCACAGTTTAAAAATACAACCTACTATATTTGACTGGTATCTTTTGGTCCATTTTGTGGTTCCAATTTGACCGATGGTCGAACAGAAGGTGGTGTAAGTGACTGATGAAAACCAGAGAAACAGGAGTGTCATTAATTCATAAAAACGATAAAACAAAAGGTGAAAAAGAATATGTGATGTTTATCAGGGAAAGTTGAGTTTACGTTTAATTCAATATCTTTTGTACATGTAGCTAAGTAGTTTTTTTGGGAGTGCAGCACACTCAGCCAACCCTTGAAATAAAAAGGCTTTACAAGCATTGTGCATGGTGTTAAGAATGGCACTGAGGCTTTTCTGCATCTGCCAAGGCAAAGCGTTGGCTCAGCGCATGGGTTTCGCAAAAAGGGGTTGCACACTCCCACTGGGCACTCTTTGAGGAGGACGCCATGACATGCATTCCTCACGGCTCTGGTCCCGCTTCTGCCGAGGCAGAGCAGTGAATCACGTTGCAGGTGGCAGAGGTATTACAAATGGATCTGGCAGAGGGGTTTGAGACAGGTCATCCCTTTCTCAGCCCGTACCTGACAGGTTCATTGCATTATCTCAGTGTTGGAAGAATGTTCTGCAGTTACTTTCACCTTGGATGAGGCACTGGCACTACAGCTCCCAAAATCATAGTAAAAAAATAAAATTAAAGTGGAGGTTATTAGTTTCCAGTTGAGGAGGTTGTTTCTCATTCCATTACAATGATTACAATTCCATTTCTAATTCTTCCTGTCATCTCGAGCACTGTAAAGTCAAATTCAAAGAAAAATTATAACCAACAGGGGGCCAATCAGAACAGGGGGCGGGGACAGAAAAAGTTCTGCATACATTCTATGCAGAATGAGTCGAACGTGAGTTTGGCTAGTTTCCAGATGAATAGCTAATGAATAGCTGGACTCTGAAGAAGTGAGAACTTTAATAATTAGGGTCGCTATGAAAAGAAAAGATTGACATTGCTATAGCGACAGATGGCGATTCGGATGACAAATCTTTCTGTTCGGCGCAGAGAGTTCTGAGACCTACTTTTCTTTAACTGTTGGAATTAACCTTGGTTTCTTTCCCAGGAACCAGTGCTGGGAGCTCCTTGTCATAGCATGCAACTCTATGTGCAACTCTCTAGCCAACCTATAACTCTCCTCAAGATGTGTCTTCAAATTGTTTTCACATACTGTGAATGTAATAGGCAGTCCAAAACTAATGTCTATTGGCATGTCTCTCATCAGCTCATAAGGTGAGAGTCAAGTGACAACTTTTTGTACAATTGTATTGGTTTTACTAACTCGAAATGTGATTTTCTTCTTCTTTTAAGGTCTCAGGCATCCCCAGCAACGTTTGGTTGTCAAGTTCTCAAGATATTTTTCAGCTTTTGCCCAAACTTGAAAACGGCATGCAGATCTTGAAGTAGGCAAGGACAACTCATTGTGACTTTACTTCCTTTATTATTTATTCCTTTTATTTCCTTTTGTTTTCAGAGGTATTGAAAGTAGTTGCAATAGGAAGTAGCAATTAAGCCAAGCAAGTAGTTGTTTCACACAAGTAGGTTGAAAACCTTTAAAAAGGTCAATCAAACAAAGCATTGACATAGATTAATACAAATACAGATATTATTTAAACAATATTATATGCCATCATCAGCAACATACTTCAAATACTTTAACTCACATCAAACTAATTATGTTGACTCCAAAGTACAATTTTCAAACTCAAATAATTGTTCACCACAAGTCACATAAAGCTTTGGATCAATCAGTATTACAATCAACTAGTGATGTGACGTTTGACACCGAGGCTTCGAAGCTTCGAGCAAAAAAACGAAGCATCTCAGTGAAGCACTGTATCGGAGCTTGATTCGTTTGGCCATAACCACGTGATCAGTGATGTCCGAAGCTTCGTTTTCTCCCTCAACCACTTGACTGCTTCGTAATCTGGTTCAAATGTAGCGCGAACCCCTTGCGCAAGTTTCGAGTGTTATGCACTTCGGTAAAACAGTAGTGAACTGACTCGAAACAGAGGATAAGCTCTTTTGAACTTTTGAGCATGGAACCAGCCAAGAAAAGAGTCCGCTCGGAAGTCTGGCAGCATTTTCAGGTTGTATCAACAAATAAAGTAAGCTCATTGTTGTTATTATTATTAATATCAAGAATTATATTGTAAAATAATAAATAATTATAAGAATTAGGCTAATAGTAATATGAATATTTACACGAATACTTTTATGTACTTTACTAATAATTTGTCTTTCGACATCTTCATCATCTTGCCCTGGAATTTTTATGCACTCCTGCCTCAGTCCCATGTGAGAGAATATATTCAAAGGCAAGGGAAATAGTAAATAAAAAAAGAAATAGACTTAGCCCCCGTACTGTTGATAAAGTTCTGTTCCTTAATAAAAATCTTTGATTTCTTCAATTTCCCATAAAATAAAAACTCCACAGTTCACACGCACTTCACCATTCTACAATTATTTTCATCGTATATGCCTGCATGAGCCTTGCCTATGAATTCATAGGTTTAGGACTAAGGCTAAAGTGTATGCAAATAAGGCTGTATGTGTTGATCAAAGCAGATTCATAAAAATAGTTTCTATACACATTCATTTGTCCCATTTATTATTTTGTTTCATAAATTCATTAATAGGCTAATTTGTTCACATGTTGTAAGTAGCCTATAAAATTAACATATGAAAAAAAAAAAATTCTCAAAGTGAATTGTTACATGAAACAGTCAAAAAAAATGAATGGGTCCTCTGGCACAAGCTGCTCTTCAAACTTAGACCACAAGATGTCTTTAGTGTGCACAGTGTTGAAAAGCTTTGAGTAATGAACCTTTTTACGATACAGTTGAGGGGAAAGCCTCGGTGCTTCAGAAAGCTTCATTTCGCCATCACTACAATCAACTTCAATAAACAAGAAAACACAATACTGACATTTTATGTCTTTTTAAAGTTGCTAGTTTACACTAAACATACTTAGAATAGACAATGCTCATACCAGTTGCATTTCAAGATTGCTTTTCAGCTGAATGTAAAAGGTCTTTGTTCCTGAAGAGACCTTCAAACATTTCCACCTTTTCCACCTTTATTTTTCCCCCTGGAAACACAACACTAGGTTCCCACTCAGTCACCAAACTGCACTGCCCTCCTCAGGAATAAAGAGGAAAAGTCATTTCAAGTCAAACATTTTTGTCTGACTTAACACCTCCCACTTGACCTTCTGGTTCACAAACCCAAGGAGGTCCCGTCTCTTTGTTGTTCTTTTACCTTTGCTTTAGCTCTTGTTCTTCGACAGGAAGTAACACAATCAGTCTTCTGACATCCCTATGAAGGATCGGAGCATGGATTGTAGTTGACAATTTCTTGACTTTACCCTTCAGTGTAGATTTCACAATTGACACTGGATAGTTAGGGTACTTTCTCACATTTACATCCCTTACAATGCCCTTAGTATCAGTGTTGACGCTAACGACTCTGGCATGCCTGTACTGACCCCTTAACACATTCTGGTGAGCTAGCCAGACAATGTCTCCTATTGCCACATTTCGTTGTTTTGTGTGCCACTTACTCCTTACAAATAGGTTCGGTCCAGCCAATTGACTCCACTTTCTCCAAAAATGGTCCACTTCACTTTGGATGACTCTCAACCTTTTATAGGGATAGCCTTTAAACTCAAAACTCCCCAGATCTCCTTTTGGTCCGGTTCATCCAAGCAGGAGAGAGTTTGGGCTGATATAGTCTACACAGTCTTCCCGACTCTGCGTTCTAGCATCAATGGGTCTTTCATTTGCGAAGTTAGCAGCCATGTAAAGAAATGTCTGGAACTCACTCCACGTGAAGACTCCTAGGCTATGCAAGGCCCGTTTAACCACATGAACAGCTGCTTCTGCAGGTTCGTTTCTGTGGGTTGAATCTGCTGGATGAATTTTACAACTCCATTCTGTTCCAAGTTTGGAAACCTCACTCTCAGTTTCTGTCCTCTGTAACTGGTCCAGGAATAAATAGAGCTCCTTCAGGGCAGGGCAGGTCTGGCTCCCACAAAGTTTTTCCCAGGATCAGACAACAGCTTTCTTGGATGCTCTCTCAATGCTGTTAATCTTTGATAGGCCAAGAGGAAATCTTCCGTTGACTGGTCACTGACAACATCTATGTGCATTGCTCTGCAGGCCATACAACAGAAGACAATTCCCCATACCTTAAGTCTTACTTTCTTCTTTACCTCATCCTTCACTTCATAAGGTCCAAATAAATCCACTGTTGTGTATTCAAATGGTCTTGCTGGTGTTGTTCGCTCTGATGGAAGGTCACCCATTACCTGCTGGCACTTTTTTCCTCTGGCTTTTCCACGTACTACACAGTTGTCAACAACTCTTTTTGCTAACTTTCGGCCTTTTATCACCCAAGCTTTTTTTCTCATCCACAAGAGTGTACCTGCTATTTCTTCATGGTTCACACTGTGGGCTTCTTGAGCTAGAAGAGTAGATATCCATGCTTCATTGGGGTAGAATGGGTACAGCTATTTTTTTCTGTATCGAAGATTTGGAACCTTCCTCCACAAACTAAAAGTCCTGTATCTTCATCTTTAAACACTACTAGTCTATTGAGAGTAGTGTCTTGGAAAGCTACACCCTCCTGAGTCACAAGCAAGAGACCTCTCCATGCATCTTCACACTCTCAAACAGTAAATTCAGCATGTTTGACTTTAGACCTCACATCCTCTGTTGAATGAATTTCCTCCCACTTTGGTTTACTTGAGGTTAAATTCTTTTTCAACACCATCTTCCATTACTGATTACTGCATAGCTGACTGGTACTCTACTGATCCCCGGCTCAGGTTTTTTACCTGGATTATTTTTTACCTGGTCAGTGTTGCAGAAAAGGACTTCCTTTGGAGCTTGTCTATGCTTTCTTTCCTGTTTGCAGCAATTTCTCTGGCAGATTTTTTCGTCCACTCTTCTACAGGTTTCTTCAGAAAGTCTGGTCCATTTTGCCACACAGAACTTGGACACCTTCTTCTGTCTCCCACCTGAACTACACCACAGCTCCATAGCTCTTGTCATTTCCATCAGAAAATGTTACTCCCCAAGGTTTCTTAATCCAGTTGGCTGGTGTGAGGCTTCTATGAAAGGTGACCTTGCTGAGGCAGACATATTCCTCAAAGAGTTGAATGGCTTCTTTCAACTTTTCAGAGAGTGGCTTGTCCCAAGTGTCTCGGTTTATACATCTGCTTCCAGCTTCCTGAAATGCTTTTCTTACCAGAATGGCACCATTTTGCTTTGCAGGTGTGATGAGACCTATTGGGTCATAAAGACTAGCGACTTGGCTTTGCAGCTCTCTTCTAGTTCTCTTGAAAGCTGCCATATCACCCTGTAGCCTAAGACTGGTTGCCCACTGAAACTAAGCAGGGTTGACTAATCTAACCTACTAATCCCCCCCCCCCCCCCATGCTCTAATTGGCTTCATCACTCTGTCTCCTCTCCTCCGATAAGCTGATGTGTGGTGAGCGTTCTAGCACAATATGGCTGCCGTCGCATCATCCAGGTGGATGCTGCACATTGGTGGTGGTTGAGGAGATTCCCCCCTTACTATGTAAAGCGCTTTGAGCTCTGGGAAAGTGCTATATAAATGTAACATTTCTTTCTTTCTTCTTCTTCTGGCCCGCGGGACGCAGTTTGCCCACCCCTGGTCTAGAGCAAACCAGCTCCAATATACTTTCTACACCCATATGCCTCATCATGTAAGCATTGCAGAAACACAGCCCTATCCTGTTCTGGAAACATCCTTGAGCTGTTTCCAACTGTTTCCACGCTCTCAAAAATAAAGGAAAGTTTTTGAGTTCAAGTCTGACTTTTGAATTTTTTTTCAAATTCTACCCCGTTTAACCATAACACAAGGTTAATATAGTCAACGTCGGAGGCTTCCTGGCACCCCAATGCCCAGGTAACCCTAGCATCCAAACCCCCCTTGAACGTAAAGATGAGAGTAGTATCACTGCAACTCACTCGGTGAGAAAGTTCGATGAAGTCTGTCACATAATCCAACAAGGACTGGCCATTTTGACGGAGAGAGAACAGGTGAAACTCTGATAAGCAATAAGCAGCATCGTGGGAATTGTAGTGCGTGTGTGTGTCAGTATATGTGTGAGCTCCCTCCGGTGACCAGAGAGGGGAGTGCGGAGCTCGTATTCATAACAAGATGATTATGTGTAAACTACTTCATGCGTTCTTTTTCCTCTCCTCACAAGATAATCCTCTCCTCGCAAAAGCAATTACTCTTCTCTGACCTTCCAGGACTTGATAAAGAGCAGCCCCAGGCCAGCTGTACTTGTATCCATACAGAGAATATAACTTAAGGAGGCAAAAGAAGCTGATTTCCACTTTAATAAACAAATATATAACAAACATGATCCATGTAACCATTTTAAAGTAAAAGGATGTTTTGTTATAGCTTTTGGAGCAAGGGTGATGCCATCATGCACACCACAGCATGTGACGTCACGTGGTTTGTTTGCTTTTTTGGCCAGTGAAGTAATATAAGCATTTCTTTACTTTTTGAACACACACTTGTTTTGCAATTGAGGAATATAAACTTGAATGCTAATGAGCCTATAATAAGTCAAATTCCTTATGCATGTGAGCCGATACAGCGAGGGGACAGAGCAGTACTACTTCTCTCTTTCTGCTCAAATTGACATGAAGTCAACTAACTAATGTCAGTTAATGTTAGCTCTGTTTGACCCACTGGTTTGGGGTGAAGAGCAGATTGGAAACATTGACTGTTGTAAGTGTGGATGGTCATTGGGATATGTCGGCCTTGTTTGCTGCTTGAATGGTGCATCGTTGGCAAGTTTGATTTGATGTTTAACGTTTTTTGTTTGAGTAAAGTCTGAATCATAGATAGCAAACACTTTAGGCATACCATTCAACTTTTCAGTGATTCACTCTTTCAACTGGACATGATTTTCCAAAGTCAAAAGTCATGTTAGCTCTGTTGTTCATTATGTCTGCGCTGTTAAATGTTTTAATCAGCTCAGTCTGTTTTTTTTTCGTAGCTAATACATTCTGAACCAAATTTAACTTAGCAGTTACACTATTGACTGGAATGAGCAGCTGTTCATTTTGTTCTGATTAAACCCTTTGGCAAGGACATTTCCGATTCCCTCACTCTGGCTTTGTTGGAGAAAACCTTTTGTTCAACATACTTTGGACACTCATTGTGTTTTCCAGTTACCATCTGCCCCATGATAAAAGCTGAGTCTGAAAATCTGTAACTTTTTTCTTATGTTTCTGTGTTTCAACATGAAGTTTGCCAGCAAAGGAAGTATCCTGAACTTTAGGGTAAGTGTATGTTATTGCGAACCTGACATAATTCTAGTCTTCATACGTTTTGCCTTAGGAGCCAATGTATCTTCCTCTGTATGCAAGACCAGCAGTAATTCAACAAACAAGGTGGCTTAACTTTCCTTTGCTCTAGCCATAGCTATGCTTGAAGAACGACATTCCAGCAGCCAAGACAGAACTGTTTGACCAGCAAGCGATTTGGTTGACAATTCAAGACTCCTCCTTTTTTTCTTGCCATTGTAAGTGCTGTTTGAAGCCTATGAAGATAAGAAGATGGTTCATTGGCATTCTAAAGAGTATTCAAGAACTTTGCATATAGTCATTAGGATCAGCCACTGTTCCATAAGCTGAATCAAGAACTTCAAGATAAGTAGTTGAAGATGCATGATAACCCAGAGGCTTGATGTTTGCTGCTGGAGGAGGAGTTCAACATATATAATAATCTGCTTCATTAAAAATACACCACAATCATGATCACCACGAATACCCAGAAAAAAAACAATAAAAGAGTAGAGTGCAATTGCAGCAGGGTCATTGACTCTTCACTATGTGCTCCACTGTGAGTTTCTGTACTTCCGGAGGCTGAAAATCTGAATTACTTACTTGTAAGAGAGATTTAACCTCTTTCTTTTCAGTGTTTATGGTTGGTACTGACTGAGCCTTAACAAATTCCCTTGTGTCAGGTTGGGTAAAGTAAGTATGATGATAGACAGGATTTAAACAGTTATTTCTTGATTTTCACTAATAAGCTCAAAAGCTCCCATCTCAGAGACAGCTTTGACAGAGTGACAGACTGACTATATTGATAACATTATTTTTGATAATTTGTCCTGCACTAAACGTTTTGGCACATTTGGCTTGGCAATTTGTCTGAAGATATATATTCAAGATATAATCTAGTGTCTTTGTTTCCAACACTATACGTGTAAACATTATTAAGGGATTAACATGGTAAGTATAGTCAGGCTCCAAAGTGCTTTTCTATTCTAAGGAAAGTGAGGGCTTAATGCTTTGCATTGCTGTTGCATTGCAATTCTGTTATGTGTGGTATGTCTTTTAAGTCTTCTTTCCCTTTTGTTGAGGAAATCAAAAGAGTTCAGTTCTTCTTTTAAACAAAAATAAGTCATCAGTAATCATACCACTCTGGTTGAGGTCTTAAATCAATCACTCTTCCATTCTTGTCTTTGTTCTTTCTTTAGGTTCTTTCAAGGGATTGACTCGCCAAATGAAGAAATCAATTGATGCATTGATTATAAGAAAAACTAACCTGCATATATCCCTTTAATCATGTTATTCAAATGTCTCATCACTTTGCGTACTGTATATACATATACACACACATGTCCCCCATATATAATGTACAACATTCTCTATAAAATGTTCTCATATAAAATGTTCAACCTTCTGATTCTCTTACAATGACTTGTAATTCTATACTAATCAAATTCACTTCACAATGCTTACTGCAACATTGATAATTCACCACTGGACCAAATGTTCAAACAATGTTCAAATTTTACTTGTATGCAATTAGCATACATCATGAAATCATCACAAAAGCCAATAAATAAACTTTTATTGGACTTAGCTCAATAATTAACCTTCTCTATCAACATAGCAAAAATGTAAATAATAAACATTAGTATTTAGCTAGATACATGAGCTATTACAACACACCATGTGCTTGATAACACAATTATAACAGCAAAATAGATCATAATATTGTGTCCAGTGGACAGAAATAGCAAAATAGTAAGAAACCCTTCTTTAAACAAAACAAAATTTACTTTTTTCTCCACATTCTACTGATCCAACTCATGCAGGGACCGCACTTGACTGCGTTCTGAAGAACCCATGAAAATATATATAACTTTAATATGATTCTCTTATCAGGGTTACACAACTATTCAACTAATAAAATTACATTCCCAGAACATTGGAGAATAACATTTTCCAAACCAAAAACTAACGTTATATTTCTGATAAAAAAAAAAAAACTTAAACAGCCAGCCAAAAACTAAATACCTTTAAAAAAAAAAAGGTTCTTGGAACCAGAAACTAACGTTCTGAGAACCCAAAATTGTTACCTGGGAATGAGCTCCCTGAAGCATCTCACACAATTGCATTCCCAAACACCCAAATCCAAGATAACATGACAGCGTTTCTTGCGTTTCATCTTCGCACTCTAAGACACAAGTCATTTATGATGAAGGAAAAAAGAGCCACGGTGGCTTCCTCGATTACAGCAACTTTTCTGAACACTGTAAAAACCCATGTGTGACAACTACCATCTGCCTAGCAACACCATAGAAACCTCCCAGTACACCTAGCAATGACACAGAACAACCTAGAAACTACCTAGAAACACCCTAGCAAACCACCCAGGATACCCTAGCAACCACTCAGAACATCCTAGCCAATTTCTAGCAATTACTCCAGATACCCTTTCAACTGCCTCGAAAAACCCTAATAACCGAGTGCAATTATGTGATATTCCAATTTTGTGTAGAAGTTAATTTTGCAACTTTGGGTAGAAACATAGTTACTGGCCCCATATGTATTAGAAAAGTTAAGGGATTGGGAGGTGTCACCCTTGGTCCTGTCCCTCTGTGTTTTGTCACTTCCCTGGTGCAAGGTCATGGGTTCACTTCCTGTTGTCACTCCCTGTCTATCGTGATACCACTTCCTGTTCACATCCGGGCCTTTCTAGAACCTTCCACACCTGTCTTGTGTCAATTATCTCATCAGTTTCTCCAGGTGTGTCCCATGTATCTGCCTATTTATACCCACTTGTGTATCCTGGTCTTTGTCAGTTGTTGATCCTGTTAACGTGACTTTGTGCTGTGTTTTTGATGCTGTAATTTTTGTGTGTGGATGCTATCTCTGTGTTTCTCCTGATTTCTCCAAGTGTTTTCTGGTCTCCTAGTTTTGCACGATGAGTGCCGTTTTATGTTTATATTTAAAGTGGTTTTGTTTCTCCGAGTTTGAATAAAAGTGAGCTTCCGTTTGGAACCTGTTGCTCCTTGTCCTTCCTCTCCACATCGCCCACGTTCCAGCTCTCCGTGTTGTTACAGGAGGAAATGGGCATGATAAAATCTAATGTAAAAATAAAATAAATAAAAAATAAATATAAAATATACAAATATATATATATACAAATATACAGATGGATCAAAAGATCCACCACAGGAATTACAGGAATGGCAGTGTATATTCCAAATGTAAAAAAGATTAACAGCTAATATGTATTCTGTAGAGATAACTGCCATCATAGGTTTAACATGGATAGAGGAGATCCGAACTGACAGAGTACTTAAATGTTCTGATTTAGCGTCTGCATTAACATCATTAGCTACACAAAGATCATCCAGAAAAGAATTGAATAACTAAATATTCATGCTCCTGTATTGCATTCAAAGGAAAGAAGGGACAGTCGGATTTTGTTGAGATTCATGGAAATGAAGCTGCTAATGAGTTGGAGAAGGCTTTAACAAGAAATGAAGAGGATATTAGAATATCAATAAGTAAGAGGGAAATTCAATCTATTATTTAAAAAATGTATATAAAGAAAGAGTTGCAAGAAATATGGGACAAGGACAAGATATTTATACAAAATAATATAAAAAAAGGTGAAAGCGAACAAAAATGTATGTGGCAGAAACAGGAAGGAAAAGGTTGTAATAACTTGGCTTGGTCATACAGGATTGAACTCTTCATTGGTTTTAATAAGAATCCATGGAAATTATTTTTGCGAAATTTGCACAGAAAAAGATTGTAGAAGCTATATATTATATTGTAGAAGGGAATTAATACAATTATTAAACAATAAACAAAAGATAGGGCTTTAGAATGTATATTAGGAACATAGGGTTGTAATACAATATTACAAGTTTAAATTGATCAAAAAATAGATTTATGTTATGTTAGGGGGTTGGATGTCACATCTTAGAATAGGTCATGCTGGTTTAAATTCTACATAACATAGAAAAGGAAAACACCCCACTGGTCTTTGCAATCACTGCAACACACAAGAGACAGTAAAAAAAAAAAACATTTTAATGGATTGTAAAAGATATGAAGAAGAAAGGAATTAGAAACACAAGTTGGAAAGCAAAATATGACATTAGAAAATCTACTAGGGAAAACAATGTCTGAGAAAATATTCAAACCTTTAATGGATTATTTGAAAAATACTGGGTTGTACGAAAGAATTTAATTTAAATATTTATTTATTTGTTTTAATTTATTTTTTATTTATGTGAAGTCCTTCCTTTACTCAAATTGCTGTCTACACTCCAGTCGAGTAGGTGGCGGTAAATGCACTTTAAGTTGGTTTTGCCATCCGCCAATAAAAACAAAAGAAGAAGAAGAACAAAACGCTCCTCCGCATTTACGAAACGCGTCTCCGGTTTTCCGTACCTGTTCCGCCACTGTGAGGTTGATCAGCACGTGTAGATGAGCGCCGAGCGTGAAGTGACCACGTTTATTATTGCTTTACAACACCGGCAACTGTTCTATAGAGATCGCTGTTGGTCTGTCGCATAAGGCCAGTCAGGTATCCCAAGAACGCATCTTCAAATCTTCTGGTAAGTTGTTCTTTTTTTAGTTTTGTAATGAAAAGCATACAGTATACAAACTACATAATGATGCGAAATCTTTCTTTAGTGAATTAAAATAATTGGGATTGTAGCCTTTATATAGATGTAACATGCTAGCGTTCCTATTATATGAATTAGTTTTATATCTTAATCTAAATTGCCCATCAGTTATACACTTGAGATCTGAGAAGCCTTATTCCCATGCATAATTTACCACGGTTTTCTGAGTTGTTACCACAGTTACTGCTGTTTTTAAAGTGCGATACCTTGGTATAATAATTAACGCTGACATCAAATAATTAATAAACAAACGAGATCGAAAGATTTAGAAAGCTTCGTAAAATTGCTCATTTGTTATATTTCCGTAGTAGTGACCATAGTAATTATCAGTGGCATTTTTGAGAACAATTGATTGCCATAGTGTTATAGTAGTGTATGATTAACATTTTTGTCAGGAATGGGATCCAAATCCTCCTCATGTTCACAACTTCGTGTAAATAACCAGCTGTAAATCTGTAAATACAACTGTGTATCTGCGAAGTTGTAAATGTCTTGACTCCATTAGTTGTTTGATGATTAATGAAATGGTTTTGTCTCAGGTATTGATATAAAACAAAGAACCCACAGATATTTGATTTGATAAAAGTCAAAGGGTTTCCCCGGTCTTTTGTTTTTTTCAGGGAATTGATAGTGTTGTTCTCATTGCTGTGAAGTGCTTACTCACGAATTGGAATTTGGCTATACTATTACACCTAATCAATTGATCCTCAATTATGTTTTAATAAGAAACAATAAAGCTGATAAAGTTCCTTTAAATTGTGCAGACTGGTTTTATGAGTGTACAGTAATACCTCGAGATGCAAGCATAATCTGTTCCAGGGCAGAGCTCGTAACTCAAATCACTCAATAGCTCTAGAATCATGTTTTCCCATAAGAAATAATAGAAAACAAATTAATCCGTTCCAGAGCCGTAACAACGCAATAAAACTTGTTTTTTATCGGTATAGACACACACACACACTATTATAATACATGTATTCAGTATAAGGATTCGTGTGATATCAAATAATATGTGTTTTTAATTATAAGCTTTTACGGACAGTAGTGGCATGTGCGGAGGAGGGGGGGTTTATATGCAGACACTTGATTCTGTATCATAGCTTACACCAGGGGTGTCAAACTCAAATACCCAGTGGGCCAAAATGTAAAACCTGAACAAAGTTGCGGGCCAACATTGAACAAATTAACCTTTTAATATGGACCCAAACAAGTTTTGCTTTAACATTGAATATGGAACAAGCATCACTTATTACCATACAATGTATAATTTAATAGTGGAGACATGCAAAATCGAATTTCAAATGAAAAAACACATCAATGGCACATCAATTCATTTATTAAATAAAATTTGTATGCCTCTTTTCTATTTGCAGCCTTCTGATTTAAATACCAAAATAAACTTTTTCCACTGGCTAATACTTTTACAAATAAAATGATAATAAATCAATCAACCAATCCTGTGAGTTGTTTTGGTCATCTTCATCGAGGAGAAAAGTTGCCCGCATAGATAAGTGCTGCCGAACATGGAGGGCATCTGAGCAGCTTGGGTGCGGAGCTGAGGCATTGTGTCAGGGATGAACCGTGGAAACTGTGCGGCACCCACAGCATCATACTTTGACTTCAGCGTGTCGTTGCACTGGAGTTCAATCAGCTCCATTTGGATGTTGGTTGGTGCATTTTCCACATCAACTGCGAAGTGATTACTAAGCAGTTCAAACTTGGGCATCGAAGTCGGCTAAACTCAGCGGCGAGAACACTGAGTTTTTCAGCAAACTCAGCTGACACTTTAGCTCTAGCTCGCTGACAGTTGTAGCGTCTATGTTGCTATGTCTACTGTCACAGAGGAGAGAGCGTTTCTGGGTCCTGTCCTGATTGGTGCGCGAAAACAGCAGAGCATTATGGGAAGACAGCAGAGCATTATGAGATTCGTAGTATTAGCGGTGAATGCGCTGTATAATACCGGCGGGCCAGCTCTATTAGTAATTTGGTATTGTCTCGCGGGCCAAATATAATTACCGGGCCAGAGTTTGACACCCATGGCTTACACGAACACTACATAACTTACGTAAACTTAAATTAACATAAACTTAGCTTACGTATTTTTTGTAACTTTTGTTTCATATTATTTTTTCTTTCTTGTTTTTTTTCCATTTTTCTTAAATGACTACCCTCACTTTCACTTTGCGCAGACCTTTTAACGAAATACCAATCGAGGGAGATTTGTTTCAGTAAGGCACCTGTCGTCAAAAAGCGCTGAAGCACAACCAGTAGACAATTTATAAGGGTGTTTCTTTTCATTAAAATCAGAAACCTGCCATATACCCATCACTTCCTTAATTTCAGTTTAAAAAATGTTTTCCTCCGGTTCCTCCTCCTCGCCACTGCTGATCTCTTGCTACACCCGTGTATCATCTGCAGCTTGCTCAACTCCTCAGTTGACAGTTCCTCCTGATGCTCCTGCTGCGAGATCACTCACCGCGCCATATTTATCGTCAATTTCATGCTTCATTTCCATAGTCATCATGCGTTTCTTCTCACTGCCATCCTTACCACTCACTTTCTTAGAACTCACAGCTATTATGAAGAATAATACACAAAATGGAGAGTAAATCAGCTACTCGCGGATGATGTGTACAGAAGTCGGTGAACACTGTGCGTGAATGTGCGTCGGCATCGGCCAGTACGCGTGCTCGTATCTCGAAAATGTACTCGTATCTAGAAGCAAAAATCTGTCCGAAGGCTTGCTCGTATCTTGGAATACTCGTATGTAGAGACGCTTGTATCTCGAGGTATTATTATAGTTACATGGCATGTTTAATGTATGTATATATTAGTTTTATTTTATCCTGTCAGATTAATCATCTCCTATCATTTCATTTTTCCAGCATATGATTAGCAGTATGAAGTATATTCTTGTGACTGGTGGTGTGATCTCAGGCATTGGGAAAGGCATCATAGCCAGCAGTGTGGGTACAATTCTCAAGTCCTGTGGCCTGCATGTCACAGCCATTAAGATCGACCCATATATCAACATAGATGCTGGAACCTTCTCGCCATATGAGCATGGTAATCTCACACAACTCATCATAGAAACTCCTTACACTTCTAATACTATGTTTTTCAATGTGTTACAGTATTGTAGTAAATCATATCAGTTGATTTCCAAATCTTGACAAGAGGTCATAAGAACTTGCCATAAACTAAACAGTCTCATGGCTAAATGCAAGCACCTCTATTATTTGAACCCTAATTATTTGACTGATAAGTTTTTCTTAGACAACATTTCTCCGATCTTGCAGCTTGTTAAAGTGTATTGTTACTTTTTGAAGTGATCTTATATTTTTTTGTGATGGGAAAAACAACCCTGCACATTTCCTGTGTTTACATGAAAGTTAGAATTGATGACTCAATTGACATGAAAACCTTCATGTAAATGCCTCAATCAGTCTAAATAAGCTAGATCTGATTAAAAAGTGTGCTTTAGGTCTTTGTAGGTCTAGAAAATCTGTTTAACGGGATTTTTTTTAGCCATGTAAACTCAAATGCTTTCTCAGCTAGATTCAGAAATGCCTTTCAAAAATGTATATTGAGATGTAACTGTTACAAAGCATCTTTATTTATTTGGACTCTAATTGAAAACTCCTTGTTTTGTATAGACATTTGATGTTTTGTTTTCTTTAGGTGAAGTGTTTGTTTTGGATGATGGGGGAGAGGTTGATTTGGATCTGGGTAACTATGAACGTTTTCTGGACATTCGTCTAACCAGAGATAACAACCTGACTACAGGAAAAATCTACCAGTCCGTCATCAACAAAGAGCGCAGAGGAGATTACCTGGGCAAAACCGTACAGGGTAAGAAGGGGGTGTTCTATTAATGTGTGTAACTGGGATTGCGCAGACTAGTCAACTTTAATGCTCTGTCATGACACTTTAAGCTTGATGTCTACCAGTCGCTGATCATGGCCTATAGAGTGCGGAACAGGATGTTTGACGTCTATTTTACGCTCTGTCTCCAAAATTTTATTTGCCATACCTGTGCACAAGGTTTCCCACATTCAGGTCTCAGCTCGAGCTTCAGGCTTAATTGTTAATGACATGATTTTGTGAAACTAGGGTCTCGGGGCATGTCTGAATGCCTCAAAATAAAAGCATTTTATGTTATGAGAAGTTAAAATGTATGTTTAGCCCATTACAATATAGGGAATGAATGGGAAGCCTCGAAAACTGTTTATGATCATTAAATCACTATTGATATTGTGGCGGTCGCCACATTTAAATGAATGTATGGGAAACGCTTATGACGTCATCAACGATTAGTCGACGTCCACTCTGCTTTCATCATATAAATGTAAACTTCTGAAAAAAATCTGAAGTTGTTCACCAGCTTGTAATGATTATGTCTTGTGCCTGTACTTTTAAAACAACTTGTTTACAGTTTTGTTCAAGAGCATTCCTTGCCCCGTAGACTTTGATTGTAAATGCAGTTTTACAAACTGAGAAATTATTTTCTGTGGCAAGTTGTCTAAATAGGCTTTAAGCATACTGTGAATGTTTGTTCTCCATGTATTACAATGTATAACAATTTGTTCTAGTGGTACCACACATAACTGATGCTATTCAGGAGTGGATGATGCGTCAAGCTAAAGTTCCTGTAGACGATGATGGTGCTGAGCCCCAAGTTTGCGTCATTGAGGTGAGTAAAGGTTTGGTAAATAGTTTACATTTTAACAGGTTTCTAACGCTGTTTCTTGCGTCTTTTCGCAGTTGGGCGGTACAGTCGGAGACATAGAGAGCATGCCTTTCATTGAAGCCTTCAGACAGTTCCAGTTTAAAGTGAAGAGAGAGAATTTCTGTAATATTCACGTCAGTCTGGTACCACAGGTAAGGAGTTTTACAAATTCATGTCAACACTTACAAAACAGTGCATTATAGACCGTATCACATTACATGCATGGATGTTCTGGTAATGTGAGTGACATAGTTGTGACGTCTCGGTTGGGATGTCTAGCCCAGCGCTACAGGAGAACAGAAGACCAAACCCACTCAGAACAGTGTGAGAGAGCTCCGAGGACTTGGACTGTCACCTGACCTGGTGAGTCAAGTTTCATAGAGCACATGTGGGTTCAAAATTATCACTAGCTTGCAGTCTAAAATGAATGAATTTCGAGAGAACTTCTCTGACAGGTTTGAGTGTTAATTTATTTTTGCTGTTGCAGATAATGTGCCGATGCACCACTCCACTTGAAAACTCAGTTAAAGAGAAGATATCCATGTTTTGTCATGTGGAACCTGAACAGGTCAGTCTGGATCATTCAGAACTGAAAACTATGAATGAGCTGTAGGGGAATTACAGTTAAAGACCCGAGGACCATGATGAAATGATTCTGATTGGCTAAGAAAGAAAAGTAAAGAGAAATTGTAATTTTCCACACAAGAGCAGAAGAATATCTTTGTCGATCACATGGTTGACAACAAGGCCTCTGGTTTATGCATTAAGTGACCTTCCAGGTTGCAGAAATCCATTCCTAGGCGTCATTCTGTTTCCTTATGGTGCCAGTTGATCACATCTCCAATACAGAGCATATTAACGCACACATAGGACTTCAAGGCTGAAGTTGGTCTAGACTCCAACTATCAACAGAAAGACTTCTCAAAACACTCTGATAACATGTTGTATCTGGTGAGAAGTACAGACAATATTCATCGCTATTCCATGTAAAAATACAGAAAAGCAGTGAAGGCTATAACTAACAATCGGTTACATTGGCAACAGACTAAAGTGTACATAAAGTCATTTAAAAACATAGATTATAAATCACAACCTTAATTATAAATCAGAAGAAAAAGAAATCACTCATTACAAATCATTAGAAGAAAATAATATAGAATTTGTATTATCTCTCTTCAGAGCCATTTTACATTAGATTTTAGCACCATGTAACGTTTTTGTACCAAAGTTATTAATATTAATTTGTTGTGAAACTGTTTGTACACACATTTCATGCATGAAGTTGTATGTATGTACCGTTAGTGAATGAAACCCAATAATCTCGGTTTGTTTTCTCTCTAGGTGATCTGCGTACACGATGTATCGTCCATCTATAGAGTGCCACTGCTCTTAGAAAACCAGGGTGTAGTGGGTTACTTTTGTCGGAGACTAGACCTGCCCATTGAAACCAGACCCAGGAAGATGCTTGCTAAGTGGAAAGAGATGTCAGACAGGTTAGAATACATTTGAAACTGATTCAGGATCAGTTTATAAATTGACTTGGAGTTATAAGGGCAAACAAATACTTAAAAATAATAGTAATAATATTGTTGTCTGCGTTGTGTTTGTATGGTAGATCGGACAGACTATTAGAGCAATGTTCCATTGCTCTGGTGGGGAAGTACACAAAGTTCTCAGACTCGTATGCCTCTGTGATCAAAGCGTTGGAGCATTCCGCTCTCGCTATTAGCCACAAACTAGAGGTTAAGGTGGGTAAATCTTTTAACATGGATAATTGCAATTGACTTTTAATTCTACCTCTTTAAAGACTAGTTAATCTATAAATTCTGAACAGACAATTTGATCAATACATCTCTTTTTGCTTCTTTCTCTAGTATGTTGACTCGGCAGATTTGGAGCCCAGTACTTTACAGGAAGAGCCAGTGAAGTATCATGAGGCCTGGCAGAAACTCTGTAGTGCAGAGTGAGTAATGCTTCTAAATATTTTCTTTTAAATGGCTGATTTTACACTTTTGTAAGATGATGCAAACGCCTTAGGTCTTTTATTGAAGAGAATTCAGAAATGGTTAATGAACTTGAATTTTGCCAGTCATCCTGCTGTAGTTACTCTGTAGTTCTCAAGTTTTTAAAGTTGTTTACATGTCTACGCTTATTATGCTTTTAGACAAACCTTTAGCAAATTCATAAGTCAACACTATTGAGCATTTTTTTCCTTAAAAATCTAGAGAACCAAAGACAGTCTCAAAAACATGGTTTGAAATTGGTGTTTCTTGCGCCACAAACTACCTTGTTAACTAACGTGCTTTAGCATATCATCGTTACTATGCTGCGAATCAGGGGAGCCTCTGAGAGAAGCCAGATAAATCCTGGTATATTTTTCTGTTGATATGAAAAATCGGGTACATTAGCAATGTAGTGGTTAAATTATGTATGTAATGTATATTGTAGTGTTATGATGAACTATATCTCTGCCTCCACTGATGTTCTATGATGTCCAAAGCATTTCTAAGGATGCAGACTGCGATGGATAATGGGAAGATGGATTATGTAACACAGACAACCCATTATTAGCTGTTTAATAAGATAGTCAAGCAAAAGGCTAATAATATGAATTACTGTTTTTGTGTCTGACATTGTAAAGCACGATACCATTGTGAAGCATTTGCTACAGTAATTTGAGTAAAGTTGAGCGAGTGGATCTCTGAGCTGCTGGAGGTGGAGCTAATTTGCATATTCATGGTTTCGTGTATACCAAATGAAGCATAAAATGAAGTGTAGAGTCAAACTTGAAGCAATGTTTTTCACTGGAGAAAAAAAAACATTTAGATGTGTAATTTTGGTGATCAAAGATCAGTTTCAAGAAATAGTTATTAATACAATGGGACTTATTTTATTTCTGCTGTCTTTCAATCTATCAGTGGTATTTTAGTACCAGGAGGTTTTGGAGTACGAGGCACGGAGGGCAAAATTCAAGCAATCAACTGGGCTAGGAAACAGAAGAAGCCTTTCCTGGGTAGGACCTCATTAAGATGAACTTAAATGTCCTGAAGTGGGTGTGAATATTATTTATCCCAATATATCCATCTATATTCATCTTTCAGGTGTGTGTTTGGGTATGCAGTTAGCGGTGTGTGAATTTGCTAGGAATATGTTGGGTTGGACAGGTAAGTTCTTTGGGTTTTTTTTCACAAAACAATGTTGTACTCATGACTTAATTTATAAAGCCATATTGTGTGACTTCTGTTTGACCTAGATGCAAACTCCACGGAATTTGACCCAGAAACAAAACATCCTGTGGTGAGTTTAAATGTGGATTTCTGGTTCATTTTGGATCTGAAACGATGAAGCAGATAAAACCGGATAATTGTTTTAATTGGTCATCTCACAGGTTATTGACATGCCAGAACACAATCCAGGGCAAATGGGTGGAACCATGCGGTTGGGGAAAAGGCGAACCGTTTTCAATACCAAAAGCAGCATACTTAGTGAGTGCATTTCATTAACTGTAGTACCTTACTGATGATTTAATTGAGACCATGTAAATGTATGAAATTGTTGATTTCTCCCTCGCACCCAGGAAAACTTTACGGAGACGTAGATTATGTAGAGGAAAGACACAGGCATCGTTTTGAGGTACATAATCTTACTTAATTTTTATATATTTATTTTTGTGTAGTAGTGAATATAGGACTGTGGGAGTATTTACACTAAATCTGTCATGATTTTTCTGGTGTTAAAAGGTAGGCAATTTCTTAAAATGAATATTTTTATATTTTAATGGACCGTTTGACTATTTCACAGTCCTTCCTTGGTAGGGATGTGATGGTACAGAAGTTAGCTTTAAATGAGGCATTTTGCTTATTTAACAGCCTTTTTGGCATCAGTAGTTGTTTATATTCCGATTAATGGCTCAATCAGACTGAACACCTTAATAATCAGACATTGTGGGAGTTTTCTCCAGTGAAGGTGGCAACTGTGTATCCACTGAGATTTTGTTCAGAAATTTTGTTTTTCACTTGTAAATGTGAATCGGAAATGTGAATGTTTAGGGTTCTGTATAAACAGAACTTTCAGGATCAGAACTTGGAATTTGAAACTTAGTCTATGTAAACATGCCTAATAAAGGTAAAAACAATTTGTATTATCCTTGGGTGTAGTAGCATACATGAACCCAGTATTATTTGTTCTTTCTGAGCAGGTCAACCCAGAGCTGAAGCAGCATTTTGAGAACAAGGGCTTCCATTTTGTAGGTCAGGATGTGGAAGGAGAGAGAATGGAGGTCATAGAGTTGGATGGTATGTGGGAACACAAGACATGCTCTCATACCAAGATTAATTTAAATGTTTTGTTTAGAATTTTTCGGTTCAGTATTAAAAATAGGAGTGTGAATGTTAAAGAGATCAAACAAAAATTAATATGGTCATTAATCACACAAGTTTGTTCATCTTCAGAGCACAAATGAAGATCTTTTTGATTAAATTTGAGAGCTTTCTTTTCCTCCATTGACAGCTACATATCTACCACTTTCACACTTCAAAAAAGCTCTTAGAAAAAAAAAAGTAAAACTGGTCCACATGAATTGAGTGGTTTAGTCCAAATTTTCTGAAGAGACATGGTTTATTTTACTTGAGGAACAGATTTAATTTTGACTATAATTTCAGCTGTGGTAAATTGAAGCTCAAGCATGTTGGCTTGATGCGTGAGAACCAATGAGCTTTGCTCTTCTACAATCAAGCATGTACGCTTGAGCTTGTATTTGCTTGCTGATCAATGTTTATATGTGAATAAAAGCCTTTTCTGCTTCATCATATAAAGCTTGTCTCTTAAAATTTAGACTAAGCCACACAATTCATATTGTGCTATTGAAATGAGCTCAACAAAAACGTGACTTTACTGCAGTAATTAAAAGCATGCCAGAGAATGTCCACAGATCATAGAAATAATTTTCAATAGTACGAACATTCTAAGTTGTCCATGGAATTCAGTTTGCCTCTTTCTTTTCAGATCACCAGTATTTCGTTGGGGTTCAATATCACCCAGAATTCACATCTAGACCTATAAAACCATCTCCACCATACTTTGGCCTGCTGTTGGCTGCTACAGGGCGGCTTCCCGGTTACCTGCAAAAAGGTTGTCGGCTGTCACCACGGTATGATGTTCCCTAAGCAGCTAAATTTATCCTAAGTGTACAGGCTCTAGGAAAGAGCCCTTATTAAAAACCATTATCTATTATAACAGCTGTTGGAACATGAGTAGTGGATAAACTTTAAATGAAGTTTTTTTTTTTTTTTTCAGAGATACATACAGTGACAGAAGTGGCAGCAGTTCACCTGACTCAGAGGTTGCAGATTTTAAACTATTTTCAGTTGCTCAGGAATGAATTACTTAATGGGGATGTAACATGATCTCATCCATTAAACTTAATTGCCATAAGCATTAATTTGTTTCCTGATCTGCTCTTGGAATGTGATGAAGCTAAACCAGGGGTGGGCCATATACGGCCTGTTGGGCTTTTTAATCCTGCCTGCCAAACTTGTAGAAGTTGTATTATTAAATTTTATTAAAATTAAACCACCTTCATTTTACCTTTCTCTGTAATGTCAGTGTTACCCCAACAGATGGCGCACTACGAAGACGTTGACCTTTGTTTGAGTGTGATGTTACTCTCTACTTCACTTTTTTGCTTTGCACTGAGCTCTTCAGTAAAAGTGAGCAGACCAAATAAAATTAGACTGAGAACAGAGTGTTTAATAAATAGTGGACTACAGGTTGTTTGGCTCAACCTATGTGTGAAGACATTCAGCATCATGAACATCTTCAAAGCTCATCACAGATCCAAGTTATCTTGCTTACACCTTTTTCTCAGGCTTTCTGATATGCAGATTTTGATAGGCTTCAGCAACTGATAGCATTGCTTTAATTTCACCTATCAATAGTGAGCACTAGGGATGGGTGATACCTGACTTTTTTAATTCTATACTGATTTTTGGGTATAATTTTATCGATCAATACCACTTATTTCCTAAATGTGTATGTGATTTTTTTTTTTAAATGTAAAGTTAAATATAACACTTAAAGGCAAATTACATCCACACATGACACAAGACATATTGGCCATAAACAGTTGATAATATAGTAAAAATACAATATTTTATATTTTAATATTAATTTTACAAAAAATATTAATTCTTGATTCTTTCTGCCATAGTGCCATTTTGTTTGAGCGTGGACAATATGCGCAACGAGTGTCGTAAAAAGACGTGTGGGCAGGGCACGTTGCTCGTGTCTATCACATAACACGGGTGAGCTAAAGGTCAGAGGGAAATTTAGCACAAACATTAAACAAAAGTATTGAAAACTTTTTGCAGAAGTTATTTAATGTTTGTGTGGAAATAGATACCAACTAAGTAGCCTGTGAGTATCGAAATGGATATGCCCATCCCTAATGAGCACACCTCTCTGGGTGACATGTGCCTATTTGCTGGGAATTTGTGTACGATTGTATTTACAGGGTGATCTGCTGCGCTTATGGTGGGGTTGAACACTAAGGCAATGTCTTTGGTTACTACCTTAACCTCATGCAAGAAATGGCCTGTCAACTGACGTTATCCTGAGGTATCAGGAACTGTGAAAGTTCAGTCCTCTAGACTTTGATGCACTTGTATAAAAGATCACTGCTCTCCCACTGAAAGGGAGTTTATCTACTTTAATACACTTGGAATGATTTAATGAATTGTTTTGGTGCCAGTTAAAATATATTTTATGTAATGGTTTTTACATTTACACCCCTGAGCTAAACAGTTCAGAGTTAGACATTACTAAAGCCACCTATTTTAAAGAGTTTCTCCCCTTGGTTTTTACCACGTAAATTAAACTTTAAACTGAATTTTAGGATGCTTGGTCTGGCCAGCAGATAAACCTTGTTTAAGAGTCAGTTGACTGATTTACACTTGTTTTTAAAATGTTGAAGCATAAAGAAAATGCAAGAGTCAGGAATAGTACCAAATATTTGTTTATTTAGAAAAAAAATACACTGATATGCATTTTAAAATGTATACTTTAAAATAAAGTCTGACTTACACCAACCCTTTTAAAATCACTTGTGCATATATGGCCGAAGACTTCCTTGCACCTGAAGAAAGAAATAGGCAATACAGTGAGCTATAAATACATACAACCAAAATAAAAGCCTTCTGAAGCACTGATCTCAGCCCCATATCCGAAAGTTTCATCCAGCAGTCACTAGCAAATGTTATCATCTTTGATCAGGAATCAAATATACCATTTAAACCTAATAGTAACACACCTGCACCACCATTACAACAGGTCATCAGCACCTTTGGGGAAGAGGAGAACATCACATTAGGCACAGAAAAACCAAGTCACTATGCAAGAACAATCTAGCAGTTACTGCTGAATGTTGGACAGTAGAGTGACCAACACAGACACTGTACAGAAAGGTGGTCAAAGTCTCCCCGTTAATTTAGCACGTAGTTGGACAATCTGTTGCACACAGAGCATACAGATTATCTGAAAACGTGCAAAAAAAAAAAAGACAATTAACTTACCAGCACACAAAACCACAATGGTATCTTCCAGTCAGTACCGCAACTGCTGAACGAAAGAACATTGAAGCCAAATTAAGACTAAATAACAACATTAGAAGCAATTGGGCAGTTAAAGCTAGCTCAGAACGTTAATTTGGGTGTCATAATAGAGCTGCTCTCTCAGAGAGGGCAAGTTTGTCATCACAGCGATCATTAAAGCAGAAAACCTAAAAAAAAACATACCTTTTGGAGAGGGCGCCCTCAACCCACGATGGCAGGACTCTTCATCCATCCGAGAACACGACCATCTTATTTTACGCCATCCAACCTGCACGAGAGAATTACTGTTAGGCAGGGCATGGTTAAGTCAGGACATCCATGAAAACGCGTTTCGGTTGTCCTTTTCCTTAATGTTGCTGGGACAGCTACAGGTGAACTGTACAGCGACCGTCGGTAAAAGTATTGCTTTTGGCTCCTGTTTTGACCGCGCCTGCCATTGACGAACAGGAACGACTTCGATCAGGGCCGTGAACAGCGATTTCAACTAGTACCATCATTTAACGTACATAAGCAAACGTTTAGTTGCATTTAATACCCATTTTTTAATAGCCTCTAAAACAGTTCGAACGTAAAGTGTGCATAGTGTAACACTAAAGTTGAGTAATACCTCCGCAGTAGCGAATGTGGCTTAACTCCACTTAACGAATGGTTGGAAAAGACAGAGTCTGGAGGCGAAGAGACAAGTAATACAATTAACAAAACTTGGACAAACGAGAAAGGTATGGAGGCATCTGAAAATAGTTAAGCAGTAACTACATAGTTGCTGTGCAGGGTACAAGTACAGCCTAAAATGGCGCCGATTTGAAAACTACTCTGCAAGTAACGTTACACCGAGATAAAACCAAAATTCACTTTCAAAACTAAAGAGATCAATCTTAGCACGAAATTATAAATTACTTGTTAATTACTTCATTTGAAACACTCTGATAGCGCTACATCCCGATTAATTTTAAACGTTGATATTGCACGACCAACTCAAATAATTCACAAACAATGGAGTGGCGTAAATACCAAAAGAATGAACTTTAAGAAATAGTTATTAAAAACCATAAGTTTACAACGTTTCATGATTGAAGAACACATACCTTGTCCTGTGAGAAAGACGTTCGAAAGAGGAAGTCTAGTGTGTGACGCGTTCTTTTATACAGCGAGACTTCACGCTGATTGGTGAATGGGCTCTTTGCTGGTTGGTCGAAGGAGGTGGCTTTTTTCGCAAAGCTTGATGGGATATGTATTTCGAATTAAAAAAATTATTAGTTTTCTAAAATTATTATTATTGTTTACTTATATATACGTCAATTTGATGGCACTCTTTTATTTAACCATTTGAATTGTTTCAATGTGAAATATATTTATACTGAAAAATATATGTATATAAAACTAAGCAATAAAGTAACTTTCTGTTGTTGTTGTTGTTGTTGTTGTTGTTATTGTTACATTTATCAGACGCTTTTTTCCAAAGCGACTTACATTGTATTCAAGGAACACATTGAATCAGTTCTTGCTTTCCCTGGGATCGAACCTATGACCTTTGCGTTGTAAGCGCCAATGCTCTGCTGATCAATTGAGCTTTTTGTTGTTAAAACCGTGCTCTAACAAGTATTTTCTTTTACACAAAGACTAAATATTATGATCTTAACTCAGATAACCTATGCAGTAAAAAAAAACTAAAAAAAACAAAGCTAACCTAATGTAGATGCTACTACTGTAATTCCATCTGTTTACAGATTATGTCATGCCGGTAGACGGATTCTGGTCAAATGATTAAGATTAAGATAACCTCTTTAAGCGCTTTATATTTTAAAATTACAGGCTATTTACAAGCATATTTTGGGTCCTGGGCTTCTTGATTTTGTGAATTGTCTGATGAATCCCCCGGCTGTCCCAGTGTCACGTGTTCCAGCACCATGGACAGAGCCTGTACAGCCTCCACTTGGCCCGAGACGAGATCACCAGTCCAATAATCTTCACTAACCATAAATAATGCTTAAAAATATATGCAAGTGGCTATTTAACGTAAATTTAAACAACTAATGCTTTATAGAAAATAAAGCACATTTTTAGAAAATCTTGTCATTTTATTGGGATGAATTGGTTATTTTTAATTATACTATTAATTATTAAATACTGCTGCTTTTTACCCTATTGCTATTTGATACAAGCAATAAATAAAATCTTAAGTTACAGGGAATTTTCCCCCTTCCCTCCACTCACGTACTGTTTACTCGAGGTAAAATCATTGTATCACACTGTTGTGTTGGTTTATAAAACACACATATGTATGAATATTACATAAACTTATAAATGCAAGCATATCTATACCTGCTTAGGCAATACCCTAAGAGTAGCAGTGGAAATATAAGGAAATACGCTTATGTCGCATAACAGACGGGTCTCGCTTCTTCAAGTCCTCAAATGAAAGTAATCAGGTCATTTGGTGTAGTTAAACATTAGTTTGAATTGAGATGCGAGAATGAGTGCATCACATGACTGCAGCACATCCACCTCGCCGCCCCCGCCGCTCCGCTCCATACACTCAATGTAAACACCGTTGGCGCTCCTGCTTTGTCTTTGAGCCTGTGGCTGGAGCTCTCGACTCACTATGCCATGGATATTTTATGGCAATACCAGTTCAGGATAATTTTGCTAGGGGACTCGACGGTGGGCAAATCATCTTTGCTCAAGAGGTTCACGGATGGCATATACACCGATGTAGCGGACCCTACGGTCGGTGTGGATTTCTACGCCCGTTCACTAGACATCGAACCCGGGGTTAAAATCAAACTTCAGCTATGGGATACAGCCGGACAAGAAAGATTCAGGTTATTGTTCCATGTATAATTATTATTATTACTATGATTATTTTCGGTCTGCTTATCTCCATGTACAGTGATATGGATTCAATGCGTCGTCTACATCACTATATAATTTCATCACACATAGTGACGGCAAGTAGTCATGCATGCTTTTGCGATTTCATTGGTTGTGTAATATTGCAGGTAGAGTTTTGTTTAGCCCTCTGTGTCAGTATTTTTATACTGCAGTATGTGATTCTGCCTTTATGTGTATCCTATTATATTATTTACCTGCTGGGTTCATATTCACAGGCCTAGCAGACTGTTTATGAATGAGTTAAATTGGCTCATCTCACTGATTCGTTTCAGTGTGTCATATGCCTCACTTGTTTGGATTCAGTAATGAGCGTGTTTGGTGTAGTACTGTCACTACAGCCTTAGATCCTGATGTCTCTGATCAGCTTGCCCTATTTTTGAAGCACCGCTTGCCCTTCAGGGAAGCACACACATTCACCCTCAATGCTTTAAAGGACCATTCATGAAATTTAAAAATCAACAACCACAAAAGCCTTTCTTGTTTTTATAAATCTATTCAGCATGATCAGACTCCAACTTGATTTCCAAATATAATAGGCCTATCGTAGAACACTATATGCACTGAGGTTATGTGCTCTTAATGCATATTATCTATGTGTATCAATATCAGTAAGGATTATGGACCGGGCCAATGAGGCTCAGAGCTCTAGGGCCTCTGACTGTCCATCTGACAAATACCTTGAGACAAGAAACTGCAAATCCAAAATTGATATAGACTAGAAGACACAATACTTGAATGTGAGCCAGTGCTATTCCCACAGAGTGAAATGTGGACAAAGGAAATAAGGACAAATAAGTAAGGAATGCATTTATTTCTAGCCTCATTTTCGTCTTGAACACCCTTTTGTGATTTTAATGCTGTATCATAGTTCTGATACCATTTTTTGTCTAATGTAATGGATTATTCAAATAGCGCTCATAGATCTTGCTCATAGATTTAACTTTGTAAATTATTTAAAAAAAAACATATAAAAGCCTCAATGCTTTCTGGTTTCAGATATATCACCAGGTGTTTCTCACGATGTATTGTTTTAAATGAGCAATGTAACAAATTAGGTGTTAAACGAATATTCTGGGTGCAACAGCAACTGTATAAAATCTAATAAAAAATTAAACTGCTTTACAGATAAAACAATATGCATGTAATCATAGAAGCCTTGAAAATATCATCTTCTTCATCCCTCAGGTCCATCACCACTTCCTACTATCGCAACTCTGTTGGCGGGCTCTTAGTCTTTGACCTGACAAACAGGAAGACCTTCGATCACGTACGGGAATGGCACCGAGAAGTCAGCGAGCACATCTTGCCTCATCACATGGTCTACATCCTGATCGGCCACAAGAGCGACCTGAGCCGTGACCGCAAGGTGACACGGGACGAAGCAGAGCAACTGGCGGCCGAAATCGGCATCCGCTACGTGGAAACTTCAGCCAAGTGCAACAGCAATGTGGAACGTGCTTTCGAGCTCCTCACACGGGACATCTATGAGTTGATGAAGATGGGTGAAATCTCCACACGCGATGGCTGGGATGGGGTCAAGAGTGGCCTCACCGCTAAAGTTCTTTATCCAGCTGAGGAGGAGGCGGAGCGAGAAAAGAGCTGCAACTGTTGACTTCCACAATCCACCTTTAATTGCTCACCTGTGTATCAGTCGGTCGTTGCTCACCTTGGCTTTCACTAATGTGTTGCATCATGGTCACTGCCTCATGGCCTGAACCGCTGCACTTACCTTGTTGTTGCTGTCTGAGGTTGATGGTACGAGCCATTCAAAGGTGTAGTATATTTAGGCTTGCATGGACAGGCCCTGTTTGCAGCAATCTTGTGGATAAATGTTTTTACATTCTAGTTTGAGCTGTGTGTGTCATTGTACTTCCCATCCTCTGGAGCTATTACAGTTTATTGGGCTTTTTCCTTTGTCTTTAATCATAATTAATGTGGTAACATTACGATTTAGAACAACATCTAGTGATTACAATCAACACTGTCTGATCACTTACAGATTTAAAGGCGGCGTAAAATGGTTTTACAACATGTTTTTTTTTTCTCTCCTGTGTTGACTTTTTTTTTAAGCAGGTAAATGGAGCTGGAAAAATGGCTTGTCCTTTAAACATATCCCATGGCTATTAGCTTATGTTAGTGTTGTGAGCCATAATTTGCTACTTTCTATTGCTAGTCAGTTGACAAGTGGTATTAGCGGACATTTGAGAGCATTTGACTGGACAAATTTATTATTTTAAAAGTTTTTAGGAGTGTACGTAGCATATAGAGACCCTCAATGCAAAGAGACTTGGACTGAAATGAAAACTTTATTTTTCTAGATTCTTTAGATAAAAATAATTTGGGCCCATGAGGACAGTTGTTGGCTGGTAGACATCATTTCTGGATAAAAAAGGCAAGACCAAACCTCCTTTCTAACTTATGCAAATGTAATTTATCTGTAATCTGATTTAGACAGTTCAAATTCTGACCCATTACTTTTTTATACCACATTGTTACAGCCCAACTTGTGCACCAAGCCAAAATACTTTACTGTAATAATTCAGGAAATAATCGTCAATGTAACATATTTTAAATGGTCAGTTATTCATGGATAAATACATATTTTGTCAAATCTGTTGATGTAGTATTCATTCCCCAAAAGCATATAACGTAATTACATCTCATATGGTCTGCTCTAAAAACTAGTGCTCTGTCTATAGACAGCAGTAGTGCCTCATAGATGAATTTCTGACACAACGTCTGTTCCAAAAATGTTATGCTGCTTCTAAGACACAGTATTTTGGCAGCATCATGTGTATCGTCCAAAATTAAGTCAAACTTAATGTTAATAATAAATATATCTCATTCTATTCTAGAGTATAGACTGATTAGCATGTCATCTTAAGCCCGAAGTATCAACTTCACGACACACATAGCATATACATAAACGCATAGTCTTTCAAAGTACAACATTTGTAATGTGATAGCAAACACAGGCACTCGACACATGCAAACTAGAACATTTCATCCTTGTTCAGTGTCTGCACTATTTCTCTCCAGAAGTTATGAATGATAAAAAAAATGTCTTTGTACTAGAATTGTGGGTATCTATCATGTTTTTATTTAAAAGTCATAAAAACAAGAATAAAACAGTTCTTTAGTATAAAACAACCTAAAATATTAGTAAAGGGGAAAATATCCAATAGCTGTCAATACACTTAATATGATAAATAAACATCTCTTGTTTGTTAACGAGCTATTGTATTCAGAACTTATAAATTTTGTTTACATTGATTCATTTTGCAGACACTTTTATCCAAAGCAACTTACAAACAAAGAATGCAAGCAGCGATCAATCTTATGGAGGCAAACGCAGGATGTGGTAAAAATACAAAAGTTCTAAAATGTTGTAGAAAAGTGCATGCTAGAACAGAGAGGGATTTAATAGTAAAAAGCATAGTTTTTTTTATTCAACAGGATGCCATTAAGAACTCATCGAAGAGAGGAGTTTTCAGCCATTTCTTGAATATTGTCACAAATTCAGATGTCCTGATAGCGTTAGGAAGATTACCTGTTGGAAATCTAGTATCGCAATAATCCTGTCTAGAAATGACAACCCCCTGGACAATATGTTGTGTTAGGAAGGGCCTGATCTTCCTGGTGTTGTTCAGTGTAAGCCTGCATGATGGTGCTGTTTTTTTCAATGTTTCTGAAAGTCAGCTGGTCATCAAAGAATACCAAGAGATTTTTAGCAGATCAGGATGGACTTATTGTTGATGAGAGTAGCTGAATAGAGAAATTAAGCTGAATTGTTGGAGTGGCTGAGAAGATGAGAAGTTCTGTCTTTGGTAGATTGAGCTGCAGGTGATGTTCTTTCATCCATGCTGAGTCTGCCTAAAATGAAAAATAAAGCAATGTGTCATCAGCATATGGTAGGAGAATTCATGTGCACGTAAAATATAGGTCCCGTTAATGTAATAAGAATAAATGAAGAAGATGATGGGTCCTAGCACTGACCCTTCAGGTACCCCTGTGATTAGTTGATGTGCTTTGGATTCCTCCCCTCCCCAGGAAAACTTGAAAGACCTTTGTGAGGTAAAATTTGAATCCTCAAAGTGCAGTTACTGTGACGTCCAGCGATGAAAGGGTTGACAAAAGAATCAGATGGCTAATGGTGTCAAGCCAGTTGTGTGTGTGTGTGTGCATATTAGGCATAAAAGAGGATACATATCATACTTTTTGTGTGTTGAGGGGCATATCTTCATATAGTCACAGTCCTAAAAGGAAGAATAAAAAACTATTAGATTATTAGATACTATATTTAACAAAAATAAATCAGATTATTTGAGCATAGATGACTTATTATCACTAGGAAGTTATCACTAGGATGTTTAATAATGCTGTAAGGATGTTGATGAAACTGTGAAAGAAGTTTTAAAGTGCATTTGAAAACACATATGAAAGCAGATGCTTTTCCATACATGGTTCTGTTTTCCCCAACTATATAGTATTCACTTAATATGACACACTATACATTTTTCACAAGTAATTAACCTGATTTCATATCGATTTAAAAGGTTTATTTGCTATCATTGTCTAATAAATATTACATAGAGAATTGGAGAAAACAGAACGTTTTTCCTTTTATGTGTGCTGTTTTTAATATATTTGATGTTCGTCATAAACAACATTTAGTTCTGGTTCACCATGCTATTCTGTAGAAATAATCTGTAAGAATAATATCAAAACTTTTATAGTTATCATTCTTGGTGTGAATGGGCCTTTACACTGTAAGAGGGACCCAAGCCATATCTTCAGACCAGAATATCATACAAACTTGCAGGTGAGCAAAGAAATACTCTATCAATCAATAATCAAAACTTAACACTTAATATTCATCAATTATCTTAATTTGCCTGCTCTTTTAAGGCTGCCGCTCAGCCAACCAAACTTTGTTTATAATGTTTTCCTGTGACCAATGTAAAGCTGCTTTGAAACAATCTGTATTGTAAAAAGTGCTATATAAGTAAATGTGACTTGACTTGACTCTAAAACAACTGTAAAGCAATGGCCTGGCATCCATCCACAAGGACCACAAAAAATCAAGTTGGAAAAAAAACAACAGTTTTGTCTACTTGTATGGGGGTTGAACTCACAAACATCAGGATTGTGTCTCATGCACTGCTTGCATATGATGCTGATATTATCTGGGTAACAAAGACCATGTGCTTCTTTAGATCAGGGCAGAGGTAACCATATAAGAACCCCGATTACTGGACACTCCTCATTTCACCAGCATGTCAGCAAGACTTCAGTTATGCCTGCTGTAAAGAGATTTTGCATGCAGCTTAGCTGAATGTCTTAGCTCCATCATGTGCCGATGACTTTAATGGGTGTGTTTGTACATACATTTCTGTATAGCTAAATGTATTGTAAATAGACGCAGGGTGCAATGTAGGAGGGAGGTGAGGCTTTGGTGGAAGCTAAAAGGTGTCTTTGTGGCTTAACCGCAGGTCAACGTATTGTGTCCTTTCATACCACAGATACTCTATACAGTATTTTATTCTGAGCTAGTATGAAAATAGAGTGTGGGAAAGTTTTCGTTGTGGAAGCAACGCATCAAATTTGTACAATTAGTCTGAACACCATTTGATTTTACAGATCAGATATGAAATTCTGCCAAGCTGCCAAAGGATCTTCTGTGTAATAAACGTTGATCATGTCCATTCTGCAGACTTCTCAGAAAATAAACAGAAAACTAAGAAGAAAATTGACAGATTTGGTTCCTTTTGAACAACTTGCTGCAGCAAAATCAGGGCTCTGTGGTTGTTTGCGCTCCTTTATTGTTTAGATTAAAACACATCAAATAAATGTAAATGGCATGAGAAAACAACTCAATCCATTTTGATGCAATTCTAACAATGACACATTAAAGGGTTTCTCTTCTCATCCAACATTAGAACTTAAAATACACAGTTTTTCCTCAATAAAGTGGAATAGTACATGCTGTAACAATTACTTGAGATATGGTAATGGCTGAATGTAGTTTTATTGAATGGAAAAGAACAAAGAAAGAACTATAAGCACATTACTGACCAATCTTCTACATTTGAACCATTTTTACATGGATTTTACATAGATGGGGAATTTTGGAAATGAGAGATTGAAATTGATATGCTGACAACAAGGTTAAGACTAAATTTACCAACACAGTTCACACATTTAAAAAAAATTCTAAATGTGGTGTAAAAAGCCTTTTGGAATCACTTTGAACATGATATTTCAAATTTGGATGTGTTGATTAAATTAGGTTAATTTATATTAGTAAAGGATGGTGTATACATATATAAATATTACTTAATGTGACTCAATTGACCAAAATATGTGACCACTGGTGTTGTAGCTACTAAAAGGTTTTGCACAATTTGACAAATATTTTTTTAAATAACTGCGTTCATTAAATATGTACACATCATATTTAACTGCACCTTGCTCCTCACATCCTATTTCACAGATAAATACATTATATTAAAAAAATACCATGAATCTTTCAAAATGGGGGTGCCAAATACTTTTTACACGCCCCCTTGTGGTCAATAGAGAACAGTTTGCAGGGTGTAGGGGTGTATAAATCACAAAGGTGTTAAATAGCCAATGTAAATGAAAAAAAGATAATTGTGTATTATAGATATAAAGAACAGGACATTTTAGTATCAAAGCAGGACTTTCACTAGTCACCCAATATTAACACTATCAGACACTTACTGTCAATTCTGATCATATAACCACATCTGTACCTTCCTTTAGGGGCTCATCAGTGATGTGGTTGAGCAGAGTCAAATGCATTGCACATTTTAAATGTTAAATCAACTGTAATGAATGCTAAAGCCAATAATAATGATGTACATCAAGCTATGGGCATTGTAAACTGTCAATATATCTGCATTGTGATTTGGTAAATATATAAGATTCATGATGTTTAAATAAAATTAGTATTAAGATTTGTGTTCTCATAATCTCTTGCAGTAGTTGTCTTATTTTGTTTGTTTGCTTTTTTGTATGAAAGACAAGCAGTGCAATGTGACATTGAGAAATGTCCATATTTCTTACCATTGAGAAATATACTATATATTTGGGATTTTGTTATACCAGAGGTAGAAAATAAATTAGGTGCATCCCAATTCACATACTTTTTATAGCTTTATCTATAAATCCTTATTCTTGAATGCAATGTAAGTCACTTTGGATAAAAGCGTCTGCCAAATGCATAAATGTAAGGATTTCACTCTTTTGGTGTCACTACATTCAGTGAATAATTCAGGAATGAATCACCACCACTGTGTTGCTCAGATATGTACACTGGTTGATTATGCGTTGACTCTGTTGACTTCATGTAGAACTATTTTCTTTGGAGAAGCAAAAACAAAAGAAATAACAAAAATGTGTCTAAAATGTACTCTGATAGCACATACATTAATAAATGTCTATAGACACAATAGATATCTATTTGATGTGCATGTTTACATCTGGAGAAGTTATTTTTTAGAGTATTTGCTAATCTGCAATATGTCTCTAGGGCTTTTCATTTCAGACATTAAAACGACATGTGGGATGTGTCTTTATGACTTAGATTGTATGTAAAACTGACATCTTAAAGACGTTTCTCAGATGTTTGTACACAGCAGATGTTTTTCTGCTTTAAAGAGCAGAAGTGCTCTTTAATAGACATCTTGCAGATGTTTGTGTGCTATCTAGGTAAGCAAGACTGCAACTGCATGGTGCCTTCAAATGAACCAAATGAACATCACCACAAAGTTGTAAGTAGGAGTGGCAAGATCGTGAGTTTCTTTAATTGTGCTTTCACATGCTATTGGAAAACTTGTGATTCCCAGCTAGTTTTTTCAAGTGCTTTGTTGTTGAAATAAGAATCATGGAGGACATTATGTTTCTTCTTAGTTATTCATTAGGAAAATCTTATTAAAAGTCAAAATTATTTTAGCGTCCCATTTATTGACAACCAATTCACTGTTAATCAGTTCGCTGTCAAATACAGGCTTTTTAAGCTGTAAATAAAACATTCAATACACTTCAAATGATTATGCTTATATGTACATATGCACTGTCTTAAGGAAAATACAAAATAGCAGGTGTGAGGAAAAAGAACGGGCGAAAGAATAGCTGTCACAGCAATGTGACATTGTAACAATGTAATTGTTCTCTCCTCCGCCATGTTTAAAGTTTGTGGCCTGCTCAACTCGGGAACATGGGTAACACGAGCAGTCGCCGAATGCGCTGACTTAGGAATATGGAAACAAATGCCGTTGAAGTCCGGCAGTAGTTTGGCATATAATGCAATGCTTCTAAATGCTATACTGTTATTTTATTCCTGGGTCAGGATTGGAATAGATAAGACTAACTTTATGCTATAAGACTATGCCTTATCTTTTACACTCAACCACAATATGAAGAACATTTACAGTAAAACGAATTAATAATAAACAACCTTTTTACCTCTAAAATATTTGAGCTAATATTAATTTGATGTTTACATCATACTTCTCGTTTAAACAATGTATGTACTCACTAGCCAATCAGACAACACCAACGAAACAATCAGGGTTAAAAGTATTGGCCATAGTGCTTGTCAATCATTGTCGTTACCGCCTCAATCCCATGATGCTTCACTTTAGATTATATTAGTACACATGTCTTCGAGTTCATTTAACGTATTAACCAACGAATATATGTATGATCTCGTAAAATGGATTGTACAGTATACAAGTAATCGGAATTGTGTATAATAAAGTATAATAAAACTAATAATTGTTTTGACTGGGCAGAAAATTATTACCCTCGCTGAGACACACTGACTCCCAGAATGGGAGGTCCAGTAAAATCTATTCTATTTAAAAAGGGCATCTGCCGTGACTGGCATAGCTGTGGAAGGGTTTCTCTGACACAGTTACGGAATCGCTATCAAGAGATTTCGGATGCACAATTTTTGTATCTAGGAGCTGCTGATGACCGTTGTTCTCGGCGCTCCGGTTTTCAAGCAGTAAAGCCAGACAAATCTATAAATGTTTTTAAGTGTTGCCATGAAAGCGTGATGGCATTATTTTGTAACATAGTATGACGAGACATGGGAGTACCAAAATTGGTGATATAATTGCTTAAAAATCTGGACAGAGTATGTCAGTCCTGTGATGTACGCAGTACAGTGAACAATTTGATTTCATGTATTAGTTATTGCAATATCGTTGATAATTTGATCTTCGGTAGATCATACACACTAGACCAGTTATCTTATAAGTTTATAATAACCTTTATTCACCCCACAATGGGGAAATTTCTCTGTTACAACAGTAATCATATACTATAATGATATAAACAATAATACTAATATCTGCAGTTTTGACTGGCCTGTTTTCGAGTTGTGTTACTTCACACAAGTAAACGCAGACAGCAGTATTTAGCGGGTGAAATGCTTTACATGAGACCTATTATAGAAACAGTGACTTTTGGCAGTTCTGTATTGTAACATCGCTACTTCTTTAAATGATACGGATAATCCCATGAACGGCGTTTAGTTTCGTACGAACAGTTTTGTGTACAGTAAAGTCTCATTGCTTCGGATGGAAACAGGGACGAGCTTGAGCAGGAAGTGTAGTTCAACAAACTGCGCATGTTCACTCAAAGCCTCTCGCTATGTAAGGATGACACCGACCGCGATCTAAACGGTAAGGCCAGACCATCGCATTTCAACCTCTCAAACGTAACGGTTTAACACGTCTGCGACTTCGACAGGACGTCGATTAGAAGTGTTCACGGCTCGGGTGGCAGCCCCCGCGAATGGCGGAGGAGCGTCTTGTCGTTTGTGTGTGTGCGTCCCGCCGCACGGGAGACGTCATGAGAACAGAACACCGCGGCGCGACGCCAGCGCGTCATTTAGATTCAGTCCGCCCGTACGGCCAGCGAACGCTTCATGAATGAGCCGCGCTTTAGGTGTTTGAGCGTGGGGTGTTTGTTTGTAAACACGCATTCAACCACCCACAAACAAACAAAGAAACCGTGAAATGAATGTGTGCGGGTTAGCATAGCACGTTAGCATCACGAATAGCAGAGGAGTGAGAATGAAATGGCGCAACATGAAAAGCTAATATGCTAACTGAATTAGCCACCGCGTAGAAACATTCGAAGTGCAGTCGCTTGGAAACATTCACCATGGCAACCAGCGCAGTTTCCCCACAATACGATTGTTACCAAATAATAAACGCACGAGGGGTCTCTTTCGAACGGTGTAATCCTTTTTTAGGTGACCACAGGTGGTTCTTAATACCAGCCTCTAACTATGGTATTTTGACGGAATCTGTTGTTACCATGGTAAACAGAATTAGTAGTCGTGCCTTTGTAGAGTGAAGGTAACAGATGGCTAATACTGCACTTAATTACGTTTTACGTGTTGTTACGACTTCCACTTTCATGTACTATGATATTTACTCCAATGTACCTCAATCTCAAACGGTATCAAAACGTGGTTTTATCACGTACTTGTCACTCTTATCTGATAGCGTTAGCAAGGCAGTTGTTTCATTTAACAGTCTTCATTAAGCAGATGAGCAATAAAGTGATAAAATGACCAATACATATATAATATTTAAAAGCACACTTGATTTCGACAACAAAAATAGTTTATATATAATGTTTAGTTTATGTAGTTAATATAAACCATACTTATTTAAAATATAACTGTATACAGACACACATATGCATATGTATATAAATCATGCATCAATAACTTGAAGTTACTTTCCATCTCAGACCATTATAATCATGAATGGACCACTGGTTTAGGTTTGGTTAACTTAACTGATTTGAATGCACATTTTCCTTATTTGAATAATAGCCTATGTGCTTAAACACTAGTTTGTAGATTGGCCTTATCGCACACGTCCATCTTCACTTGTTCATACTGAATTAATGCTACAGACGAGGTCACTGTATAATAATCTGTAGTTTATCACGGTCGGAGATCTGAGTTTCCCTAATTGAAATAGCCTGACACCTTTAGTCGGTCTTCCAGTTAGGTAATGTAAAGGGATAAAGGGCATCTGTCCTGACTGTCATAGCTGTGGAAGGGATTTTCTAACACTTTCTTGCAGAATCAAGACATTTGAGTTGAATACTTTTGTTTTAATTTTGGTAACCTTTGGCTGCCAGTGCTCTTGGTGACTTGACTTAGTACTATGAAGAAAAGAAGGTTGTATAAGCATTGAAATCTACAGTGGTGTTTTATGTTAAAATTTTCAATGTCAACGTTTGTCACCATTGTTTACGTGTAAAGTTTTATGTTTATATGGTGCTTAAGAGGTGGAGCATGTTATAACATTTACTATTCTTTTGGAAAAACGTGAAAAAAATAAATGGTGAATGTGATAGTTTTTCAGCTCTCAGAAATGAAGAAGGCAGGGTCGCTTTAGGCAGAGTCTCACTCTCTTTTATTAGCCACACAAACAAAAAGAGTAAGCACGAGGGCTTTAAAGTAGAAATAAACAGAACACTTTTCAGTATCAACAACAGGTTTCTGTGTAGCAGAGACTGGTCATAAAGCATACTCCCAAGGCAAGCCCCTCTCCTGCTCCAAGGCCCGGCTTTTAACCTGTCTCTGGACTCTGCAAAATGAGAACACCTGTTAGGTCTCTTTAAAAAGGGGCCATGAACTCTCTCCCTTAACCATGAACTCTCCCAACAAAATGTGTTAATAAAATGATATGGTCATTGTTCCTTTTAAATGTCTGTTATTGACATATCAGTCATCTTATTGACATCTTCTGAAATATAATAAATAGTTTGATAAAATATCATGCATATTCTTCTTTTTCTTGTTGTAATTACTATAAACACTGGTCAAAAGTTTGGAGTAATTGTGATTTTGAAAGAAGCCCTTTATGCTCACAATGTCTGCATTTATTTGATAAAAATACAGCAAAAACTATTAAATTGTGAAATATTATTACTCTTCAAAATAGCTGCTTTATATTTTAAAATATAATGCATTCATGTGATGGCAAAGACGAATTTTCAGCAGCCATTACTTCAGTCTTCAGTGCCACATGATCCTTCCGAAATCATTCCAATATGCTGATTTGGTGCTCAATTGTTGTTGTTTTTTTAATATTCCAAACTTTTGACTAGTAAACATGTTCCTCAGTGTTGAAGGAGAGCGTAGGCTATGGCAGAGACAGAAGTCACTGTGTCCGTGGAGGACATGGTGGTGATGAAGCGCACCGAGGAAGAGGACGTAGACCCTGAGAACCAAAGCAAGACTCAAATGATCCTACAGCTGCAGCCTATTACAGCTGGGTAGGTGTGAGGATCCTAAACTAGACAGCTAGGTATATATGAAAACACACAAGCATGCAAGAGACAAACATATAATACGTTACATACAAATTACTTTTGAAAAGGATCGAAGCAGCTTAATTCTTAGGAGTAAACAGGTTGAGCTTGATGTTATAGTTGTATGCTTTATGTTTATAGGCTTGGAGATGAAAGCAGTGAGACAGATGCTGCAGTTGTGGCAGTGGAGACGCAAGGTAACCATCTCCCAAAACTTAAGTAATGCTTTTCTCCCTTTGCATTATGACAGTGGGATTTGCACAGCCAAGTACCAGTCATATGTTCCTCATAAAATGTATTCATGTAGTTTAAACAGTCATTAATTCACATAATAATTACTAGACAGTAATCTCACTGTAGTTGCGTGTTAGCTGTACAAATGCTCTAAGGTCTGTCTGCTCAAATTTATCAGTTCTCTCCAAGCAGCGGATTATACTTCAGCTCCTGTCACTAAGTACACCTTATGCAGTTTTCCCACAATAAACTGTTGTGTGTGTTATGTTCAGATGAGACATCTGCTGAAGGAGAGGATTTGGAGCTTGGTTATCCCATTACTTGCGGCGAGAGTAAAGCCATCCTTCTATTCAAGAAGTTTGTCTGCCCAGGAATCAATGTCAAATGTGTGAAGGTTGGTGTCATGTAGACCTTAATGCTGCAGATAACAGTTGTTATTGTGTTTAATCCGGCTTTCTCTGTTTCTCTGCAGTATGAGGATCAGTTGATTAGTCCAAAGCAATTTGTGCACATGTCGGGTAAAGCCACCTTGAAGGACTGGAAGCGAGCGATCCGGATGGGTGGGGTTATGCTCAGGTAATAAGTATTCTGGGTCTCATCATGGTCAGACCTCATTGCCAGCTATCAGTGTTAGCAGATTATAATGTGTCCCATTAAAGTATTGTAGCATTTAATGGCAAATCATACATTTTGAATTTATTTTTTGTGCCACTTTATATTAAGTGTCATTAACTACTAAATTAATAATTTGTTACAAGGCGCTTGTTGTGTACATGCATGTTTTTACAGTGTATTTATATAAAAAATACCTTCATGCAATTACAGCTGTAATTAATTTCTACAGCTATAATTACACTGTTGACCCTTCACTTACACCTTAACCCATCCTTAAACCCAACCAAACCTGTCCCTAACCGTACCCATATTCCACCTCAACAGCAGCAAGTGTTTTGTGATTCAGTAATTTAAAGTAATAAAGTATTTTTTTTTAAATGTACATCATAGTTAAAGGCAGCCAGGGTTGGGTAGGTTACTTTTAAAATGTATTTCACTACAGATTACAAAATACATGCTTTAAAAAGTAATTTGTAACGTATTTCGTTACATTACTCAAGTTTAGTAACGTAATCTAAATACTTTGGAATACTTTGAAATACTTAACACAAAAGACAATATTAACTTGATGTCCTGTTTTAAGTTTACAACCTGTAAATAAAAATGAACTCTAACCATCATAGGATTTGGTTTTCTGCTACATTTTATTTTTAACATCAGTTTTCCACAGCACTTCTGAAAAAATGAGGGCAATCTTTTAAAAAAACATAAAGTGCTTAAATGTACCAAAATGTATCAAAATAAATTAATAATTAATTAGCTGCAATAAAACCAACAAGTGTCATTTTAATGCAACAAGAACATACTCAAAGTGCTTATCATTCATACCATTTTTCAAATTTCAGTAAACAGGAGCTTGAATTTATAGTAGACAAAAAACACTACAAAGAAATTAAAGCATTCACTGAAATGTTTACTCTCCAACTTGAAAAAAGTGGCACTCTTGTCTGTGTGCCACTGCCTTGACTTCTCCATTATTGCGTTTAATTTGTTGACGTTTATTGACGTCATGTGTCGCAAAGCACGCAGTGCTGCGCCTTGAATTGGCATTTACAATACATGTTTTAATTAATTTACATTTCATTTAAACATTTAATTTCAGTTTACTCTGTTGTAGTTCAACTATAAAACAAACTAAGTTGTTGTCAAATTAGAAATCACAATCTGTGTCGAAGGTATCTCTCTGTCTGTCTGTCTCTCTCTCTCTCCTCGGACGGTACGGCGGGCCAAATCAAAGGTGCCCGCGGGCCCTAGTTTGGGCATCTCTGGCTTATATATTCATAGCTGACTCACCTACACTGTCACAACAGTTTTTTGCATCCCTCCACCACCATTATTCTCTTTTTGTGTTTCACAAGAAAGTAATAGGTTTGGAGAAAAAAATAGGACAAAAGTCATTTTGTGTCATTTTAACTATCCCTAGTATAAATATGTTTCTATTGCAGCAATTATCAGTCAGTAAGTGTGGTCTTAACAATAAATGAACGCAAGAAAAAAACAACTGGCACAATTCTCAAAGTAACACAACAGATTTAGGTAATGAATGGAGAAAACTTTGAGTGGTTCTTTCACTTATGGAAAGACTCTCTATGGAAAGACTACCGCCACAATAGAATCGAGAGTCAACAGTCAAACTTAGTCAGGATGCGTTTCGCAAATCAAGTATGGAAGTTTAATGGAATTTATGACTATAGTTGTCTAGTTATCTATAGTTATGCTATTGGGAAACACACCCCAGACCTATCAAATTCGTGAATAATTAATTGACAATATTTTAGTAAACAAAACAAATGATTCATTTAAAAAGTTGGAAAAAAAAAATTTGTTCACAAATCGGATAATGAACTCGCACAAAGGCGCCATTTACCTGAACATTTGTAATGAATTATTAAGATTTAAAGTTTGTCTGTTAAGTACACAAAGCCATTGGCTTTCTAAAACATTATTTAACGCAATTCTATGTTGTATTAGACCAAATTCTTATAAATATTAAACGTAGGCTAATGATAACCATACAAAGCTCAATGTATGAGTAAATGGGAAAATAAGGAATAAATAAAGAAAATAATTTTCAAAGACCAAGAACAAACCTCAACCTCATCCTCATCTTACCTCAAGATGCTTTTTCAGATTAGATGTTGAATCATTTGAAGGCCATAGAAGTTTTGTTGCAGGTAGACATAGCTTGCATTGCACTGTGATGTTACGTCCTTTTTCTTGTTTATAAGTAAAATTGTCTTTGAATTTCCACGAAAGAAATGCATTACGCGCTGTTTTCCCGTCCATTTTTTTATGCGATTGCAGGTCTCTCCAGCTTGCTAACTGAACAGACATGTGACAAATTTTGTATTTTAAATACGTAACGTCGTTACATGTATTTCGTTACTCCCCAACCCTGAAGGCAGCTAATATAAACTGTAACTTTGTAATGTTATACACACTTGGTTAATGTTTCAAAGTCGGTGAAAATTTTATTTTTTCATCACCTCTATTAATTGCACTTTTCTGTGTTGTTTCAAAAGCTGTGGATTTACTCTGTTGTGTCCAATATACCGCACTATTCTTCAATAGCAATCTCGTGAAACAACAATAAATCAGATTCATAAAAGAATTTAGACCAAAATGTGTGACTTAAACTGATTAGGTATAGATTGAAAAGATCAGAGATCTTGTTAAAATGAACTTCAGCCACTCCAATGGTTTCTAAAGTTACAATCACTAAATTAGCTAAATTAGCATTAGCACAGCGTGGCAAATACGCGTAACCAACTTGAAAATATATATTTTTTTGTGTGGGGAACTCTTTTTTTTTTTTTCTCTCTTTTTTTTTTGTTGCCCTCAGGCAAAACAAAATAACTGGATATTTGGATATTACCCTGTAACTTTCACTGAGCTCTTTGTGATTGTTGTGATAAATCTGTAGGTGCTACACAGACAGAAACAGCACAAGCTTTGACAGCTTTTGCTACATTTTACGCTTATTAGTTCTTCCAGATGGATCTTCCAAAAAACAAATAAATATTCTTCCATTGAGTATTAGTCATAACCTCTGAAAAAACTGTGTGTGTGTTATGTAGGAAGATGATGGACTCGGGTCAGCTGGATTTCTATCAGCACAGCACTCTCTGCACAAACACCTGCCGCAGCACCAAGTTTGACCTGTTGATCAACAACACACGCTTCCCACCGGACGGCAGTGGGCTCAACACACCCACCACAGCTCAGGGTAAGAACACACACACTCACTCACTCACTCACTCACTCACTGCATGGCTTTGTCACACATAGTGATAAAACTAACAAAGACGGCATTCATAAAACAATATTAATAACAATAAAAATCATAATGACTTTGTAATTATATATGTCTCCATGACAGTTTCATTGACTGAATGTAAATTAATTGGTTTGAAATGAAAATTTGTGTTTATAATATACTATTAAAAAACTGCAAACCAAAATAAACACATAAACAAGTGTACATTATTTAATTATTATTATTTATTATTAGTGAAACATTTTTTTAAGTTTGTTAGAAACCCATGCTCACAGATGCATGTAACGTAGTGCACCCTCAGGCGACCGTTATGATTACATTAGAATAAATACGCTACCCACAGATGATTAACAAAACATTTTTAGGGATGCACTGAAATAAATTCTGGTCTAAAACCGAAAACTCTGGACTCGAAAACCAAAACCAAAAATACTCTTGTAATTATAAGCATTGATAAATACAGTATTCATGTACAGAGATGTAGTAATTATTCCTAAAACTAAAATAACACTATAGTGTTCACTGTATAAAATTAAATGTAGATTAATCTTTGTTAAAGCTCTGTTTTGTTCAAATTAATGTCTCAGCAGCAAGTTGTTACGGACCGATACCTGGACTAGGGAATTAGTGCAAGTAAACGTTTATAAAACCGTTTGTTAAATAAGCAAGGTAACTGAAACAGGTTATTCTGATGGATCTTGGAGTGAACAGGCTTACAGGATGACGTGGTGGTGGAGAGTGACAGAGGATGGTGAAACACACACGTAGCAGGGAGTCCAAGGAAGTGAAGCTAAGTGCCAGGTAGGAGCAATGGTCTTGGAGATGTGTAGTGATGGAGCGTAGGAAGACTGGTTTGGAGATCACAGGGAGCAGTTGAAATGCGAGGAGCCAAGGAGAATAGTCCTGTGTACATCGTAGGTCGTTCAGCGAACTGATGAGAGGTGCATGTTTATTTAGAGAGGTGATTGGCGTGATGATGAGGTGCAGGTGTGTTCAAACAATACTCTGGAGAAGGTACTTGTTGAGAGGTGACACAGGTATTTATAGGTTGCTATTTCTTTAAGACTGAATGCACACACTCAATTTCTTTCTTAACTCTTTACGTTCACTCAAGACATAACCGACTGTTTACGAGAAAACTTGCAGAGACTGGTTAAAAAAATCATATAAAACAAAAATGTTCCATATTAAGATCATTTCTTTCAAATATCTTCTCTATATTTTAAAATGTTTTATTCAAGTAATGATTATTTAAAAAAAAAGGTGAATAAAAATATAACTAGTATGAAGTAAATGCAGAATGTAATAAAGCAGAAATAAGAGAGGATTGTGGGTATAAAGTAGTAAACGAATGTTTTAGACTGAAGTCGTTCACTTTGAATTCTGACACCTCTACAAAATCACCCAACACTGATATAGTGGGTGGATAAGGAGCAACACAGCTCTTGTAAAAAATAATCCATGCATGTTTTTCACATTATTTTCAGTATAATAAACTTATTAGTGAAACTAAACTAAATAGTTTTCATTTAGATGTACCTGTATAACAATACAGATTGTATGTGTCCTGCAGGGCATCTTTCCGTGGGTAACGGAGGTCATACGGCTGCTCTAGAGGAGAAGAAAGAAAACGTTATTAGTGCTGTGGAGTGGAGTCCAGCCACCATAGAAGCCTCAGAGAAAAGGGATACATCTGACATCTCAGGTAACACGGCAAATAAAATGTTCAGAAAGTAAAATGATCAGTGCTGCCCATCAAACATCACCTTACATTAGTGGTATTGGCATCATTGGTGTAAATGCTAAACTGTGTGTGTGTGACCTCTAGATGAGACACTGAGTTTCTGGAGGGGTATCGCTGAGGTGGGGATGATGGGGGAGGTGGTACCTAATATCCGTTCAGAGCTGTTGGGTCTACTGAGAGGAGTGCAGCTACGCACTGATCAGAGTTCTCTACAGGATGCAGGTCAGTATGTCAGAATATGATCTTTGCCAGATTTGTCCAATCCTGTTCATGGATTCAGCTCACCTACAACCCTAAACAAACACACCTGAACCAGCTCATAAAGACCTTCAAAATTTGGCTATATTATTAGTGAAATTCTATTGGTCAACTTAGATTGTGTGTGCCTTGATAAGTTTACATTATAGCCTAAATATTATTGATTGAGTTGTATAATTGTCTGTCACTGTTTGCAGATTCCACAGAAATGACTATAATACAGTAAACCGAATACTACCCATCACAAAGTTGTCTGCGACTCTTTATAAATTTTTTAGACTGATTGATATATATTAGTCTGGAAAAGGTTATAAAGCAATTTCTAAAGCTTTGGGACTCTAACGAACCACAGTGAGAACTATTACCCACAAATGGTAAAAACACGGAACAGTGGCCTGCCGACCAAAATTACCCTAAGAACGCAGCGATGACTCATCCAAGAGGTCACAAAAGACCCCACAGCAACATCCAAAGAACTGCAGGCCTCATTTCTTGAAATTTACATGTCAGAAAAAGAACATTATACCAACAGTAAAATATGGTGGTGGTAGTGTGATGATCTGGGGCTGTTTTGCTGCTTCAGGACCTGGAAGAGTTGCTGTAATAAATGGAACCATGAATTCTGCTGTTTACCAAAAAATCCTGAAGGAGAATATCCGGCTCTCTGTTCATGACCTAAAGCTGAAGTGAACTTGGGTACACCAGCAATTCCACCTCTGAATGCCTGAAGAAAAACAAAACGAAGACTTAGGACATAATCCTATTGAGATGCTCTGATATGACCTTATAAATGCAGTTCATATTCTCAAACTCTCCAATGTGGCTGAATTACAACAATTCTTCAAAGATGAGTGGCCAAAATTCCTCCACCGCTCTGTAAAAGACTCATTGCAAGTTATCATAAATGCTTGATTGCATTTGTTGCTGCTAAAGGTCGCTTAACCAGTTATTAGGTTTAGGGGGTAATCACTTTTTCACACAGGGCCATGTAGGTTTGGATTTTGTTTTCCCTTAATAATAACAACCTTCTTTTAAAAACTGCATTTTGTGTTTACTTGTGTTATCTTTGAGTAATATTTAAATTTGTTTGATGAAACATTTAAGTGTGACAAACATGTAAAGAAATAAGGACTCTTTTTCACGCCTCTGTATATTATTTTTGGGGGGCAAAAAGTGGTCCCAAAATCAATTAACTGCTGATTAAATTACTTTTGTGAATAATTTATTTTGAAATTAGTACAGTGGAGTTCACTTATCTCGACTCAAGGTTAACTCGCTAATCCTTTTGTTGACGTTTTTGAAGTGGAACCGCCAAATTCCCTATTTGTCTTAGCATTTTCTTTTCGGTAATGTCGATTCTTTTATGTCGCCGAACCCTAATATCTCGAGCGCAAAAGAGGGACAAATTCGCCACTTCACGTGGTTATCTCGTGACTAATGATCGTACCTAGTTCACTCCGCATGCGCTGAGTTTGCGTTGCACGTCGCTCTGTCAGTTCTCTCACAGCGCCGCGCAGCACTCTCTGAAGTAAAAGCACATATCGTTCTTATGCTTCTCAACTAGCAGCGAGTGCTGCCGTGGGTCCCACCCCCATCCCAATCCCTCATCCGCTTTTGTGTGCACATAAAGCCTGCCTTCTCTGATTTGATTGGTTTTCTCAAATATTTTGACATTGGTCAGTAACGAGCGGTTACCGACCAATGAGTATGAGGCTTAGGTAAATACACAAACACACACACCTTGCTTCTGTTCTGACACGCGGTCTGATCAGTGCCGCTGCGTATTGATAAACCCGGTTGTTAAAAGACTGAATAAAGCCAAATTTGTTGAGAAAGCACATTAGACAGGAAGAACGCAAGAAAGTATGCAATCTAGTACAGCGTGATGACCTCACAAATATGTTGTGACTGTTTACGTTGTGAGCGAAATTGTGTTTGAATATAAAGGTTTGTATCGAGAATCGAAGGTGTTTTTTCATTTTATACTGTTAAACCTCTGTTGTTAGTTGGTGCTCATATGCCTTTTGTTGTTAGCAAACATATACAGTGGATGTACATTTTTATAGTATGCCGATCGCTTCATCAAATAAATCGCCATATTGGCTGTTGGTTATCTGATCATCGGTTATCTCGACGCTTTTTTGCAGCCCCCGAGGCCGTCGACATAACCGTATTCCACTGTATTACCTTTATACTTGGACTGTCAATCAGTTTAAAATCGTTTATTGAATTAATTAATGTAACTCTTTTAATTTATAACAGACTTCACAAGATTAACCCCGTAGGTGTATTTTCTTTTTTTGGGACATTTTGCATTCTGTAGTATTAAAAGAGGATTAGGGATCCATGAAAACCACATTTAAGATGTCAAATTATTTTACTGTTTTTATTCAGATGCAGTGAGGAAAGTTGAATGTGGCTTAATGTTGTTGTTTTGTTTTTTTCTTTTTATGTGTTCACGGTCTGTCTTACAGAGATTGCTGTTCTGAGCAACCTGGCACAAGTCTTTAACCTGCTCGACTCCATCAAACAAATTGTGAATGTTCGACGGCAAATGACGGACCCAGAGCAGACACAGGCCCTCCGAACACTGACAAGTAAGTGAAGAGAAAAAAGGGAAGTAGAGAATTTTTCATACTGGAACTTTTGGTCTGGGCTGTTGGACATGTTGAAACTATGTTAAGCTCCTATATGTTAAACTCCTATTAATTAAAATAATTTGCTATAGATGGGAAACATGCCTCTTATAGATGAAGCATACTTTGTCTATCAGCAAACACAAATATAATTTTTTTGTGTGGCGCTAGAAATTTCTGAACCCAGAAAATAACATTACGGTAGTTTAAACCATTAGTTTATTTGTTTACATTTCCATCAATCTCAGTATATTTCAAACATATCACACAATTTGATATAGTTGGTAAAACACCCTAATGTACTTCCTATTATAAATTATAATCGCCATGTATGCACATTTGAAACAGCTAAAATACTTTTGAAATCTTTTTTTTATTGATACATATCAGTGCAGTTCTAACTTTAAATGTTTTAAAAAGTCTAAATAGTTGGAGTTAACAAACTATACATGGTCTGGTGAGTAATTATTAATTTTAATTATAAAATTATGTTAACAAATTACTGTTTTTAATCACACTGTCACTGACATTTTATCAAAGCGATATCCATTTTATTACTGTTAACATTAAAGGTCACCATTAAATCAAAATAGACCATTCTTATTTCTTTGTGGAAAATTGCAAATGTTTATGACAAATTATTTAATAAATGTGTCTTGTTGATTTAATTTTTAATCAAAAACATTGTTCCCCTCTCTCTTGCAATGACATCTCTACATCTTAGACTTAATACAGCAATATTTTAACAAAATTATAGTACATTTCTTCTTGCACATTTTGCGACACTTTCAAAGTAAAGTGCCTATGGAGTGGTGGTAAACGTGTGGTCAGTTTTATCTGAAACAGATGAACATGAATCTGGCAACATTTAATTAATTTGTTTGTTGGACGTAACGTGGCAGTTCGCAAATTAAATGTCCAACATTCAACAATGTTGAAATTTGTTAAAGAAATGCTGATTCATTCTTACAGTCTTTGAGTGAGTAATTGAATCATTAATTCAAAACATTTTTTTAAAATTATTAATTTAGTTTACTTCAAAATTGTGATGTCGTTTGAAACAAAAAAAAGTCATGATTCTCAATTAATTTAGAATCATGCAGCGCACACAGTAAATCTTACCCTAAACCTAACCGATAGTGGCAATAAAAAATAAATTAGAGATGAACAGGGTTTTGCCATTTTAGCTTGCTTCTACAATTCTTTGAGCTCTTTTAGCAAGCATCATACCCAACCTGGTGAGGTACTGAGCTACTAACAGTTCTTCTCAAACCTGTCGTGGGGATCCCTCAACACTGCACATTTTGGATGTCTCTCTAAATAGACACAGTCATTTAAAATGTTGCAGTCTCTACTAATGAGCTAATAAGTTGAATCAGGTGTGTTAGATAAGGGAGACATCTAAGATGTGTGGTGGTGGGGGGGTCCCAGGACAGGTTCAAGAAGCAATGCATTAGAAAAGCCGTACATGTGGAAGTTGGTTTTGAGATTCAAATTTAAAATGTATTGGTTTACAAACATACAACTGAGCATAGAATTGTTCAAAAGTAATCTGCCTCTGTAATTATAATTTGTATGATTTTTGGCACAAAGTCATGCTGACTTTATAGGGGTTTTAGAGACACTGCTTTGCATTGTCAAGTAACACATTGATGATTATTTGGAAACCACAGTGTCTCTTGTGTGTGTTTAGCATTGGAACAGCAGGTAGAAGAGCAGAAGAGGCAGCAGTCCCTCAGCTGGACGTCGCAGTCACAGGTCCTCAGCAGTCTGGTTCTCCCATCCACCCCTCCAGCCAAACGTGCTCCTAAACGGCCCCGCCTCCAGCGGCCCGCCTCCACCACCGTACTTGGCACATCCATAGCCCAGCCTCTCACCCTCCAGCCCCAGCAATTCACTGTCATTTCCCCCATCACCCTTTCATCCATTGGCCAGTCGTTTACAGTGGCAGGCCTCAGTCAGCCATCTAATACGGTTACCCTACATGCTCTGCCCGCAGGCTCGCAACTCTTCACGCGAATCGCTGGAGGTTCTGATGGTAAAACTGAAGCCATTGCCCTCCATCCTGCATCAGGGCTCACGTTGCTGGGCGCCACAGCCATGCAGGACCACACACAGCTCGGGACAGTCATGAGCCCTGTCGAGCTTGTCCAATTGACGCAAAAAATGACTTCTGCCGGTGTAGCCCAAGATGGTCAGGTGGTTGCAGGTACGGTTATGATGCAAGATGGTGTCGTCAGTGTCATGCAGGAGGATGAGAACCAGGATAACACCACCTTGATTGAGATTGACCCGGCAGCCAATGACCACAGCGTGAGCGTCATGGAACTACAGCTTGAGGGAGATGAAGCGGGGGGTTCTGTTGTGGAAGGAGGCGAAGAGGTGGTGCAAGGCGAAATGGAGGAGACAGGGGAGATACAGCTGGATGCCAATGGTCAGTACCACAATTTGCCCGTTGTAGTGGTGGAGGAAGATACACAGGACACCGGCAAAGCCAAATGAGACACCGAAGCACTCACACAAACCTCCCTTAGAGACTGACGGAGCGAATCAGACAGGGACAGGGATTGTGTTGCCCCAGGTTGAGTGTATGTTTGCCCTTTCAGCTGTCTTGTTTTTCATTACTCACTTCCTGCACAGCCAAGCTCAGCTCTTCAAGCCTGCCATGTCATGTATTTTGCAAAAGCAAATTCAGTATTCCTTTTTTTACATGAGAAAAGAACAGTTTATAATGTTTTGTTGGAACATATTCAGTATTTGCTTTTTGTTTTTGAGTGTGGAAGTTTTGGCACTTATTTTTCATTATCCTTTTGTTTTGGTGCCAAAATGTCGCTTAGTAGCCATGTCTCTCCAATCTGAAGTTGGAGACTCACAGTTCAAATGATATTTAAGACACTCCCATAATGAGAATTTACACTGTCTGTGTCTCTGTGTGTTTTTTGACATCAGGGTAAATGGCACTAATGCAGAGGTCTTCAACCCTCCTTCTGGAGAACCACTGCCCTGCAAAGTTCTTCAGATTGTGATTTTTAAGCAATCCTGAAGAGTTTGATTGGCTATTTCAGCTGTGTCTGATTCGGGTTTGAGCTAAATTCTGGGACAGTGGAACCAGGGTTGAAGACCTTTGCAGTAATTTTAGTGATATTTTAGTGCAGTGATTCTCAACTCTGGTCCTGGGGACCCACAGCACTCCCATATCTGACAGGATGTGTTTAATTCATGCAGTGCTCTGCTAATGATGATGATGGTCTAAATCAGGTGTAAGTAAAAGAGAAAAAAGAGCAGTGCTTTGGGTCCCCAGGCTCAGAGTTGAGAACCATGCTGTTAGCACGTATAATGAAAGATATGTTAAGAATGTTTGTGAATGGATCCTCCGTGTCCTTCACTGAAAATAAAATAGATATTCCTTTACCTGTGAGTTATATTGTAAAATGTTATAAAATGGGATTGTGCATTTTAAAGTCTGTTACAGTTTCAGAGTTGTTTTGGAAAAAAAAAACTAGAAGCACATACTTGATTTGGAGGTGTACTATAGTTAATTTTGCAAAATAAGTTTAAATTTACTATATTTAAAAATATAGTTCATGCAAAATTTGAAATTAACATGAAATTATTTACTCACCCTGATGTCGTTCTAAACTTTCTGTAGACCACAAATGGAGATGTTCAGCAGAATGTTCACACTTTTTTTAGCAAATATTTTGCTGCTTGTTTAAATTAATTAAAATAAGGTAATATCACATTTCTTTAAAGTTTTTCCCAACTTTAAGTACTTGCATGCAATCAACTTACATTTGTAAAACACAAGTTTTTATAATTGATTTGTCTTTTGTAATTTATATCAACTGAATTTGGGCAGGGGATTTCTAGTTCACATCATGCTTTATTTTTTAATAAATTATAATTTTTTTCCTAAACAAGGATGTATTACAGCGATCAAAAATGAGAGTAAAAGATTCGTTGTTACAAAAGATATTTAAGGTTAAAGATTTATATCGGTAGAAAAAAATACCCCCCACCCCCCCAAAAAAAAAAAAAAAATTGAGAGAAGAATCCAAGTTTTCCACATATTTAATATGTAATGTTTCTGAAGACTGGATTAATGGCTGTTGTCATCACATGAATGCAATTCTGTTTTAATATATTATAAATTACAAATTTTTTAAATTCTGGAATCATTTTCACAATTTGACTTTTACTGTCATTTTTAATCAAATAATTTAAGGTATTTTGTTTAGTCAGGTTTAAGTTTACTCTGTTCAGTTAGGTTTGTTTTGGACATGGTATTTGAGTTGAGTTTGCATTTCTTTAGATTAGCAAGTTTGTTGTTTTGTTGCATGGGGCTGTCTGTTTTTTGTGAGAGCTGTTGTGTTCAGTCTTATCAGAAATTTCGGTCTTGAATTCCAAAACAGGCACACAAAAAACCCCCCAATGTAATTAAAAAGTATTTTTCTATCCGGTGGATTGTACTGTAAAAACAGTAGTTACCAGAAATTCCATTTACAGTTAAAAGCGTATTTCATTAACTGATATATACTAACCAAATCTGTTGTGTACCTTTATAATACACTGACAACCACTAAAAGATGAATCAAAAGATGAATCAAAGCGTATCATGTGTAACAAACAATAAAGGTGCATACAGTATCATAAACACAAAATACCATTGTGGTAACAAACAATACACTAAAATAATACATTAAACATTAATTTAACAACATACAATGTAATGTAAAACCCTAATGTACAAAACTAAAGAAGAAACATTTATTTCCAATGAAAAACAATCAAATGTAAATCATCTAAGATAATTTACACAGAACTGTATATTTATTATTTACTGCAAAATTACATTAAATGTCCCTTTGGATTTTTATTTTTTTCTCTGTGAGTAAAAAAGCTTATTGCTCATTTACATTCATGCGTTTGGCAGACACATTTATCCAAAGTGACTTGCATTGCATTCAAGGAGCACATTGAATTGGTTCATGCTTTCCTTGAGATCACACCCATGACCTTGGTGTTGTAAACACCAATGCTGTACTGATTAAGCTACAGGAAAGCTATTGTTAACAGTAAGTTTTTATCATAGCAATTCCACAGTCCTTTAACATTAAAATAATCATTTTTAATTATTCTGTTTTTGAGCAGAGGCACCTCCAGAAAATCTCGATGGTGCAGCTAGGTTGGACCAGACAGGCTGTAAGAGGGCTCAATCTGCAGTTTGCTCAATCAGCAAACTGCTGCAGTTTTGTTGATGCAGTATTTGCCTCTCAGTGAATCATGGCCAAGTCAAATGTTTATTGCCAGCACAGTCAACACTAGTATTGTTTAATTTAACAAATTACATGCTGTAGCTTTCAAAATGCCATGGTTACAACACATGGTTCAGCATCAACACCAAACCTTCCACAAATCATATTTGAATGCTGCAGTCGACGATTTAAAAAAAAAAAAATAGTTACGAATTGACATTAGTGTCTTGGTATATTTCTAGCTGAAAAAAGATAATTATTCTCAAGCATATACTCTCATAACCACAGTCTATGTCTAGTTCTGGCTAAACACTGCTTAGCCAGAACTAGACATATACTGCTTTAAGTGTATTATCTCTTTTTCTACAAGTAGCCTTTTTTTTTACGCACACAAACTTGCCTGTCTGGTTAACGAGAACTCTCCATAGAATAATATATGTGTGTGTGTGTGTTTTTTTTTTTTTTTAAAGCCATTTGGATCACGAGGATGCAGAAATTGTTATACAGAAAGCATTACGTTGCAATACCCATGTCATAATACACAATTATCACATTAGTCATAAACCATGTATACAAAAATACATGCACATACACACCACCAATACAGGCTATTCGTTTGCAAGGAACTAGATAATATTTTTCCTCCATGCTCCCAGAAGAGAAATAAATATGTATATCTGCAAGAAAGATTTAGAATATATATATTAAGAATAATTAAGATAATTACAATTATTTGAAAGAAGTCTTTCAACGAAAACATAAAATAGTGTTTTAACTTTTCCATTTGAATATATTTTACATTTTTATTTTTTCATCTGTTGGCAAATATTAATTTTTAGGATTATTACTCCAATCTTTAGTTTTGCATAAACCTTCAGAAGTCATTCTTGTATACAGTTGATGCTCAAGAGACATTTCATATCAATATAAATGTTGATAGTTTTGGAAGCTATGATACAGTAGCATTCAAATTGTCAGAGTAAATAAGATTAATATTTTATGCAGTAAACTGATTAAACGTGACAGTAAAGACATATCATATATATATATATATATATATATATATATATATATATATATATATATATATATATATATATATATATATATATATATATATAATTTTTCAAATAAATGCTGTTCTTTGGAACTTTCTGTTCTTCAACTAGGCTAGTCCTAAAAAGATATATCAGTTTTCACAAGAATATTGAGCAGCAAAACTGTTTTCAACATTTATAATAATATCCATTAATTAAACACCAATACTAATTTTGCACCAAATGTAGATCAGTGTTTCTTAACCCCAGGTCCTAGTCCAAAACTGAATTTTAGATGACTTGCTTATATGACTTATATGATGTATTTCAGATCCTGAAGTTTCTTCTAATGGGCTGAAGTAGTTGAGAAACACTGATACAGATTACCTCAAATTTAACAGACAAGGGAAAAGCCAATTCCAATATTGATATCATGATTGTCTTCAATCAAATGAGCATATTAGTCACTAGGGGGCACTTGAGTTCCACTGGGACTGTTGAGAGAGAAATTCACTAAATATGTAGTAATCCTCTTCGTGAGTGGGTATCATCTTTCTCTGAGTGTGATTATGAAAATCTGAACTATGTGTGGGTGCATCTGCCTTAATGAAGAGCAGAAATAAGTTGAGTAGACTGCTGTAATCGGCATGTCCCCTTCTCTCTGTCAGTGATACGGCGGCTGCTAAATCAGGGCTGTCAGCTCTTGTATCTCTGATGGGTGGCTGCTGTTTCTGGTGCTGACGGCCTGTTTGAGCCACTTGTCATCACAGCTGCAAGATCTAAACGCCCTGAGACAGTTGAAGTTGCACTCTGAGGGTGCTCAGGACTTTAAGGCATAAATGTCTTTCCTATAGGTGAAATCTTTCCTTCTTAAATCTTAGTTCTTCATGAAGCTATTAAGCTAAACCAGGTCAGATTGATGGTATTTACGAGATGAGCGTATATGAACGCCTCCAAACATTCAGACATCCATTACTGGTAGAAGCTCAGAACCCACACTTTTCTTTTGCTGAACAAGTATAAAGCATCGATCACTCATCTAATGCACGTCTTTAGCTTTTCATGTTTGTAATTGCTCTAAAAGGCTTTCTGTGTTTTGCTGGAAGTTGAAAAAGAGAGAAAGAAATGTGAAATGGGCCATCACGTCCATTGTATTCAGACTAAACGCACATCACATTGAAGCTCAACTTCCCAAAAGGACTTCAAGGCTGCGATACTTGCATGGCATGATAATAGCAATGCATTTCTTATTCTGTGTGGTCATAGCAACCAAACCAGCCACTATTGTACATGACGAGTAAACAGCATGTTTTCTGAAAATAAGGATGAATTCTTTGACCATGTGTTTCACAACATTGAACATTGTCATTGCATGCCTTTGACCAGAAAAACACCTGACATTTTTTAGTTTTCTTTACACGAGCTGAATGATTCTGTTATTCTGTCTTTATATAATTATGCTGAGTTATGTGAAAACAGCATTTTTATGAAATTCTCTAACGAGCCTCATTCACAAAGAAAGGTTTGCGCTGAGAAGAATGACAGTGAAACAATGTTCACTGAAGTGGCAACTGTTAATTGAACTCGCAAATGCAAGATGGTTTATAAATATTTTTTTAGATTCATCCTATGTAGCAAGTCTATCAGCTAGAGTTGGAGTCCATTAGCCCTAGACCTTGGGTCCATTAGCTTAGACCTAGACTCAAGACTAGATCTTTCAAATCCCACCATTCACTTTGAAAATTGTGACTCTTCTGTTTAAAGTTGGCATGAAATGGAAGTTGTTATAGGTTTTTACTTCCTATTGTGACCCATATCTGAGTCACAGAACAACAAAATTGGACAAAATGTAGGACAAGACAAGACTGATATTTAGATTCTTGAATTGCTGTTGTTACCATCTCTTGTGAGTGACAGATTATCCAGTTACAGGATCCATTATTATTCATTTAGATTTCATGGAGACTTTACATTTAAAGTATAGCCATTCAGAGCACAATGAAAATCTTTTTATTTTATTTCAGTTATTCCTTTGTATCTTTGAAGATATTGTGTCCATCTCTAATTGAGGTAATTTTCACCATTAGCACCATCACCCCTCAAAAAATTAATTAGCACATCTTCAAAAATACCTTATTTCCGGAAGGAGGAAGACACTTTTGGAGTAATATACAGATTTGTCCTCAGTCACAATGAATGCTTGTCATAAAAGTGGTCTAATGTAGTGATTTGAAGATTGTACAGGAAAGTAGAGCTTTCCTGCTTTACTTTAGACAGTAGAAGAAAGTAGAGCTCAAGTGTAGCTCAATCAGTTTACAACGCCAAGGTCATGGGTTCGATCCCAGGGAAAGCAAGAACTGATTCATTCCTTGAATGCAATGTAAGTCGCTTTGGATAAAAGCGTCTGCCAAATGTAAATTTGTGTGCAATTTCAGGTCATAAGTAATAGGACAGTTTTATATATGGCATTTAGCATTTTTCACCTGATTTACAATCCCTCTTCTTGTGTTATATAATGAATTGGAAATATTTTTTTTCTTTCTAGCGAACGCCTGCTACGTCGAATGATGACACTATGGGAATGCTTCTGCATGATAGCATCTGAACCACATGTGAAATTATGGTCTTATTTGTGTGTAAAATTGTCCATCTTATTTGTTGTTGTTTGCCTGCAAAAGGGTTGCAAGCATGCAAGTGAAAGGTAATTTAAGCAGTGTGCCTCCCTGCCCAAGATACATTATGGATGAAACGCACACAAGCTTTGTTTGCATTTACTGGGAGTAGAGCATGCAATGGCAACTCTCGAGGGGGATGCCTGTGTAAACAGCTGCTGCTCAGAAAAATCACACTTGGGGGGCTTCTCAGATTGAGGGGGTCGTAGATGTAGCTGGCAGAGGAGCTTTTTTGATCTTTATTGGCCTGCTTCAGTGCTCCCGCTTCCTCCCAAAGGGAGAGCTCGATGCTGGGACTCTCTAGCTGTGAGGAGGTTGACGTCCTAAGTGTTAAGGTGAGGGATTTTGAGAAGTTTCCACCTCTACTCCCTGCTTATAAGGAGCTATTGGAGCTCATTGAAATAACCCGTTGTCCGGGTTTACATGCAAACCAAAAACCCGACAACACAAGTAAACCACGTTTACAAGACTTTATTAATATATCTGATTATTTCCTGCCAGTGACATCAAAACTTAATAATATATGCATCTTACAACAAGAATTTGTTTTTTTATGTATTACCAGATGAGGAGTTCAAAAGGCTTCAAAAAACTTCTAAACTCAGGGAATCTACAAAGATAACAATAACAGCATGTCTACACAGAGACACAAACAACAAATGACAAACAAACAGTGAAGATGGAGAACTTAAATACACATGGTGATGAACAGAAAGAGCTGTGATGATGATTGGTGTCCATTGTGACTGATGAGTGGCGGGGAACTCAAACAAAGGAACACATGTGACTGAACATTACAAACTAAATAAATGAAGTGTGAGGGTGGGACATTACGTCAGTTGTGATATTAAATAAAGCATTAGAAACTGAAGAAGAGTCCTGCAACATATCAGCAGGAAACTTTTGGCTTTTATATTATCCTCTAATGTAGTTAAAGATACATTTTAAGTGCCCTACTTCTGCTGTTGCACGAGATGAGAGCACTTTCATAACTTTTGGGTAAAGAAAGAGTGAGTTTGCAATACATTTTTGACTCCCTTACTGCAAAATGATCACTCTTTCTGGATGAACTTAAATCCACAGTAAGGACACATTCCTGTCACATATGTTCGCTTCACTAAGCCGACAGAAAGCAGGACATTTATGACATTACTCTGATACATGTAAACTGGTTAACATGTTTACACGATTGTATGTACCATTGGCTTATTAAGCATAATAGGGTAAAGAATGAGCATATAAATGCATTCATTCAAAATATAAAAGCTTATGGAATTTATTGTAATTTATTTTCATTTAGTTTAACCATTTTACTATTACTGGTATGCTTGATTTTTATAAGCCCCCAGTCCGTAGTGTTGTTAAGTTGCTGTAACCATAGTCAACTCTTTCACTCGAGCGTATACTTATGAATTAACAGGTGATGGTGCCCCACTAGGGTTGAAAAACCCTGAGTGAAACTATGACAGTAAATCCTGTACTCTATGTGGATGTAGATCTATAGCCATAGCCTTCCCTTTCAGAAGGGAACTCAACACTGCATCTCCTAGGGGTCACTATGGGGAATATTTCCGTTATGACATGTGTCTGTAGCATTAATTCAACTACGACAATGAACGTGAAATTGGCCGGCTTCCGTCTATGACGTCACCACAGGTGTGACTACAGGTATAAAAGAGGCACCTGAACAATACATCATCTTCTTTCTTATCTTCATGGGACAGCTCTTGTTGTCTGCCACTATGGCCAGCAAGGAAAACCACTTTTGTTGTATTCATCCATGACAGCAGTTTCTGACACCCGATGACACACATGAGATGTGTGTTCTGATCCAACTAAATGCCTAGGTCAGGGATCGGCAACCTTTAATATTGAAAGAGCCATATTTTACAAAAAAAAAGAAGTCAAATATGTCCGGAGCCGCAATCTAAGGCAGTGCTTCTCAATTATTTTCTGTCACGCCCCCCTAGGAAGAGGTAAAAATTTCATCGTCCCCCCTCCCCCCATTTTAGAACTTTCGCCTCATTGTTTCCATGGCAACGCGTCATACTTGTAACGTGATATATCGCAGCCACAAAAAGCGCTGTATACTAGATCACATTTACTTAGTTTTTTCTTTTTTATTCAAAATAGTCACCAACTTGTTGAAACCTAAAGAAACCTTATGTGGTTGAAAACACTGAATTGTTGTGATAAATGAGACATGATGCAGCACGACACTCCTTTCTTCCGTGGGCGGAGCGATAGACTCATGCGGCGCGACACTCCTTTCTTCCGTGGGCGGAGCGATAGCGGACCAAGCGCGGATGGTGGGACCGCTGCTACAAGTTACGTGCAGGGGATGAAAGAGCCGCAGCACAGGGGTGAAAGAGCCGCATGCGGCTCCAGAGCCGCGGGTTGCCGACCCCTGGCATGCATGCGCAACCCTCGAAGGGGCTGTTTGTGTGCATTGTGAGTACTTCCCTCTGAGCAGGCTGCACTCACATTTGTCCCTATTCATGAGTGAGTTGGGACAGCCATTTGCAAGCAGATGAGGCCTGCTGGAGAGCTAGTGAGGGTGTTTTTCTCTCAGCCGTTGGACATTGATGCGAGAAAGCTTCTGCAAGATGAGTGCTCCCTACAAACCTAGGCAAGCAGGGGGCTGTTTATTTTGAAGATATCTCTGATCACTCATAGCCTGCTTGTCCAGTGCATGGTGAGCTGCTGGCAGTTATGGCGAATGCTGCGAACCAGCGAGGGCTGACGTGAAAGCGTGAGGACCTTTGACAGCCCCTGGCTGTCTGAATGAGCGCTTCTCCCTTGAGCCATAGAGAAACCTATGCTATACATTTAGCAGGCAGTGCAAGTGTCAATAACAGGAGAAGATGACATGACTCACCGTGTGTGATGATTTGATCTGACTCACCACAGTTGTTTGATGAACTCGTAAAAAAGGCGTGAGTATGAGAGAAAGAGAAAAGAGAGAGAGAAGACTGTATGCACGGATGGCAGATGAAACAAGCTTGCGCAATGCTAACATGTTGTGATAGCAATTTAGATTGAAGCTAGTGATGTCAGATTGATGTGACAATCAAAATTTTAATCTAATCTAAATATTTGATCTAATATTGTAAGTTGTATTAAGCAATGTAAACGTCAATTGAAGATCTAAAGCAAAAACAAAGCTGTTCAAAGCAAAAAAATAATAATCCACTCGGGGCAGACAGGAAACAACTGTGCAGCAGTGAAAAGGGTCCATCACACCTGGATTGTAGAGCATACGAGGCAGCATGTCAAGTGGTGCGGATCAAGCCAGTGCAGCGGTGTTGCAGGCATACCACCGGACCTCTCTGTATTTTCTCACTGAGCAGCGCCGCACGGCAGACAGCTTTTACAATTGGCAGCTTTCAGATCTTGCATACCGCGATGCTCAGGCCCATGTCTCAGGTCACATAGGGGGCCGGTGACTCCCAGTCCGAGGATCGGCGAGTGGGCCGTCAGCATGTAGCAGGCAGTTGAGAAGGCGAGAAGCCCCGGGGAAGCATCAAGATATGCTCAGGTTTCTCAGGGACTGATTAATTTGTGGTATTCTGGGTTTGGGCACGGAGTGAGCTCTGCCCACCTGAGGTTGTCTCGTTTTTAGTTTTTAGGCCTCCGTTTTCCAAGCCAGCCATGCTGCAGTTAGATGAGCACTAGTATAGACCTCCCCTCGTTTGGAGTTATCCCCTTTTGGAGGCCTTGCTCCTAGGGGTCCCAGGCTTACTCGCTTGAGAGAGATAACAAAGTAATAAGTAGTGAGCGCCTTCACACTCCTTGGGGTTCCGTAGAGGCAGTAGCACAGTGGTTCTGCAGACATCTGTCGGGTGACGTCGTTCTACCACTATAGTTCTCCTTCACGCACTCCTTCAGCCTGGTTGCCACAGCAACAGATGTGGCTGAGGCTACATCTGTATGCTTTCCAGAATGTTGTCAGGCCTCCTCTCGAGGAGAGTCAAAGACCTCTGCTCAGGATGCTCAGGAGTTTTAGTACTTGTCTGTGCAGGCGACCATTAACTCTGCTCGGGCTGCATCCCAAGTGTAGGCCTCCTCTGGCCTCCTAAGCGGGTTCTGAGTGTGTTAAGGTGTGTTCGTGCTGGCCTTCACCCCCAGAGCTTCGCAAGCACAGGGAGCGTTGTCAGCACACTCGTACAACCATCAAGAGGGCTGTTGGCACTACATTGCTCGCACCATGCATTGTCTCGGTTCACGACTGAATCGAGGGAGTCATCCAGAATCTGGGAGGTTTGCATTTGGTGCACCCTACTGTTTCACTCAATCAGCTAGGGCAGTGGTCCCCAACCTTTTCTGTGCCACGGACTGGTAAACGTGTGACCGCTCGAGATTGTTGTGCGCGAGATGGATGATAGGTCCGCGCGAGATTGTTGACGGAGGGGTGGGGGTGGGGGTGGGGGGATTGTGCGCGCAAGAGTGTTTAAACACACCTCCTGACAGCCAAAGCTGAAGCATCACAGCCGCTTACAGCCGCTCGCAGCCGCTCACGGACCGGTACCGGGCCGTGGACCGAGGCTTGGGGACCATTGAGCTAGGGGACAGTAGCTCTCTGAGGAGAGCCTCATGTAAATGCTCCTGAGTGTTTGTGTTCCTGAGTACTTCTGAGCTTGTGAAGAGTTTAGTTGTAAAAAAGGGGGTATGGTGGGGGTAGAGTGGCGAACTCCTCTCACTGATTTATACCTAGCACAGGTAGAGCTTCCGCTTCCCTATGCTCCTCCAGGTTCACCTTCTTGCGAGTCAATGGCTTTGCCTTCCCTCCTTGCGGCTGCCTGTGGTTTGTAGAGGGCTATTCTTACTAATCACTCTCTGAGCTCACGACGACTAAGGCTCCTCGCCGTGGCGTAGTAGGCCTCCTTTCAATACGAGAGTCTTCTTTACTGAGGCCTCCGTTTCGGCGACCAAAAATGAGTAGTAGGTGAGGGAAAAAAGTTATTTTCTCATTTTGTCATCCGATGCATAAGGGTGCATAAGGGTGTCATCAGGCCTCTCTGCCCTGAGTACCTCAGCTGCACTCTTGATGAAGTAAAGGAGTTTCAGGCCCCTCTCATTTCGAGAGTGTACCCTTCGAGAGGTTAAGCCCCACTTTGCCCCACAGCCAAACAAACTTTGTTTATTTTGTTTTTCCTGTAAAGCTGCTTTGAAACAATCTACATTGTAAAAAGCGCTATATAAATAAAGGTGACTTGACTTGACGACTTGCTTGAGAAAAGCGGCACTGCACCTCTGTTCTTGCTTGAATTCAAGTAACTTGGGTCGGTGCGAGGGCAGTGGAGTCACCTCTTAACTGCCCGAGCTAGACTATATGAGGCTGTGCGAGCGTTACCAGGCTGAGAGATATGGCCACTGCTCCGGTGAGCTTCACTTGTAAGAAAAGTGGTTCCTCCAAACCCCCTTGCTGTGCCACAAGGGGTTGAGTTGAGTGTTTTTTCCTTCTATGTACGAGAAAAAGAGCTGCAAAGTTCTGGCCACTAGCCCAGCCACTCTTAGAGCTCAGCAGCGCCTAAGAGTTGCAGGCCTATCAGTTGCAGGTCTCCACTTTGCAGGCTCAGTCCTGAGCTGGAAGGTCTCCTGAACTTCCTCGAACTCTAAATCAAGTGTTGTTAGGCCTCGGCCCAGTGCCTTGATGCCTCTGTTCTGTAGTAGTCCAGGCCTGGGTCACTGCAGATCACTGGGATAGTTCCCCTGGGGGTTATTTACTGCTGGCTTTTGCCTATTAAGTGCAATCATGTCCTTCAGCATGACAGCGTTGGTATTCCATTCTCCATAGCAACACTTAGGGGACGTAGAGTTGAGTTCCCTTTTGAAAGGGAACATCTCAGGGCACAATTGTAACCATTGTTCCGGGAGAACAGGGAATGAGCAACTGCGTGTGTCCTTTTGCCATGCTTCAGGCATTCTTGCAGCCATCTCCTTCAGATAAGAAGTGGATTATGTATTGTTCAAGTGCCTCTTTTATACCTGCAGTGTGTGGTGACGTCTGTGGTGACGTCATAGGCAGCTGCCGGCCAATGTCAAGTTCATTGTCGTGGTTGGATTAATGCTTCAAACACGTGTCATACCGGAGGTATTCCCCATAGTGACCCCTAGGGGATATAGCATCTTGTTCCCTGTTCTCAGGGAAGCATTGTTACAATGGAAACCTGAAACGTTTTCATGTTCTGTTCCAGTGAAGACCTGACAAAACTTCCTTTGAAGGGAAAGTACATCACCTATCTAAATCTAATTGTGCTTTCAGGGTATGTTTAAGATTTGCAGAGGCATGTGACAGTGCTAAAGGAATCGTCTTTAGGTGAATTAAACAGCGGCTCATACAAGAAGAGCTAGTGGAGTAATTAAGCAGAGAAACAGTATCAAGAGAGGTTTGAAAAGACATGTGAATAATGTTGACACGATTTTAGATTTTGTGTGAACAAAAGTTTTGACACCCAGATCAAGGACAGGTATGGAATGTCTCAATACCACAAGGTCAAGACTCCAATTCTGATATCAAATAATTTTCTTTAGCTCTAAATGGTTTAGAGACCAGAGATTAGTAAAGTTACCATTTACAGTTTATTATTATTATTATTATTATTATTATTATTATTATTTATTTTACAATTGCTAGGACACATTTCTACTTAGGTAATTTTTTTCAAAACTCCACACATTTCTCCAAACCAACTTTCAGCTTGGCAAAACAAATAATTTCTATATGTCTATTTATTGTGTAAAACAATGACCTCTCTACTGTTTAGAATTCACTGAAATATATATTACTGGAATGAATCGGACATGATGCAGTATGTTTCAATATACTGTATACATTTACATCTTTTTTTGGCATGGAGTAATTTTAAAATGTAAGAACATCATGTATACACACTGATACAGATACAAATGCAGAATGTTATTCTGCATTTATCCATAGGTTCTCATCCAATTCACGTTTTATATCATCAAGAGCAATATACCTAGGAATTAATTTTCTGGTAATATTCCTTTGATATGTCCAGGAATCCAGCATTCATCACATCCAGGAGTGATGTTTGATTGATGGGGACACAATCAAGTGATACAATCCCTTGATGATGGGCTGCAAACCTCTTGGTGACTGTACAGGAGTGGTGAAATGCCATATTGTCCCATACAATTATAAATGTTGACTGATTTCTGCGCACTACATCCCTTTCCTCACCTAGCACAATCCTTCCACAGTGGTCATGCAAAAATGCATGGCTCAGTTAGAGGTTTGTGTAACAGCAATCCATCAGTGGATATTGATGCATTCACTGAAACTGGCACTCCCCTTGCCTGGGACATCCACTGCGTTCCTCTTCTCAATCCCATTCCTTTCATATTGCTGTGTTTTGGCCAAGTTGAAACCAGGCTCAACCGCAACGATGAATACGTGGGGTATTTGCCTGTTTAATCTCTGTGACTCTCCAAAATAAATACACAAGGCAGCAAAAGAGTATTACAGTAGTGTACATTATACCTAAAAACATTTTCCTAAATGTCTGTTACTAGTGATGTTATGTTCTGCGCCGAGGCATCATACAAAAATTAAACATCTCACATTGAACCACTGTACCGGAACTTGATTCATTTTGTCATAACCACATGATTAGTGACGTCCGAAGCTTTGTTTTCACTCTCAACCATGGCTGCTTCGTAATCTGGTTCAAAAGTAGCGCAAACCCCTTGCGCAGGTTTTGAGTGTCATGCACTTCGGTAGATCAAGTCAAGTCACCTTTATTTATATAACGCTTTTTACAATACAGATTGTTTCAAAGCAGCTTGACAGTGGTCACAGGAAAACAATTTAAACAAAGTTTGTTTTCACTGAACAGCAGCCTTAAAAGAGCAGGTGAATCAATACAATTGATGAATATCAAGTGTTAAGTTAAGTGAACCGAGAGTGAAACAGAGGGTAAGCTCTTTTGAACTTTAAGAATGGAACCAGCCAAAAAAAGAGGCCGTTCTGAAGTCTGGCTGTCACGGTTCATGGGTTCACTGATCCCTTCTCTTTATGTTTGTGTGGTTGTGTTGGAGGCGTGGTCACTGATTGCCACTTCATTATCCCCACCAGCTGCATCTGATTACCTTCTCCTATTTAACCATCTCTCTCACTCACCTGTTTGCCAGATTGTTTCGGGACTCACCGGGTGCTGGAAGGGTTTTGCCTTCCTCCTGTTCGTTTGGACCTTCTATTTGGAGTATCCTGCTGGCGAACTTCCCCATTGCGTCCCTGCGTTGCTTCCCCGTGATCCTGTCTGCCTGTTTCCTCTCCCAATTGGATCTGGTGCCTCTGAGACCTTTTGTGTTATATTTTTGTCTGAACACCGTGTTTACCGTTTTATGGTTTTGTGTCAGACTAATAAACTTTTTGTTACTTGCATTTGGATCTTCTGTTCCCTTCTTCACCCACTACACGTAACAGAACAATCTGGCCAAGATGGATCCAGCGAGTATGCAGGAATTACAACATCACCTGGCTACCAGTGAGCAACGCATGGAACGCCAAGAGGAACAGGCAGGGAATATGGCACGGGCTGTACAAGCGTTAGTGACGCAGGTGTCCGAGCTCACCACCCGGATTCAACAACTTGCACCACCCACTGCGCCAACACCACCGTCCGTCCCTCCCACTCCGCCCATCATCAACAAAACCAAGGAACCTCGGATTCCCCCACCCGAGAGATACTCAGGCGAGCCTGATCTGTGCAGATCATTTTTGACCCGCTGCTCAGTGTACTTTTCCTTACAGCCTATTACCTTCTCCACCGAGGCATCTAAGGTCGCACTGGTGTTGACCTTGCTGTCGGGACGCGCTGCCCGCTGGGGGACGGCGGTGTGGGCTAATAACAATCCGTGTTGTTCCTCGTTCCAGGCACTATCCGAGGAGATGTCACAGGTTTTTGATCGTGCCATCGCGGGTCGTGAGGCGGCCCGGAGACTGGCCAGTCTCCGCCAGAACGATCGCTCTGTCTCCGACTATATGATCGAGTTCCGGACCTTGGCTGCAGAGTGCAACTGGAACGAGGAAGCGCAGTGGGACATCTTCCTGCATGGGCTGGCTGACCGTGTTCATAGAGAGATCTACGCGCTCGAGTTACCCAGGGACCTTAACGGACTGATGGATTTGGCACTTCGAGTAGACGCCAGAGTTCAGCTTCAGGAGGAGCGTTCGCGTGCCAGCCAGGCCCGAGGATTCTACGGGGCCGCTGCGGAGAACACGGTCAGTCCCCAATTCGATCATGAGCCCATGCAGGTAGGTCGAGCTCGGCTTTCCCGGGGGGAGAGAGAACGTCGAAGATCAAGAGGACTCTGTCTCTACTGCGGTGGGTCGGGGCATTTCCTCAACAACTGTCCCGTAAAAGACCAAGCCCGGCAGTAGATAGGAGGTTACTGTCGGGTAGGTTCACGTTGGGGAAATCCTCATCCACCACCCTCCTCTCGGGAAGACTGCAATGGGGTAACGGCACTCACAACTGTAAGGCTCTGGTTGACTCTGGGGCAGAAGGTAACTTCTTGGACATTTCCTTGGCTACTTCACTCAAGATCCCCATCGTTCCCCTTCCTCATCCTATCACCGTTCACGCCCTTAACGAACAGTACCTTCCCACTATCACCCATGTCACTGACTCCCTAACTCTGGTGGTTGCTGGTAATCACACTGAAAGCATTGACTTTTTGCTCATGGACTCTCCCCTCATTCCCATCGTCCTCGGTCACCCCTGGCTGGTTAAGCACAACCCCAGGGTTGACTGGGGATCCAATACTGTCTCCGCCTGGAGTAATCAGTGCTATGCCTCTTGTCTCGTGTCTGCCTGTACGACTGTGTCTAGTTCTGTGTTGCAGGAGGAATCGGTGAACCTGTCTAACGTGCCCCAGGAGTACCTCGACCTGAAGGAAGTGTTCAGTAAGTCCCGGGCTGCTTCTCTGCCTCCCCATCGTCCCTATGACTGTGCTATAGAGTTACAGCCAGGTACTTCTCCTCCTAAAGGCAAGTTATACTCACTTTCTGTTCCTGAGAGGGAGGCCATGGAGAAATACATTTCTGATTCGTTAGCTTCTGGATTCATCCGACCTTCCTCTTCTCCAGCGGGGGCGGGGTTCTTTTTCGTGAGCAAGAAGGATGGGTCTCTGCGACCTTGCATTGATTACCGAGGGCTGAACAACATCACGGTAAAGAATACCTATCCTTTGCCGTTGATGTCTTCAGCCTTCGAGAGATTGCAGGGAGCATCCGTGTTCTCGAAATTGGATTTGCGCAATGCTTATCATTTGGTCCGCATAAGGAAGGGGGATGAGTGGAAGACCGCGTTTAATACCCCCAGGGGACACTTTGAATATTTGGTCATGCCTTTTGGGCTGTCCAATTCCCCTGCGGTCTTCCAAGCACTCGTCAATGACGTGCTGAGAGACATGGTTGATCAATTTATTTATGTCTACCTGGACGATATATTGATTTTTTTCCTCCTCTTTACAGGAGCATGTCCGGCACGTCAGGCGAGTGCTACAGAGGTTGCTGGCGAATGGTCTTTTTGTCAAGGCGGAGAAGTGCGCGTTTCATGCACAGTCTGTTCCTTTCTTGGGGTATATCGTCTCATCCGAGGGAATGCGCATGGATCCCGACAAGGTTAAGGCTGTGGTGGATTGGCCAACCCCAGATTCCCGTAAGGCCCTGCAGAGGTTTCTGGGATTCGCCAATTTTTACCGACGTTTCATTCGCAATTTCAGCCAGCTAGCCGCACCTCTGATAGCCTTAACCTCTTCCCGAATGACGTTCAGGTGGTCGAATGCAGCCGAGACTGCGTTTACCAAAATCAAGAGCCGCTTTGTTTCGGCTCCCATTCTCGTCGCCCCTGATCCATCACGTCAATTCGAGGTCAGAGGTGGGGGTAGGAGCGGTTCTCTCCCAGCGCACTGCCTCGGATGACAAGATGCACCCTTGTGCGTATTATTCCCATCGTCTATCGCCAGCCGAACGTAACTACGACATTGGCAATAGAGAGTTGTTGGCCGTCAAACTTGCGTTGGAGGAGTGGCGTCATTGGCTAGAAGGGTCGGGGGTACCTTTTATCGTCTGGACTGATCACAAGAATTTGGAATATATCAGGTCCGCCAAAAGACTCAACTCTAGGCAGGCTCGGTGGGCCCTATTTTTCGGACGTTTTGATTTTTTTTACTCTCGTACCGCCCGGGCTCTAAGAACATCAAGCCCGATGCTTTATCTCGTATTTTTGACCGCTCCGAACGCCCGTCTACTCCCGAGTGCATTTTTCCGGAGAGACTCATTATCTCCACACTCACATGGGAGATCGAATCGAAGGTAAAGACTGCCTTAGAAGGGGTAACGCCTCCGCCCGGGGGACCACCTAGTCGTTTATTCGTGCCAGAGAGTCTACGTTCTGACGTTGTTCGATGGGGCCATTGTTCCAACGTAGCTTGTCATCCAGGAGTTAGTCGGACCAACTTTTTGGTCAAGCAACGATTCTGGTGGCCAGGTATGACTCGTGACGTTCGAGAGTTCGTTTTGGCCTGTTCAGTTTGTGCCATTGGCAAGGCTTCCAATCGTCCGCCAGATGGGTTACTCCAACCGCTGTCAGTCCCTTCGAGACCTTGGTCCCACATCGCGCTAGATTTCATTACCGCCCTCCCCCCCTCCCAGGGTAACACGGTCGTTTTGACCGTTGTGGACCGATTCTCGAAGGCGGCTCATTTCATTCCTTTACCCAAATTACCTTCTGCCAAGGAGACAGCGGTGGCTGTCGTAGATCACGTCTTTCGCTTACATGGCCTCCCGACAGACGTGGTCTCCGACAGGGGTCCCCAATTTATTTCCAAATTTTGGAGAGAGTTTTGCAGACTTCTGGGAGCGACTGTAAGCCTGTCCTCGGGTTTCCATCCCCAGAGCAATGGTCAGACTGAGCGGGCCAACCAAGACCTTGAGAGAACATTACGATGTATGGTATCCAAGAATCCTTCCTCCTGGAGCCAGCAACTCTCATGGGTTGAGTACGCACATAACGCATTGCCAGTGTCGTCCACGGGCCTCTCGCCATTCGAGTGTAGTATAGGTTACCAGCCACCTATTTTTCCCAGTCTGGAATCCGAAGTCGCGGTCCCCTCCGCCCACGCCTTTGTCCAGAGGTGTCGCCGCACATGGAGCAGAGCCCGTGAGACTTTGCTTCAGGTGGGAGCACGCACCAAGGCCCAAGCCGACCGCCACCGGTCTAAGCCTCCCGTTTACGTCGTTGGTCAAAAGGTGTGGCTTTCATCCAAGAACATTCCTCTCCGCTCCGTATGTAACAAACTTGCTCCCAGATTTATTGGCCCGTTTCCTGTCACCAAAATCATTAGTCCGGTGACAGTCCGCCTCAAACTACCTCCAGCGTACGGGAGGATTCATTCCGCATTCCATGTATCTAAATTAAAGCCCGTTTTTCATTCTCATATTAATCCGCCTGCCCCGGTTCCCCCCCCCGCCGCGACTCATAGATGGGGAACCAACCTATTCGGTCAACCGTATTCTGGACTCGAGACGGCGGGGACGCGGATTCCAGTACTTGGTGGACTGGGAGGGGTACGGTCCGGAGGAGAGAAGTTGGGTTCCTGCCAGGGACATACTGGATCACTCTCTGATCGATGAGTTCAATCGACAGGTAGGTCCTCCTGGGAGCGCCAGGAGGCGCTCTTAGGGGGAGGGGTACTGTCACGGTTCATGGGTTCACTGATCCCTTCTCTTTATGTTTGTGTGGTTGTGTTGGAGGCGTGGTCACTGATTGCCACTTCATTATCCCCACCAGCTGCATCTGATTACCTTCTCCTATTTAACCATCTCTCTCACTCACCTGTTTGCCAGATTGTTTCGGGACTCACCGGGTGCTGGAAGGGTTTTGCCTTCCTCCTGTTCGTTTGGACCTTCTATTTGGAGTATCCTGCTGGCGAACTTCCCCATTGCGTCCCTGCGTTGCTTCCCCGTGATCCTGTCTGCCTGTTTCCTCTCCCAATTGGATCTGGTGCCTCTGAGACCTTTTGTGTTATATTTTTGTCTGAACACCGTGTTTACCGTTTTATGGTTTTGTGTCAGACTAATAAACTTTTTGTTACTTGCATTTGGATCTTCTGTTCCCTTCTTCACCCACTACACGTAACAGAACAATCTGGCCAAGATGGATCCAGCGAGTATGCAGGAATTACAACATCACCTGGCTACCAGTGAGCAACGCATGGAACGCCAAGAGGAACAGGCAGGGAATATGGCACGGGCTGTACAAGCGTTAGTGACGCAGGTGTCCGAGCTCACCACCCGGATTCAACAACTTGCACCACCCACTGCGCCAACACCACCGTCCGTCCCTCCCACTCCGCCCATCATCAACAAAACCAAGGAACCTCGGATTCCCCCACCCGAGAGATACTCAGGCGAGCCTGATCTGTGCAGATCATTTTTGACCCGCTGCTCAGTGTACTTTTCCTTACAGCCTATTACCTTCTCCACCGAGGCATCTAAGGTCGCACTGGTGTTGACCTTGCTGTCGGGACGCGCTGCCCGCTGGGGGACGGCGGTGTGGGCTAATAACAATCCGTGTTGTTCCTCGTTCCAGGCACTATCCGAGGAGATGTCACAGGTTTTTGATCGTGCCATCGCGGGTCGTGAGGCGGCCCGGAGACTGGCCAGTCTCCGCCAGAACGATCGCTCTGTCTCCGACTATATGATCGAGTTCCGGACCTTGGCTGCAGAGTGCAACTGGAACGAGGAAGCGCAGTGGGACATCTTCCTGCATGGGCTGGCTGACCGTGTTCATAGAGAGATCTACGCGCTCGAGTTACCCAGGGACCTTAACGGACTGATGGATTTGGCACTTCGAGTAGACGCCAGAGTTCAGCTTCAGGAGGAGCGTTCGCGTGCCAGCCAGGCCCGAGGATTCTACGGGGCCGCTGCGGAGAACACGGTCAGTCCCCAATTCGATCATGAGCCCATGCAGGTAGGTCGAGCTCGGCTTTCCCGGGGGGAGAGAGAACGTCGAAGATCAAGAGGACTCTGTCTCTACTGCGGTGGGTCGGGGCATTTCCTCAACAACTGTCCCGTAAAAGACCAAGCCCGGCAGTAGATAGGAGGTTACTGTCGGGTAGGTTCACGTTGGGGAAATCCTCATCCACCACCCTCCTCTCGGGAAGACTGCAATGGGGTAACGGCACTCACAACTGTAAGGCTCTGGTTGACTCTGGGGCAGAAGGTAACTTCTTGGACATTTCCTTGGCTACTTCACTCAAGATCCCCATCGTTCCCCTTCCTCATCCTATCACCGTTCACGCCCTTAACGAACAGTACCTTCCCACTATCACCCATGTCACTGACTCCCTAACTCTGGTGGTTGCTGGTAATCACACTGAAAGCATTGACTTTTTGCTCATGGACTCTCCCCTCATTCCCATCGTCCTCGGTCACCCCTGGCTGGTTAAGCACAACCCCAGGGTTGACTGGGGATCCAATACTGTCTCCGCCTGGAGTAATCAGTGCTATGCCTCTTGTCTCGTGTCTGCCTGTACGACTGTGTCTAGTTCTGTGTTGCAGGAGGAATCGGTGAACCTGTCTAACGTGCCCCAGGAGTACCTCGACCTGAAGGAAGTGTTCAGTAAGTCCCGGGCTGCTTCTCTGCCTCCCCATCGTCCCTATGACTGTGCTATAGAGTTACAGCCAGGTACTTCTCCTCCTAAAGGCAAGTTATACTCACTTTCTGTTCCTGAGAGGGAGGCCATGGAGAAATACATTTCTGATTCGTTAGCTTCTGGATTCATCCGACCTTCCTCTTCTCCAGCGGGGGCGGGGTTCTTTTTCGTGAGCAAGAAGGATGGGTCTCTGCGACCTTGCATTGATTACCGAGGGCTGAACAACATCACGGTAAAGAATACCTATCCTTTGCCGTTGATGTCTTCAGCCTTCGAGAGATTGCAGGGAGCATCCGTGTTCTCGAAATTGGATTTGCGCAATGCTTATCATTTGGTCCGCATAAGGAAGGGGGATGAGTGGAAGACCGCGTTTAATACCCCCAGGGGACACTTTGAATATTTGGTCATGCCTTTTGGGCTGTCCAATTCCCCTGCGGTCTTCCAAGCACTCGTCAATGACGTGCTGAGAGACATGGTTGATCAATTTATTTATGTCTACCTGGACGATATATTGATTTTTTTCCTCCTCTTTACAGGAGCATGTCCGGCACGTCAGGCGAGTGCTACAGAGGTTGCTGGCGAATGGTCTTTTTGTCAAGGCGGAGAAGTGCGCGTTTCATGCACAGTCTGTTCCTTTCTTGGGGTATATCGTCTCATCCGAGGGAATGCGCATGGATCCCGACAAGGTTAAGGCTGTGGTGGATTGGCCAACCCCAGATTCCCGTAAGGCCCTGCAGAGGTTTCTGGGATTCGCCAATTTTTACCGACGTTTCATTCGCAATTTCAGCCAGCTAGCCGCACCTCTGATAGCCTTAACCTCTTCCCGAATGACGTTCAGGTGGTCGAATGCAGCCGAGACTGCGTTTACCAAAATCAAGAGCCGCTTTGTTTCGGCTCCCATTCTCGTCGCCCCTGATCCATCACGTCAATTCGAGGTCAGAGGTGGGGGTAGGAGCGGTTCTCTCCCAGCGCACTGCCTCGGATGACAAGATGCACCCTTGCGCGTATTATTCCCATCGTCTATCGCCAGCCGAACGTAACTACGACATTGGCAATAGAGAGTTGTTGGCCGTCAAACTTGCGTTGGAGGAGTGGCGTCATTGGCTAGAAGGGTCGGGGGTACCTTTTATCGTCTGGACTGATCACAAGAATTTGGAATATATCAGGTCCGCCAAAAGACTCAACTCTAGGCAGGCTCGGTGGGCCCTATTTTTCGGACGTTTTGATTTTTTTTACTCTCGTACCGCCCGGGCTCTAAGAACATCAAGCCCGATGCTTTATCTCGTATTTTTGACCGCTCCGAACGCCCGTCTACTCCCGAGTGCATTTTTCCGGAGAGACTCATTATCTCCACACTCACATGGGAGATCGAATCGAAGGTAAAGACTGCCTTAGAAGGGGTAACGCCTCCGCCCGGGGGACCACCTAGTCGTTTATTCGTGCCAGAGAGTCTACGTTCTGACGTTGTTCGATGGGGCCATTGTTCCAACGTAGCTTGTCATCCAGGAGTTAGTCGGACCAACTTTTTGGTCAAGCAACGATTCTGGTGGCCAGGTATGACTCGTGACGTTCGAGAGTTCGTTTTGGCCTGTTCAGTTTGTGCCATTGGCAAGGCTTCCAATCGTCCGCCAGATGGGTTACTCCAACCGCTGTCAGTCCCTTCGAGACCTTGGTCCCACATCGCGCTAGATTTCATTACCGCCCTCCCCCCCTCCCAGGGTAACACGGTCGTTTTGACCGTTGTGGACCGATTCTCGAAGGCGGCTCATTTCATTCCTTTACCCAAATTACCTTCTGCCAAGGAGACAGCGGTGGCTGTCGTAGATCACGTCTTTCGCTTACATGGCCTCCCGACAGACGTGGTCTCCGACAGGGGTCCCCAATTTATTTCCAAATTTTGGAGAGAGTTTTGCAGACTTCTGGGAGCGACTGTAAGCCTGTCCTCGGGTTTCCATCCCCAGAGCAATGGTCAGACTGAGCGGGCCAACCAAGACCTTGAGAGAACATTACGATGTATGGTATCCAAGAATCCTTCCTCCTGGAGCCAGCAACTCTCATGGGTTGAGTACGCACATAACGCATTGCCAGTGTCGTCCACGGGCCTCTCGCCATTCGAGTGTAGTATAGGTTACCAGCCACCTATTTTTCCCAGTCTGGAATCCGAAGTCGCGGTCCCCTCCGCCCACGCCTTTGTCCAGAGGTGTCGCCGCACATGGAGCAGAGCCCGTGAGACTTTGCTTCAGGTGGGAGCACGCACCAAGGCCCAAGCCGACCGCCACCGGTCTAAGCCTCCCGTTTACGTCGTTGGTCAAAAGGTGTGGCTTTCATCCAAGAACATTCCTCTCCGCTCCGTATGTAACAAACTTGCTCCCAGATTTATTGGCCCGTTTCCTGTCACCAAAATCATTAGTCCGGTGACAGTCCGCCTCAAACTACCTCCAGCGTACGGGAGGATTCATTCCGCATTCCATGTATCTAAATTAAAGCCCGTTTTTCATTCTCATATTAATCCGCCTGCCCCGGTTCCCCCCCCCGCCGCGACTCATAGATGGGGAACCAACCTATTCGGTCAACCGTATTCTGGACTCGAGACGGCGGGGACGCGGATTCCAGTACTTGGTGGACTGGGAGGGGTACGGTCCGGAGGAGAGAAGTTGGGTTCCTGCCAGGGACATACTGGATCACTCTCTGATCGATGAGTTCAATCGACAGGTAGGTCCTCCTGGGAGCGCCAGGAGGCGCTCTTAGGGGGAGGGGTACTGTCACGGTTCATGGGTTCACTGATCCCTTCTCTTTATGTTTGTGTGGTTGTGTTGGAGGCGTGGTCACTGATTGCCACTTCATTATCCCCACCAGCTGCATCTGATTACCTTCTCCTATTTAACCATCTCTCTCACTCACCTGTTTGCCAGATTGTTTCGGGACTCACCGGGTGCTGGAAGGGTTTTGCCTTCCTCCTGTTCGTTTGGACCTTCTATTTGGAGTATCCTGCTGGCGAACTTCCCCATTGCGTCCCTGCGTTGCTTCCCCGTGATCCTGTCTGCCTGTTTCCTCTCCCAATTGGATCTGGTGCCTCTGAGACCTTTTGTGTTATATTTTTGTCTGAACACCGTGTTTACCGTTTTATGGTTTTGTGTCAGACTAATAAACTTTTTGTTACTTGCATTTGGATCTTCTGTTCCCTCCTTCACCCACTACACGTAACACTGGCATTATTTCCAGGTTTTATTAAAAGATAAAGTTCATTGTTGGTTTTCATTATTATAATCATCAATATTATAGCTATTATTAAGAATAGTATTTTATGAAATAATAAATAATTGTAAGAATTAGGCTAATAGTACCATCTATCTATTTATAAATGTATCACGTACCATGCATCTTTTATAATAGAATAATGAATGGCATGCAATCTCAACAAAGAGCTCACAGGTTTATGATGAGACGTCTGTGCAATTGTGCAACAACCTCATGAGACTTCATGCTGAGAGAATGTCTACATATGAGACTATGAGCGTCATGACTCTGGCAACTCTGCTTGATCCACGCTTTAAAACTATAGGTTTCTGCAGCCAGTCAATACACATTCTGCTGTGAGACGCCTCACAGCAGAATGTGCTGCAATCATTAGAGCAGCCCAAAACACCCCATCCTCATCCTCTCAAATACCCTCATCACAACCAGAGACAACAGCAGCCACAGGCAGTGATGTAACCCATTCAGGTACGTGTTCGGTATGCATGTAGCTTTACTGGAATGAATTAAAGTCCATCAGACTTTTATTTGTAAAACTTTATTCTGTCTATTAGGTCTGTGGGATCTACTGGACAGTACTGTTGTGGAAAGCAGAAAATATAATACAAAAAATGCCACGCACAGAAGATCCCCTGCAATTCTGGGCTACCCAAAATGGTGTCTATCCACATCTTTATCATCTTGCCCTGGAATTTTTATGCTCTCCTCAGTCCCATGTGAGAGAATATTTTCAAAGGCAGGGGAAGTAGTAAACAAAACAAAAAAATAGACTTAGCCCCCGCACTGTTGAACAAGTTCTGTTCCTTAATAAAAATCTCTGATTTCCACAAAATAAAAACTCCCAGTTCACAAGCACTTCACCATTCCATAATTACTTTGTTTTATTTTGATTATATATGCCCTACATGAGCCTTGCCTAGGAACTCATAGGGTTAGGAATAAGACTAAAATTTTTGTAAATAAGGCTACATGTATTGATCAAAGCAGATTCATACAAGTGTTCCTATACAACTTACCGATAATTCATTATTTTTTCTTAAATTCATTAATCATTTGTTCACATATTGTAAGTAGCCTACTACATTAACACACAAAGAAACATTTAGTTAAAAAAACACATTGTTTTGAGGTATCACAAGGTTAAATATTACATGAAACAAAAAATAGGTCATCTGGCACAAGTAGCTTTTCAACTTTTGACCACAAGATGTCGTTAGTGTGCACCGTGTTGAAAAGCTTCGAGTGATGAAACTTTTTACTATACAGTTAAGGGGAAAGCCTCAGTGCTGCACAAAGCTTCATTTCACCATCACTAGTCTGTTACCATGAGTCCTGGCCAGTGTGTTAATTGTGCACTTCCTGTCTGTTGTGTCATTTTGTCACGTCCTGTCTTGTAAGGTCATGGCTACATTTCCTGTCGGTGAGGTCATGTGTCACTTCCTGTCTGGTGTGTCATGTTATGTTTCACTTCCGGGTCCCTTCTGGGTATCCTCTTGTGCCCTTCCTGCACCTGTCTTGCCATCACTTACATCGTTAGTCTACCCAGGTGTTTGTCATTCCCTTGTGTATAAAACCCTCTTGTGTTTCCCTTGTCTTGGTTGGTTGTTGACGTTGCCATTGTGACTCTGTCGTAGTATTTCCAGTGTGTGGATGCCGTCTCCTTGTTCCAGTCTCCTGGTTCTCCTCGTTGCTCTAAGTTATCCTAGTTTTTCCGGTTTCGCTCAAGTGTGCCGTTTATGTTTGGTATTTAACTTATTTTGTTTTGTTCTCCTTTTGTTTATAATAAAGCCTAATTTCTGTGGAAACCTGCATTGCCTCCGTGTTTCCTCCCGCATCACACCAGAATCATAACAACGTCTTTGTTTGTGTTTGGTTTTGTTCAAAAACAGTTCTGTATTTTATAGTCATCTTACCAGGAAATATTGGTTCCTGAGTTTCTGTTCCTCTCAAAACTGCTTCATTTTGAACTCACTCTACAAATAGTTGTTATGCTTACACTGTGAATATTTGCAAATTTAATGTTGCTGACATTCCATTTTGAATCTGAATGAGTTTTATGTCATTGTTTCAGATGACCATATCAACAATCACAGTTTTCTGCACATCAGTGAACATCCTACCTCTCCCACCTGTATGAGATAAATGTTATGTCCAGTTACACACAAGTGGGTTTGGAGGCTTTGCCGTATTTACTTTTAATGTTTAGCTCAGTTAGATACCCTGAGAATACAACTTACCTGTTGGTTACTGGAAAACCATTGGTTACTGTTGAGCATTGCAGATTTGGCTGCACTCAGAGACCAGCTTCTCTCATTGAGTCCATGATTTATTACATGATCAATTATATTAACTCTGATCTCATCTAAGACTATTTATCTTCCTTTTATTCTTCTTCCAAAATTGAATTTATTTAAGTTTTATATTCTAAATACATGAGAAATATGAGCAAATGTAGCAATTAGCAATTGTAAACAACTGTGAGCAACTCAAATTCACCTCCAACTATCTAGCATTTCTTATGGGCATGATTCTGTGGTCATTGAATATTGTGAATATTCAGCTGTTCCCCTTTTTGTTTTGTCAGTTTTCTATAGTGTTCTTTAATGTATTTTCAAGCTTGTTTAGAAGATGTTAAAGATATTAATTTTTAAAAGTTGAAATTTTTAATGTCAAAGAGATTAAGGTAACTCTTTACAAATAAGGTTCCATATAAAAATACAACTGTTCAATTTTTGTTCGTAAGCTCAGGTGCATTAACTAATGTTAACAAATACAACGTCTGATTTTAAAAATGTATTAGGAAATGCTGAAATTAACTTTAATTAATTTTAATAATTGCTTTAGAAGTATTTTTCACTGTTAGTTCATGTACACAAATGTAGTTAACTATTATTAAGATATTAAACCTTAGTGTAAAGTATTAACGAGTTTAACAAGAAGCTCAAATTTTGCAAATTCATTCTCAGAGTTGAATTTGTGAAATACCAGATGCTTATTACATGTATGGTAACAACAATGGGATCTTCTTATTTCTATGGAATTACCCAACCATAGTGCATGTGTCACAGCACCGCTCGTTTGGGACTCTTATTTTGCCCTCTGTATGTCACATGTTTTTTTGTTCTAGAACTTTCCATTGCCATCGTCACTAATCGTCACAGGTGTTTGTCTTTGGTTCATCACTGCCAGTATATTTAGTTCACCTTCACTCCTGAGTTGTCAGTTGTTGTTCGTGTTTACTTCATGTTGGTTTGAGCCTTGAATTTGCGTTTGCCACATGTTAAGTGTTCACTGCTGGTACGTCACCCTGCATTAGTTATTAAAGTTCCGTTGGATCATTCTTTGTCTTCGTCCTTTGCCTACCCGTGACAGCATGTTCGCGTGTATGTGAGGAAATTGAAGAAAAAAAAGCTTAATATGAGAAGTATATTTCATATGAGTTTGTTGTCACTTCATATCATTCCACACATAAATCATTTCAAACCTCAAACCTTGAAAAATAAATCATGCTATTTGAAACTGGTTCCCTCTGCATCCATTTTGGTATAATCAAAACAAGTTTGAAATGCTTTCTTCTCAATGATGTGTCAAAAACCTCTATAAATCTACAATGCTTCTAAAGCTCAAATTATGCTAAAATGTTCTTAGCTAGTGCTCAGTGAATAACTAGATAATTACAACCTTTATGTCCATTTCAACCCACCTGTCAAAGTCTGCTAGAAAATTATTAAATATTTGCAATATAAATTTTGATAGCAATATTTTATTCTGCCAAAATACATAGGTAAAATATACTTTTTGGCGACAGTTGAACAGATTGGTAAAATACAATTAATTCAACTAGTCAAACTTTATAAGTTAATACTTACACTCAAAGTTTTTTATTATTATTATTAGTTTTTCTGAATCACTATTAACACATTTCCAGAAATGTACTCTCCCTTTCTCAAAACAGTGAACACAAATCCCAAAGTTCAAGCTGCACTGTCAAAACCTTTGACTTGACTTGCTAAATCAAACAATTGATTCAAAACTATATTATTTTCACACAATACCAAACACTGTCATCAAATAACACACAAAGCAAAGCAATACTTGAGCATTCCTGCACTTATCATATCAAAACTTATACACAAAGAAAATCTGCTGCAGATTTTTTTCTCTATAATTTGATTGTAGTAAACAATGCTTTTACTTATTCTGCCTCAACATCATACCTCATCATACCTATGGTCAATATCAGAACTTCATCTACATTACAGGCAATCCTCTCCATTGCTAAACAATGGGTAAAGAATCCTTCAACATGCAGAATCCAACTCTGAATAGATTCCTCTCTTATGTTGTCAGATGCTGCATCTATTAACTGAAGGAGATTTTCCTGGATATAAGGGTTTCTGACACATACTTACCACCACCATGCTGAGAAAAATTATTCTGTAGGGATAAGGAAGGGAGAGTATGGTGGAAGGCACAGATTTATAAAACGCGGGTTGGTAAACCATTCATGAGTTCTTGGAGTTCATGGTGAAAGTTAATATTTTCTTATAACATACACAGGACGCTCTGCCCAGACAAGAAATTTACATTTATTCATTCAGCAGATGCTTTTATCCAAATCAACTTACAACTTGAAGAACACAGAAAGCGATTCATCTTGAAGATGCAAAAGTACACAAGAGTGCTCACAATATAAAGTTTTGTACATTGCTTGAAGTAGCCTGGAGAATAAGCCTGGAAATAAAGGGACTAAAGGAAGGAAGTAAATTTATTTTATTTATGATGGTTTGGGTGGGTCATTTTTTTATGATGTCTTCCATGGGTGCTCATGGAAGAGATGTGTTTTCAGCTGTCTTTTGAATATTGACAAGAATTCTGCATTTTGGATGAAGGCAAGGAGATTGTTCCAACAGCAAGGAATGGTGAACGAAAAAGTTCTGGAGGGTGATTTTGTGATTTGTGATTTAGTGATGGTACCATGAGTCTTCTTGAATGGTAAGAGACAATTATGTTGTGGCCTCTCATTCGCCTCTTCGTAAGATTGAACCCAGCCAAGAAAATGCATTTATGAGCCCTCTCCGTGGAGTAAATTCAAACATTCTCTATTAAATAATTTTTTTTTTTACTTTTTGCGTAAATGATATAGTGTGCTAGGCTTCATGGGACTGTATACATGTGCTGCTTTACACACAATACAATTAAGATGCTGTCAGGGTTCTGCCACATTCGGTCTAGTCATTTCTTGGTTTTGTGGCAGAGCTCTGACACTACCATTATGTCTCTAGTTGTGTGTGCGTGCACGCGGCTCCGAGTGCTCGAGTCGCGCGCGCGTGTCTGTGACGTCTTTTGTGCGAGTTATGATGTCCGGTCCCGATACTTTGGACTGGTTCAGTTTTTGTTTGTATCGGGATTCGGGCATTCATAACTCGTGTGTTCATCCTTGTCGTGAGCGCGTGTGACGAGTGTCTTGCTCATTCTCACGCGCTCTACGTTATGTGAGTGGGCGCGGTTTCAAGCTCTGCTCGTACCGTGCGCTCTCGTGTCCTTGTCCTGTGCTGTAAGCACGAGGTTCGTGTTTATGTCGCCAACGTGCTTTTATGCTGTGTTTTTGTGATGCATCTTTGTTTAATGTGAACACGCAGCGATTCGCATTGGCTGCGTGTTTGTCTCGTCAATGTGTAACCCTCCCACCTTGTTTCCCTGCTTTAGTTTGATTTGTTCCCAGCTGTGTCTCATTCAATTACCGTTCCTCATGTGTGTATTTAATCCATCCGTGTCTGTTGTCTTGTGCTGGTTTCTCGTCGTTAATAGGTAGTGTTCATGCTGTTCTGTCTAGTCCTGTATCTAGTATCAAGTATCTAGTTCATGTCCAAGTTCTAGTCTTGTTTTCCCCCTCGAGGTGGTTTTTGTTCAGTTTTTATTTTTGTTATGAATAAAATCCCCATTCATCTGCAATATTGAGTCCTCATCTCATCTACTTCCATATACAAATGACAGATGCCATATGCACTATAATTCGATTTATAATTGAATTGCATTACTTTGCAGGAGCATATCAACAATGAGTGCCAATGAGTGTCTTTTAACTCTAAAAAATATTATTTTGTGTCCTGTGCAATACAAAGTATAGTATTGCAAGCAAAAACATTTCCTGGTCCTCTTTCTAGAGTTTTGATAGTAATTTATTTATAATACTGAATACTGTGTACTATCAAAAATGATAGTAAATATTATTTTCTGTGAATATAAAAAGAATGTGTTAAAATAGGTTGAACATGTAGTCCTGCTTCCCTTAAACTCGTTCTATGAACCAAAACGCTAAATTTTAAATACGTGTTAACGATGACAACAGTGAGTTAGTTGTGTTGGACTTTTGCAACCTATGTGTGTGTGTGTGTCAAATCAGGGCACCATTTGGTTTTATTTTGTCTATTTTTTGCTACCATTGATGGAAGCAAAGTTTCAAAACTTTAAATCATTTGAACCAATTGCTTTGCAAAATTACAGCTCTTAAAACGCCACCAGCTGAACATGCATAAAAACACCTTTTACAAAAAATTTGCAAATGTTTTATTAAAGGTGTAATCTATTAGATGCAATAAACAAATCATCTAGTGCAATTAAATATGAAGTGTCTTTATAATATATGCTATTTTATTTTATTGTAGGGTTTGTTTCATGTACAGCTTGGTTAATCAAACTAGTAAGAGACAACTCATCCTATATATTATCCAAATCTGCCTGTCACAGTCTTGTTGTGTCTCTGCACACTTTCCATTTCCTTCTGTGTGTTCTTCTCTCTGTCCTTCTCTGTGTTACTTCCTTCACTTGTCGCATCAATCACTCATCTCACTAGTCTCGTCACCTGTTCCTCATTATCCTTTGTACATAAGCCCTCATGTGTTCCTATGTCTTTGTCAGTTGTTAGCAATGTTTAGTCGAGCATGGATGGTCTCTTTCTTTTGTTTTATATTTAAAGTCTTTTGTTTTGAGTTTATTCGAATAAAGAGAAGTTTCAGTTCATACTCATCTCCTTGTTCACCCTCCCGCATCCAATGCTAACAGAGCCATGGAATGTCTACAAATTTATAACATTTACTCAATAAATTCATTAAAATTCAATAAACAGACACTGATTCATGGGTACACAGAGATCATCGTAGCCTAGCGGTGATCCATTAAAATTTTGAAACATATCAAAACAGTAATGCCGTGACGAAGTCTTGTTTACTGAAATCATGTGACTTTCGATACAGTTCAAGTAGCAGTTCAATACACACTCCAAATCACTGCTTCTAAACAAATGATTCACAAAGCATCACAAAGCCTTTCAAAAGCACCCATCACTATTTGCTGTAATAAACCGTACTTGAGCTTTACTCGACTCACCTACCATGGACTATATGTGACAACTAGAGTAAAGTCTGCTGAAAAGTAAAAAATATACTGAAGAAAGAAAATGCATTTTCATAAAAAGTGTCAACATATTAAAATAGAAAACAGTTACTTTAAATTGTAATAATATTTCACAATTGTTTTGTTTTTACTGTCTTTTTGATCAAATAAATGGTGGGTATAAGAATCTTCTTTCAAAAGCGTTAAAAAAAACCTCACCAACCCCAAAACTTTGAATGTTGTTGAAATGATTGTGTATACGGACACCTAGGCATGTGGGTGCATCAAGCAAATTTTTTTTTTTTTTACAATTATTTGTCATAATTATGTTATTAAAAATGATGTTATTAATGTTTTTAAAATTATAATTATGTTTTTAAAAGGATGTTATTAATAGCAGTTCAATATTCAATATTTTCAGACCTACTTGTAATGTGATTTGGCTTTTGTAGTATGTTGAATTGTCTCCATATTGCTTCATGAATTTGATTATATGTCTCAGTGTAGACACTGTATTCAGACGGTAATGAGGCAGAATCCTTTGTAATGAAGGTCTCTGGAAGGTCTTCGGCACAGTAAAGATGAACGCTTGAAAGAGACTGTTGGATCAGAACTTCAAATATGTGAGCCAGAGTCAGTGTGACATTACAGCTGATGCACTGTCACAATGGCAGCCACATCAATGCGGTCGCTGTGCTGGCAACCATTGTGAGCAGCTTTCAGTGGGCTCTGACAGCAGGTGTGACTTCACATTTGGTGCTTTAGTAGAATGAAAAGAGAGAACGACAAAAATGGGAAAAGATGGACAAATGTGTGAACCCCATCACTCAGGTGGGAAGATAGGAGTTCACGTGTTTACAGAACCACAGCCACATGGCAGAACAGAGAGGAAGCGGAGGGGGATGTCAGGGTAGCAAGTGAAACAGAGAAACGCAGAGCATCACTGTGTCTTTTTACGGGTCTTATCTTTCCCACTCCCGACATGACATGCTGTGTGCACTCAGAACTGTCATCCTAATCATCATTTCATACTTCATTAATTTTCCTTTCTTGCTCAAGTTTTCTTGCTGTAATCCTCAGATATGTGACATGAGGTGGGAGTGTTTAGATACATTCCAAATAGTCATTTTTAGAAGTGCCTCTATCAAGCTTCAACCACCTCCATAAAACAGGCACAATCCACACAGATTTACTAACTGACTGAAAACAAATAATTAATGCATCACAAACATATTTGCAAGATTCTAAGAGAAGAACAGTATTATCTATGACACTGTATTATGTTGCATATTAATTTTTGTGTCTACATGTTAATGAGGAATTTGTGGACACATTGATGTTTTTAGATTGATAGAGGAAAAATTCAAAATCAAAATATGAAATTAGACTCTTTGGGTAAGATACCCAGACAAGTTGAATCCAGCAAACTTATATTTTACAATGTAAAAGTAAATGTACATTCCACAACATTCAAACAATGCAGATTCAAACAACATTCCAATCAACCAACCATATTTGAGGAATAGGTTTAAAGTTAATGTCAAGTTTAGGTTTAAAAAAAGTATTACTAGCTTCTACACCATTCTTATTCATCTATCATTTCTCACTGATTTAAATAATTAGTTATGGGTAGAGTTAGGTATATGGTTAGCCTCAACTAACAAGGTTTATCCAGGAATATGTCCTCATTAGCAAAATCACCAGCAAACACCTAGCAATGCGCTGCAACCCTCAAGTGAGGCTAGCAGCACAGGCCAATTTCCCATAACACAAAAAAATTGGTTTGCAACATTAATAACCATTTATTCCATGGTCTATCTGAATGCTTGATTCTGGAAGCCTTTGAAAAGAATTTAATGCACAGGTAGTTCCAAGTAAGTCAAATCACCATTCTATATTAATGTGCTGTTTTCATTGAAGCACACCACTGATCTATAAAATTGACTGAACTGCTGATTGCATTCTAAGCTGCCACTTGGCAGTGAAGCTAGTGGAAGTGTTCAAGCGGCCATCTTACAATTCCCTTCCGACAGTGGTCATCATTGACTTGCAGCCAAAACATTGACCTAAAAATACCTAATTTACAGCCTATCAGTCGCACATGAAAAGTTTTGATATATATATATATATATATATCTAATGTACACATTAATTGATTCTTTGTTTTTTTGGGTATGATAAGCTATGTATAGAAATCGCTATGATGGGTGTGTCTGTGGCACACTGCCTACAACATAAGACATATTTCTTTATGGATCAAGGACAAATTAAGCATGATGTTAGATTGGCAGGCGTCTTGTGCGTCTTGTGCGCTCACAACAAGGACAAACAAACAGGTCATGATTGTCTGAATCCCGACACAAAACTAAGACTGAACAAGCAAGGTTATAGCACAGAGACTCAGACAGGATGGTAAGGTCACACTCAAAAGAATTTGTTATATACACTCACCTAAAGGATTATTAGGAACACCTGTTCAATTTCTTAATGCAATTATCTAATCAACCAATCACATGGCAGGTGCTTAAATGCATTTAGGGGTGTGATCCTGGTCAAGACAATCTCCTGAACTCCCAACTGAATGTCAGAATGGGAAAGAAAGGTGATTTAAGCAATTTTGAGCGTGGCATGGTTGTTGGTGTTAGACGGGCCGGTCTGAGTATTTCACAATCTGCTTGGTTACTGGGATTTTCACACACAACCATTTGTAGAGTTTACAAAGAATGGTGTGAAAAGGGAAAAACATCCAGCTAGAGGTCAGATGAGAATGGGCCGCCGACTGATTCAAGTTAATAGAAGAGAGAAACGGATTCCCAGGATGCCAGACAAAGAGAGAAACTCTCTCAGAGGCTTTGTACATACCCAAGGGCACTCAGACAAGGCACAGGATTGGTTTGACAAGATCGACGAATGAGAGCATAAATTGAGTGGGAGCCTCTTTGCTTCTCTCAGAAGCAAATATTGATGGTCAAGAACTGACTTAAAGGCCTCATTATACCAGTCCAGTAACACCATCATCATTCATCATCACCATTCATCATCACATTCATCTAACTGCACAAGTCTGTCATTGTCGTCATTTCTGGAGTCAAGTCTCAAGATACTACTGTAATTGATGAGTGTAGAACACCATAATACGCATTGCATAAGAGAGTAAATGTGTAATATTAAGGTCTTATAATTGAATCATTTAATTAAAATATACAATAAAGTATAAATATACATATTTTAAATATTCTGGTACCTACAGACACATATATGGAAATTCCTAGGGTGCCCAATCCTACTTTGCAGATTTTCACCAATCACTGGGGTTTCCGGTCATTAACCACGTAAACGAGGTAAACGAGGGATCACTTTAACCACTCGTTACAACCGAGGTATGCAGCAAACCATTTGTGAAGCCACAACACGCACAACTTTGAGGTGGATGGGCTACAACAGCAGAAGACCCCACCGGTGACCACTCATCTCCAATACAAATAGGAAAAAGAGGCTACAATTTGTAAAAGCTCACCAAAATTGGACAGTTGAAGACTGGAAAAATGTTGCCTGATCTGATGAGTCTTGATTTTTGTTGAGATATTCAGACGGTAGAGTCAGAATTTTATGACCACCTTGTACCCATCCTCTGATGGCCACTTCCAGTAGGATAATGCACCATATCATTAAGCTTGACTTATTCAAATTGGTTTCTTGAACATGACAGTGGTGAACATACACTGTACTAAAATTTCCCCCAGAGTCACCAGATCTCAACCCAATAGAGCATCTTTTGTGATGTGGTGGAATGGGAGCTTTGTGCCCTGGATGTGCATCCCACAAATCTACATCAACTGCAAGATGCTATCCTATCAATATGGGCCAACATTTCTAAAGAACACTTTCAGCACCTTGTTGAATCAATGCCACATAGAATTAAGGCAGTTCTGAGGGTAAAAGGGACGTTAAACAGTATTAATATGGTGGTCCTAATAATCGTTTAGGTGAGTGTATATGCAAGACCAGATCCGTGTGATTTTTACGGATTATTATCTGGGATTATTAGCAGAAATTTAGTTGAATATACATTCAAATTGACCACTAACTACACTGCTTAATGCTCATTGGTTTAAACAACATTGATTTTTTCTCTCTATGGGTTATGTGATTGTTACCATGTTTATAAAAATACATACAAATTGTGTATTAATGTAAAAATGATTGATAATAAAATGGAATTAAATAACAAGTAGGCTAATTTGGGTATCTTTTTAACCATTTATATTTTCATTTAAAAGCAACAAAACTTAAATTGCATACATTTTATTAGCAACACAGCGTATGAGTGTGAATCCTACAATATCTGCCTTTTGAACTTGTGAGTGTCTGATCCACAGAGAAATAAGAGAACTTGCCTTCTGTCTTGCCAGTACTTTTTCTCTGCAGCCACCTACACTCGCCTAAATTTCAAGTGAGGCCAGGCACATCTCAAACGAGTCTATTTAGATCAGTGAAGTGTACACACGCATACGGCACTCACACACAGATAGTGAAGATCACTCTGTGCACACACATAAATGTTTATGAGAACAGAAACTTGATGTTGTCACAGGTTGAAGGCAAGGACGAAGATGAAATCCAATGGTACTTTTAAGGTATGGTACTTTTAATGAATGGTACTTTAAATCCAATGGTACTTTTAATGAATGCAGGGTGAACATAACAGCAGTGCATACCGGACAAGTGTTCACCACAAACTTATAGCAAACACAAACAACAACCCACAACTGAAAGGTGGAGAAGGAGAACTAAATATACTAGTGATAATGAACAAAAGACAAACACCTGTGATAATTAGTGACCATGACAACTGATGAGTGACGGAAAGTTCTGGAACAAAACAACATGTGAGCAAAAAGACCAAATTAGAGTCCCGGATGAACTGTGGCGTTACAGATGTCAACTATTATCAGCAACTTTTTAATAATCAAATATGTAATACATTTTCTCAATGGCAGGCCACATTAAAACACATAAAACGTGTGCAGACAAACATATATTTGCAGATATATATAAAACACATACTATTACATGGAAAATCCTTATAAACACCCTGTATTTGCCCATATAATTTTACACATGCACAAAGTGCATTACATTTTATTTTCACATGCGAGACATTTCAAAACCATTTCAGTGTGACTGGAAGTCCTTTCATTGTAACCGGAAGCTTGGTTGATTCGGAAATGGAAAGCGCAGAATATCTGGAAACCAGCATGCAGTCAAGGTGGATATAAAGGCTGCTACCAAAGCTGTTAATATTTTGAGAAACTGTCTTTCTTCTCCTGTTCTGATAAACATGAGCTCTTCGGCCATTCAGACTGATTCTGAAATCAATGTTAAACCTAGAAACAGAAGGCTCAGAAAAAGTAAAACCAGAGGAAGGCGAAGAAAAACCTGGGGTAGGTTATTTAGATAGCATCAGAGGCTCTTCTAAGTAAGAAGTAAGAATAAGGCATAAAACACTTCATAGTGTTACGTCCATAGACAGGAGAATGAGAGAGAGACAGAGAATTAAATAAATAACTTCCCAAGTGTATGGTTGAGTCTACGATTGTGGCTCTTCCTTGTACATTATTGTGTTATATTGCTTGCTGACTGTTAACTACCTCAGTTGGGAAATGTTTATATTATGAGAGAGTTGTGCCTGGTTACCTTGGTAGCTTGCGGTTTTATGTCTACCTGTCTCTGTCACAAGCTTCACCATTAAGGTGATTTTCCGTTTTATTTTGTAACCATAGGGAGGCAGGCGCTATGTTTTTTGTGATTTTAACTTTTTCTCCTGGTTTGTGGTCAGATAGGGAGGCAGTGTCCGATCTGTTGTTTTTGACAGTGATGAGAAGCAAGGACTCATTGGCAGCTGGAAGGGTTTTTATTAGTAATTGCAAATGAAAAAAAAAAAAAAAAGAAACAAAACTGCCCGGAGGGGCTAAGAACAGGACCGAAACAGAAACAACTGACTTGACCAACAGGACTAGGCAAGACAAGACTCATGACAGTACACAAATCACCTATTATCAAAGAGAACAATGCAGCACAGGACAGCAGACACAAAGGAATTAAATAGGGAGCACATGAGAAGGATAATGAGAGTGAAACAGTTGGGGGCACATTAAATGTCACAAGGAAACAAGATGGGCGAGGTTACACAATGACAAGACAAACACAAGAACACGTGTTCACGAGAAACAGCGCGCTGCTGGTGAAAACAAACGCTGTAAACACGAACCGCGTGCTCACAACAATGCACGCAGAAAAGAGAGAGCTGTGATCACTCACATGACGTAGAGCACACAAGAATGAGCAAACACTCTTCCTATGCGCTCACAACAAGGACGAACATACAGGTCATGATTGTCCGAATTCCGACACAAAACTAAGACTGAACAAGACCCAAGTCCAGACATCATAACCTGCACACAAGACGCTACACAGCATAAGAGCGTGCGACTCGAGACATTCGTGTCTACGCTCCCACATAGACACGACAAGAGCTGTCACCGAAACACTAGAAAACAAGATTGAACTGACAGAACCCTGTTCTTTTATAGGCTTAATGAGACCTTAACTCCCCTATACATTACCTTTGTGTTTATTGTTTTGGCATTGTCCCCTCCTGAAGACTTTGTTCCTCCTAAGTTGTATTTTTTCTTTGAAATTCTGAGTTTATTAATAAACTATTTTGTTGTGGTGGTACTATGGCAGGACCAATCTGTAACGCTGGGCGCTGGTGTGCGATGCAGAGACTGAAGACGAGGAGAACAGGTTCAAACGCAAAACTTACATTATTCTTAAACAGAAAACAAGCACTTTAAATATAACATAAAACGGCACTTCTAGTGCAAAATCCCAGAGAACTAAGAATAATTTCAGAGACCACAGAACATACATCCACACACAAATCGAGTGCACAAAGACGACAACATAACACCAACAACTGACAATGAGACAGGAGAACATGAGGGTTTAAATACACGAGGTCAGATTAGGACCAGCTGGCATGATTAACAGGGTAATTAACTAACAAGACAGGAGAGGGAAGGATCTGAAAGACACAGAGGAACCCAGATGTGACAGACACGACAGGACTGTGACACAATCTCATACTCTTTAAACTATAATTTTGTTACAATCTGCTAAACGCCCCCTAGATAATTACAGGATATAACAATAGTTTATTTTGTTTATTAGTTTATAATAGTTTATTTAAAAAGTGTTTTTCCAAAGGTTTAATTGATTCATTTTTCTCATTTTGACATTATCTTCATATAAATTTAACAGTGCACAAAAGGAATTGATCACAAGTTTGACTACTGTTTTTTTTTTGTCTGTGTATGGAGAATTCTGAAGAAAATTGTGTAAGAGGAGGTAAATAGAGGTGGTACAGATGATGAGTGGCCAGCACATTGTGCTAGGTGCTCAAACTTTGGCAGCAGAGTTTCCAGCAACAGTGTCCCATGCCATTCCATTTCAACACAATACAACATGTTGAACAACCATGTACAAATGCCTTTTTCAATAACCAACAAGAAACAACAAAATCAAATAGCCCCACCTCAAGGTGCAGGCCAAATGATTATGTAATTCACATTAATCTCAAACATGACTCATTGAAGATGAATAATTGTACATATTTATTATTGCCAGTATTTAGAGCCAGACGTAAGTGTATTATACTAAATTACAGCAATACTTTTAATTAACTTTTGACAACATCACCCAGAAGAGTGAAAGTCTTCTCAACATGTTGAAATTAAGATATGCTAGTTAACATAAAGTAGGTGTTTTAAAATGTTGAACAACGCAATAGTTTAAGCTAAAATTACTAAAAAAAAATTTTTAAGATAGGCTCTTTACATTGGTTACACTTTACATTGTCAAAATCCCAACAATTTAGCTTATTTCTTTAGCATATATTTCTCATGGTGTAGAAGTTGTTTTTTGTATGTAATGCAACTAAAATGGGAAAAAAGTATGATGTCTGGGTTAGAAATTATTACTCTTTAGTATTGCCTTTGGATCTGGGAATATTTGTTTACAATATTTGTTTAGCCCTCTAATTTGATGAATAGTTGGATTATTGCTGTCCATGTAAACATGTTTTTGTCTGTTATTGTCATTTTAGACAACCTAAAGATGATTCCTTCATAAGAGAAATTTTAAATGTCATACAACCCAAACTACACAATGTGCATTAATTTTTCTTTTGACAAAGGAAAAGCTGAACAGACTGTTGATCTTAATGGCCCCCGATGAGAATTTCTATGGTTACTTATGGAAGCACTATCTCACTCTGAAATGTTTGGGGCATTTCGGCAGCAATGTCACCCTGTAGCCTAAGACTGGTTGCCCACTGAAGCAAAGTAGGGCTCAGGCTGTTATTTTCCTGGATGTGAGACTAACTTGGTTGCTCACCCTGCAGCCTATGTGGGTCCTACCGCCCCAGTATAATGATTGAGAAACTATACTGTAACAAGCACCGTCCTTCAGATGAGATATTATACCGAGGTCCTGACTCTCTGTGGTCATAAAAAAATCGCAGGATGTCCTTTGCAAGAGTAGGCGTGTAACCCCGGCATCCTGGCCAAATTAGTCCATCATGGCTTCCTAACAATCCCCATTCTCTGATTGGCTTCATCACTCTGTCTCCTCTCAACCAATAAGCTGGTGTGTGGTGAGCGTTCGGGCGCAATATGGCTGCCGTCGCATCATCCAGGTGGATGCTGCACTCTAGTGGCGGTTGAGGAGATTCCCCCCTTCCATGTAAGCGCTTTGAGAGACTTTGATAAAGCGCTATATAAATGTAATGAATTATTAATATTATTATTATTATTATTGGGGGACACGAGGGACACTTTAACTTGGTTAAGTCCGTTAAAATGATTATATATTTGCTCATTTTTTTCTAATATTTATTTTAAGCCACAGTTCTTAACAAAGGGGTAGTTGTCTAATTGGAGTTCTTTTATTCCTCTTATTTTATGGCTTTGTGAGACAACAAATTATTTTTGCTGTTCAATCCATTGCTGTCAGCCTGGTTCATGGAGCCACCACCATATCTCCTCTCTGAAACTCTTTTCAGCTGCTTAGTTAAAGGACTAGAGATGAGCAGACTAGTCATTAAGGACATTGCAGACAAACAGCTTTTTAGCTTATTAGGTACAACACCAGAATGAAGTTTGTTTGTAAAATTATCATCCAGGTTGGGAGAATGTGCTAAAGGCTAATTATATATATTTAAATACATACATATATTTATACACTGTATATATCTGGACACACTGGACTGTGTTTACACAACAGTGAAGAACGCATACAAGGCTGAACCCCTCGGGTACTCTGATCACATCTCTTTTATGTTAACCCCAGCGTTCAGACCACGTCTGAAGCTTGCTAAACCGGTTCAAAAACTCATCACAATTTGGCCACAGGAGGCTACCTCAACACTACAGGACTGCTTTCAGTGCACAGACTGGAACATGTTTAAAGAGGCAGTCACCTACAACAACCACACAGACCTGCAGGAGTACACTGAAACTGTGACTGCCTACATCACAAAGTGCATTGATGATGTGACAGTCACCAAGACAATCACCACACGTGCAAACCAGAAGCTGTGGATGACAGCAGAGGTTCATGGGCTGCTAAAGACCAGAGATGAAACATTCAGATCAGGAGATAAAGCAGCCCTCAAAACAGCAAGAGCCAACCTGTCCTGTGGCATCAAAAATGCAAAACAAAAGCATATGCTCAAATGCATATGCTCAAAAAATCAACAACCACTTCACAGACAGCAGGGACACACTGAGCCTGTGGCAAGCTATTCAGACCATCACTGACTACAAGCCCGCTGTGATGATGACACATCCCTTCCAGATGCACTCAACCACTTTTATTCACGGTTTGAAATGCAGAATGACACACCTGCACAAAAACTGCCCACACCTCCCAACGACCAGGCGCTCTGTCTGTCTCCAGCTGACGTAAGGAAGACCCTATCTAGGATTAACCCACGCAAGGCTGCGGGTCCTGACAACATACCTGACCGTGTACTGAGAGACTGTGCTGCACAGCTGACAGATGTCCTAACAGATATCTTCAACACGTTGCTGAGCCATGCAGTCGTCCCCACATGTTTCAAATCCACAACAATCATACCGGTACTAAAGAAATCACCTGTGTCCTGTCTAAATGACTACCGTTCCATAACACTAACCCCAATCATAATGAAGTGCTTAGAGGGATTAGTCATGCACAACATCAAAACCGGATTCTCCAACACACTCGATCCACTCAATTTGCATGTCGTCCAAACCGCTCTACGGATGATGCAGTTTCCTCCACTCTCCACCTGGTTCTTACCCACCTAGAAAATAAAGACTCCTATGTTAGAATGCTGTTCATTCACTTCAGCTCAGCTTTTAACACAATAAGCCTACAACAGCTCATCAACAAACTAAACCTTCTGGGCCTCAACAATTCCCTCTGTAATTGGATCCTGGACTTTCTAACCGGAAGACCTCAGTCAGTCCGTGTCGGCCACAACACCTTGAGCACTACCACACTGAGCACAGGTGCCCCACAGTGCTGTGAGATCAGCCCGCTGCTCTTCACGCTGCTGACCCACGACTACACTGCCAAGTTCAGCTCCAACCACATCATCAAGTTCGCTGATGGCACAATGGTGGTAGGTCTCATCAGCAATAATGAGGAAATGCACTACAGAGAGGAAGTGGCACAGCTGGCTGAATAGTGTGGCACTAACAACCTGTCCCTCAATGTGGGGAAGATAAAAGAGGTTGTGATGGATTTCAGGAGAAACTCTGTTGTCCACCCCAACTGACCATCAACAGTTTGACTGTGAAGAGAGTCAGCAGCACTAAATTCCTGGGGGTGCACATCACAGAAGATCTCACCTGGATCACCAACACCACGTCTCTCTCGACAAGAGGGCACAACAGCTCCTACACTTTCTCCGCCGGCTGAAAAGAGCAAATCTTCCTCTGCCTATCCTCACCACCTTCTACAGGGGCACAATTAAGAGCGTGCTGACCAGATGCATCATTGTCTGGTACAGGAACTGTAGTGCAGCAGAACGCAAGACCCTACAGCGGACTGTGAACACAGCTACAAGAATCATCGGTGTCCCTCTCCCCTCCATCCTGGATATTTTCCTTGCAGCAAAACCATCAGCATTGTGAAGGACCCCACCCATCCCTTCCACAGTCTCTTCCAGCTCCTTCCATCAGGAAGACAGTTCAGGAGCATCAGAGCCCGCTCCGCCAGACTGCTCAAAAGATTTTCCCCCAGACTGTTAGAGCCCCGAACTCAAATCCCCCCGCCCCTCTCTGAGACCTCATACAACCCCATACCTCCTGAATCATGGACCAAAATTTTTTTTGCAATTGTGCAAAATTTTGCACACCATCTCCTATGTGCAGTAGACACTTTTTCACACACTGCTGTGTGTACATAATCCCACAGACTCAACACTATGTATGATTACATGCTCATGCACTACAAATAATTTTTCACTGTTTCCCAGTCAGCTGCTAGACTCACAATGTTACTCTTTTCACATGTACAGTATTGTGTGAAGTATTATTGTATAGTTTTTTTTTTTTTTTTTAGTCTGTATAGGTTAACATTTACATATATATTTATAGTCAAATCTGTCAGTAGGTTAGTTATGTACAGGTTTAGAGTGTCATACTTCATGGTTGTGTGTCTGTACTTATATAGCAACGTGGTCCTGTGAGGCACAACATTTCGTTCCACTGTATGTCCCCACATGTAGCGGAATGACAATAAAGCTCAGCTTGAACTTGAACTTGATCTTTCAATATATATATATATATATATATATATATATATATATATATATATATATATATATATATATATGTAGATTTCCTGTAGCTCAAACAGTAGAGTATTGGCACTTACAATGCCAAGGGCATGGGTTCGATAAAAGCATCAGCCAAATGCATAAATGTAAATGTAAATGAATGGCTTGCCTACATTGAAAACATTGTCTTACATGGTCAATCACCCCTGAATATGGAAACCCCTTGAGCAAAGACTTCCCCTGGCATATATTTCACCCGCATTTGGAGAGTTCTGCAGAATTTGCCAAATAAATTAATTCAGATTCTTATCTCATAATGAGGTATATTCATTTGATGGAAAAGAGAGACGTTGCCTGTAACAAAATAAAGCTCACTGATCTATTCTAAACAATAAAAATATTCCCTGCTAGTTTTTACCCAGATTCAAGCTGTAGTTAATCTGATTAATTGCCAAATCATACCGTGGGTGCCCAGCAGTGCCACTGTGAGCTGTTGGCAAAACAATGCAGTTTTCAAAGGGTACAGGAAATAAAATAAAAAACTGTGATCACATACGAAAAATGCCTATTTTATAGAATAACAACAAATGCTTGATATTTTAACGAGTTTGGAAGGAGCCATGAGTGTAGACAAGATGACTTCCGGTGACAAAATTAGTTTTTTGCTCTCACACATGTGAGACATTGTATGAAAGCAAACTTTGAGCAATATGTGCAACAGTATGTGGGAAAATTCAGGGTGTGTAAGGATATTCTCCATAACCCCATGTGTTTCATATACAGTATATGCACACATTTATATTTGTACACACAATTGTTTCACATGTCTTTGCAAGTGTTTCTCATGTTTGCGCTAGTGTTTTAATGTGTTTCAGCCCATCTGGTCTCCCATGTTCTCAGCAAAGAGGGGGTAACATCGCTTTTTTGAAGTAATAAACTCATAGCTTCATTGTTAATTGAGATAGAGGCCCTGAACAGACATAGACTTTCTTCTGGTCAATAATTGCCCTCAATATTCTGCAATATTCAGTGATGAATGCTGGCAAATGACCATGTATAAGTGGGATAATTCACGGCTAGCTGTGTATTAACCCTTTAAACCCGAAGTTTACTGCTAACATGTAAGTTTAAGTGCACACCCTCCTCATGACAAAAATCCTAATCAAATTAATAAGTAACCACTGAATGAAAAACACAAGATAGGTATCATTTTAAAGCTTTTTAATGTGTCTAATAATTTTTAAATAAATAACTTTTTTTAATGCATCAACTCTTAACGAGTGCTGAGTAGTCCCTCTGAAGTGTACTAGTGTACTGCCTGTGGATTACACCTAGCTACGAAAAAGTTAATAACCATATTTTTCAAAACTACTGCCTTGATCAACACAAAATAGCTGTCATTTGAAAGCTTAGAGGCTGAACTGTACAATGAATGCAGTGATTAATTGGATTGTATTGCTGATAAAAAAAGTTGACCTTTTTTGTACTGTGTACTGCAATGAACTGTGTCAAAAACATAATACAGCTCAGATAGTCATGATTCATATGTCATTTGATAGTCTCACAGAGTAAAAAGAGGTCTCACAGAGTAAAATACAACATGCATAATTGTTTTTGGCTTTGACTAAATTGATCCCCTTAAAAACCATATGCAAATAATATACATTACACAACAATATACAGTGGAGTTCGGTTATGTCGACGGCCTCGGGCAATAGTTTAATTTGTAATAGTTTAGGCGAGATAATCAACACCCAATATGGCGATTTATTTGATGAAGCGATCGGCATGTTATAAGAATGTACATACACTGTATATGTTTGCTATCAACAAAAGGCATATGTGCACCAACTAACAGCAGAGACTGTACCACTTTTTGTTTTGAGATTAATGTAATTTATGTTTATGTTGGGAATATACCTTTAAGAAGGCGTATGCTGTTGTGTGTGCTGTTATGGTGTGTGCGTGTGCAAGGAGGAGAGTGTGTTTGAGTGAGGAGAGAGATGGCAGCTCTACCGCTGACTGTTATAGCAGAATCTACTGTTTCTATTTTCCTTCTTTTATTTGTGATGTTTGTCAGAGCACTCTTTACGTGTTTGAGAAGAGTGTGAAACCCATCTATAAACCTCGTCATCAGAGCAGTCGTCAACCACTCCAACCAGCCAGTGCAAGATTTACCAGCATACGATAAAAACCACCTTCGATTCTCGATTCAAACCTTTAATCATATTCTTCAACATTGCAAACACAATTTCGCTCACAGCATAAACAGTCACATAAACACATTCGCTCATAACAGTCATTTTGCTCTGACACAGTTCTGAATAGTATTGCACACGTGGTGTCTTTAAAGGCTAATGCTTTGTTGAGTTTTGCTTGAATGGTCTGCTTGAAAACAAATGGTTCTAAGCTTCTATCAGTAACAATGTCTTTGTTGATGTCAATGTAATCTGCATTGTGTAATTTCGTAATCACTCTTGAAGACTAGCATTCGTCCCATGAAAATGTCCTTTATTGGATCGCTGGACTAACTCAAAGAAGTTTGAGGACTCTAAAGCAGTGGCGTAGCCATAAGGGCATTTGCCCCTCATTTACATGTCTGGCCATCTCAGATTTCCAATTGGTTTTATATATATATATATATATATATATATATAGTTGCCCCCTCATTTTAAGCTGGGACCCCCCAAAAATAAAATTCTGGCTACGCCCCTGCTCTGAAGCAATGAAAACAGCACGCCCAGCAATAGACGACACGCTGTGAAAGAAGGAGAATAAAAAAAAATATTTCAAAGAAGAAAAATAATCACCAAAACATTGTATATATTACAAATATGCTCGAGGTCACAATTATAAAACATGAAATCATCAATTACACAACATACAGCCCTTATGACATGACATGACAAACTAATCCGTCCTACTGCTGTAAAATCCCAATCGGACAAAATAACGAGCGGCAGGAAAGACCGGGAAGACCAAAAATGGTCATGGCACGCACGTGCCGCGAGCTCGGCGTATGCGCAGTGAACAAGGTACGATTAGGATCCACAAGTTAACTAATCTGAAGTGACGAATTTTTCCCTGTTTCGTGCTCGAGATACCAGAATTTGGCGACGTAAAAGAATCGACATAACCGTCCAGAAAATACTAAGACAAATAGGGAGTTTGGCAGTTCCACTTCAAAAACTTTGACATAATAGTATTGGCGAGTTAACCGTGACTCGAGATAAGTGAACTCCACTGTATTTATATTGTAAGGACTACTTGTAATTGGCCATCAATGAAGAAAAAAAAAAACACAAATTTTTCCCCCTTTATGATATACTTCTACCAGCAGGGGCACTTAAGTTACTGAGCAACTTGAGTGTGAATAAGCGTATCTGCCAAGCCACCCTAACTACATTCAGAGCCTTCATTATCTCAGAGCAAGCCACATCCACACCTAGCAGATTGCTACTTCGAGAGCTAACTACCTCAGTGACTTCAGCAGAGATACAGACGATGACTTCCCCAAGTACTCCAACCCTGTCTCTTCTTGTGAGGGCATGTACTCCTGGTTCAAAAGTTCCTTAAAATGTTTCTTCCACCTCCAGAATATATCACCAAGCGAGGTGATCCCAGCTGACAACAGGCTGGACCAGGCACATTCATTTTTTTCTTGCCACAGTCACCTTTGGCTTGCCCACGAGGAATGTGCAAGCTTCTATTCTTTCTAATTTTAATATTTATAACAGAGTTCTTAAACCATGCTTCTAGGTACACATTGTCCTGCAGATTTTAGCTCCAAGATAAAATATATGCCTGTAGCATTTACTGTTACTCTGCAAGATTTCATTGGGAGAAAACTAGTCATTTCAATAGGAATCAAGGGTGATCAAGTTCTTTATACAGAGTTCGCTCATATTTAAGCTGGTCATGTAAATTCACTGTGTTGAGCAACAAAAAGCTGCATGGGTTGAAAATAATATATGTGTGAGACGAGCTCTACACGCTATTGACAGTAAACCTTTTAATTTTAGCATTTGCTGATATAGCCAACTTGGAAAATTCTAAATACAGTGGAGTTCGGTTATGTCGACGGCCTTGGGGGTTGTATATCATATTATATCATATCATATAATATATCATATATTACATATATTAACATATATTTTCCCACATATTGTCACGGGTGCGTGTAGGAAGAAGGCTCGAAGACCAAGATACTCTAAACATTGTATCTTTAATTAAACAGGAACTCAAAGAAGGCAATACGTAAAACGAGAACTGACAACTAAAGAGTGCACAAGGAGGGCTAAATATACTAACAGTGATGAACCTAAAGACAAACACCTGTGATGATTAGTGACTATGGTAACTGATGGGTGACGGAAAGATCTAGAACAAAATGTACATGTGACTGACAAAAGGCAAAACAAGAGTCCTGGTTTAGTGACGACCTGACACATATAACCGCAGACGCAGATAATCCGCACACTCATACAGCCAGCGGGTTTTGGGTTTTGTGTAAAAAATCGTTGGCATAACCCACACCCATACATTGATGTGTATCAAAACCAACTTTTTTGTGTATGATCACATTTCATATTTCATATGTTGCTTGCATGGCTTCATTTATCCTTAATGGTTCAGGCTCGGTACACAGTGCTTGTGCGCGAAATTCACACAATAAAAAAACAAACATAAGTCAGAATCAGAACAGAAAAGCAGTCTCTCCCGCTGCGCTGGGAGCGTGCGCTTCTCTCCCTTTAAGAAGCATCTCATCTGACACGAGAAGAGCCCGCCCTCATAGCAGCACAGCCAATCACGTCTTCTTGCATGATTGACAGGTCAGACAGCCTATCAGCGCAGCTGTCAGAGTGATATTGCAAGCGCCAAAGATAAAAACCCTGGCAAAAACGAAAAAGGGACATTTATTGATGTACATGATGTGAGTTATTAAATTAGAATGTAGGTGCTCGAGTTTTTGGTGTCTTTTTACACAACAGTGTTGCCGCGATTTGTTTGTTGTAGAAAAAAATGTATATACAGTAATACCTCGAGATACGAGCATAATCCGTTCCAGGACAGAGCTCGGAACTCAAATTGCTCATATCTAGAATCAGGTTTTCCCATAAGAAATAATAGAAAACAAATTAATTTGTTCCAGATCCGTAACAATGGAAGAAAACATGTTTTTTTATTGTTATAGACACACACGCTCACACATAATTATAGTACATGTACACAGTATAAGGATTCGTGTGACATCAAATAAAATGTGGATTTAATTATACGTTTTTCAGATAGAAGATAGACAGTAGAGGCAGGTGAGGAGGAGGGAGGGAGGGAGGGGGTTGGTACTTCAACACTTGATTGCGTATCGTACTTTACACTAACAGTACGTAACTTACGTATACTTAAATTAACATAACTAAACTTAGCTTACATATTTTTTGTAACTTTTCTATTTTATATTATTGTTTTGCTTGTTTTCTTCCCTTTTTTCGCCTGACTACCGTCACTTTCACTTTCACTTGGCGCAGATCTTTTAACCGAAAAGCTATCGAGGGAGATTTGTTTCTGTCTCCTTTAAAAATAAGTAAGGTGCGTGTCGTCAAAAAGCGCCGAAGCACGACCAGTAGACAATTTATCAGGGTGTTTCTTTTTAATGCTGAGCTTTTGCAACACCTGAATATAATCTGCAGCTCGATCAACTCGTCAGTCGACAGTTCCTCCTGATGCTCCTGCTGCTAGATGACTCACCGCGCTCATATTCATCCACCATTTCATGCTTCATTTCCATGGTCATTACGCGTTTCTTCTTCTCACTACCATCCTTTCCACTCACTCTTAGAGCTCATCGCTAATATGAAGAATATTGCACAAAATAGAGAGAAAATCAGCTACTCGCGGGCGACGCAAACAGAAGTCAGTGAACACTGAAGTGAATGTGTGTCGGCATCGCCGTCAGTAAGCGTGCTCTTATCTCAAATATTTACTTGTATCTAGAAGCAAAAATCTGCCGGAAGTTTGGCGGTTCCACTTCAAAAACATCGACATTAACTCGACATAGTATTGGCGAGTTAACCGTGACTCCACTGTACTCCACTGTACTTATTTAATTTCATAAACATCTAACTTGACTCCTAAAACAAGATGTGGTGTCCTCAGTGAGTGGAGATTTGAGAGTACACATTTGTTAAATGGTTGGAACAGGTAAGTAGAAGAATAGGCAACAGGTGAGGAAACACAGATTGAAGAGTCTTACTAGTAAAACACTGGACAAATTTGAAGAGATCTCATAAGTATAACTGGGAATCCACAGGAGTCAATTTTAGGTAAGTAGAGCGAGTAAAATAAGACAAGGAGTCGGTAATCCACTTTAACCAGACAATGAGTGCCTGAGAAGTGTTTGCTGTGGCTGTCAATTGAGCTGATGTGGGACAGGATAGGCACCAAGCAATAAGAGAATGTTAATGGAGATAACTTATGAGCTGTTTCTCAGCTGTTTTTTGTGGTTGTGAGAAACTAATATGTAATAAAGTCTTTCTCACCCTATTGCTGTCAAATTTATATAGGAACCATTGTAAAATATAGTCTGCTCCAAACAATACACTCAAGATACAGAGTAAGTAGCTGTCATATCTTGCCTGAAAGTTCTTTTAGTTACACTTTAATACCAGTCCCAGTGGTCATCACCATGACAACCCAACTCACTTGTGCCCTGCTACTATTAGATTGATGTAGGAGGAACCCAGCAGAATGTGAGAGGTTAAAATGAAAAAGTAGAAGTACAGCAGAAATCTGTATTCTCATGTTATGTACTCAAGTCTTTGCTTCAAAAGCGTTTATCTATCCCTACCACCTCCTCAGCATGAAATTAGCAAATTCATTCCCAACATTCCCAGCATTTTATATATCTAGAACCCTGAGAGCAGGTTTAATTGTGGCATTCAGATGAGAATGCAATAACTTAAAATAACATCTCCACAGCAATTACTATGACATGACAGGGAAAGAGAAATTTATGTTGCGGAACAAGGGTTGCTTGCCAAATCCCTGCTTGTTGTGCATCTAACAAGTGAGTAAAGTTGTGGGCTATTTTAGCTATTTTAGTAGTTTGTGAAAAGCAGTGAAAGCATTAACATTCTTTCAAAATTTAGAAAAACGTATAGGCTCTGTTTCAAAACCTAGTGAGCTGCAAAACCTTGACATTCTATATGCCGCTTTATGTAAAAAACATAGACCCCAGAATACCTAGCAAAAAGCTCCTTTACAGTGGAAATCTATCCAAAGTATTAGAGTAGTTTTCTCCATTAGAGTCGTATTATTCACTTCCAGTTATTTTGTATAAAGCCCCAAGCTATTCTGATTGATATTGCAGATTGGTATTCATTGCCATATTATTTTAATGATGTCTCACCATATTATTTTAAAACACACTAGGCTGGATTTCTAGATAATGATGGATCTTACCACCTAAGAAAGTATTTATTTTAAAAGTGATTTTACAAATTTTTGTGTTTATTTCACAAAACTGCACTCAATATTGGTGCTTTAAGTGGTACTTAGGAGTCGCTGTCCGTTTCTCGAGTGCTGAAATGTCAACTTATAGCACACGCATGTATATTGATATGTTTGACAAAATCACCTGATGTGCATTTGCTACGGGGTGAAAAATCTTTGTGTCCAAAATCGCCCGCTATACCCTTAAACATGGCTCTGTTTTAGGGGACAGACATTTGTAGAGGTATCTGAAACCATAGTGGACATCCGGCATAATTCGTGTCTGAATTCACTCATTTGTTTTCATTTCACTTCCTCAAGTGGACTATATTAGTGGAGTAACGTAGGGAATTGTGAATGAGGGGCCAATTTTGGACACAGACTATATAAGCATATATACTACCTACAAGTGAAGACACTAGCAAAATGGATGAACCAAAAAACCCCAAAGAAAATATATTTTAAAATTCAAAACGAGATTCAAAAGAGATTAATGTTCTTTTAGAGGAGGTGGAGCTAAACAAACATCATTTTCAGCAGGCTTAAGGGTAGTCACAAATAAATAGAATAAATAAATAATTTTGAGCATGCATCAACCTGAACCTGAATCAGGTGCATCATGCTCACTGGAGCAATTAGGTTCACCTTCCATTGTCACCTCAGCAGTTTGAGAATGCCTGTTGTTGTAGACTGTGCAGCTGGAGAGGGGGAAACTAGATGTCCTTAAAAGACATTAGACAATGTCTTAAAGAAGCCAATGAGAGAGACAATAACTTTTAGCAGCAGTGCATTGACCTCAAGAAGGGCTTTAGAAGATCGGAGATTGCCACCAGAGGTTTGCAAGGTCCTCCACTTTGGTGCCAATTATCTTTACTGAAGAGTCAGGTAATACTGTTCAATGTTGCTTATTAATAATCACTTGTACAAGATAAGATATTATTTTCCATATGTAGTAAGGACTAATAGCATTGTACAATGTCCTTTGCAGGTCCTGGGGATCAAACAACAAACTCAAATTATTTAAAACTGTTTAGATTTAATGTTTTGATTCCCAAATGTTTGTTGCACCACTCAAAGCCCAGGGCTGTGTGGAATACTTCAGTAGAAGTTTTCTTAAGTGTTTAAAATTTTGTTGTTTCACAGGAAGCCAGTGCAGTCGTTGGAATACAGGATATATGTGTTCGAGTTTAGGTGCTCTAGTAATTAGTCATGCAGCTGAGTTTTGAACTAACTGTAACTTGTGTAAAAGTTTATGTGGAAGACCATAAAAGAGAGCATTGCAATATTCAATACATGAAGTGACTAGAGCATGAACCAGGATGGCAGTGCTCCTCAATGAGAGGGCTGAACAAATGCAGTCATTGCTACATTATGCTTTCCCGTAGTTCAATCAGTACAGCATTGGTGTTTGCAACACCAAGGTCATGAGTTCAAACCCAGGGAAAGCAAGAACTGATTCAATGTGTTTCTTGAAAGCAATATAAGTCGCTTTGGATAAAAAGCATCTGCCAAATACATTTAAATTTATTTATGTCATAATAAGCTAACCGAGTAATAAGGATAACACCCAGGCTCTTAACTTACAATGAAAGAGCAACTGTAGAACGATCTATACCAGGGGTGAGCCAACTACGGCCCGTTGGTCTTTTTGATCCGGCGATCGAACTTGTGGAAGTTGTATTATTAATTTTTATTTTTATTAAATCTCCTTCATTTGACCTTTCCCTGTAATGTCAGTGTTTCCCCAACAGGTGACACACTCCAAAGACATTGAGCTATGTTTGAGTGTGATGTGTTACTCTCTACTTCACTTTTTTGCTTTGCACTTTGAGCTCTTCAGTAAAATTGAGCGGACTGAAGAAAAGAAAAGTAGACAGTGAGTACCAAGTGTTTAAGGAAGATTGGACAGCAAAATATTTTTTAGCTGACGTTTAAGGGCTGTATATCTTATATGCCAAGAAACTGTAGCGGTTTTTCAATCAAAGAATACAACATCATTCGTCATTTTGACACAAAACATGCCAACTACGCTAGCAAACAGTCTCCAAAAAAAACGGACGGCTACGGCTCTGACAGCAAATTTACAAACTCAGCACAGAATATGCTAACGTTGTTTGGCTCAACCTACTGTAACGTAGTGGCTCAGGGAGGAACGAGGAAGCAGCAGGATATAACTCAAAAGTCCATATTTAATAATAATAAACAAAACACTTTAAATAACAAAACAAAGAAGCACGCATGTGCATTAAACTGAACTTAAACAAACCATAGAAAACTAGCAGGTCAGGATCACAAAGGCAAGGAAACATCCACATTACCAATTCAACAACCGACAAACACAAAGGAAATGCAAGAGTGATTTATACACAAGAGGAATCCACAACACCTGAGAGACTAACGAGCAAGTGATTACAAGACAGGTGCAGGGAGTGAAACAATAACCCGATAGACAGGAAGTGAAACAATGACAAGACTGACAGGAAGTGACAAAGAAGACCCAGACAGACAGGAACAGTGTTACACCTACGTATGTGAAACAGACATTCAGCATCATGAACATCTTCGAAGATGATCATCATCTTCTTCACAGAGCCAAGTTAACTAGCCAATAAAAGGTTATTGTGTACTGGTGTCTCTTTTTAGCTTTTGCTTCCACCAGCACGTGCTACGTCACATGCTACATCCTCGCACATCAATCTTACATCAATCAAGATTGGACTAGTTTTAAAGATGCTTCAGGTGCTTGCACGCTGAGAGCATTCCCCAAAGTACCGTCATTTGACACAGCACAAGTTTTCTCGAAAGGGAATCATTCTTTCTAAAAAACAATATTTTGTAATATATAAAGAGAGAACATTTGGTCTCATCATCGGACATAACAGTATGATCTTATTTGAAATTTATAGAATCTATAGATTTACTAAATGATTAATTGATTAATCACTTTGGTCAGTTGAATTAAATCATAGACAAGTTTATTAAACTGAACAAGAAGAGATTAACTGAACACATGGAAAGTTTGATAGTACAGTAATAACATTGCTGAAGGCAGAAAAACTGCATTAATGTTATCTTAATGCAGTTTTTTGTAATAAAACAGATACAAACATTTGTGTAGTGAAAAGGATACTTTCTAATTTTATGTTATGTACTAACATGACAAAAAATATTCTGAAATGTTTGAAACAGTCCATTTTTAATGATATTTTATAAGGTTAGAACTAAGAGTTTTGAAAATATACTCATCAGATATAAGTATATATCAAATATACTGCATTTCAAATCAGTCAAATCTAGTTTTTATGTTGTTGTTGTTCTTGGTATATTCCCTTAGTAGTCATCAAGCATCTACTGTGTAGACAGTAGCAGCTGGCTTTAGGTTTGTCTATGTGTGTGCATGTGTCTTGTGGAGGCTGGCTATCAGTGGAGCCATTCTTACACTCATGAAAATAAATGATGCAGATGAGAAAAGCTGCAGGGGGTTGGTAGGACCTGGTGGGCTCCAGTATTTGTCTCCTTACTGTCAGTTTCCTGTGAAGAATGTTGCTCTGCACTGTCAGTACGACACTCCTAGTTTGCATTAAGATGCATGATACCGACCTTACACACACACACACAAACTGTCCCCCTTAGCTGAGCTGACAGACCAGGGTTTTGAGTGTCAGAGCCATGACACCCATTCTCCATCAGTATTCAGAAGGTGCTGCTGCAACCAAAATCCTTGTCTATTCTCTGTATTTTCAGCACAATATATGAATTATCTTTCTTTCTGTGGTGTCTTACTTTCCCTCCGCTACTTAGCAGCATTGCTAAGCAACATATGCTGCATGTTGAGCTTGATACTCACTGCAGCTTGAACCCTTTCTTAAATCAAACTAATCCATACAGTTTGAGGAATACACAAAGTGATTTATTCTGAAGATGAAAAAGTAAAGTGGGCTGTGCGAGATGGATGATGAGTCCGCGCGAGATTAAACACACTTCCTCACCGCCAAAGCAGCAGCACCACAGCCGCTTGCAGCCGCTCACGGACCGGTCCGCGAATTCAATCCGCGGCCCGGAACTATTTGATTCACGGATTTCGTCTGCGTACCGGGGGTTGGGGACCACTGGAATAGAGGGATTAAGAGGAAGTTTTATTTATTTAAATTGTTTTGGTTTTTTGGTTTTTAAATGTGGTTGAGGTGGTATGTGCGTGTGTGTCATGTTTTGAATTTCGCCACGGATTCTGAATTCTGGATGAAGGCAGGCAGATCGTTCCACCAGCAAGTAATGGTGAACGAAAACGTTCTTGAGAGTGATTTTTTTGGAAATGACCATGGCCTATACCAGAAGTTGTGTTGATTGCTCAGTTAGCAACGGCCTGATCCTCCTGATGCTGTGAAGTGCAAATCTGCATGACCTTTGTGATGTGATCTATGAAGGTCAGTGTAATATTAATTGCTGGTGTGTGATGTGGAGAAGGACGAGGCGGCGGCTCTGCAGCACACATAGACTTTATTATCCAAAAACAAAAGATACTTTAAATATAACATAAATAGCACGCTATGGTGCAGAACTATACACACGGGAGGAGAAGCCACACACACGAACCAAACTTGAACACTACATCCATAGACCCAATAACCTACACCCAATAACCGACAATGACAAGGGGGACACGAGAGGAATAAATACACAAGGAAATGGAACACAGCTGTCATGATTAACAAGGTAATTATTAACAAGACAGGAGGGGGAAGGATCTGGAAGACACTGAGGAACCCGGATGTGACTGACGTGACAGGACTGTGACAGTCAGCTGGTATTCAAAGATTACTCGTAGAATTCTGGCAGACCTTGATGGGATAACCGTTGAGGAGCCAATCTGGACAGTGAAGTCGTGTTGTAGAGTCGGATTGGCAGGAAAGACGAGAAGTTCCGTCTTGGCCAGGTTGAGCTGCAGATGATGCTCTTTCGTCCATGCCGAGATGTCTGATGGTAAGCGATTTGCGCAGCTACCGTGAGATCATCTGGTTGAAATGATAGGTAGAGCTGTGTATCATCGCCGCAGCAGTGATAGGGGAATCCGTGTGCCTATAAGTTGTCCAACTTGATGTTATTAATTCTTGAACATTTCTCGAAGAAATCTTCTGTAAAAACTTCTATCCTGGAATCTGAATTTTCTTTTTAATCCACACCATTTTCAAATCTTTATGCTGTTATAGTTTAGAATTTGCATAAAACAGCAAAGTCCACACAACCACTACCATGCTCTTTCATTGGTTCCTCAGAAACAATGTATTAAAGTAAAAAATATTCAGCAAAAAAATCAAAGATCTGCTCATCCTTTTTGATGATTGAGTTCATAGGACCTTTTTTTGAAGCGTGTCCAGGAAAGTACTGTGGTAAGCCCACATACTGTAGGTTGAATTCTTTAAGGAGTGTCCCGGGTACCCCAAATTGCACAAAGCACTGCATCAGGGGCCCTTGAGCGATGTGCTGAGAGGACTGAGGCCTAGGATCAGAAAACTCAGTTTCAAGGTACTGTGACATTTCAGACCATGCCTTCCAGAAGTCACACTGGCAAGTTATTGGAAGGGATTGAATCAAGTCAAGTCAAGTCACCTTTATTTATATAGCGCTTTTTACAATGTAGATTGTTTCAAAGCAGCTTTACAGTGGTCACAGGAAAAACAATATAAACAAAGTTTGTTTGGCTGAACAGCAGCTTTAAACGAGCAGGCAAATCAATACAATTGGTAAATTTTAAGTGTTAAGTTTCCCCAACTGAGCAAGCCATAGGCGACAGCGGCAAGGAACCAAAACTCCGGCAGGTGACGTAACGAATGAAGAATAGAATGGAGAAAAAACCTTGGGAGAAACCAGGCTCAGTCGGGGACCAGTTGTCCTCTGGCCAGCAGCCAAACAGTGCATGATTATTATACAACAATTCAAGTCCAATATGAAGTCCAATTTGGTCCGGTTAGAGATGGGTTCATGATCTACACAGGGGAGGGTCCAGTAGAGTCACGGTCTCCGCAGACACCCCAGGGCAGTGCTGTGCTCGTGTCCAGGTCCTTCATCTGGTCCTTCACGGCCCGGATCCGGCTGACCATGGTAACCTCGGAATAAACAGAGACCAATATCAGCGTAGATGCCATTCTTCTTCTGATGTATCGAGTACATCAGATGTTATGGGAATGTTCCCGGTTCCGGCTTATCTAAATTATGCAGCCTAAAAATCATTTTACATGATTTGGATTAAAAATGTATGTATAATGTGTTATGTGTATGCCAGGTTAAAGAGATGTGTTTTTAGTCTACATTTAAATGAGAGAGTGTGTCTGCTTCCCGAACTGTAATAGGAAGACTGTTCCAGAGTTTAGGAGCTTAATAGGAAAAGGATCGACCGCCAGCAGTTGACTTTGATATTCTAGGTATTATAAGCTGGTCAGTATTTTGGGATCGCAATAGACGTGAAGGACTATAATGTGTTAAGAAATCGCTCAAGTACTGTGGAGCTAAACCATTTAATGCTTTGTAAGTAATTAGCAAGATTTTAAAATGTATTCGGTGTTTAATTCACTCATTCTCGTAATCATACTTTAGATCTAATATTGTCGCATGGGATCAATGTTGATACTGTTCAAATTCTGCAGCAGAGCGATGACATCTCAGATCATTACTTAGTTGCGTGTAGATTACCATTAGCCAAAGTCGAAAAACTAACTCCCTGTTATAAATATAGTAGAACTATCACTCCTAACACAAAAGATAGCTTTATAAATAATCTTCCTGATCAGTTTCATCTACTTAACATCCCAGATAGCCTAGAAGAACTTGATGTTGCAACAGAAACTATTAACTCTCTCTTTTCCAGCACTTTAGACACTGTTGCTCCATTGCGCTTAAAGAAGATTAAAGAAAATAGTCCAACACCGTGGTACAACGAACACACACGGGCCCTCAAGAGAGCAGCCAGAAAACTGGAGCTGGAAAAAAACTAAGCTTGAGGTTTTTCGCATTTCATGGAAAGACAGCTCTATTGCATTCAGAAAGGCCTTAAAATCAGCAAGATCTGCTTACTTTTCTACCCTCTTAGAAGAAAACAAATACAACCCTAGGTATTTATTTGATACAGTGACTAAATAAACAAGAAATAAAGCCTCAACCCCAGATGCTTTAAAACAGCACAGCAGTAATGACTTCATGGACTTCTTAACTTGCAAAATTCATAATATTAGAGAGAAAATTATAACGATGCAACCTTCTACTACAATATCCCAAAATACAGTAAATTTTAGTGTCCCTGAAGAAAAATTCCACTTCTTCATTGCTATTGGGGAGGAAGAATTATCTAAACTCGTTAAATCATCAAAATCAACAACATGTATGCTAGACCCAATACCAACTAAGCTACTGAAAGAGATGCTTCCAGAGATCATAGATCCTCTTCTTAATATTATTAATTCATCTTTGTCATTAGGATACGTTCCAAAAACCTTTAAACTAGCCGTAATTAAACCGCTTATTAAAAACCACAACTTGATCCTACAGAATTAGTTAATTACAGCCTTCACAGCTGACAGAGACAGAAAGACAATGCATGAAGCAGGAAGTGCAAGTAACAATTTCGAGAGAAGATGACATGACTCACCGCGTGTGTTGATCCAACTTGTTGACCAGTTGTTTGATGAAGTCGGGAAAAAAGGCGCGAGCGATAAAAACGCTGTATGCACGGACAGTAAGATAGCACAATGTTAACGCGTTTAGCGACTTAGATAAAAGCTAACGATTACAATATATTAAATAATCTAATATTGTATTCAGCAATATAAACGAACGTCGAGTTTAAGATCTAAAACAAAAAACAAGTTTATGTGACGCTACAAACGCAATCCACTCGATCAGATAGGAAACAGCAGTGCAGCAGTCAAAAACGGTCCGTCTGGAATCGTGGCTAGTAGCACTCTCTACAACTCTACATAGAGGATTAATCACATTAATTATGTTTTTTCTTGATTAACCACCTTCACTGTACTCTGTACAGTCTATTGAACATATATTGAACACAATCCAAAATAATGTTTAATTTGCATGAAGTATTTAATCTTTCATTAAAAATACAGTGGAGTTCGGTTATGTCAATGGCCTCGGAGGTTGCAAAAAAGCATCAAGATAACCAATGGCCGAGATAGCCCATATAGCATATATTACCGATTTTCCCACATATAACCAGCAGACAGAGATAATCCACACACTCGCATGACGTCAATTATCCATAACGCATGACGTCAATTATCCATAACAGGCTCGGAACACAGTGCTTGTGCGCAAAATTCAAACAAGAAAACGGAAGAAAGAGAAGAAAGAAGAAAAAGTAAAAGCAGTCTCTCATGCTGCGCTGTGCAGCAGCAAGTCCCTTTAAGAAGCGTGTTGTGTTGATCATCGGATGAGATGAGAAGAGCCCGCACTCATGGCAGCACAGCCAATCACGTCTTCTTGCATGATTGAAAGGTCAGATGGCCTATCAGTGCCAGCTGTCAGAGTGATAGTGCGAGCGCGGCGCGCCAGCTGTCAGAGCCAAAGACAACAACCCTTGCAAGAAAGAAAAATTTAAATGTATTGATGTACATGATGTGAGTTATTAAATGACCATTACATGCTCGTGTTTATGGTGTCTCTTTACACAACAGTGTTGCCGCAATTTGTTTGATGAAGCGATCGGTATTCATCTAAAAAAAATGTACATACACTGTACTGTGTATATGTTTGCTAACAACAACAAAGGATATGTAAAATGCATATGTCTTTCTGGATCAAAGACAGACTTCTCGTACATTTGCTTTATGACGTCTGCCTTCTTTTTTCATACTGAAATGGTGTTGCTGGAATGCCATGCTGACGACTAAGTTCTGCCGGTTTTGTTCCTTTTTCTAGCTGTAGTATGATTTCAGACTTTTTCTCTGTTGAATGATTTGTACAGTTTTCTCTTAACACCTCCAGGCATTTTTAGAAAAAGAAAAAAAACTGAAAAGCTACAGCGTGTTATCCCTCAGACGAGATCAACGACAATGAGTGAACTGTGAGCGGACCGCAATCCATGTGAAAGGCAAACTCAGCGCATGCGCAGTGAACTAGGTACGCTCGGGTCATGAGATAACAATGTGAAGTGGGGAATTTGTCCCTCTTTTGTGCTCGAGATATTAGATTTCGGTGACGTAAAAGAACATTACCCAAAAGAAAATGTTAAGACAAATAGGGAGTTTGGCAGTTCCACTTCAAAAATGTCGACATAATAGGAGTTAACCGTGATGTCGAGTTAACCGTGACTCGAGATAAGTGAACTCCACTGTACCATTAATATAGATTTAAAAACAGATTATGTCTTATTTACAACATAACAGTTGTAGATGCCATTTTCACTTGTCTCCATAAAGCAGGTCTCACACTCAATCTCAAGAAATGCAATTTTATCCAAAGATCGCTTTCATTCCTCTGACATGTGATGGATGAAGGAATAAAAACTGACCCAGCCAAAGTTTTGAAAGTGGAATCCTTCCCTGCACAATCCACCAAGGACATCAAGGTTTAGCAGGTTGTTACTGTCACGGTTCATGGGTTCATTAATTCCTTCTCTGTGTTGTGCGGTTGTGTTGGAGGCGTGGTGACTGATTACTCATCATCTCCCGCTCCACCTGCAAGTCATTAAATCTGACTATTTATTCACCTCTCTCTCACCACTCCTCTGTCAGATAGTTACAGGCTTCCCTCCCGGTGTGGACCTTTCTGCCCTGGTCTCCATTTTACTGGATTACCTGATCTGGACCGTTTGCCGCTGTTCTGCCCACTGCATCCCTGCGTCACTCACTCCTGCCTGCGGCACTTCTCCTGCTTCCCCGCCTGACTTCCAGACTGCACTTCATCCGGACTCTTATTATTACAGTAAATTACTGCTCACTCGCATCTGGATCCTGTTGTTCTTTTCTATCGGCGCCGTAACAATTACATTGCTTTATCCACCAATTCTCAGAAAAGTCTCTCCATTGCATGCACTTGAACAAAAGAATGCTACTTAGGAAGGGATGGAACAATGCCAACAAATTTTGGATTCTTGTGCAAGCTCCAGTCTTGCCTGCTCCTGATTCCTCCAAACCTTTTAGAGTACAAACCGATGCAAGCGATCTTGGGTTAGGAGCTCTTCTCAACCAAGAGTCTGATGGTGAAGAACATGTGATTGCCAATCCAGATTTCTGAAAGGAGCAGAGTAAGCTTACTCTGTTCTAGAAAAATAATGCTTGGCAATAGTCTGGGCCAATGAGTGTTTGGAAGGACAGAATTCGGCACAGAAGTCAGAAGTCGGCACAGATCACGCTGCTTTTGTCACGGACTGGATACAGGGAGGACTCAATCGCAGGGGAAAGGAGGATTTAACGTATACAAAGGAAACTCCCACGATGGGGAAAAACAAGAAACTTAAACATGACCATGGAAACACATCACAGGGAAACAAGGAAGGATGACAACGACGCGACGCCAGACAGCAAACACTGAGGGAATTTATAAGACACATGAGGGAAGGTAGTGATGAGACACGGCTGGGAATGATTAAAGGAAACAAGGAGGCGGGGCAGACACTAATGAGACAACACAGGAGGAAGTGCAGTGCCATGGTTCTGTCACTAGAAACTGAACTGAACCTGACAGAACCGTGACAGCTTTGATTTGGGCATTCCAACACCCTAAAAATTCATCACGTCTCATTAGATGGACCACAAGTATTTCATTTTACTCTGAGGTATAGGAAAGTCAGTGAAATATAGTACCTGATGTGCTATCAAGAAATCGCAACAATACTCCAGAAACCTTAATCATGACTACAGTTACCAAAGCTTACTTTCCACACTACAACCTTTCCACACTACAACCTCTCTGTTGACCTCTCCCAAATCGACTGTGTCCAAAATAACGACAATGAAGTACAAGAATTGTTCACCAAAGTGCAACAATACACAACAGTTGACCTTTCCAGAGTCCATTGTGTAATGGAAAATGGATCTGTTCTAAAGCGTCCCTGATGGTTAAAAAGGAAAAAAGTTCCAACTGATCATTCCTTCTGCACTGCAAAAATTGCTTCACTACGCTCATGATAATCTGCTGAATAGTGTCGGGATGATTCGGAAATTCATTGTCACTTATATTCTTTTCTTTTTCTTATTTGTACATATATTTTTTTCTTATTTAATTTAATTGTGATTCATAATCAAGTTAGGGATTTTTATTAGTTAAAGCTTTTCTTTACTTTTCTGTATTTTTCCATAGAGTAAGGATGAATATTGGCCATATTCTCCACCATTAACTGTAGGGGAATTACAGTTAAGACCCAAGGACCTGGGGCCTCATGTACAAAGGGGCCTCACTGCAAATTGCATTTTAATGTTTAGATGGTCAACTGCATTATATGGGAACCTTATATACCTGGTAGACATGCGGATGATCCCGTCCCATACAGCTGGCACGGCTCAAAAACGATTGGATTATTCCTGAGCGGTCTGTCAGTTCCCTTTAGAAAGAACCAGTTTCCAGGAACCCAAGTGTTGTCAGCACCTGTAAGGGAACGGGTATTGCGTCGCTCCTCGCTGTCTCCCTCTTTATTTTCAGACCAAACTCAGCACAGAGTTCTAAGAGGATAGCCCTTGGGAATCTGAAACGGCTGATAAGCCAGTCATCATCCTGGGCCAGAAAGTTATTGTGCTCCCTAAAAACTAGTTCTCTTCAGATTCTGCCATTAGCAATGTCCTCTAATAAGGCCTAAGCTGCCATTGCCATAGACTAAGGGTTGTATCAATTTGCACATGCTTTTATATGTTCTTACTAAATTGCATAATTGATAGAATATTCCCATAAGGCTTGTGTGACAATATATGTCAATTATTTTATAAATTGTAACAGACTCATAGAACAATTCGTTGTGTAATTCTGCAACATCACTTCATTGCCTGCAGGAGTCGCCAACGGACAAAAACAATGAGAAACGTACGTACGCCAGACATGAAATTGTCGTGGAGAAACGCACATCCTCGCATTAATTTCACTGTCAGAACATCCGACCATGAAGGCTGGGGTACGCAAAGTTTGTGTGTGTACACAAAGTTGATACGTGAGGCCCCAGATATGTTGAATGAAGACCAGGACTCAGAAGTGCTGTCAAGAGAAGACATTTTAGGTGAAGCTTAGTTTGCAGTTTCATCAGCAGAAGCCAGCTTCAAGTCTTACAAGGTGTTCGTAGGCCACCTTGCCATATAATAACATTATTATAGCAATTATACTCTAACAGAGGGTACTAACTATGTCATTGCTGAAGCTTAAATTATTCTGATCATTTGAAGAAAGAAAGGTAGACAAAAATATTTGGATTGAGTGACTTGGATAAATGGACTCTGTTCAGGTAAAATAAACTGAACTTTTTTTATTTGATTCCAAGCAATAAGAAGACTTTTCTCCGGCATAACTTGATATTTAGTTTCTGCAATATGTGGATGATATAATTTATGACAAAGTTCATTCTGAAAGCTCTGCCTTAGACCATTTTGCCAAGTGTGTGTGTGTATATACACACAATTGTTATAAAAAAAATCTTCTTCAACAGGAGTTTTCTCATCCTAGTGTCTCTGCCTAATCAAAATGCATGATTGGATCTTGGTAACGGTCGGGCTTTGAGACTGTGTTCTAGTTTTAGTTGTCTAAGATGGTTTTCTTACTTTTGTAAATTACCCCATTATTTCCTGTGTTCCTGTTTTTTTGTGTGTGTTCCACCAAAGACCAAGAACACCTCTCAGGGTTACTCTGTCACAAGCGTGGAGCATGTGCGATGCGGAGACACAGACGAGGAGAACAGGATTCAAAACTGAATTTCTCTTTAATCAAACTCGGAAAACAAAACCACTTGAAATACAAACTGAAACAGCACTAGTCGTACAAAACCCAGGAGAACTAAGAACTAGGGATGGGTAGCTCGACACCCTGTGTCGACACACGTCTCGAGTTTTCGACACACTAGTGCTTCGAAACACTGTTTCGGAGCATTGCTTTGAAATGGGGCTGTCACGTGACCTGTGTGAATGAAGCTTCGTTACCTCACTAACACGTCACGATGGACTCACAAAGCGCATAGATTGAGTCGTCCCATAGTGCAGGGATGTTTGAGTACACAAATTAATACATAGAAAATGAAATAATGTGTATAAAGGATGCAAAAAAAATCACACTGAAATTATGTTCCTGCTGCATGAAAATTAGCAAATATTGTATTACTCTCCTCATTGTACTTGTGCATGAATTATATTAAATATAATAATATTTAATTATTTTTTTCACATGATGGGTGGGTGTTTGCACACTGTGTTACGGAATGTAAGGTATCATGCAATCGGCAATCGATTGCTTTGGGCTATGTTGCGGGTGTTGCCGCGGTTTATGTTCTAATACAGTTGCTGAATTGCACTCACGAGTCTGCCTTTTATTTTATGCTCAGATTGCTACATAAACATGGTGTCAGAAGATACCTAGCGCGTTTATTCTTCAGTTTACGCAGTAACAGTTGTAATTTCTTCGATTATGGACGCTCTTAATGCTGCCGCCGAGCCTCGCCCGAATAGTGGAGGATCAGCCCACATCGCGGCTAACATACCTCCGCCATCACCGATGAACATGAATGGTGACTGGAGCGCTAACTGGGATTTATTCAGAGCTGAGTTTGAGGACTATGCGCTTGTCACAGGCCTGGCTGAAAAGACTACGGAGGTCCAAGCTGCCACATTGAGAAGTGTGATGGGATCTGAATGCAGGCATGTTTACAGACACAATTTGAATCTCACAGCAGCGCAGCAGAGAGACATTACAGCCATCCTCGATGCATTGGATGCATACTTTAAGCCTGCCAGAAATGTCATTTATGAGAGGTATGTGTTTGGCAGCTGCAAACAGGAGGAAGGGGAAACCATTGACAATTTTGTCACGCGATTGAGAGAAAAAGCAGCGACTTGTGATTATGGTGGATTGAAGGATGAAATGATTCGTGACAAAATCGTACTGGGCATCATAAATGAAGGAACCAGACGCAAGTTATTAAGTGAAAAGAAACTAACACTGCTCACAGCCATCGAGGTGTGTAGCACAGCTGAACAGACCGCTATGCATATGAGAGCGATGGATGCAGCATTTATGCCTCCAGCCGAAACGGTTCACGCGGTTGCAAGGAAACCATTCAGGCCTAACCAGCGGAAGCAGAGTAATTCACCAAGACTCTTAGAAACGAGCAATACATGCCGATACTGTGGCAATGTGCGTTCGAGAGGCAGGGACCTTTGTCCAGCATACGGCAAAACGTGCAGGCTCTGTGGCACTGACAATCATTTTGCAAAAGTGTGTCTTAAAAGCAAAAGCAGACCCACAGAGGGGAAGCTTCACTGCATTGAATATTCCAATGAGCAGTCAGTCGGGGACAGTGATGAGGATCTTTACACAATTGAGTCAATTAGCATGGTGCGCATGAAAGGGAAGAAATGGTTTGTTTCTCTGCGACTACATGGCAAGTCACTGCGTTGTCAGTTGGACTCTGGGGCAACATGCAATGTGATGAGCTACAAAGACAAAGTAAAGGTGGCACCGCACACACCACTCCGCCCTAGTGACGTCAAACTACGGCTGTATTCAGGCGAGTCGCTGGACTCCATTGGTGTTTTTGATACAGAATGTGTGGTCAAAGGAGAGAGATACCAACTGTCATTTGAGATTGTAGAATTGAGTCAAAGTCCACTTCTCTCAGGCTCTACTTGTGAACAGCTAGGCCTGATGCAGTTTACAATTCCAGATGATGTGCTCAAAATTGAATATGAACGGTCTTACTCTAAACCTCTGACTAAGGAACAGTTAATTGACAAATTTGGCGATGTGTTTAACTCTCCTGTGGATTCTCTGCCTGGTGAGGTACACTTTGAGCTGGATCCCAGCGTTACGCCAATACAGTGTGCCCCTCGCAATGTTCCAATCGCCATGAAAGCAGCTGTGAAAGCCCAACTGGACACATATCAGGCAGAGGGTCATATGACAGATGTTACGGAGCCAACAGACTGGATCAGCAACATGGTGATAGTAAAAAAACCAGACAAGCTGAGGATTTGCTTGGATCCAAAGTTCCTGAACAAAGCTCTGAAACGCTCTCATTATATAATGCCAACTCTGGAGGATGTGTTGTACAAATTGCCTAAAGCAAGGATCTTCACATTGGTTGATGCTAAACATGCATTCTTACAATGCAAGCTGGACCAAGAGAGTAGTTTCATGACCACATTTTGGACTCCATGGGGCAGAAAACGCTGGCTAAAGCTCCCATTTGGTGTCTCAGTGGCACCTGAGGTGTATCAACGGAAACAGCATGAACTTTTAGCGGGTTTAAAGGGGATTGAGCCAATCGCAGATGATATTCTTGTCGTTGGCTGCGGTGACACAGAGCAGCAAACTGAACATGATCATGATCATAAACTTCAGGCCCTGTTGGAGCGTTGCAGAGAGGTCAAGCTACGACTTAGCTTAAAGAAATTGCAATTTAAAGTCCCCGAAGTGAAGTTCCATGGTCATATTCTTTCATCCACTGGCTTGAAGCCCGACCCAGAGAAGGTGAGGGCTATCATGGACATGCCTAACCCTACAGATGCCAAAGGTGTACAACGTCTCATCGGCTTTGCTAATTACTTGGCCAAATTCATGCCCCATTTGTCAACTGTTTGTGAGCCACTGCGGCGCTTGCTCGACGAAGACACCCCTTGGCACTGGCTACCCAAACATGATGATGCAGTATGCAAGCTTAAATCCCTGGCCACATCAATGCCTGTGCTGTGCTATTATGATGTTACCAAGCCAATTACAGTTCAAAGTGACTCTTGCCAAAGTGGTCTTGGTTGCTGTCTAATGCAAGAAGGACAGCCTGTCGCTTTTGCTTCAAGAGCCCTGACACCCACAGAAAAAAAATTACGCGCAAATTGAGAAGGAGTGTCTCAGTATTGTCTTCGCATGTCAAAGATTCCACCAATATTTATACGGACGAGAGTTGGTTACAGCAGAGACTGATCACAAACCCTTGACCACTACATTCGGCAAACCACTTCTTAGTGCACCCAAGCGGCTTCAAAGCATGCTCATGACACTTCAGAACTACAGTCTCAAAGTTGTCTACAAGCCAGGCCCACTGTTCATCAGTGACATGCTGAGCAGGGCAGCTGCTGACTGTACAGGCAAGGAAGCAGTTTACCAGCGGCATGCTATATGTTATCTTCAGAAAGAGCAGGCAGACATACAACTCATCAATCAAGCTGAATATCTTAATGTGACAGACCAGCGGCTAAAGACAATCAGGGAGAATACTGAACAGGATGAAGCTCTGCAAGCCCTTAAAACCACTGTCCTTGCAGGCTGGCCTGATGAGAAAGAGAAAACAACTCACATCATCCGAGAATTCTGGCCGTATCGAGATGAAATAAGTGTGCAGGATGGTATTTTGTATCGGGGACAGAAAGTTATTGTCCCCAAGCTGCTACGTCCTGAGATGCTCAAGCGGATACATTCAAGCCATATAGGAGGTGATGCCTGTTATCGTCAAGCTCGGGATACACTGTATTGGCCTGGTATGCAAGCTGAAATCAAAGACTTTGTGAGTAACTGTTCAACTTGCAACGAATTTGCACACAACCAACAGAAGGAAACCATGCTATCTTATGATATCCCCAGCAGGCCATGGCAGATTGTCAGCATGGACCTGTTCTGTCACCGGCAAAAGGACTATCTTCTAATTGTGGACCATTTCTCAGATTTTTGGGAGATTGAGCTGCTTCCTAATCTGTCAGCAGAGACAGTCATTAAGCGCTGCAAGGCTCAGTTTGCTCGTCATGGTCAGCCAGATAGAGTGATCACAGATAATGGCCCTCAATTTGGTGCCTTGTTTAGGCGCATTGCCTCCAACTGGGAATTCGAGCATGTCACTTCTTCACCAAGACATCCCAAATCAAATGGGAAGGCTGAGTCAGCTGTCAAGATTGCAAAGAACCTTCTGCGCAAAGCCATGCATGACGGAACGGACCCTTGGAAAGCAATCCTTCATTGGAGAAACACCCCAACGGAATACATGGACAGTAGCTCAGCACAAAGGTTAATGTCACGGAGACTGAAAACGTCTCTTCCAGTAACAAACAAGCGCCTGGAGCCATGTGTTGTAACAGGGGTTGTGGAACAGCTCCACCACCGAAAGCAGTTGGAAAAATCATATTATGACAGATCAGCTCGTGATTTGCCAGAGCTAAACATAGGAAAGAGGATTCGTATGAAGCCCCTTCCAGGGGAAAACCCCGCACTCTGGAAAGTGGGCACATGCCTCCAAAAGGTGGCACCACGATCTTACCTTGTGAACGTTGATGGGTCTCTATATAGACGAAACAGAGTGCACCTAAGAGCTGCAGAGTCAACCACCATGCAAACGTTAGATAGGACTGAACCCGAGTTGCCTCTTGCGCTGGAAGGGAGTGCTGCAGAGACTTTTTCAGCTGTTGATGCGCCTCTTGATAAGCCCATACTACAGGCTTCACCTGACTCTGTCAAACCTTCAGCATCAGAGGGACATACTTACACTAGGGCTGGTCGATTGTCCAAGCCACCCAAGAGGCTTGATTTGTAAGATGTAGAAATGCGGTTGTGGCAGTTGTTTTGGGGGGGCGTTAAAGGAAAAGAGCTGCAAATGTAACTAGGACTCTATAGTCTCTGATATTTCAATATGAGTGCCCATCTTGTAGTTAAAGCCGTTGCTTAAATGTACTTGTGGCCTAAAGTTTATATTAGTATTTTTGTTTAATCGATTGCTTTGGGCTATGTTGCGGGTGTTGCCGCGGTTTATGTTCTAATACAGTTGCTGAATTGCACTCACGAGTCTGCCTTTTATTTTATGCTCAGATTGCTACATAAACACACTGTGGTTGTTTGCTGTTTAGAAAAAAAAAAATATTGATAAGCGAATATGCTCAAGCAAGCTTGTATTAATGAACGCACGCGAGGGAGACAGAAAATGTTGACTTTGATGGATCTGGATGGATTGGTTAAAACATAATGTGTGTATTGTTAAACGGTAGAATAAAGTTCAACTAAACTCATTGTTTTGCTTGCGTTACCTATTTTTTGTTGACCATGTTTTAGCATGCGCCTAATAATATATAATTATAATTTTTAAGTACAGAAATAGAACCATAATTGAAACTGCGCCTCATAATCCTTTTGCCTTATGGTGCGGAAAATACTATAGTAAATGCATTTGTAATTGTGTAGTTGTTTTTTTTGCTTGTTTGTTTTAACCAACATGCATGTTTGTGTTGTTTTGTAAGGAATGAATACACACACACACACACACACACACACACACACAAAAGGTGCACAATACAATTCAACTTATTAAATATACAAATAAACCTTCCCAATGAACAAAACATCTGACACAGATGGTGTTGGGATTTTTATTGAGCACCAGATGGCAGAGTACAGCACTGTGTCAAAAGCTTCAAAGCACCAACACAGTTTCATGTAAAAGCTTCACTGCTTCAGAAGCTTCGTTTGGCACATCCCTACTAAGAACATGGAGAAATGGCAGCCACACACTAGGAAACAAGACAGCAACAACACATAACAGGATCAACAACTGACCAAGACCAGGACACACAAGTGGGTATATATAGACAAGGAAATGAGATACACCTGGAGACACTGACGAGCTAAGTGATACAAGACAGGTGTGGAAGGATCTAGAAGGGCCCAGAAGTGAACAGGAAGTGTTGACACAATAGACAGGAAATGAAAACAGGAACTGAACCTGACCTAAGTGACAGGGAAGTGACAAAGATTCAAGATTCAAGAGTTTTATTTGTCACATACACAGATATATACAGGATATACAGCTGGCAGTGAAATATAAACAGGTCCGCTCCATGGACAGTGCAAATTAACAGTAATAAAAACTTAGAATTTAATTTTCTTTTACAAAAAACACAAGAGGAAATTACAATAGAAATAGGATAAAAAGTACTATATGTGTATATGTTGAATTATAAATTAATCAAGTAAAAAACAAAGGGTGAAACAAAATAAGCTGTGCAATAAGTAAAACTGTAGACTTATAAATAAGTGGTTAGCAGAAATATAAAATAGTTATGTGCAAATAAGTTATAACAGGATGATACACAGTAACAATGAGAACAGAAAGTGCAGTGCAGTGTGAGTATAATGTCAGTGTCTGTATGTTTATCCTGGAGTGAGGTGAAGTCACGTGATGTTAGTGACAGCATTCAGGAGTCTGATGGCCTGGGGGAAGAAACTCCTCCTACGTCTCTCAGTTTTGGCCATTAGGCTTCGGAAGCGCTTACCAGAGGGCAGCCGGGTGCAGTGAGGGTTTGCGGGGTGATAAGTGTCCTTGATTATTTTTGCAGTTCTACATATACGTTTGGTGTAGATTTCCTGCAGAGATGGGAGAGCTGACCCTGAGATGCGCTTGGGTGCGCTTATCCAAGCGCATCTCAGGGTCAGCTCTCCCATCTCTGCAGGGCTTTGCAGTCATGACTGGTGCTGTTCTCACCACGCTGTTATGCAATGGGTTAGTACACTTTCTATCGCCGCTGAATAGAAAGTTCTCTGGATAGTTGGTGAAACCCTGAATTTCCTCAGCTGGCGCAGGTGGTACAGTCTTCGCCTGGCTTTTTTCACCTGTGTCTGAATGTGCGCAGTCCAGGTCAGGTCCTCGGAGATGTTTACACCCAGGTACCTGAAGCTGGTCACTCTCTCTACTGGTATCCCGCTGATCATGAGAGGGGAGTATGTCCGTTGCTGTCTCTTCCTGAAGTCCACAATCAGTTCTTTGGTCTTGCTAACATTCAGAAAGAGACAGTTGTCCTGGCACCATGATGTCAGTTGCTCCACCTCGTCCAAGTATGCGGTCTCATTGTTGTTGGAAATGAGGCCCAGGACAACAGTATCATCAGCAAACTTGATGACAGAGGTGGAGCTGTGTTTGGAACAAAGACACAGAAAGACGGGACCAAGGGTGACATTCGTATGTTCTGTAAAATAGGAATGAGATGCTGCGCCATTGCGTCAATCTCATTGGCCACGGACAAAGTCAGGTGACACTACATAGAGTGTGACAACGTCTATAACGGGCAGCTACACATGCCCATCACTAGATTCAGAATCAGAATGCACAAGGAATTTGGTGTGGTTTCCAGGCACACTGTAACAATATTCCCACGGGGAACGTGTGCGATGCGGAGAAACAATGGAGATGCAGTTTCCAAACTCAAATACTCTTCATTTAAACAAAAAACAAAAGACTTTAAATATAAACCAAAAAATATATTATTTAAATATAAACCTGGGACCTTGGAACGAGGAGAAAAGCATCCACCCACATGGAGACATGAATAGGCTGACATAACACAACTTCAACAACTGACAAGGACAAGAAAACCCGAAGGTATAAATACAAGAGGGAATAGACCACACCTGACTAACAAGGTAAGTGATTGACAAGACAGGTGCAGGAAGGGCATGGGAAGATAGACAAAAGGGACCCGGAAGTGAAACATGCCACACTTGACAGGAAGTGGCACATGACCTAACACACAGGAAGTGAAACATTGACACGACAGACAGGAAGGGACAAATGACCTTACACACAGGAAGTGCACAGGTGATGAAACAAAAGGGTAACACACGCTACTTCCACATAGTGATGGGCAAAGCGAGGCTTCATGAAACACTGAAACACTTGAATCAAATGTGCCGTATTATTTCGAGGCTTCGAAACTCTATACCGACACCCGTCTCCACGGCGACATCTAGTGGTCAATTGCACATGTCTGAAACTTTGACAACAATCCATTAAAAAAAATAAAAATGTTGTGTTTGCGTTGATGTGGCGAGTTTTCTCTCTCTCTCTCTCTCTCTCTCTCTCTCTCTCTCTCTCTCTATATATATATATATATATATATATATATATATATCTAGATCTATCTATGAATCTATATATTTATGAAAGTATATATATCTATTAATCTATATATTAATATTTGAATCTATATATAAATGTATATATCTATGAATCTATATATATATTTGAATCTATTTATGAAATTCTATATGTCTAACTGCTGTGCAGTGTGTATAGGTTTAGTTAGATATCTGTCAATATCTAACTAAACCTATATGAATGTGTCACTATATCTATCTATCTATCTATCTATCTATCTATCTATCTATCTATCTATCTATCTATCTGTCACTGTCTGTAGTCTATCAGTAAATATGTTTAATTTAAATGTAGCCTAAATATAACTAACCAAGTCGCACAATAAATGTCACTACACAAACACACGAGGTGAAGGTGCATTAACTCCTCTTTTAAACTTGGTTTGAGTTGAGACAGATGTGCGATTGTGTGGTTTGTTCCCGCCCCTGTCAATCAAACGCAGACTCTGCAAGCACCGCCTATCGAAACACTTGTGAAACGCGCAGACGATTCGTTTAGCCAAAGTCACGTGACATTGTTGTTTTGAATCACAGTTTCGGTTCAGTGTTTCGAAACATCTACGCTTCGGGATCTCGACACTGTGTCGAAACGCAGGTTTCGCGCCAGCCATCCTTACTTCCTTACATATTTAACACAAAAGAGAGAAAGATTGAAATATGTGAAGTTAGTCACAAACAAACGCTAGTTGTTCAAGGTGGAGATCAAACCTAAGACCTTAGTGTTGATAACGTGATTTACAACGTCATTGTTTGAGATTTACAACTGTTTCTTGTTTCAGAGACAAGGCTGATTTATTAAAATATTATCATTGTAACCTTAAGCAAGTCTGGTTACTATAAGGCAGGGGTGTAAAACGTACGGCCCACGGGCCGGATCCGGCACGCTTGGGTGTTCAGTCCGGCCCAAGAGATAAATCTGCAATATGAAAAAAATTATTTTGATTTTCGGCGGAACTAACAGCAGATGGCAGCACTGAGCTTCAGGGTCTGAGTGGCGTTTAGTTCTGTCAGTTTACGTGCTTTCCTGTTGGCCCTCGCACCCTCATCTTCGAAATTTCTTTGTCAAAAGTGGACACAAAGTGTCAGGTATTTCAAGAACAATTGACCTCTTCCTATACTGTTCACGGAGGTGAATGGGAAACCTGTGTGCTGGTGTGCTGCAGAAAGTTTAGCTGCTTAAGGAATATAATATTCGTCGCCACTATAAAACCGGTAATCATACAGTTTAGGTGTGTATATTCAAAAACCACTAAATAAGCAATAGGGACTTAACGATAATCATACATGGTCAAGGAATGCAACAAAACGGTTTTAATCCAACATCTACACGGGATAATTGGCAGCTATAGCAGATAATGCTCCATCCGTTTCGACAATTGACTCGGGGCGTCACATTCTCAGACTACTCTACTAAACTGGGCAGTGTGGTGCAATTGATGGTGTGAACATTCACAATCCAGGTGACACAGAGGCTCTCCGTACAACTGTAGCAGCAGCTGACCTTAGCTTTGTGGGTGACGGACACATGCTGAAACGGCTGATCTGCCTCCAGTTTCAGCTCTGCTAATTTGGCGTTGGTATAGTATATAGTATATTATAGCTCTGCTAATATAACATCTTGTGCAAAGGGCAATTAAAGCAAGAAGCACATAATAGTAGTTAAAAATAATATGCTCTAATTAAGGGTGGAAAGACAGTAGAACAAAGTGTTCAAGTTTAAAACAGTCAGCAACTTGTCGACAAGGGAGGTTTCTTTAAGATATGGCCATAAGTGATTAAAAACCCTCTTACTTCAAAACAGCGATCTGTTTTCACCCGGAGAGGCCAGTGATGCTGCAGTGAGAGCCAGTTACGTGCAGCAAGCGTTCATCCTGACGAGAGATTTGAGAGTTTCTGAGGGAGTTTGAGAAACGATTTCAGGTCTTTAGCGAACTCTAATTGCAAATTGCAGTTTTCGCAAATTGATAAAGTTAATTTGTTTACATAAAAAACACACATACTTATTTATAAGCGTGCAAATTTTACAAAAAATTATCTTTTTTAAAACAGCTGCGACTTAAGATTTTAAGTGTGTGAAGTCAAGTCATGTGTTCAGAATTGCTTCCCAGTGTTGGAAAATGAATTTTAAATAATTGATATTCGATTTCTGTTAACATGCAGTGTTTTTAAGTTCCACAAAACTGTGACTAAATGCTTTGCATCGTTGTGAAATAAATGACATTTTTTTTTATACATAATTAAACTGAGTAATGGTGTTTTTTATAATATATTGTTCATAATATATTTTGTAAAAGGACAATTCATTTATTTTAAATATTTTTATAATTTAATATAATTTATAATATAATGCACTAATACAAAAAAGTGGACTTATTGTTAGTTCTATGTAATTTTGTTATGATTTTACTGATCTGGCCCCCTTGATATCAGATTAAATGGTATGCAGCCCCCCTGACCAAAATGAGTTTGACACCCCTGCTCTAAGGTTTGGTGCACACCATGAGATTTATGATAGTAATTTAGTTTGTGTGTGGGGGGGAGAGCGAGAGGGGTTGTTTTTATCTCTAATTGCATCATTAGGTTTTGCGCTCCTATTGGTTTTTGACTCTGGCACTGTCAGAATATCATCGGGGATTTGGAAATAATGGTCATTAATCAGCAGTTGTAGAAGGTTGTGTCAAGGTAGCGCTCAAAAACTTTGCATTTTGGCCAAGGATCAGAGAAATTTTGTGGGATTCACAAAATATGTCTCAGATGGTCAAAACATACAGTATGAACATGGTTTTATAAGCTCATAAAGAAGGAAACATCTGGATTCAGTGGGCATTACTGTCACAGCTTCACTCTTTGGGAAATCAACAGGTCATGCGAAACATTTCTAAAACTGGCTATTTCATGCTGCCACAGCTTCTATTTGGCTGCCTTCCGGTGCACGGCTCACCTTTATACTCCATATCATGGTCCCGCACGTTGGTTCTGCAACATGAATTCACACACGTTGGTTTGATTGTGCTTCACGAGACAAAATGCTAAAGTTTTCCCAATGCGTTTTCAATGCAGCATGAGTTTCTGCTGTTCATAGTTTTCACTCTTTTTGTAGTCATGAAAACGTCTCAGGTTACGTATGTAATCCTAGTTTCCTGAGAGTTTACACTTCATGTTTAATTAGTATGGTTGCAACATTTCACTAGTAATTTCTTCTTGGCACCTGGTTCAACAGATATCTTTCTGACATTCCTCAGGAAAATTCAAAAGACTAAGCTTTTGTTAAGTTCACCTTATATATATATATATATATATATATATATATATATATATATATATATATATATATATATATATATATATATATATATATATATATATATATATATATATATATATATATATATATGTTATGTCGACGGCCTCAGGGATTGCAAAAAAGCATTGAGATAACCAACAGCCAATTTGGCGATTTATTTGATGAAGCAATCAGCATGCTATAAAAATTTACATACACTTTATATGTTTGCTAACAACCAAAGGCACCAACTAACAGCAGAGATTTACCAGTATACAATAAAAAAACACCTTTGATTCTCGATACAAACCTTCAATTATGTTCTCCAACATTGCAAACACAATTTCGCTCACAGCGTAAACAGTCATAACATATTCGTGAGGTCATCATGCTGTGCTAGATTGCATACTTTCTTGCGTTCTGCCAGTTTAATGTGCTTTCTCAAATTCGGCTTTGTCCAGTCTTTTAACAACCTCGGCTCTTCAATCCGCAGTGGCGCTGAGGAGACCGTGTGTCAGAACATAAGCAGGTATGTGTTTGTCTGTGTGATCAGCCAGTGGCGGCTTCCCACACATGCGTGATTCATTTGCACAGGGAGGAGTGAACATCTCCTGCTTTCCCTGCATCTGGGAGCGGCTGCTGTGCGAGGACCGAGCCGCCTGTGAGTGTGAGATGCGGCCCATGGCAGTACTCGCTGCTCCTTGAGAAGAATAAGAACGATATGTGCTTTCACTTCAGATATTCTCCAAAAGTCTCTAATAACTCCAGATAAAGTTGTTAGATTTGTCGCTAGTTGCTTTTTTGAAAATTTGTGAAAACTTGCTAAATATAGTTATAGCCAATTTCGCAACACTGATCTCGAACCACGCTTTACGTGAACTCAGCGCCTGCGCAGTGAACTCTCAGTCACGAGATAACCATGTGAAGTGGAGAATTTGTCCCTCTTTTGTGCTCGAGATATTAGATTTCAGCGACGTAAAAGAATCGACATAACCCACAAAAAAATGCTTTTTTCTTATCTATCTAACAAGAGTTTGACGGTTCCAATTTTTTTTTTTGCTTCAACCAGTAAATGACCTTGGGTTTTTGGGAAATTTGGGATTTTATGTATATTTGTTTTGTGCAAAAGGTTAGTCAACGCATAAATTAAAACAATTTTTTAGTTTAGTTTTTATTTATATAAAAACTTTAAAGGAAATGTCTTTAAAACTCTAAGGTAAATTTAACATTTAAATATTTAATTTTATTAATATTCAAATAAGTATTAATATTAAGTATTGAAAATTTTCAGTATTATATCATTGTCAGGGTTATTCCACAAATTTGCAGGAGACATTTGTAGAGTCATCAAAAATTGCCAGTTTAATGTTGACAGATGTACTATCTCATAAAAACGAAGAAAATGAATGCACAAATACTTTCACACATCAAATCATTCACCACAAACAATAAATGGAAATAAACTAAATTCACAGGGAAAGAAACCACTTTTCCAACAAAAAACCCAAAACTACATTTCCCATAATTCCTGGCAGATGGTATAAAACCCATCAAGAAATTGCCACGCCCTTTTAAACAACAGGCCCTTTCCTTCAGCCATGGAGCCTGGTAGAAATATGGGTAAGATACATAATCAAACAATAAAACAAACATGTTCAACCCCTACCTTGTTTAACTGTTGTGATATTCCCTCACTAGTGTAGTGATGGGTAAAGCGAGGCTTCCTGAAACACTGAAACACTTGAATCAAATGTGCCGTATTGTTTCGAGGCTTTGAAACTCTATACCGACACCCGTCTCCACGGCGACGTCTAGTGGTCAATTGCACATGTCTGAAACTTTGACAACAATCCTTTAAAAAAAATAAAAATGTTGTGTTTGTGTTAATGTGGCGAGTTCTCTCTCTCTCTCTCTCTCTCTCTCTCTCTCTCTATATATATATATATATATATATATATATATATATATATATATATATGTATGTATATATATATATATCTAGATCTATCTATGAATCTATATATTTATGAAAGTATATATATCTATGAATCTATATATTAATATTTGAATCTATATATAAATGTATATATCTATGAATCTATATATGTATTTGAATCTATCTATTTTTGAAATTCTACATGTCTAACTGCTGTGCTATCTGTCAATATCTAACTAAACCTATATGATTGTGTCACTATATCTATCAATCTGTCACTGTCTGTAGTCTATCAGTAAATATGTTTAATTTAAATGTAGCCTAAATATAACTAACCATGTCGCACAATAAATGTCACTACAAAAACACACGAGGTGAAGGTGCATTAACTCCTCTTTTAAACTTGGTTTGAGTTGAGACAGATGTGCGATTGTGTGGTTTGTTCCCGCCCCTGTCAATCAAACGCAGACTCGCCAAGCACCGCCTATCGAAACACTTGTGAAACGCGCAGACGATTCGTTTAGCCAAAGTCACGTGACGTTGTTGTTTTGAATCACAGTTTCGGTTCAGTGTTTCGAAACATGTACGCTTTGGGGTCTCGACACTGTGTTGAAACGCAGGTTTCACGCCAGCCATCCTTACACTAGTGTGCACTCTAGTCAGGGATTATTGATGGTTACTCTTAGAATAGATGCACATCAAGAGACAGCACCACTTCAACACACATTTCAGGGCAGCAAACACATTAAAAAAACAATAACAAACTTAACATATACATACTCATGAAAATATATACACTGGCCCTGTCGCCATGTGTGGCCTTAGCCATCACAATCATAATACTTTTAGTATCATTGTAAAGACACACTCTCATAGAAAAATAAACAAATATTATAAGATAAGTAAATAAGTAAATCTAATATTTTATTTTAGATAGTTTTAAATTGTTTTAGTTAACTATAACTATGCTCTCAACAAAAGAATAACACAGGAATTAATAAAAACACCACAGAAAGAGCATATATTTGGTCCATGTATTTGTGTACTACATTCCATGTGTTATGCTTTCGTAACCAAATATGATATATGCATTATATAATTGTCACACTTTTGATATACATTTTGTTTGACAGTTATGATCACTATGAAATTTAGTGGTTTATTCAACGGTAAAGATTAATAAAAAAGAGTCACACAGGTTTGCAACAACACAGGTTGTGTAAAAGATGACAAAACTATTATTATTTTTTTGGTCAACTAGACATTAAATATTATCTTCATATCTTGGTTATTCCTGAAGTGTCATGTCAATTCTTAGTGCTGTGTACAGTTGGATTGCAGTCTTGAGGATACTAAACTGTTGTGACATTGTTTCTGCCAGTCTAAATGCAATTGTTACGGCTATAAGAAAATCTGTGCTCTGGGGACGGAGCAAAATTAAACTATAATTAAAAGTCTGAACAGCATTTACTCTCTCGTGCTCAGTGGATTTAGATTCTTTTGTTCCATCAAGCAGAACTAGAAGTGATTAAAAAATAGATATGGGCAAATATTTTTTATTTTGCAATGCAGTGTCTCTTATGGGAGAAATAGCTGGGACCATATGCCATGGGATGGAAAATTCTGAATCCTATATAACTCATTAACCTATTTCACCTTTAGTATGTATTGTTATTGTGCAAATACATTCAGTGTCAGTGAGTGCTCTAACGTCCTCCAGATGGCGCAAATGCAATTGATGCAAGTTGATTATTCCTTAGCCAGCTTCCCCTTATTTGCAATATGCATGAATTCATATTTATGTTAATGCACTTCGTGCCCATAAGCTCTGTGGCTAAATATGTGAGAGTGCAGGATTTCATTCAAAAGTTCAGCATATTTTACTGAGGGTTCATCCCAGCATTCACTCCACTCATTACAGATTCTGACATGCTTTTGTCAAGGTAATTTTCGACATAGGACAGAGAAGCTCATTGTGCATTCAAACATCACTCATACTGCAGAATTCAGCTGAGCATTTGAAATGATCATGAATTGGGCATCTAATGGAAGTAAATAGTTTGCTGAACTGCTGATTAATGCTTTACTTTTATTCAGCAGAAAACTCTCAGCAGTTAAGAGCTTGAGTTGTTAAGAGCCAAGTCAGGGTTTAGATTCAATCTAGACATGCAGTTCAATCTTCAAAATCATTTATCTACTTTGGCTATCGGCAGAACTTAACTAGCGCTGACAGAAACACATACGATTTTGGAACCTTGTCAACAATTTTCAGAATCAGAATCAGAAAGAGCTTTATTGCCAAGTGTGCTTGCACACACAAGGAATTTGTCTTAGTGCTGAAACTTCCAGTGCACATTTACAACACAACATGAACAAACAAACAAAAACAATCACTGAAGAGCTCAAACACCGAGGCAGCCATTTGCGGCGCCAAGAAATTAGTGCAAGCAAGCATACATAGCAGCAGACACAACAAAACAAACATAATATACGTCACACATTACACGTGAGACACATAAGACACATAATGCAGTGTAACATACACAGCCCACAAGGTCATGTGTAGGGATTTTTTCAGTGGAGTTGGGGGGGGGGGGGGAGATAGATAAGAACAGATAGGGGCAGGACAGGCAGACGGATGAGAGGGAGAGTATAGTCACAACAGATGTTTTGAGTTCAGTTCTGTGGCTTTGTCCCTGAAGGAAGATAAGGAAAGACCAGGCTGTCATCATGCTGGGTTCCCAGCCGAGAAATAGGGGCAGAAATACAAATCCTTTTTTTTTAAATAATCCATTTGGTGATCTATGGTAATTTGACCGGATCATAATCAGTCAGTTCAATCAAGTTCAGTTCTGGTCCTCAGCACCTTGTCCAGCCTCATGGCCAGACTGGATACCATCCGTGAAAGTTCACCGATCTGACTCGCTGTCCGGACTGCGTTGTTATGGTTCAGTTCGCATAGATTACGATTCAGTTCCTCAATTTGTATCACTCTCTGATCTAATCCCTTCAAACGGTCAGACACGGCCTAGAGGCATTTCTTAAGATTTCTTCATTTCAGGAAGAGAAGAATAATACTGACAAAAACATTCTTAGAATGTCATGGATGGTGTCGAAACTTATTTAACCGTGAATACAACACGGAACACTCGGGAGAATCACAGGGAGTAATTAATATATTACAACCACGTAACACAATCAAGATCATACAATGAAGATAATTAAGTTCTTAAATATACAGACTAGATAATTAACAGGAACTAAAACGAGTGTGGGTAGTTTGAAACCATGGAAACTAATACGCAAAAACAAGATCGAACACTGAACACAACTAAGGGCTTAAATGGATTGACTGGATAATTAACAGGAACCAAAACAGGTATGTGGCTAATAAGCAAGGTAGACCAGGAGGATGAAAGACAGAGATGGAGCTAATTTAGTTGCAGATCTATGAGGACCAAATGAGGTGAAGCAACACTGATGGATCTGGAGACCTAGGTAGAGCCGCAGCTACGCGCACCGTGAGGTGGAGCCAGGGTGCCAGAGGACTAAGGCAGAGCCAGTGGGACTGAAGACCAAGGCTGAAGTGGAGATAAGTTGGAGGTGGAGGTAAGGTGAAATCCAGCAGACAAAGGGGTTGAGGGATGAAGGGCGGCTAAAGGCCCAGAAGTCTATGGCGCAAGTGGAGTGATGTCTTACCAAAGGGGAGCCAGAGGGATGAGAGAACCCAGTGAAGCAATTAAGGACAATGGACCACTTTTACATTTCCTGGTTTCTCAGCAGCGGAAGTCATCAACTTCAATAGTGGTTAATGAGAAACTACATGAAATATGTTTTTGTGTTCCAATTTGTTCTATTTAGTGGGGCTTCGTGGTTTTTCCCAAGGTTTCCGTTATTCATTCATTCTGTCACCTGCTGCAGTTTTGGGTCCTTGCCGCTGTTGCCTCTGACTTGCTCAGTTGGGGAAACTTAACACTTAATATTCATCAATTGTATTGATTCACCTGCTCTTTTAAGGCTGCTGTTCAGCCAAAACAAACTTTGTTTATATTGTTTTCCTGTAACCACTGTAAAGGAATCTGTTTGAAGCAATCTGTATTGTAAAAACATTGTCTTGACTTCATAAGATTGCTGTTAGCTGAGGTTCCTCATTTCATTATTTTGTAGGTAATGCTAACACTACAGTTAATTTAGTTTTAATAGTAGTAGAAATAGTAAAAGGATTATATTGTAAAGAGCAGTTTATGTGTGCTACATAATTTGTTATTCCAGAATAATTTTCTGTAATGTCCATGGTCACTGTTATAACATCTACTTTATGAAATCACATTCTTTTTTTTATTGTGGACTTCAGTATGTAGTCAGTATGTATGTATGTATGCATGTATGTATGTATGTATGTATGTATGTATATATATATATATATATATATATATATACATACATACATGAAATCACATTATTTTTTATTGTGGACTTCAGTATGTAGTATGTCAGTATGTATATATATGTATGTTCATTTTTTCCTCATTAATGTGCACACAGCACCCCATTTTTATTTTTGGCAGAAAAACACAGACAAAAATGTTCATATTTATTAAAATGTGTTTATTAAATATTTATTAAAAAAGAAAAACTTAAATATCTCATGGTCCGAAGTATTCAGACCCTTTGCTGTGACACTCATATATTTAACTGTCCATTTGCTGTCCATTTCTTCTGATCATCCTTGAGATGGTTCTGCACCTTCATTTGAGTCCAGCTGTGCTTGATTACACTGATTGGACTTGATTAGGAAAGCCACACACCTCTCTATATAAGACCTTACACCTCACAGTGCATGTCAGAGCAAATGAGAATCATGAGGTCAAAGGAACTGCCTGAAGAGCTCAGAGACAGAATTTTGGAAAGACACAGATCTGGCCATGGTTACAAAAAAAAACTGCTTCACTTAAGGTTACTAAGAATACAGTGGCCTCCATAATCCTTGAATGGAAAGACGGTTGGCACGACCAGAACCCTTCCTAACCCGGAAGGAACCATTCCAAACTGAGCTATTGGGGGAGAAGAGCCTTGTTGAGAGTAGAACACAAAGATCACTGTGGCGGAGCTCCAGAGATGCAGTTGGGAGATGGGAGAAAGTTGTAGAAAGTCAACCATCACTGCAGCTCTCCACCAGTCGGGGCTTTATGGCAGAGTGGCCCGACAGAAACCTCTCCTCAGTGCAAGCCACACCATCGCGATGCTCACATCGTATGACGACGCGGCGCTGAAGACGCTGTACTGGATCGAGGCTCAAGCACAACAGACCAGAGAGCTCCCAGAGAGTGTTTCGCCCGATCTAGTCAGCAAGGAAAATCAACCACCCCTCCTGCAGCAGCAGCATGCTGGCCTGCATCAATGCCTGCTACTGCAGTGCCTGCATCTTCTGAGCCCGTGACTCGCCAGTCAGCTCCTCCAGTATCCCTTGCCCTGCCGGCTCCTCCAGTGCTCCTCGCCCGGCCGGCTCCTCATCTTGCTGGCTCCTCCAGCAAGATGTATCATCTTCTTCCATTTTTAGCACAAACGACTGCCGTTTTGTTTATATTTAAAGTCTTTTGTTTTCGTTTTTTTTGAATAAAGAGAGTTTCTGTGTGAAACCTGCTACTTCATCCTCATCTTCTATTTGTACACCACACAAAGCGTGACAAATATACTTACACAAGTTATTACTGCCCAGTGCCTTGGTGATATTAACACCACGTGAATAGTTCTGTAAAAACATTATTGTCTCTAATTGCATCATTAGGTTTAGTGCTCCTATTGATTTTTGATTCTGGCATTGTCAGAATTTCATCGGGGATACGATTTGGACATAATGGTCATTAATAAGCGCTTGTTGAATATGTCAAGGTAACGATCAAAAACTTTGCATTTTGGCCTAGGATCAGTGACATTTTGTGGGATTCACAAAATTTGTCTCAGATGGTCAAATCATACAGTATGAACATGGTTTAAAAGGAACTAAACCTGTAAAAAGTAAAAAGCATAAGTGTTTAAAGTGTTTTTTCTTTTTTCCTGTTTTAAATCCAGAGTAGTTTAAGCTCATAAAGAAGGAAACATCTGGATTCAGTGGGCATTACTGTCACAGCTTCACTCTTTGGGAAATCAACAGGTCATGTGAAACATTTCTAAAACTGGCTATTTCACTGCAATCTCACTCTATACAATCCAACAGAGGTTTGATACCTGCTGAGGCTGGAATTTTGGACTTGGTGAAGAAAGCACATTTTTGGAATTTCTGCAAGTTGTATTACATGTCATATATTCTCATAACTTGAGTGCTTTTTCTGGGAGGGTCAGAGTGAACTGCAGTGCTAAAGTGTCCTTAACAAGAACCAGGATTTTCATTAAATGCATTAAAACTCAGTTTGTTCACCAAACACCATTGTTTACCCCAGGAACACTTGAAGTATATGATCCGTTGCATGGGATCATTCTGTAATACTTCTGCGTCATTTAAAAAACAAAAAAAAAACTTGATGCTGGTGTTATGCAATGCAATGGGTGGAGTGCAGTGTGTGATGCGGAGTGAGGAACCGGCAGGATTCACTCGAACACTCTTTATTTACAAAACAAGAAATAAAAAAACTAGATAACCAAACGGCTCTCATTGTCACAGTCCTGTCGCCTCTGTCACATCCGGGTTCCTCAGTGTCTTCCAGATCCTTCCCCCTCCTGTCTTGTTAGTTAATTACCTTGTTAATCATGACAGCTGTGTCCCATTTCCTCGTGTACTTAAACCCTCATGTTACCCCTGGTCTTTGTCGGTAATTGTCAATGTTGGATGTTGTGTCAGGAGTGTGGATGCTTTGCCCAGTTTACCAAGTTTTGCACCAGCGAGTGCCGTTTCTGTTATATTTAAAGTATCTTTTGTTTTCCTCGTTTTGTGAATAAAACCCTTGAGCTTTATCTCTCTGCGTTTCTCCCGTGTCTCTGCATCACACCAGCACAATTAATAACACTCAGGTAAACTCGGGAAGAACATTGAACGGCATCCACACTAGCAAACACATCCATGTAAGAACGACACAACGTCAATAACCGACAAAGACAGGGGAAACACAAGAGGATTTTATACAAGAGGAGATAGGGAAAACCTGAAGAGACTAATGAGTTAAGTGATTAACACGACAGGTGCAGTAAGGGCAAGGGAGAACACGGAAGGGAACAGGAAGTGCATGAACTGACACAACTAACAGGAAGTGACAAATGACACACCAGACAGGAAGTGTAAGAACTGACATGACTGACAGATGACAAACAAGATTACGGGTAACAGCTGGTCACTGTTCACTGCTATTCACAAAAAATGAATTCACAAAAACTGAATTCACTGAATTCAAAGCTATTCACTGTTCACTGCTGACAAGTGAGCAGACATTTAACCTTTTTGGTCTGAAAAAGAGATTACAGTATACCACATTAGAACAAAACCAGGTTGAGTAAATAACGACTTAAACTTTAAGGTTAACTATCCCATTAAAACATTTATAGAACACACATTTTTAATTGTTTGCTATGATTATGTTCAGAAATTGGCACAATTGCATCAAACAGTATTTAGTTATTCATCAAGTGTATTTAAATAAAATACAGCTGTGAAAATGTATTTTATTAAAATGAAGTAAAAATGTAATCAAATGTAGAAGTAAATGGTTCCTGATTCAAATCTGTGTCTGTGTCAAGTCAGCAGCCATATCACCCTATTGCCTAAGACTGGTTGCCCACTGAAGTTAAGCATGGTTGAGCCTGGTTAGTACCTGGATGGGAGACCTCCTGGGAAAAACTAGGTTGCTGCTGGAAGTGGTGTTAGGAGGCCAGCAGGGGGTGCTCTCTGTGTGGGTCCTAATGCCCCAGTATAGTGACGGGGACACTGTACTGCAACAATCACCGTCTTTCGGATGAGACGCTATACCTGACTCTCTGTGGTCATAAAAAATCTCAGGATGTCTTTCGCAAGAGTAGGGGTTTAACCCCGGCATCCTGGCCAAATTTGCCCATTGGCCTTGGTCCATCATGGCCTCCTAATCCCCCCCATACTCTAATTGGCTTCATCACTCTGTCTTCTCTCCACCAATAAGCTGATGTGTGATGAGCGTTCTGGCGCAATATGGCTGCCGTCGCATCATCCAGGTGGATGCTGCACATTGGTGGTGGTTGAGGAGATTCCCCCCTACTATGTGAAGTGCTTTGAGCTCTGGAAAGCGCTATATAAATGTAAAATTTCTTCTTCTTCTTCATCTGTTCTGTTGATTACCACCCTCAATGCATTTAAGCCTTCTGTGTTCCTTAGTTCATTGTCTTGTGTTAACATTGTGGATGACCCAGTTGTTTTTGTGTTAATTAAAAGTCTTTGTGGTCTCATAAATGTATTTACCCAAAATTAATTATGTTTAATGACTACAAGAACCTCAGAACTTTAATAAACATTTAATATAACAACAAGCTTTTGATTTTGTTATGATTATGTTCAGAAGTTGGCACAAATACATCAAATGGTATTTAATTATTCATTAAATGTATTTAAATAAAATACAAAATACTACTGTGAAAATGTATTTTGTATTTTGTAAATTAAAGGATTAAAATATAAGTAATTTGACATTTGAAAATTCACAAGCAATCATTTGAAGTGTGAGAATAACTGTGGAGTTAGATACTCCTAAGAATATAGAATATCAAAATCTCATCGTTTAATGAGATTGGCGAGCCAGCAAAAATTTGCTCATAAAAATTTCAATCATAATGAAATACCATTATGCATTCTTTACATTAAAGAGACAATGTTCTCAAGGTTTTTGCAGATGAAACATAATGTGAAAAACACTGAATAAATATACACTGTTCAAAGAAATTAAGACAACACTTAAGTCCCATATTGGATCTTAATTGCTGAAATGTTCTATGTGAAAATTTGTATATACATTCTATAATTTAAGACCAAAATGATGTGACTGCAGTCAATGGAAACCAAAATCATCAACACAATGGATTCAAAATTATACCAAAAATCTATGTAAAAAAAACTGAAGTTACAGGCTGATCCAATTTGCATCACAGCAACTCATGACGGAACTAAGTCCTGAACGTGCCTTTATGAACTCATACCAATGTCTGGGCATGCTCCTGGTGAGATGATGGATGATGCAGACCTGGATCAGGTGAGCTCCTGGAAAGTCTGTGGTGTTACTTGATGCCTTTGGATGCTCAAATAAATAACCCCCCGAGAAAAAGAGAAAAACAAATCATAATAATAAGGAGAGAAAAATTGTCTATGACCACCATCTGCAAAATAATTCTGTTTTTGTGCGTTGTCTTGCTGTTGTCTCACTCCAGTGCACCTGTTGTCACATTTATTTGCACCAAAGCAGGTGAAACTGATTCACAATCCCTTATGCTTCCTAATTGGACAAATTTATATTCCTGAAGTTGAATTGGCTTGCTGTTATACTGTGATTAATTATTGCCTTAATTTCTTTGAGCAGTGTATTTGTTTTTCCAGACAAGATACTGATTATTAATCAATGAAACCCCTTAGTTTTAACCTATGTACTTAACTGTCTGTCTTGTACATCCACCATGTTTATAGAGTGGATAGATCTGCACTATGGATCCTAAAAGGGGAAAAGTTTATATCATACTACAATTTTGGACACACTAATTCTAATTTCAAATAATATTTAGGATGGATATGCAACTGCAGCAATAGTTCATGGAATTCTCTCCTTACAATCTAATGATCTAAATCAGGTATGTTAGATAAGAGAGAGACCTGTACAGATAGGTGGGTCACCCAGACTGGAATGGAAAATAACTGGTCCAAAAGATCATTGACTGAGAGAAAATACCGAACCTCTGATTTTCAAAACCTAGCACCTTGCTGCAGGCAAAATCACACAGTTCTGCTCCCATTCCTGAGAGAAAACAGACACTGTGACTGTATTAAAAAGAAAGGAAAAAAAGTCGCTTATTGCTTCAGGCAAATCCGCACCCTGCTCCACTTCCATTCTGCTCTGCATACATAGTCTGGAAATACTAAATACTAAAATACTTTCTGTGAATGTCCAAATCATTAGCCATTTTAGATGGGATGGGGTTACCATGGTTACATGGTTAACCAGTAAATGGTTACAATTATTTGCACTACAAACAAGTGTTTATTATTACAGTAGCAAATTAATATAATAAATACAATTTTACAGCATAATGGACTGTGTTTTTACGAATTTACATTCATGCAAATCACAGCACACCTCCTCAAGGGGTTCAGTATCCAGGTGCACATCGGGTCCGCATAACAGCTTTCACATTACCAATTTTTTCACATTACACAAAACACGCCCCCTTCCGAACTGAACTGCCAGTGAGAAATTGCCCTTTGTTCTAGTCATTCATTAGACGGTTTGTGATTCAAATCTGTTCCTCCCTCAGTGTATTTACCCTCAGTTACCTTCTGTGTCCCTTAGTTCATTGTCTTGTGTTAACATTAAGTGGATAGTCCATGAGTTTATTAAAAGTCTTTTTGTGGTATCATAAATTTATTTACCCAAAATTAATTATTTCTTGTTTAACCACTACAACAACATCAGAGCTAGTGGCAAATTTCAGTAGGACTAGCCGAGACAAGCCTGTTGTCTGTGGGCTACGTGAGTTCTGAGCACCCATCGACTGACTGGATCTCACACTTCAGAAAATGTCGGTATACATTTTCAAAGGCATTATCTTTTGAAGTCAACTTTTAGAAGTATAAATAGATCTTTATACTTAAAAAAAACTGTTCATATATTTCATGACACAAAAACAGTAATATTGAAAATTAGGTTTGTACGAAATTATTGCTGGTTGGTACAAAATTCTTTCTGGGATACTTGACTGTCTGAAGTCTGACAATTCACACCCTAATGCATCCTCTTTAAAAGTGGTGGCGCAATAACACATTCAGGGATTTGAACATTACTTGGCTAAATGTGAACAGTACTTTACTTGGGCAGTGATTGATTACAATAACATCAAGCAAAAATGCTGATTGAGAAATTAATGAGGATGCTATTTCTAAGTGTTTCCATGTTGACTTGTCTATTCATCGCTATGTTGAGAATGTTTTATGTACCGGTTTTTAATCATGAACATATACTGGGTTGGCTGAGCTTCCTTATCAACCAAGAGTTCAGTGCATGTTTGAAAATAAGACAACCTTGCTTTTTGGAAAACACCCCAGGAATGTCCAACTCACCTGCCTATAACTTTCTAGTTATCTTGACCTTCATTGGGTGTGTTTGATTAGAGATATCCCATTTTTGGGGCTTTTGTAACCCAGTTGAAAGATTCCTCAGACATCTCAAGTTTTTTGAATAAGAAAAAGTCATAGTTTAGGAATGACATGACAGTACACTTTTATTTTGGAGTGAACTTTTATGAAAATATGAGCTTCAATCTTTTGAGATCCACAAATATTTAATAATTACTGTAAGTAGAATAATATGCCCTTGGATCTCCAGGAGAAAACCCCAGCTTTCTGTACAATCTCAACTTTTCTCTCTTATTCACCAGTAATACAGTTTAGCATGGAGGAACCACAAGACATTGTTAGAGCAGACAGCAGATGCCATGCAGAGGGGCCAAATGTCAACAGTCAGAGGAAATGCCTTGAGCAAGATGTGAATCTCTGAATTTCAATCCATGGTGCAGTATAGATACTACTGAGCCACCCAACCATCCAAATCTTCTTTGTTTAGCATCCTTTAGAAGATACAGTATCCAAAGCTGGGGAATAAAGGCAGAGGCTGTGTAATTAAATATGAATTGGGCGCCACACTGGATCTAAATTGGTTAAGTGATTTTAGTCAACTGTGAGGGTGAATCAGCGTTGATTGTAGAAGTAATTAAATTGGAATATTAATGGGATTTGCAGAAACCCATTTTTAGTTCCAGAGTGTTTCAGGCATAATTTCAGACTGTCCTCCAAATGACATATTACTTAGTGGTAATCTGCCAAATATCAGGGTAATGTCAACCTTGAAATGATATTGTGCTTCGCGGTATTTAACATAAACATGCCTCTGGTGGCATTTTTCATATTTCAAGAGCTAAGAAAAAAACACTATTTCTGTGAACTGCTTAAAAGCGGAACCGGGCTGTCAGACAACAAAATGTCAGAAGCTGTTTTCTTCTCCCTTTAATCGCTAAATCATTTTCAGCTGTTGTGTTTGTACTTGGATCAGCAGATCATTTTAAAGAGTAACAAAGAAGCCCTAAGCCATTAACAAAAGGAAAAAGATGGTAAATATAAACTGATCTGCCTGTCAAGCTTTCAGCAGATCTGCTTTAAACCAGGAAATGCATACTGCCAGCTACATTAAATAGCCGGCAGACAAAAGCTATGTCTCAAACTTGATGAGTGGTGCCTAAACAACATTGAATGCACTTTTGATGCTCAGAAATAGGCTCATTTGAGATTTGAAGCACCTTGATGAGAGTAGTTACAGGAGAAACCTAAGAAAAGAGCAGGGATCAGGGTTTGGCTAGCTTTAGTTAGCCCCTGCTGGTAAAGGAGGGAGTTACACCATTCTGTGGCACATCTTCTCCATTGATGGACATTCAGTAGTATGTATTCTGACCAAATAATTGTTAACAAGCAACATACATTTCTGATAATTCATTATATTATAGTAGACGTTTTACCAGTGAAGGGTTTGAGACTGCATGTTCTTGTAGTGCCATCACTACAAGAATGTACAAGCCACTACAAGACGTTTACCTGTGGCTGTTATGTGTTACCACTTTGGGTGCTTCTCAAATGGAAGGCTGCATCCTAGAGAGGCAGCGCAGTCCTTTCTAGTCCAGTCCTTCGAAGGCTTGTAGGATAGAGTCCTCCTTGGCATTAAGTGCTAGAATGAGACATCTAGGATCTACAGGGGTGGGCAAACTTTTTGACTCACGGGCCACAATGGTTTCTAAAATTTGACAGAGGGGCCGGGCCAGAATAGAAGGACAGTGTGTTTGTGTGAACTAATATAAATGAAATGTAAAAACCATTACATGAAAAGATTTGGCCTTTAACAGGCACCAAAACATCAATGTGCAGGGTTCATTGTAAAAAATGTTTTCCAAATGTATTAATTTAATAACACAGTAGATAAACTCAAATTCAGTTTTAAAGGGAACAGTGTTGTTGATCTCCTTTTTTTACAAGTGCATCAAAGTCTTTGTTGTTTTGTTGTGGCAGTTCTCTGGACAGATCCAAACTCCTCCCCATCACATAATTTCTGAAACTTTCTGATTGTCATACGATGCAGCTCTGGCTAACAGACAGTGTAAGCTTGCATTAAGACAGTGTTTGCTTGCATAGTTAGCATGTTTTGTGGCAAAATGACGGCTGATGTTGTATTCTTAAAAAACGGCTAAAGTTTCTTCTTTAATCTGTTGGAGAAACACTGATATTACTAGAAAAGGCAAAATTAATGAGGTCTAATTATAATAAAATGTAATTTAATATAACTTGGACAAGTTCAGCGGGCCGGATTAAAAAGCCCAACAGGCCGTATATGGCCCGCGGGCCGTAGTTTGCCCATGTCTGGTCCAGTATGTACGCATGGCTAGGTAATGTTTCCATCCCTGCGGTCGCAACACAAAAATTGTATTAATTATTTTTTTTTAAATAGTTTAGAATAAAAACCTTGGTTACACTTTATATTAAGTGTCCTTGCCATTACAACTGTATACCAAGATAAAAAAAGTACAATCTACTTATTGTGTTCTTGTTTTGCAAATCAGTTTTGCTGCTCTTTCTCCTAGATCATGTAGAATTCAGTTTCAGCTTTAATCTGCAACATCTGCAATGGCTAATTATTGACTTCTCTTGCTGGCTTTGCAGGAGGTGTTGAAGCTAGGTTGGACTTAAACCAGGTGGTATTTGGTTTCTCTGTGTAAAGGGAGAGATTATTATGGTTACTGTATGGTTATTATTATGAGTATTTGGTTTCTCCAGGAGACGAAATAATCAACATTTTTGGTCTTTTTACTTATTTATGTATTCTTCTTGTTCTTCTTGTTCTTCTCCTTCTCCTGTAATGCAGGGATGCCTAATACAGAGAACTAACTCTAGAACTGTATTTTTTTATTTCATTTTATCATACTATCAAAAACTGCTGCTATCTCAACACAGTGAAAATGGCTCTAAGCAAGAGGACAAGAAGGTGAATATTTACTACAAAGACCCATTGAGAGGAGGTTGGAAAGGATTGACCCATCTCACTCCTGCAGACTTTGTATATTACCACTCTTGATTTATAATTATTTTCCGATTAGAATTAGCCAGAGATCTTTTTTTTTTTGCCACAAAATGTTTATATGATTTTTATTTATTTATTTTGTGTGTGTGTGTGTGTGTGTGTGTGTGTGTGTGTGTGTGTGTGTGTGTTGTTTTTAAATTTGTTAGATTTTCTATCTTTCAGAAGAGGCAACTTGCAGACTTTTGCATGATTCTTAAAACACAAAACAATGTTTAGCTATTTCAAAATATTGAATGCCTATTCATTTTCGTCTCATTGTTTTCATATTTAGATTTCACTTTTCATGTATTTGTTTTCATCCCATGTTCTTTTTGATAGTCTTGTATTTTGCAAACTCTCGTAAGCCAACTCATCCCGTCAATTACGAATTTAAATTTAGGACACTGAAATTAGAACTCCAATGTTTTATGCGTTTTCAAGCCTTGACTTGGTCGGTTTGCCTCAATCCCGCAGCAGCTGACTTGAGCTTTTTTATCTTTTTATTTGTTTTGGGGGGGTGAGTAGCCACAGAGAGGCGCCATAGCCCTTCCTCTACACTTTGGGTTCATCTCTAGAGTTGTAAGGGGGTTTAATAGTTTGTCGTGACGTCAGTGAGCAGATCTGGGGTTTGTGCAGCGCGTCTCTGGATGAAACTCAGTGGCGCAGCAGCAGGATATTTACCAGAATCTACCACACTCATTGACTGTATTTCACCTGCTTTTACCTGCTGGACTAAACGCTACAATGAACCCGTCTGCTGTTCTGCTGTTTCTTATCGCTAGTGTCTGTGCGGAAAGTCTAGAGGGGCCAACAGGTAAGACTCGAATGTTTCGGAGACTTTGATTTCATACATGGGGTCCAAATCAGTTTATTCACACACAATGTGTCCCGGGAATGACAGAACAATCAAACGATCTCTGTTGCATGAGCTATGAAGTTTGAGTTCCCCTTTTAATTTTGTAACGGCTGGGGTTTAATACAATATGTTTGTAGAAATTAATTAGACAATTAGGCTATATCAGAGTTTTGAGAATGAGTGTTGAGGTTTTTGTAGATCTTAATTGTTTTGAGATGCGAGTGTATATCTTATGAACATTAATTTTTCTGATTTGAGTAATCTTCATGATTTAGTTATGAGAATCATGTGAAGACTAATATTACATTATGACAGGCGATTTTTTTTTATTTTCTGGATATGTATGGGTAAATGTTTCGATTTGGCGTTATAAGTTCAAAATAACTCTAGTTTGAACTTGGCGCTATGAATATGAAGCTGTTTTCCGTGATTTTACTCATTTAAATGACAAGTACGTCACCTGAATGTAAATTTTGTTATTATTTAGGCTACTCACGCTCATGTCGTTAAAATCATATGACTTCTGTGGGACGCTAAAGAAGATGTCAGGGAGATTGAGAATCTCAGTCACTGTTTGTTTCCATTGCATAGGAAAAAAAAATGCAATGAAAGGAAATTGTGACTGAGACTGTCAGCAGTATTATATCTCTTTTGGTTTTCCGTGAAGAAGAAACATGAGGATGAGAGAATGACATAATATTCATGTTTGAGCGAACTACTTCTTAAGAAATGGTCACTAATGAACTAAAAGGAAAAACAAACAAAACACAAAATATGTTATAATAATAATACGATTACGAAATGAGAAATATATGGTGTATAATTTAATAAATCATGATATAGTAATTATTTTATGGCATCAGACTGACTCTCTCTATTACACAATCCATCCACTCATTAATCTAAACAAATTTTTATTTATTCCTTCATGAATTTATGGCTGTTCTAGATTAAATAGTATCTTATTTTGATACAGACTGTGAATAAGAGTGTATGAAAAGGTATGCCCTGAGGATCTGCTTAAGTCAGACTTCTGTACATTGTCTCAATATAAAAAAAAAAAAAATCTGCTTATTCGCTGTCTCTTGTGGTTACTTTCATGACATCAAATATGATCACTGTAGGTGTTCTGGCTTTGCTTGTCAGGTCGTGTTGTGGTTTGTGGAGGGATTTTTGAGCTGCTGGATCAGTTTCAACTCTGAACATATCAAATAAATGTGTGAAGACTGTTAAACTGCAAAAAAAAAAAAAAAAAAAACATCTATCCACCATCTATTCTTCAAACCGCTTGTCCTGCAGTATGGAATTCCATGAGGATGCTAGAGTCTTGTGTCATAGGAAATTAATAAACTTAATAAAAGGGACTAATACAAAGTTCAATTATACATTTCATTGGACAAATTTATCTCAGAAATTATCTGAGCCTTACAAATTGTAACGATTTCCTGTTATCATAATGATCACAGAGGGGGCATACCATGCAGTTTTTTTTGTTTACTATCATCATAATCCTGTTTCGTTTATTCAGTGGCATTTATATTTAGTCAGAGTGCATGTTGGGCTGTTTACTGATGAATTTTGGAGAGCTTACTGCATGTATTGCGACGTTAAAGTCGATTTTTCTTTGAAGCATCCTTCATACTGTCAGATTACAGCATCACACAGTGGGGTGTGTGGGAGGTAATGAGACCTGAGTGCAAGTTCACTTCACTGACACTCTTACAGTGTGTGTGTGTGTGTGTGTGTGTGTATGACTGCGATTGGGGGCGAGAAAGGTTGCAGAGAGGGTCTCTCACTGCAGTAATCCAAATGAAAGTGAGTAGGCACTTCAGAAAATGCGTTCAAGGACACAGAAGGGTTGCACACTAGTCACTGCCCGGTTTTAAAGGAATAGTTCATGCCAAAATTACAATTCTGTCTTTAATATTGTATTATGTATTTATGTATACTGTTATTTTTTTCTGTATTTTATTCAGGCAATGACAAGTTGATAGTTACCATAGATGTCAAACCATAGCAAACCATAGTCATTATTATGACTCCTTATTCTAAGTCTTTTGATGCCTTCCAGTTCAAGTCATTATTCAACTGTAATTTCCACTCTGCTGTAGCTCTGAAGTCTCATCCTTCTTTAGCACATGCATTGTAGCATCAGTTTTCCATTCGCATTTAGTGATGGTGACATCAAAACTGGCAAGGCTTGTCAGTGTTCTACTTTTAAAATTCGACGTGAATGAGATTTCATGGAATGGAACAAGTTAATCATGACAGAATTTTCCTTTTAAGATGAACCGTTCCTCTTAAAAGCCGAAGACACTGTGAGTTCTTCCCTACTAAGCGAATACAATTTGCTCACTCGCATGTCGCATTGACATTTCCAGTTGGATTACACACAATATGGCTTTACTACATAGCAAACAAGTGAAATGCTTATCTGTCATATACTGTTGTGCTTTGACCACTTTAAAAAGAAATACTTCCAGCTTTGCTTGTGATGTTAAACACCACTGTGTCATTAAACTGCCATCTACAGAATAAGGCACCACAATAAAATAGAGGCTTTTCATGAATGAATGGCTTAATAAATTACTGAATTGATGAATAATAATGTTTCAAATATATGGATTAATTACCTGCTTGTGTGGAATACTTGAATTAAATTGGTCACATTTGCCGTCAAATATTAACATAATGTCCATAAACTGTATAGACTGATGAACTGACATGGCTGTGCTAGTTTTGTTTCTCGTTTTACTGTACTCTCTTTTCCTCCCACTTAATAAAACATTGTACACTCAAATCGATTTTACACACGATTAATTGTGTCTTTTAGCATTTCCAAGTGCAATTCTAACCATCCATCAGCTTTTCTGAACACTTACCCTGTCTGCCACTTGTTGAATAAACATATACTATAACACCAAACTCATGCCATTGGTTGAGACAATGTCAGGCTAGTTGGGATGTTGAAATGTTACACTTCTTCAGGAGAATCAATACACAGATACACTTATGCACATTTAGCTGAGATTGGAGAATATTTTAATGAAAAAAAAAATACATTAAGTCAGCTTTAAGTCTAGGGAACCTTCACAATCCGGTTTAGCCATAACCATCTGATAAAATGTTTGTATGATATTGAGATGTATTCAATGCACCAATATACATTAGATTTAAATAAAGAGAAGATGGGTAGAAAAACTACAGAAGAATAACTTGTGCTAGAGCAGATGTCCTGAAACCCCCAGCAACCCACCAGAGTCTGCAGAAAAGAGCGAGAGTAGGTGGTTTATATTATGAAGAAGGGCGGCAGAGGGCAATCGCTGGACTATTCATTCTCTCAAACCCTTTCACTCAGTACAGCGGCCTTACTGTCTCCCAATTCCAATTTGTTGTTCAAATCCGGTCTTTAGAACTTACTGTGCTAAAATGTAATATTTTTTCATACAGTGTTTTGTTTAGTCTATTTGTTATATCTACATCAGATGTTCTAATAGAAAGCAAGACAAAATGTATGAGGAAACTTGCAATGAATTTAAAAAAAAAAAGTGTTATATATACACTTTACCATTCAAAAATGTGGTGTCAGTAAGATATATATATATATATATATATATATATATATATAAATGTATATAATTTCTTTCTTTAAAGAAATTAACTATTTTAATCAGCAAGGAAACACAAAATTGGTCTGTGTATAGATGTTTTCATGCTACAGAATATTTCTATATAAAATAAATGCTGTTCCTTTGAACTTTTATTCGTCAAAGAATCCTGAAAATAAAAATTAGCGGTTCCCAAAAAAACAGTTTTCAACATGGCTAAATAAGAAGAAATGTTATTTGAGACCTAATTTTAGAATAATTTCTGAAGGATCATTTGATACTGAAGAATGTAAAAGTAAAAGCGTAAAGTTAAAGAGTAAAAGCTGCTGAGAAGTCTGCTTATCCATCACTGGTAATTTTAGTTGTAATAATCTTTCACATCATTACTGTTTTTACTCTATTTTTAATCAAATAAATGCAGCCTTAGTGAGACTACATTAAAGACTTCCTTTAACTTGATTTAAAAAAAAATCCTATCGATCCCAAAATTTTGAACAGGAGTGTGTGTGTGTGTGTGTATGTATATATGTATATGTGTGTATATGTATGCATGTATGTGTGTATATATATTTATATATATATATATATATATATATATATATATATATATATATATATATATATATATATATACAGTGGACTTCACTTATCTCAACCTCGGTTAACTCGCCAACCCTATTATGTCGACGTTTTTGAAGTGGAACAACCAAACTCCCTATTTGTCTGAGCATTTTCTTATCGGTTATGTTGATTATTTATGTCGAACCCTAATATCTCGAGCACAAAAGAGAGACAAATTTTCCAATTCACATGGTTATCTCGTGACTAATGATCGCACCTAGTTCACTGCGCATGAGTTTGCATTGCACGTGGATCGCGGTCCATGTGGTTGCTCTGTCAGTGACGCTTCACTCACAGTGCCGAGCAGCTTCAGAAGAACTCGTCCAGTGTTGCCAATTTTAGCGCCTTTGTCGCTACAGCTAGAAAGTTTTCAGACCACTCTAGCGACACATTTTCAAAAAAAGCAACTAGCGACAAATCTAATGACTTTATCTGGAGTTATTGGAGACTTTTGGAGACTCTCTGAAGTGAAAGCACACATCGTTCTTACTCTTCTCAACAAGCAGTAAGTGCTGCCGTGGGTCCATCCCCCATCCCAAAGCACTCACAGACGGTAAAATTCGCGCTCAGCCTTATCCGCTTCTATGTGTACATACAGCCCGCCTTCTCTGATTTGATTGGTTTTCTCAAATATTTTGGCATTGGTCTGTAACGAATGGTTACCGACCAATGAGTATGAGGCTTAGATAAACACACACAGTGCAGATTGAAGAATCCGGTTTGTAAAAGACAGGACGAAGCTGAATTTGTTGAGAAAGCACATTAGACAGGCAGAACGCAAGAAAGTATGCAATCTAGTACAGCGTGATGACTTCACGAATATGTTGTGACTGTTTACGCTGTGAGCAAAATTGCAATGTTGGGGAGTATAATTAAAGGTTTCTATCGAGAATCGAAGGTGTTTTTATCATATACTGGTAAATCTCTGCTGTTAGTTGGTGCACATATGCCTTTTGTTGTTATCAAACATATACAGTGTATGTACATTTTTATAGCATGCCGATCGCTTCATCAAATAAATCGCCTTATTGGCTGTTGGTTATCTCGATCATCGGTTACCTCTGTGCTTTTTTGCAACCCCTGAGGTCGTCGAGACAACCGGATTCCACTATGTATGTATGTGTGTGTGTGTGTGTATAGTAGATGGCTCCGTGTGCTTTGATGTCATACACTGATCGGTCTGCGCATCATTGCTTTAACTCTATCACAAGTATAGCCTCCATCGCGCTATATGATTGGTTTGTAAGATAAATTCCACCTTTTGTTTCCGTGCATGTTCGGTGTGAGCATGGTGTGACAATGCTGCTTTGTTTGTGGAAGTCTTGTCTTATTGTAGCATGTTGCTCTGCATTCATTTTTTTTTAGCAGCGCAGAATGCCCGCTGATCATCTTCACTTGTGCAGGCTGTACATCACCTTCGTGTCCATTATCTGAATAGACAGCCCTGATAGATTTCACACCACTGCATCCCTGTGCTATGCTTACCGTCAATGCATCTTGGGATAGCATGCAGGGCTGTCAGCTCTCACATCCAGGTGCTGTCACTACATTGTTGCTTTTGCTGCTCCCAGAAGCCATTATGGAACAGATGGTGTTTTGCCTGAGGGGTTTGCCCATCCTGTCAGATCCCGTCACCTGCCCCCCATCCGCATACCTTCCTCACAACTCCATCACCAGGGCAGCACTTTTTCATGTAAAGGATTAGTATAGGGGTGCCCACAATTTTTTGACTTGTGAGCTACTTTGACCAAGCCAAAACGATCTACCTACTATAAAAATACAAAACATATATTTATTTATGCATATATTGAGAATTCCTTATATGTACAATATATCTTGGTGTAGCTTGCATAACTACATGAACCCATATTGCGCAGTACAACTGTAATTTTTTTGAGTTTGTACAAAATGACTGCTGTCCGGACAACTGAGAGTTAGTTCCTTCACCCTTCTTCTCAGTTTGCTTTTCGGAGGGAAATCAGTGTCTTAGTTTTTACAAGCAGTCTGAAAATGCCGCTCCACATTTCCCTTCTACGGTATAACTATGAAATACTGGCAGATGAGGCAAAGGCACTTCGAAAATAACATAGTGAAAAAACGTCCACCTTCCACTCCGTATGGAAGTCGTAAGTTTTTGACATCTCCCTTTGTCTATCTCCTCATTTTTACTTTATATCTCATTTTTAATACCTTTTCTTAAGTGTAAAATAAATCAATTGGAGGCTATCTCACTAGTTTGCTAGAGTTTTGCAGCGCTTGGCGCTGTTGTGCGCATGCACGGTGACCCATGTGTCAGAAAAGGTCAGATGTCAGACTAGCTGCCCTGTACATCAATCAAGTGACATTTCATAGAGAGGACAGATGATGGGCTGACGTCTACTTTAATTCCATGCAATCTACCCACACTACCTTTCCGATTGACATTGAGCACCCTTGCTTTAATATCTATAATTTTATTTTCTCTTGGCATACATTTGTTTCGAATAGAGGCATCAGCAGATGGGATAAAATAATAAAGGACTGTCTGACATTTTATAAAACTACAAATCACGCGGCTGGTTAAGGAGATTTATATGGAAAGACATTTTCAAAATAAAGACCTATTTATGCTTGGCAATTAAAAGGACCTTGAAGTACGGCTACTGGATTTGAGCCTGTAAGTAACCACCTATAAATCACTCAGAACACCTTATCAACCATATAGCATGCCCTAGAAACTTCTCAAAACACCCTAGTAACCACATGCTTAAGTAACACGCTTATAACCACTCAAATTACCTCAACAACCGCCAACAACACCCTAAGAAGCAGATAGGAACATGCTAAAAATATTCAAAACACCCACATAACTGCATGGCATGGGAAACAACCAGAACATCCTAACAAATGTATAGTAAAGTGCTAAACACTCAAAGCACCTTAGCAACTGCACAATATGCCAGAATCACTCAAAACACCCCAGCAAACACCAAAAAAGGCTTTAGCTACCATTGAGAATACCATAGAGGTCACATAATAAATATAGGCACAATATACCAAAAAAGACACCTAGCAACCACTTAGCAATGTGTTCATATCAACTCAAAATAGCTTAGCCACTCATTGCTACCACAAGCAACACCTTATAAATATTACATGCTACATGTTACATGCTAAAAACAGCAACCATATAACTTTCCCTCGAAACCAACCATAACACCCTAAAATCCATACAGCAACATCCTAAACATTTAAAACACCTTTACAACTGTATAGCATTGCACTTGCAACTACCCAGGACATATTAGAAATGACATAGCAAAATGATAAAACATGTATAAACGCCTTCACAAATGATAGTAATGCCCTACAACACCCACAACCCCACAGCAACCACCCAAAGTGCCTTAGCAACTATCTGCAACCAGCAGCCATAACTTAAAAACCACATAGAAATGGATGTTCTTCTCGTAGCAATGTGAAAGAAACACTCAAGACACCATAGAAAACACTTGACTGTGTCTGAGCTTTCCTGTAGCTCAATCAGTAGATCATTGGTGTTTACAATGCCAAGGTCATGGGTTCAATCCCAAGCAAGAATGCAATAACTTCAATGTGTTCCTTGAATGCAATGTAAGACGCTTTGGATGAAAGCGCCTGCCAAATGCAAAAATGTAAATGTGTCCAAAATTGTCACCTAGTAAATTGTCAATTACCTGTGAGTTATACCTATTAGTCTGTAGCCACATTGGAGCAGTGTTTGGAAAATGGATGAATGGATTCAGCCATGAGTGCCATATTTTGTTCAGAGGTGGGAAATCATACAGCTTTTGACTCTCCCTGTGGATTATAGCAAAACTGACAAATAATTATCTGAACTACAACTTATAAACAGACTTGTCAAATCCAAGTTTATTAAATTTAGTCACAACACGTAAATTCATCCGCTTCTACCGAAATGCATGACAGTAAGTGGCCAGTGAAGTGAGAGAAAAATAGAGTAAACTTTATACTTACCTACGCAGTATGTAAATGAAACAAATAAAACTCCTGAAATGGATTGCTGTTTCTGCTTTTATAGACATCAGTGTATTTTTCAAACTACAAATATATTTTTTACCAGTACTTATGAGTATTTAAATGTCTGAAACCTAAAATAAACCTTATGTGATTGAAAACACTGAAGAGTAGTGATAAATGACAAGCTCTGAGCGTGTCCATCTCGAGTTTAGCGCCAGTCAACGTGCCTAAACACGTGAATTTAGCGGTTGATCATGTGACATTGTACATTCTAATCACACATGTGTGATCTCGCGCCAGAGGCTTAATGGTACCTGATGCTCTAAAATGGTGTTTGTGTTTTAAGTCTGGCACTTTATTTTAACTAAGTTGAACCATGTTGTTAGAAAATTATTTCATAAAAGTTTAAAATACAAATGGTTGAAGTTGTACTTATTTATTGGAAAGATAGCCAAATGATTAGTCCCCTAAAAAAACATTAGATTAAGTGGGGAAAATAATTTTTAGATTAGTCGGCTAACAGGGAAAAATAATCGACAGATTAATCGTCAACTTTATTTTTTATAAAAAATCATTGTTAGATGCAGCTCTAGTTTAGATGACTGGATATTATTATTGGTTGTTTAACATTTCTATTATAGTACACATAATAAATGTTTAGCTACTTGTAGTTCACTTTTGACATTTGAAACTAAAGCGTCATGCTTTGCTTCTGTAAAGAGTAATGGAAATGCCTGCCTTCTTTGATTTGATTGACCATCTAATCAACTTATCAGCTCAGATGAGAAAGCACCAGTGTACAGTTATTATTAGACTATTATTTATTAACTTTATACACTTTGAAAAAAAAAAAACACATAAGGCCAGACAACAGGAACCTCAGTGGTGGCTACTACAATGACTATAAGCTTTGTAGCAATGTGCAAAAAAAAAAAAAAAAAAAGAACTCCTTACCAACTGCATAGCAATACCATTACACACATACACACGCGCGCGCACAAACACATGCACACAGACAAATACACACAGGCAGGCAGGCAGGCACACACACACACACACACACACACACACACACACACACACACACACACACACACACACAAATGTAATGAAAAAACACATAACTCACCTTCTCTTGTCCTTCAGTTGATACTGATGTTTCTTCCTAGTTTGGCAAGCACCGCTTTACTACACAGCTGTCCAAACAATTGTATAACAAAACTAAAGGTGCAGTTCACACTAAAATGTGAATTCTGCCACCATTTACTTTCTGTCATGCCACATTATTATTGGCAAAACCAGTGATGCGTGATGTCACTGTCATCAAACCTAGCACAATGAACCTCAACAAAAGATTAAATATGTGCAAACTAAAGTGAGATTTAAAGGGATAGTTTACACATATACACAAAAAGAAGATTAGTATGAAGAAAGTCAGTACTCAACCAATTGATGGGCCCCTTTGAGTTCCATAGCCTGAAAAAAGGGTCCAACCAAGCATTCCAGCATTTTTCAAACTATCTTTTTCAGCAAAGAGAGAAATTCATACAGGTTTGAATTAACTTGAGGGAGAAAATGTTTTTGGGTGAACTATCCCTTAAGACAGGAGAGGAGAAGCAGTTAATTATTTTTATGTTCCAGGTTTATTACTGTCAAAGTTCCCCTGTTATGCTGTTTCAGATATCATCCTTCATGTAATCTGTAATGTAGCTTTTTGTGAACATAAAATACCTGCAAATTTTAAAAGATCAAAGTGAATGACAAATTGAGTTCTCCTAAAATAAATAACTGATTCTGAAGTAATTTTTGTCTTCCTATTTTAGAAGACCTCCAAAACATTTAAAAAAAAAAAAACATAATAGTGGCACTTTAACTCCAAAACCATAAAGACATTTTTATTACTTGAAATAAAAGATAAAAATGAATTTAACATGCTTTCAAATAAAATATAAAATTGAAATATAAACTATGTAGACATTACCTAAAAAAAAAAAAAAAATTGCAAAAACACAACAACAGTACTAAACTAAACATAAAATGAAAAATGGAAATGACAAAAAATGAAAAACATTATTTTGAAATATACCGTATTCACATTTTGGTCATTTGAAGATTTCAGACAATCAATCACCATTATTTTGGCATGGACATCATGTTGATATTATTTATTCACACATCTGCACCTTGGCATGAAGTCAGAGATGAAGGTGACTTTGTCAAGTGTATCAGCATACTGTAACACCTGGGATAACAGCTGTTTATTTTTCCCACCGGCGACCCCTCCAGTGGACATTGAAGTGGGCACCATCAGCCACTGAAGAGTCTGTTCAAGGGCATGTAGAGACCAGGCCCAGTTGGAATCTGCACGCTAATTTGAAAGCAAAGCTAAATTTCAACATGGTGCTAAAAAGAGCTCAGAGTGTTTCACTCTAATTGCTGAAATCATCATCAAATTAAATAAAACGTTTTATAAATGATCACACAAGAGATGTTTTGAGAATGATGGTCTTTCTCTGTTGAAACCTGAAAAAACTTTTTGCAGACATATTCTTCCACAAAATCAACCCATCATGCCTTTGTGAAGAGCTTGTTGTGTCTCGGCCATCATACAGAATGTATCATATGAACATATGTCATCAACAAGGTGGTGTGTGATGCAGGAACACGGAGAAGACAGGCAGGAGTTAATGCTCACAGGCTTATTCAGAAAACGATGAAACCAAAAACACTTGAAATAAAACTCAAAACAGCACGTGATGGTGCAAGAACATGGATTTAAAAAAAAAACAAACAAACATCACGCCCCCCTAGGAAGAAGTAAAAATTTCATCTCCCCCCATTTTGGAACTTTCGCCTCATTGTTTCCATGGCAACGCGTCATACTTGTCACGTGACATACCGCAGCCACCAAAAGCGCTGTATAATAGATCACATTTACTTAGTTTTTTCTTTTTTATTCAAAATAGTCACCAACTTGTTGAAACCTAAAGAAACCTTATGTGGTTGAAAACACTGAATTGTTGTGATAAATGACAAGCTCTGAGCGTGTATTTTTTTGGATCAGTGCCAGATATCGCGTGAAAACACGTGTGAATTGAGCGGTTGATCACGTGACACATATGAACGTACATGTCAAAGGATGAGAGGACGGTTATCTGAACTTCATATATGCTGCTCTTGTTCAGTGCAAGAAAACCTACTCACTGGCAAAAAAAAAAGCATGTACCCCAGGGTCACGCGCGCCCCCCCCCTGGGGTTGCAGAGTTGTTGTTGACGGGGGGGGTTGGGGGTGCGACACTCATGCGGCGCGCAGCAAGACACTCCTTCCGTGGGCGGAGCAATAGCGGACCGAGCGCGGATAGCGGGACCGCTGCTACAAGTTACGTGCAGGGGTTGCCGACCCCGGTTCTATCCGGACCACAGACATAATCGGGCCATTTTACTGTTTCTACAATTTATATTGCACAGCGCGGCTAAACGAAGGAGCATTTTTTTAAATTAAATTTAGCAGTGTTATTAAACGTATTAAGAGCCTTTCATAATGTAGGTGTCAAATTGTAAAAATAAATACATAAAATCAGTCAGATAAAACATTTGATCTAGTCTTTTATATCCATATATTTTTTGGATGTATATTGAAAAAAAAAATCACTGCTTTGTCTCTCGGGCCCAACATTCTCATCTTTGGTGACTTTTTGAGTGTGTACGATTTTTTTTTTACTGCGGCTGGAAGTACTACCCCCGATAGAAATGTATAACTGTTCCAAAAAAGTATTATCCTATGCTGGGAAGGACATATTGTCACACAAGGGAATGTGTGTGCAATGCGGAAACACGGAAGGAGAACTCGGAGCTTGAACTGAAAACATTTTAATAGCAAACAGAAAACAAAGCGGTACTTCTTAGTGCAAAACTCGGAGCAGGGGAACATCCGCACACGGAACATATAATGTCATCGAAAGACAATGGAGCACATGACGGGATAAATAGCTGGGGTAAACAAGGAACACCTGGCAACAAACAAGGGGAGTTGTACATGACAAACTACGACAACACAGGTGGGACACACAGGAGGAGCGTGACATGACTGTGACTGCGACCTCTTGCCTTAACTGACAAACAGCAGAGGGAGGGAGGGGGACCAAGGGAAAGACAGGATAGAACATAGAACAAGAAAAAAGTTACAAATTACAGAGTCCAGGGAGGTGCAGGCGGGATCAGGGGCCAGGCAGAGGGATTTGTCCAGGGAGGTGCAGGTGGGACAAGGGGCCAGGCAACCAAGGCAGTCCATGGTGGAGCCGACGGGCTGAGGAACCTGAATGATGCTGCTGGTTCCAGAGGCTGAGGAGGAGCTGGAGCGACGAGACTCCGAAGGACCAGCGACAGGCCCGAGAACTGACTTGGAGGAGGAGGGATCTGGGGGGAAGGAGGAGCCAGCCGTAGCCGCAGGTGGAGGCCAGGCGACGACCGACCAAGGTGATGCTGGAGGGACGAGGGAGCCCGCAAGAGAGGCAAGGCAGAGGGACGTTGGTGGGAGTGAGGAAGCAAGGAGTGGAGGTGACGCCGATGCGTCAACGGGCTGAGGTGGAATGAGGGGCACCGAGGTCGGAGGTGGAACCTCAGTGCCCTGCAACGCCGCTGTGCCGCCGACTCATGGCGTAGAGTAGGGGTAGGAGCCAGAGTAGGGGCGCGGGACACAGGCGGAGACGGGGCAGGGTACAGACTGGGTAGAGGTGGTGAGAGAGGGAGGCTGGGTGGGAACTCTGGTGGCTCTGGCCAGGGTAAGTCCAGGTCGGCCGGCGGCTCCGGCCAGGGTAATTCCAGGTAGGGGAAAGAGGCCTGGGGAAACAGTTCAACACTGGCCTGGGGAAACAGTTCAACAAGGGCGCGGAGCATAGGAGGAGGCGCCGGCCGGGCGAGGATCATGGGAGGAGGCTCTGGGAGGGCCGGCAAGTCCGAAAGGTCCTATGGTTCCAAGATGTCAAAAAGATCCCATGGGTTTAGGAGATCCGGCAGATCGACCAGGTCTGGGAGGGACGGCAGGTCCGAAAAGTTCCATGGGTCTAGGAGGGCCGACAGGATCCACAGGGCTGGGAGATCTAGATCCGCGACCTCGGTCGAGAAGCTCTGGAGCGTAGGGAAATCCATCTTTTAAAAAAATTTCCCTGTAGGAAAAGTCTTTGTAGGCAACCAACCTGGTCTGTCGATCTGTCACACAAGGGAATGCGTGTGCGATGCGAAAAACACGGAAGGAGAACTCGGAGCTTGAACTGAAAACACTTTAATAACAAACAGAAAACAAAGCAACAAACACACAGTAGGAGCCGTGACATGACTGTGACACATATAGAGACCACACATCTTGGAACAGTAAGGCCCATCCAATAGGCACAACTACGCTTACCAGTAAGCGGGTGAAGGATTACTGCACATTCAGGTTTTTTTCCCAGTGTGGCAAAGTAGTTTAATTCCAATTAAACTTTCATCTGACTCCCATTTTATCCTGACCTCAAATTTCAGGTTGGAAAACCAATTGGTTGTTCATTGGGATACTAATGTTGCTTAGGATCTCACGCCTGCTGCTCTTTTACGTGGATCCACAATCACAAATTTGCCAGTCTTGGTCACTGGCCAGAGGTAATTGACTTATACTGTTTAGAGGGCCGCTGCCATGCTTGCTCTCTCTAAAAATACTTTATTTAGTCTTTAGATGTATATTTACTTGAATTAAAGAAACATTATCTGTAGTCAGAGGTCATGACCCCTACTGCAGATGTAAGCCAACCAAAATTACATTCTCTGATAGCAGGTTTGGTTTAGTCATGCCATGGTTTCCTATGTACACTTAGATAGAGTAACATTGCATTAAACAGAGATAAGGCTCATGGTTTAAGTTGATTGATCAACATTTTACCGAAATTCTAAACAGATATTCCCTTTATTAGCCTTTAAGTACACTTGAACCTGTGATAAGTGTTAACTCTAAAATCTCATTTGGTGTACCCTATGCTCCATTCAAACTAGACTTTAGTCCGTTATCAACCTGATGCAACTTTGCAGTAACGATGGATGTAACGTTATCTACTAGAGTTAATCATTTCAGAGTAAATCAGAATAAAATCAAATATAACAATTTATTATTAAATTCACGGAAATGCATCACGCCAATAATCAATTCAAAGATAGTCAGTACAAAACATAGAATGCTCAAAAATAAATGATTCGATTTCAAGAAACGTCCTTCATTAACTTGGAGTGTTACTCTTTTCTAAGCCAGACGCCATCGTCCAGTTCTTCCAGTTTTGCAGAACTTTAATTGAATACCCCTGCTATAAAGGCTTTATTGTATACGCCTAAACTTTTTACATAATGTGAAGATCATAGACCCCTCCCTCTATGACCCTGTGACCTCACACCCCTCCTTTTAATGTCTAGGGTTTTGTTAGGATACAGTCAGTGCATCACAGATGTTGTTATGACTGGAGACTCTATAAGTGAAACTAGGACAGGAACAGTGTCAGATATGACCTCATTCAATCAAATCACCACTTAAGAGCCACATAAGCATCAATGTATTATTATGGTATTAATAATATTGCATATATTAAAATACAGTAACTGCAATGGGAACTAGAAAAGGAAAGTGTGTCAAGGCAAATTTTGAAAGTTGGCTTGACAAAGCATGCATTAAATAAAAGAGAGCTTGAAACGTGCTCTATGAGAAATGTACTTGACTCAACTATATATTCTTGTTTGTTTATAAAGTAAAACGTCATAACATGTTTCCCTTATGTCATGCGTACATTAATACTTTTTTTTAAGTTTTGTAAATATATTTTGAACGTACTGTTTGTGTAGAGTATTGTTGCTTGAAATTCCAGAGTATTCATGAGATGCAGAGTAGGTTCGGAGGTTACAAAATCTAACCTGGTTTAGAGCAGGTTCAGTGGGCTCACAACATTGTATAAACATTCTTTGTCTACTTCGGGTTTGATCCAGAGTTTGTGATCCCCTGTACTGTAGGTTACCATGGCGATGAACACAGCTAAAAAACATTTACTAATCTCGAATTTAACTGAATAGGAACTGAAACCTACCATGTATTCAAGTCAATCTATGCTTAAATTGTACTTTCAACTATATTTTTGAATAGATTATTAAATCTGGAGAAGAGTTAACATTCTTAAAAACAATGTCAACATGCTTAGTCAAGCCCAACTTGTATTCTACTTAGCTGCCAGAGCGTTGCCCTTATATTTTCCACTTTGAAAATCATAAATGAATCACACCTCTCCTAAACAAAGCACACATCTATTCAGTTACTGTTCTTTGCTGTTGTAGAGAATCACTGAGAGAATCACTTGCCAACCTAGTGTGAGTGATTCTTGCAGTCAAAGTGAATCCAAAGGGATTGTCTTATTCAAAGAGAAGTCAGGATTGATTTCATATTAGACTGAAGTTGCTTCCCAACTGCTGATGACGTGCAAATATTTGAGGGACATTATTGAAGTATCCTGACTGGAAGAATTCTGTAAACTTCATGCAAAGCATAACCTTTTTGGAAGTTTGGAAAAGCGTTTTGTGAGGATGCAATCCCGGTTTCTGTGTTCAGAAGAGTGCAGGAGTAAGAGGAAGAGGCATTGGGAAGGTTGTGGAAAATGAAGAAGAAAGAATACATAGAATATTTGAGATATTCTTCCGCTTCCTCCCACTTTGCATGGTTTCTGGAACTATTTTTACACCATGGAAGACATTAACAAGTGAGAAAACAAAAGGTTTTGTTCAGTTATAGCATTTTGCTCAAGGGTCTGGCAAGTCTGGTTGCTGTAGAGAAGTTGTGACGGCAGTGGGCCAAACCAAGAATGGACATTAACATTCAGCCGTTTTGTTCCAAATAAGTCTTCAGTGATCCCATCTGAAATAATCTGTCTTCATATACCCTCCCACATTACGCACTCTTTTATTGTTTTCATTCCCTGGACAACCCATTATTACATGCTGAGGCAGAAAGTGGGTTATGTTTTGAAACCTAAATCTCGAGTCTTCCGATCTCTCTCTCTCTCTCTCTCTCTCTCTCCATTGTCCGTTATTCCCTAATTCATGTGTAGCAAGAAAGAAAAGACAAAGGCACTTCTTAATTAAGGCCGCCAGTCATTTGGAAGAGAAATTTGGTTGCGGAAACAGATCCACGTGGCATCCTAATCAAACTAGGCAAATCTCTATTGTCAGCGCCGGATCCTGGGACAATGGAAGTCGTGGTCTGTCAACGATTAATTGGGTGCACAGATTAGGAGCAATATTTTTTTATTTTTTTGCTTTTGTTCACTAGCTGTCTTACTCCCATTCAATAGGCAAATAAAGACAGGTGCAAAGAATCAAGCTTCTTAACCCATCCTGACACCAATCTGCTTGTCTTTTCGTCTGTAAACCAAAGGATGTCAAGTAAAGCTCTAGAGTCCTGCATGTTTAATTAATAGTCTGTTGGAGAGGGATTATAGAGTGACAGAGAGAGAGAAGAGATAATATCACAGGCTGCATTGAGTCTGTGTTCATGCAGTTAAACTCAAAGATTAGTGAAAAGTTACAGTGAGGAAAGTTGAAAGAAATTTGACCAACTGTGGGAGTTCTGGCAAAATCTGAAGTGAAACTTCACATAATCTTTCTAGGATAATTTGCACATGGGTTAAACTGGACTGGAATTGTGTCAAGTGCAATGCTTTTTTTTAAAGAAAGAGGGGAAAATAGTAGTTTGTCTATCAATCCAATCCATCCGTGACTTTTGGAGGTGGGTAAACTGACTGATGATATGATAATAGAGAGACTATAGGGTCTAAAAAAGTGGTAGGACATTTAGTGGCTATTCCATAGAAATTTAAAATGTGTCTGTTGTTCCATTTATTGAGAAGTACAGAATTCACATATATTTCTGAAAACAAGCAAAGATGAATACAAAGTTTACTTAATACTAATTTCAAACAAATCACTGAAAATATTTCAAAGATTTGATGCCTCTAAGGTGGCAAATATTGGGAAATCCAGTGACTAAGTGGAGTAGGTTGCATTTAACATAATGCTATGTTAAAGTCCGCATTTAAGTTCCCCAACACCCCCCCCCCCCCCTTAGTTGAGAACACTGGTGAAGCGAAATCATAAAGTATATATTTATGTGTGTGTATGTACTCTGCAACTACATATCAACTAACAGTCATTAGTGTTAGTAGATATATTAGTAATATCTGCTAACACTTAATTTTGAGGCTTCCCCAAAAGACTATGCGTATTCCGCTGACTATAAGTAACTTTTCAACAACTCAACTCTAACACCTAATTTTGACAGCCTCAAAACAACTCTAACAGCCTACAGTCTAAAAATACTCTAAAGAGAGTCAGTTGATATGTAGTTGCAAAGTTATTTAAAGTTAATAGACCATTGAAAGAAAGTGTAACCATAATCCAACTGAAATATGCAAAAATAGACATCTTTAATTTGCTTTGGCTTTACAATTTGGCAAAAACAGTCATAGGCATAGCATTATGTTAAATGCAACCTACTCCACTTAGTCATTGGATTTCCCAATATTTGCCACCTTAGAGGCATCAAATCTTTGAAATATTTTCAGTGATTTGTTTGAAGAAGTTAGTATTAAGTAAACTTTGTATTCATCTTTTCTTGTTTTCAGAAATATATGTGAATTCTGTACTTCTCAATAAATGGAACAACAGACACATTTTAATTTCTATGAAATAGCCAGTAAATGTCCTACCACTTTTTTAGACCCTATAGTCTCTATTATCATATCATCAGTCAGTTTACCCACCTACAAAAGTCACATACGTAGCCCAACTGTGGTATGTTGGTTTATATGCCAGTCTGCCTATATCTGTTTGTGTGGTTCTTTGCCTGGATAAGATGGAAATTCCTGCCACTTTTAAAATTATGTCAGAGTGATTGTATTTACAAGATGAGCGCACATGAATAGAACCACAGTGTCATAATTTGTAGTGTGAAACTTCTTTGAACTCTGTATTTCCGAGTTGAGGGACTATCAGTTGAAGAATCCCAAGAGTTTATGACGGACTGGTGAACAATTGTTCTGAAACCCCCCATATCCCGACTGCTCTCAGATCAGAGAAAAAGCCCAATGTCTATCAACGTACTAGCAAGAACACACTGAGATCTTAGAATAAACTAACAGCATCAAAGAATACGTTTGAATCCCTGAGGCTGATGAGCCAGACTCGCATCTGTCAGAACAGACGCCTTCATCTTAACACCCATTTTTATTTGAAGTTGATATTTTAGATTGTGGTGTGAAAAGTAGTAGTTGTGTGAGACATATGAGCGTGTGAGAGACATGACTGAATGTGTGCATGTGAAAAGAAGTGAGAAGAGCTTTTACATTGTTTGATATTGCCAGTGGAAGAATGTTTGATTTCTTCTCAAACTGCTATGGAGTGGCTTTTTTTGTCTGACAGGGGCGTTCAGTGATTCTGTCAGCATTTGTTTCACTGCATATGATCTTCAACGTGGAACCATTTACCACACAAGCACAACTGTGGATGAAACCAAGGAAAGTGGGCAAATTATTGCAGGCATGTCGTGATGTTAGGGGTAAAGAGACTCACAAATGCTACTCTTATTCTTACCCATAGGTATTCACTGAGAATTTTTGAGAATTGTAACTGTCTTAGTCATAACATTGTCTTTGTATTGCTTGCTTTTGATTGTATAGAGTATGAAGAAAAAAATGCTTTTGTCTCCTTATTTCAGCCATGGTGTTTAATAGTTACTATTTGAATAATAGTTACTATTCGAGAGCAGTATTATGAGCAGTATTTAAATTGGCAATAAAATGAACCGAACTACAACTGCTTTTCCAAAATTTTGGTTCTTTAGCTTGAATCAGACAAAAAAAAAAAAAAAAATTTCAGGCAGTTATCATTTATGTACAGTCTAACTGAACTTTTGGCTCATAGAACTGGAAGGCTGGTCTTTAATTCCTGCAGTTGCAATACTGAGTGTTATCATTGCTTCCACTATTTTTGTTCTGTGACTAGTTTGTCAAAGTCAAAGTCAAAGTCAAAGTGGAGTTTATTGTCATTTCAGCCATATACTAGTACATAGTGAAACGAAACAACGTTTCCCAGGAAACAAGGTGCTATAAACAAAAAAGACCTATATACATAAAGTGCACAAGGTGCAAACAGACAGCACAAGACAGTGACACATACAACAGTACACAGAATAAGTACAAAAGAATTAAGTGAAAAAGTAAACATAAACTTCTATATATACATAAAGTGCACAGAGTGCAAACAGACAGCACAAGACAGTAACGCAGACCAGTACAAGTGATTATGCAAGTGACAGTGCAATATTTAAAAAGATAAATAATAGAGATGAATGATAGTAAAAACAGTCTGTTGGAAACAGTCCAAAGTAGTGCAGTTTGTGTGGGTTATATAGAGTTGAGCAGCCTGATGGCATGGGGGAAAAAACTGTTACAAAGTCTGGTTGTGAGAGAACGAATACTACGATACCATTTTCCAGACGTCTCCTCCCCTTTTAAAGTCACCATTTAATCAAAATGGAATATTCTTATTTGTTATGGATTATTGGATTGTAAATGATTTATCCATGCACATGAGTACTATTAGTATTTTATTATGTATGTGCTTTCATAATATTTAACCAAAAACTCAACTTCCTTTCCCTGTCGTAACAACATCTCTTCTCTGAAGATGAGGGCACTGGAGTAAAGACTTGGCAATAATCCCTCTCCAGCTGGTCACACAAATGAGATCACAGCAATTATTAAACAGCTGCAATCCAACAGTCTAATTGATTCTCGATATATAAAATCAATTCCCACCCTGTTTTGTTTTTCTTTTCAAAGAAGACATTTTAATCAGATATATGTCAAAATAAGGAAAATCTAATTAATGTCATGCTTTAGCATCTTTATCATACTTCATATAATGAGTCGGAGAAGCAAGTTCCTAAATTTCCAGGGTTTATCTTTTTGTCTTTCTTCTTAACACTCACACACACCATTTCCAGTTTTGATTTGAGACCAATTTATTCTGGCTCAGTGACATCACGGCCACTAGTTCAGAGCGGCACTACACGATCTAAATGCAGGGAATCAAAATGCCACTAAGAAAAAAAAAATGCACTGATTATCAGAAACCACAGGAGTGAGACCGATAAAAATGTGAGTATGTGTAATGGGAGGTCATTTGAAGGACACTGTTCGTCAGTTATCAGAATGGTTTTTTTATGCTGACCTGTCAGATCGATGGAGTGTGTGTCACAGTAGAGTCCTTGTCTTCAGAGCTCACTACAGCCCTTGTATTTTCAGCACTGTTGGACAGCCTCAATGGCAGCTTCATTCCCGTGGGAGGAAGCGTGTGTGTGTGTGTGTGCGTGTGCATGTGTTCATGCCATCAGTATTGCCACTCTCAAGGCAGAAAACATGACTTGCCAATTAAATTAATAAATGGCAGGTCTGTTTTTTTTTTGTTTTTTTTTCACTTTTACTTATATAGCGCTTTTTACAATACAGATTGTTTCAAAGCAGCTTTACAGTGGTCACATGAAAACATTATAAACAAAGTTTGTTTGGCTGAACGGCAGCCTTAAAAGAGCAGGCGAATTAATACAATTGATGAATATTAAGTATTAAGTTATGATTATTGATCGATTTGATTGATTGATAGTTTGATTATTATATTGATAATTCAAGTCTAATATTAAGTTTAATTTGGTCCGATTGGAGATGGGTTCATGATCTTCACAGGGGAGGGTTTAGTAGAGTTTTGACTGCTTGTTTATGATTTGCCAGAGTAATTACTGCAATACTATAACCAGAAAAGACTTAAGGCACTGTAACTTAAGTTCAGTTATGAATTTATTGTTCATTTTACTACTACAGACATAGAACAATTTAAAAGCACATTCCAGCTTGAATGCCACTTACACAAACAACTAAATAAATGAATAAAAAGCACACAAACTCAAATGATATAAAGACTTCAGTCAAATGAGTACCATGAAGGTGTGGTCCCAATTATTATTATTATTTATTTATTTTGTCATATGTTGTAATGCATCCATACATACACAAAAAACACAGCCTTGAAGCTTTTAAAATAAAATAGTGATTGTTTGCAAACTGATTTCCCAAATACAGTCCCCATTAATTTTTGTGCTAATTCTGTCTTTATAGCTTCTTTTGGAAAGCTTCTAAATTTGGGATATTTCTTGAACAATTCTTAAAGGTTTCAATAGTTAGTGTGTGTAATATCTACCACTTTATTGTACTCACAAAGTACCTGTGCATATCCGTGACCTTCAGGAGCCCCACTGGCTTTGTCTCTCCTTACACTGGTTCCAGAAGTTTCTGGGACATCTAACAGTGGAAAGTATGAAAAAAGTGATAAAATGACGGCCATCTCCTCTAAGCCGTCAGAAGATGGGTTTTATGCATTATCCTGATCCTAGTGAATACTCATGGTGCGTTCTGGGTCAGTGTCACAGAGATAAATGAGAAAGCTGAAAGATTTTTTTCCCTTTCAGATTGATCTTTTTTCACTCAGAGGAAGAGAAGTGTGAAGATGAGGAAAAACAGAGGAAAGAGGATAAGACGGGGAAATGAGAACAGGCAGATGCTCTACAGCCCAGCATCTGTCACATCAGCAGCACAAAAGCTATTAGGAGATTTTAAAGCAATAGTTCTCCCTAAATTAAATTTATGTTATCATTTTCTTACCCTTATGTCATTCCAAAACATATTTTCTTTGTGAAAAGAAGTTTAGCAGAATGTGCGTGTTGCTCTTTTCCATACAACGTGACTGTCAATGCATTACATGATTACCCAGTGCTTTTGCAGCAGTCTCTTGCTTTTCAGATTTGAGAATAAGAGCCCAGTAATCTTACATGTCTCTTGCAGAGGTTAAGAGGAGATCTCCGCAATTAGTCAAGTTGTGTTCAGTTTTATAAAAATGCAATCCAAAACTATAGATCTCAATAGTTAATAAAGATCTCAAAGACTGAATTCAAGGAGCAATTGTCAGAGCTATTGTGTGTAAACAACTGAATCATTTCAGATTTAGCAGAAAACAATTTAAATTGGCCCATCAATGAGAACTTCATTCATTCTCGTGAAATATGAAGGAGTAACTTTCAAAAACATAACAATTTTATTCTGGGGTTACTAAGTAAGAAAAGGCTATTATAGTATAGCAGTGATGCTTTTCCCTTTATGTTGTGCAGGACACCAGCTGGTGATCTTTACTTACTGAAAGACTGTAATCTTTACCAATTTTATTCCTGAGCAAGCAAACGTTATGGAAATCGTCTCAGGTTACTTACGTAACCCTAGTTCCCTTAGAGGGAACGAGACACTGCGTCGGAACGCATATGGGAACGCATTAGCGTGATTGTCTCTTGAAGCGCAATTGAAACCAGGTGTGCGAGTGCAATCACCGAGGGTGATATCATGAGCCAGGAGTATATAGGCACGCAGTGAACTAGAAGCCTCAGCTTAACTAGTGTCTGAAACAGCCGGCGTGCGATGGAGCTGAGGCTACGAGACGCAGTGTCTCGTTCCCTCTAAGGGAACTAGGGTTACGTAAGTAACCTGAGACGTTCCCTGTCAAGGGAACTCAACACTGCGTCGGAACGCATATGGGAACGAGAATACCCACGCCGCCTCAGCGAACGGAGTACGCCAAGCTAACGTAGCTCACTACGAAAGGGCCAAGGTTCCCAAAGCGGGGTTAAGGTCTAACTGGTAGAACCTAATAAGAGTATGCCGTGAGGACCAGCCAGCCGCATCACAAGTATCAGCAAGGGGAGCCCCTGCGCAAAAGCTTTTAGAGGTAGCCATGCTCCGGGTAGAGTGGGCGTGGACATGCAGTAGGAACTGCTGACCCGCCGAGCCATAAGTCAGTGAGATAGTCTCGACTATCCACCTGCTCAAAGTTAGTTCTGACGCTGGAGCTCCCTTAGGAGCCCCGAAGCATACAAAGAGTAGGTCTGACCTACGTAATGAAACCGCTCTGCGGACGTAGGTGTCCAGTGCTCACACTGGACAGACCTTGTTCTTGGACTCCTGGTCACGACTGGAGGGGAAGACCTAAGGCCTGCAGTATAGTGTGACGAGCCGGGCTCGAACGCACTTTAGGAACATATCCAGGTCTGGAAAAGAGGAAAGCTTTCGCCAGACAAGGAACAAACTCCAAACAGGAGGGGCCACTGAGAGGGCCTGAAGGTCACCAAGCCTCTAAAAGGAGGAGATGGCTAAAAGGAACACCGTTTTAAGGGTGAGGAACTCCTCCGAGATGTCCTCGAGTGGCTCAAGGGTGCCTGGGACAGAGCCTGGAGAACCAGGGACAGGTCCCAGCCCGAGAGCGTACTGCTGGCCTTAGCCTCAAAGTGCCACGAAGGAAACGCACTACTAGGGGGTCCCAACCCCGAGGGGTACCACTTGGGGGTACGTGGTAAGCCGTAATGGCAGCCACGTACACCTTAAGCGTGGAGGGGGACAACCCGGCAGCGAACTTTTCTTGTAGAACTCCAGGACGATACCACATGGCAGGTCACTGGGTCTAAATGTTTGTCACTGCACCAGGAAGTGAAAATATTCCACTTCTGAGCGTAAAGCTTCTTCGTGGACGGGGCTCTAGAGTGGAGAATGGTCTCAACGACCTCAGTCGAGAGACCTGAGTCTATGAGTCGGGCCACCTCAGAGGCCAGACCCACAGATTCCACAGTTCCGGGCGAGGATGAAGTATCCTGCCCTAAGCCTGGAACAGAAGGTCCACTCTGACGGGAACCTCCAAAGAGTGCCGTCTAGGAGGGACACCAAGTCCGAGAACTACACCCTGCCCGGCCACTGCGGGGCAATAAAGGTGAGACGGACCCTGTCCTGGCGAACTTTCTCTAGAACCCTGGGAGCAGAGCAACCGGGGAAAGGTGTACAAGAGGAGCCTCAGCTACTCATGTCGTACCAGCCAGAGAGAAGCTGGGAGAACAGGGGAGAATAGAGCAGGCAGCGAGCCGTCTCTCGAGACGGAACGGGCCGGAATTCCCCCCATCTGCTCCAACACCTCGGTGCGGAGTCCTATTCCCCGGGCCTCAGCCCCTGTCTCGACAGGAAGTCTGCCCCCGAATTTGGGGACCCCGGGATGTAAACTGCTCGAAGGGAGCTGAGTTTCCCTTTGGGTCCACAGGAGGTCTGGGAGAAAAGCTTGAAGTGCTAAACGGACAGCCACGCTTCCGGCACATACTATATGCCAGGAGAGGTGGAGTCTGCTCCACAGACCCTAAGTCGAGCGGCCCCTCGGGGCCACCCCCCAACCCGAGCGGGAGGCGTCTGTCAACAGCGTCACGCGGTGACAGAGTGATCCCAGTACGGGCCTTCGGGAAAGAAACCAGGCTTTCTTCCACTGATGCAAGACCCGCAGCATCGCTTTGAGACCTTGATCAAGCGGGAAAGGTTGCCCCTCGAGGAAAACCCCCTGGTTTTTGAGCCACCATAATGGTCACAGATGGCGCAGGCCTAGTGGAAAAGCACTGGGAACTGCCGCCACAAAATTTAACACTTCCTAGAAGCGTCTGACCATGAGTGGCCGACCTAGCCTTATGCTCTCGACTGAGGACGGGATGGAGGCAACACGCACGGGAGAAACCGTGCTGAGTTTGACCCAAAGTCCCGTACAACACGAGGGACGTAGTGCTCTGCCTCGGCAAGAGCACATTCCTCCCGGTATTCAGTCTCAGCCCGAGCTCCTAAATGTGTGCGAGAACAACATCTCGATGTCGCACCGCGCTCTCCCGAGACTGGGCCGGAAAGAGCCAGTCGTAGAAGAGATACGTACATAAACCTCCCGGGAAGACGAGCCCTGAAGCCAAGCTGGCCCGCAGGAAACAGCCGGCAGGGATACATCGGCTCTGGAGAGGAGAGCGGTCTTAGCAACCTCGGTTGTGAGACCAATACCATGCGCTAGGCCCCCTCGGAGGCCGAGCACATCTACTCCAGAACTCCCAGGAGCGGAGCTAGAGCTGCATCCACGCACTTGTTGAAAGTGTGAGGAGACAAGCTAGGCCGAACGGAAGAACTTGGTATAGATAAGCCTTGTCCCCAAAGGCGAATCTGAGGAACTTCCGGTACTGTGGAAGGATGGAGACATGCAAATATGCGTCCTTCAGATCTGTCGCGACAAGCCGGTCCTCAGGCCTGGCTTGCACTACAAACTGCTTCAGAGTTAACTCTCTAAATCTCAGTGGCGAAGATCTAAAGTAGGACACAAGCCTCCATCCCTTCTAGGGACGATGAAGTATCGGCTATAAAAGCCCGGACCTCTGGCTGAGAGAGGAACATACCTTATGGCCTCTTTCCCCAGCAATGAGTCGACTCCCTATCCCATGACCAGAGCCTGCTCGGGGACCACCAGAGTTGGCAGAACCCCCGAAAAATCCGGGTGGATAGACCCGGAACAAAGTAGCATATCATTCTGATACGGTACGCAGGACCCTTCTGAGAGATACCTGGCAGACGTAACCACGCTACCATGAAATCTACTAAGGGTATCAGTCTCTCGAGACTGACCTCTGGACAGATATGTTTTTCTACTCGGGGCCCTGGATGGCACCAGAGAGCCTCCGGAGCAGATGCTCTAAAACCCTCCTCAGAGGGGGCAGCCTGCCCAGTGCGCCCCGTGTGGGGCACAACCGGAAGTAGCTACCTGCGATGAGCATGACCCGGCCCCCTCGAGGTACCGAGCCTGCTACCGCGCTTACAGGGCACTGATCTACCCCTCGAGGCAGACCAGCGGGGGGCCCCTGCCTAGCCTGGAGGACAGCCCTCAGATCTGTGCTGCCCGAAGGCTGCAGCTGAGCGTGACAACCTGTACTGCCACCCAGAGGGGGCTGTCTGGTGACAATGCTCTGCCGCTGAGCAGCGCGGTAGGAGGAGCCGCTGCTGGGCTGCGGCTGGCTCGCAGTCCCAGACACTCGAGAGCGACGGGGAAGAATTCTCCTGAATGCTACCTCCCGCTTTGCAGCCTCATTAAACCTCTCGACTGCCATCTCGATAGCATCGCCGAAGAGGCCAGGAGGCATAAGAGGGGCATAAAGAGGATATTCTTATTTTTCTCTCTCTTTCAGCGCGGTCAAAAAGCATGGCGCAGAGAGAGATAGCAGTGGCCCTGCGCAGCTCGGCGACTGCCAAAGGGCCATCCCCCGCCGTCATCGAGGATATGGGCGGCGTCGGGATTTCAGGGGCGGCGATGAGTGGTGCGCGAAATAACTCGCCAACTTCCACTCTAGGCATCGCCCCTAAACCGGCCACAGGAGTAGTATAGTTAACGGCTCAACGCTGCTATACACTCTGTGAGAAGCGGGCTATTTCCATGACCTCAACACCTCGATGTGGAGGTTCGGGAAAAAAAGCAAATCCCGACACTGAGGCTGTACTCGGGCGGCAGGCAACACTCGTCCTAGAACGAGCGTCCCTTGGCTCAGCTGGTCACTCGAGACCCAGCCTCGCCATTGCCCAAAACCTCAAGCAGCTCCTCAAATGCAGATGAGATTGATGGCGGTTCAACCTCATCCACATCGATGCTGACTAAATCCACCTCCAATTTCTCAAAATTGGAGAAGTTCAGCAACGCTTCCTCACCCTGGTCGGAAGTAGTCACCACATGGTGCGCTTCCGAGTCCTGCGTGAGGGTAGATTTAACAGGAAAGGGAGAAGAAAAGGCGTCCCCGTCTCCAACCCCGCTGTTAAACCCAGTTGTGATCCTCATGAGCGCGACCGCCGCTGAGCCTGTTCCCTCAAAAACTGCCAGGCAGAGCGGAGAGTGCGCGGCGGCAGCCGCAAACACTCTGCACACTCAGAGCCCTCGAGCAGTGAGCATGAATGCAAACATGTGACACAGAGAGCGTGTATATCACTGCCCGTGATGAAACGCGGCAGGAGTGATACAACGCAAAAATCTGTGTACCCGCCATCAAAACATAGGTAAGTGAAAATCAAACTTACAGCCAGCAATGCACTTTACACACACGTTAGCTTCGAGCGCTGTTGAAGACACTAAAGCTGAGGCTTCTAGTTCACTGCGTGCCTATATACTCCTGGCTCATGATATCACCCTCTGTGATTGCACTCGCACACCTGGTTTCAATTGCGCTTCAAGAGACAATCACGCTAATGCGTTCCCATATGCGTTCCGACGCAGTGTTGAGTTCCCTTGACAGGGAACTGCTTTCACAGATCTTCTGCAAGGTTCTACAGCCACATGACTGCATTATGCACATGCTTTAATACGTTTTTATTTTATTTTTACAAAAGCTTTTTTATATAAGACTTCATTGATTCAAACCAAATCATTGTTTCTGGTGAGTCATTGTTTCTGAAATTTTTTATATATTTTTTTCTTCTGACTAAAGTAACTCATAAAACTCAAATGCTTAGCTTTGCATTGTAAACGTATCTCCATTAGATGAGAAAATCTTTAAATGAGGGAAACAATACTGTGAATATTGTTATAGTAATTCAAAGTATTTCAATTCAGATGGCTCTCAAATGGCCTTTACAGACAAAAGCTTATATACATACTATTATGCTTTATCGAGTATCACCCTTCATTCAGTATGTAGCATAACTGTTTGATTTCTAAAGATTTTTAAATATGAAAATTTGTAAAGATAAAAGTGCACAACAAATAAAGTTAATGTCTACATAGGTTTGTTACGAATTTGCATTATGCAAATATCTTTATTAACTGATTGGTGATGTAGGTGTTTTGATTCCCATGCGCACTGCACTGTAAGCAGTAGACTAATCACAATTGATTGGACCATCTGTCCAATCAGAGCAGATTAAGTTTGTGGAAAGGAGGGCTTTAGAGAGACCGAATCTGCAAACAAGCCAGACTCTTTGGGAAACGTTGTAAATCATGGCACACGTTGCATTGGATGGAACCTGTAAATGCTCATAATAGTTAATAATGATTATGTGTTGGATTTGATTTACTGTGCCACAGTAAACATCTGAGAAGCGGAAGAATGATTTTTTCTGTCCATATAATCTCATTGTTACCTCCAACTTTATTTTTTGTTTTTTTCTTTCCTGTGGGAACTAACATGGAGCATTATTATACCATAATTGAAATAGAAAGTCGAATCCAAATAAAGGACAACACAGACAAAAGCCATTATAGCAGTGTGGTGAGCAGGACGAGGCTGAGAACTGTGAGAGATCAACGCTCACGGAGGAGCTAGAGTAGTGACAAAGGATATTTTCAAGAATTATTCAGAAAGCTGAAAACCAAGTAGGCTCTTTCACTGCACATGGCAGGAAACCGTACAAAAATTCAAACATAAAGTTCAAAGGTGTAATAAGGAGTCAAAGAGAGATAAGGGAAAAAAAATAAAAACTTGACAAGACTATCCACAGACAGCTCCAGGGAAATACAGCAGGGCAGGGAGAGAATTATAAATTATAAACAAACCTCCAAACCCACAGTCATACTGAACCTCATGATAACAACAGACCTGAGCGAATTCTAAAGAGGATTTGACAAGATAAAACAACATATCTGTGTGAGAGATGTGAGGTTTCAGAGAAACTGAGAAGGCACTTGTGTAAAGCCAAGGATGGCAGAACCTTATTAGATCTCTTAACACAGATTTCTCACATACATCATCTATTAATGGTTTACAAGGTTCTGTACTTTTTTGTCTTTTTGGTTATATCATAGTCACTGTCTAACTTTGCTGTGAATGTTGCATGTTGTGGTTCTGAGAAAATCTGTAATTATTCCTGACAATGTGCTCTGGGTCTCTGGAATACAGTTTGGCTTCGTATTACATCACTATAACATCTTTATTCAAATTTACACCTTCAGGGAGGCGATTCCCACAGCGAACATGAGCAGCATGATTTCATGGTGTTAAACTGATTTCAAAGCTGTAAATTCTACACAGTTGGAAACATTTCAAATTCTTAGTACAGCTGGCAAAAAGTTTTGGCATGTTACAATTTATTACCTCAAAAAATATAATTGTACTATAATTGTGTGTGTCAGTTTTGACCTCTTTATGGGCCTCTTCTTAGAGATCAATATTAACTTTTTTTATAGCTCAGGGGACATACAGTATTGGAGTTCATTCTGAAGGGTTGTAAAGACATGATGCTGAATAAAAGATGACAGAATATTTGGATGAAAAATCCCTTTAAGTGTAATCCCTCTCTTAATTTTTGCTAAAATTAGGGGACGACGCTGCACAGGAAAACTTTTTTACAAATTTTTCTTGTTTTACAGCCTCATTGTATTTGCAAACTATTCTAACTCAAACTTTCAGGAAAATGTTTTTTGTTTTAGTTTTTTAATATATAGAGAATGGAAGTTGTTAGATGCTAATTGGTAACATTGAAGTCATCCATTCGTAGTGTATTTTATTTTTAGCATACATTTAGCTTTTAACTTCTGCCGATTGTATTTATTCTTAAAAATTAAAATTAAAAAGGTTATTTATTTGTGATTGTAATTAATAATTATTTTTGTTGGTCACAGAGCTTATGTTCTGCACAAATCTAAAAGCAAATATAAAAAATACTATTGAATGTTTGTTGATTAGACCAGGGTGATGCTAACTTGCAGGTCGGGCTTCAAAAATATTTACTGTAACACTCAATTTTTTTGGGATATTTTATATTTAGAAGAAGAATTTATTATAATGTCAATGTGTGCCTTGATTGTAATGTAAGTTGCTTTGGAAAAAGGCTTCTGCCAAAAATACAAACAAGTAAAAAGTTACATGCAGTTTCATGATGATATGTTAAGAGCTTTGTTTTTTAAGAATCAATACTTTCCCTTTCCCCCATGAATGTGAGTTTTCCTCCTACAATTCCTTCCCAGACCCGCAAACCCTATTGACTCAATGTCTGAGTGAGTTGTGTGTTAAAATGAGCATGTGTATTCAGACAGAGGCTGTCTGCTTATCGATACAGTATGTGTGCATATGTGAGCTTTTGTGTTTGTTACTCAAAATCAGTTTTTCCTCAAACACCAGAAGCCAGATGACTGAATCTCAGTCCAGTCTGGCTTTCTCTTTCTCTTCTGTCAGTCAGGAAAGGCGCAGCGCCATGCAGCTCTAGAGACATCAGCAGCGTTCTGTCAGGCTTTCTGATCCTGAATTCAGTTGCCCTGACAGCCACGACACGTTGAACAAATATTCACATCTGAGTCTTTCTCTTATCCACACACACACTTCTTCTCCTTCAGTTCTGACAGGAGAAAGTACACCTCGGCAGAACATCAGATGCACTGATGAATAGCAAAATGACATCAGGGAGAAACAAAGCTTTGTGCTGAGTCAGAAGCGCACAGCAACTCATGTCTGTCAGCTGGTGACGCTTAATGTTGCAAATTGCAGCGTTGAGGCGTGTCTGCAAGATGGGTTTAAATCTGCCGATCTCTCCTCTTTTTGAAATTACCATCAGGATCAAGCAGATGGAGATGCTAAGAAGAACTTAATTGTTTTCCAAGACTGTTGTGTCCTTAGATGAATCTCCAAAGCATATCCACATACCTTCTAAAAATCCCCTTTTCTTTTTCTTCCTTTTACCCATAATCCCTTTCTAATGAGTTCCTGTTTACTCATGTTTGAGGCATGTCTTAAGGGATTCAGTAGTGGGCCTGTAGGCATATCTTGTAGCCTATGCTTGGCTGCCACTGCTTTGCCCGGCTAGAGTGATGGATATGCCCTGAATTTACAGTGGGTACGGAAAGCATTCAGACCCTTAAAATTTTCACTCTTTTTTTATATTTTATATTGATTTTTAGTGCATTCTTATGGGGAAAATTGTTTTGGTGTACGATCATTTTGGGTTACGAGCTCGCTCTTGGAACGAATTAAACTGGTAAACCGAGGTATTACTTTATATGTATATGTATGTGTGTGTATGTGTGTTTGTGTATGTATACAGTAAAAAAAAAAAGTATATATTAAAAAAATACATATACACACACAGCGGGGAAAATAAGTATTGAACATGTCACCATTTTTTACATGAAATTTTCACCATTTGTTGGTAACAACCCATTCAATCCAAACATGCAAAGAAATCAAACTGTAAATGTCCGTAAATTAAGTTATATTTAATAATGTTAAATGACACAGGGAAAAAGTATTGAACACATGAAGAAAGAGAGGTGCAAAAAGGTATGGAAAGCCAAGACAGTCAGTAATTAGAAAGCAAAATTGAATTCTTTATATGCCATAATACACACCATGTTTGGAGGAGAAATGGCACTGCACATCATCCCCAAAACAACATACCAACAGTAAAGTTTGGAGGTGGGAACATCATGGTGTGGGGCTGTTTTTCAGCGTACACTACTGGCAAACTTCATTAAATTGAAGGAAGGATGAATGAGAAAATATACAGAGACATTCTTGATAAACATCTGCTGCCATCTACTAGGATGATGACGATGAAACGAGGGTGGGCATTTCAGCAATACAATGGTCGCAAACACACAGCCAAGAAAACTTGGTTTCAGAGAAAGAAAATAAAAGCTGCTAGAATGGCCCAACCAATCAACTGACTTGAATCCAATTGAAAATCTATGGAAAGAACTAAAGATCAGAGTTCATAGAAGAAGCACATGGAACCTTCAAGATTTGAAGACTGTTTGTGTGGAAGAATAGGCCAAAATCACAACTCGGCAATTCATGCAACTCATTTCATCATATACGAGGCGTCTTGAAGCTGTCATTACTAACAAAGGCTTTTGTACAAAGTATTAAATATGCTTCAGTAAGTATGTTCAGGACTTTTTTTGTACTTAATTTAAGGACATGTATGGTTTGATTTCTTTGCATGTGTGGATTGAATGGGTTGTTACCAACATCTGGTGTCAACAGCACCTTAAATATAAATACTGAGAAAAATGGTGACGTGTTCAATACTTATTTTTCCCGCTGTGTGTGTGTGTGTGTGTATATGTATGTATGTACAGTATATACAATTATTTTTTACAATATAATAATTAAAATGTAGGTTTTTTTCACACCATTAGCTGTTGCATTACTTGAATTTGCGTGCATGATATTGTGTGATGGAGCTATGTCAAAGGCAGGAGTTTTCATACCTCTTGCTGCTGGTAAGTCGCAGCAATGACTGCTGCATAATAATAATTTATTTCATATTGTTTTAAGCACAAGGTTGAACTTCTGTGCTGTGCACAGTTTGCTTCAAGTGTTATTTGTGACAATGAAATAGAGAGTATGTGTGTTAACCTGCTTGTGAACTCCAAACCGCTGTTTATTTAATTTAAGATCTCTCATGAAATGGGCTGGGATCAACTTTTGGTTGTTTATCCATTACGTTCTGTGTTACAAAAAAAAAAAAAAAGCTTCATTGCGAGTTAAAGTTAACACACATTCTCGCATGTGCTGCGCTGCATAATTTTAGGTCTAGGTTCTTCTCTCTGTATTTGATTTTATACAAAAATGAGTAAAATATATGGTGATCTAAATTCATAGTTCTGTATATTGATGTGAATTGATGAAAAATGAGAACAGATAGAGTATTTCACTTTTTTATCTCCATTCATGTGCGGTTTATTAAAACAAAGCAAGTTCAGAGTAAAAACAGCCATTTGATGTATCTTCACTGGCATTCGTGACGTGTCTGTGTGTGTGTGTGTGTGTGTGTAAGTAAAAATTGCAGATGCTTGTGTCTCTGTGTCAAGGTCAATAACTTGCACACTTTGCAAGATTCAGGTTGTAAAATGCCTTGCCGGGCAACTGTCTAAATAGTAAAATGTATAATATAATTAATTATTCAGGGAATTTGAAATGAAAATATATTTCAAAACTTTTGTAAAATTATTATTATGATGTGTACTCTCACATGCATTCACGGTGTAGGAAAAATATGATCACACTTTAGTTTATGATTCAATTCAGACTGATATAACTATAGTCTGGCGATATTTGCCTTGATAAACTCATAATTACTGCTTATTCATAGTAAGGTATGTGTTAAGTTGAGTAGGAAGGGATGTAGAATATATTCAAACAGAATAAGACATTAATATGTGCTTTATTAGTAATAAACAAATTATTCTTGCTGGCTAATCTATCTTGCTTGACCATAATGTATATGCATGCCAAAAATATTATATATAAAGTACCTTGATCTAAAGTATTAGCAAAAATATATAATTTTTTCTTAATTATTACACCACATTTTAACATAATGTATAACGTTTTTCAAAATAGATTTAAATTGCTACCTATTAACACAATTTAATCACATTTAACTCTGTGTATACACTACACTAAACACACCATTGAAGCGTGTTAAGAGCGGTCTGACTGTCTGTTGGAAAGGATTAGCTCTGAGCTAATAGTCATTAGCAGTCCACCTCAGCCTCTGTAATCAACTCCACCCCGGGACTCATCAATACAGTGTTTACCAGAGTCCTAATACTACTATTGGCTTGTGTGAAAGAGAGAGAGTCTTGCTTGCTTGCTGAAAAGAGGGTTGAGTGCTGATAATTTAACTAAGGCCTGCAGTCATTTTTTTTCTTAATCAAACTGAATCTATGGCCTGGGAATTGCTGAGGAGAGGCTAGTCATTAGGTCTTCATAAGTAAATCATGTGTGCATGATTATTGTAGGTATATGGAAGCTAAAATATTTCAGTTAATAGTTTAAAAATAGCAATATCTGTCATTGTTAAAATTATTTATTCTTTTTTATTAAAACCTTGCTTTGGTTCTGAGACATTGAGTTTACATTTATATTTTTACATGTATTTATTTAGCAGAGGCTTTTATCCAAAGCAATTTACAACTTGAGGAATACAGAAAGCGATTCATCCTGAAGATGCAAAAGTATGCACAAGTGCTTGCAGTAAAAATTCGGAGTACAGTAATACCTCGGTTTACGAGTTTAATTCGTTCCAAGAGCGAGCTCGCAAACCAAAATGCTCGTACACCAAAACAATTTCCCCCATAAGAACGCACTAAAAATCACTTGATTCGTTCCACACGACCATAAATGCTCATTTTAAATATTTTTTTTGGTTTTAACCTATTAATTACATTTAAAATTATAACCATTAAGATCTCATATAAATACTAATTAAGTATTTTTAGAGTTTAACTGTCATTATTAACTATTTACTGTAACACGCACTTTACCTCTTCACTGCTGGCATGATCGAGACGAGAGGAGAGGGGAGGGGAGGGGGGTGGGGTGTTACTGCTTATATATATTTTACTACCTTGTAGCGTTGCTTCTTTTAATAACCAGACAGGTTCCTTCTCATTCAGAGATTTTATTGAGAACTATCGGGTTGGATAGTCTAACTATCTGGCTTCAACCCACACCGTACATAACAGAAGAATCAAAACTATCTCTGCTAAGGAGCTCTCTCTCTAATCCCTCAACTCAACTCTCTCTCTCTCTAGCACCCCAGAAACCCTGCCCTCTTAAAGTGACAAGACTGTTAACTTAACACTTATTGAACACATCAGATTAACTAGTTCCTTCAACATTTGTAACTATATTACAACGTGAAGAATAGCGACACAGTCTAAGAATAGACTAGAAACAGTCCGACAAATAGAAACAGTCCGACAAACTTCACAAATTAATAAGGGAAAATAGAAACAGTAGACTATACTATAACAGTCAGTGGTAGAGCGGACATCTCTCTCCTCACTCAAAAACAGACTCCCTCCCATGCGTGCACACTCACACCAGAACAGCGTGCACCCAAAAACATATGCCATCTTAAAGGCACATTCCCTTCATGAACAAAGTAGCCGTTACAATATGCGTCACGGTCTGTATGGTCGCTCACTCCAATACCTTTCAGAACTGTGTCCCAGCAAAACGACTGTGTTATGAGCGGATGTGTTTATGTGTTTTGTGACTGTGTTTCTGCTTTGAGCGAAATTATATTTGCAATGTTGGAGAATATAATCAAAGGTTTGTAATGTATAGGTATTGTAAGGTATTGTATACTGTTAAATCTCTGCTGTTAGTTGGTGCACATATGCCTTTTGTTGTTAGCAAACATATACAGTATATGTATATTTTTATGGCATGTTGATTGCATTGTCAAACAAATCACTATATTGGCTTTTGGTTATCTCGATCATCGGTTATCTCAACGCTTTTTTGCAACCCCCTACGCCGTCAACATAACCGGGTTCCACTGTATATCTAAATCCTGAATCTGTATATGAATCTTGACAAGGATTCCGTATTCCGAATGAAGAGAGCTCATTCCACCTGCAAGGAACGGTGAACAAAAATGTTCTTTAGAGTGATTTTTTTTTCCTCTCTGTGATGGTACCATTGATTGATTGTAGGTTTGTGGAAGGTGTATAGATCTGTATTAGCAAGTGGAAGTATGAGGGTGCTGAGCCTGTATCAGCTCTGTAAGGAAGTGTCAGCACTTTGAATTTGATTTGAGCTGCAAGTGGGAGCCAGTGAAGAAACATAAAGAGTGGTGTTACGTGAGTCCTTTTGGATTCGTTGAAGATGATCTGCGGCATTGTAGATCAGTTGCAGGTTGTGGTGAGCAGGGCGGGTCGAGGGACCGTGAGAGCGTTACAAGAGCCGGTGGTGGGATTGAGAATGAGCGTCACCTGCGAGCCACCGGTGTCTCGAGTCTCACGGAGGAGCGGAGACTTAAAAGGAGGAGTGACGACAGTGAAGAATGAGAGAGGACCAGGCCTGGACTTTATGTTGTGTTTGTGTGGGCGGCAGTTGTCTGTGAGGAACTGCCGCCATTATGTTTATTTTGGATTTATGTTTTATTTTATTATTAAAGTCTTTGAATGTCTGCCGGTTCCCGCCTCCTTCCTCCCTGAACGTTCAACATTGTTACACAGGTGTTTGATTGCACTTGACGGAAGTCTGGCTAGACTATAGCGTTGCAATAATCAAGCCTGGAAATGACCATGGCCTGTACCAGAAGTTGTGTTGCTTGCTTGGTTGGGAATGGGCTGATCTTTCTGATGTTGTGAAGTGCAAACCTGCATGATCAATGTGTCCAAGATTTCTGGCAGACCTTGATGTGATAATCATTGAGCATCAGATCTGGACGGTGAAGTCATGCTGTAGAGACAGATTGGCAGGAAAGACGAGAGGCTCAGTCTTTGCCAGGTTGAGCTGCAGATGATGCTCTTTTATCCATGCCAATATGTGCACTAAACCGCTTGTGATTCGCGCAGCTACCGTAGGATCATCAGGTTGAAATTATAGGTAGAGCTGTGTGTCATTGGCGTAGCACTGATATGAGAAACTGTGTGCCTATGTGATGGGACCCAGTGATGTGGTGTATATAGAGAAGAGTAGGGGTCCAAGAACTGAACCCTAGGAACACCAGGGATCAGTTGACATTCTCACCGCACCACGTAACCCTGATGGATTCAAACCAGTGAAGCAGAGTTCCTGTGATGCCTAGTGATGAGAGGGTGGACCGAAGGTTATGATGATTAACAGTGTCAAAGGCATCAGATAGATCTAAAAGAATGAGAACTGATGATTTGGAATCACTTTTTGAAATTTGCACTTCAGTGACTGATAGTAACGCAGTCTCGGTTGAATGGCCCTTCTTGAAGCCAGACTCGTTATTCTGTGAGAGGAAAGATTATACCTGGTCAAGAACTTGTTCAAGAGTTTTTGATATGAATGGTAGGAGAGAGACAGGTCTGCATATGTTTAATGTGGGTTTTTCAGCAGTGGGGTTACCCGAGCCTGCATGAATGTGGTAAGCAAGGTTCCCGTGTGAAGAGATGATGCGAGTGAGTGCTGCTAGGAGAGATGGCTTGTAGAATGTGTGAGGGGATGGGGTCTAAAGGGCAGGTGGTTGGATGGCTGGAAAGGAGAAGTATAGATACATCTACTTCATTGAGTGGAGAGAAGTTTTCTGGTTGCACCAGTGCTCGGTCTAAGTTCTCATTTGCGTGGAGCTGAGAATTGGCTGCTGATACTTTCTGATTTGTTAATAAAAAAATTAGCAAAATCATTGGCAGTTGTAGCTGTAAGTGGATGGGGACAGAGGAGAGAGTTGAATGTTGAAAAGTGAGCGTGGGTTAGAAGTGTTGATCTTAGTGTGGAAATGTGACCTCAGTTGAATAGGTAGAGAGCAGAGATTGATACATACTCAGGTCAGACGGGTCTTTTTGATTTGTGCCATTTTCTCTCAGCTGGCCTTAGTTTTGTTCAGTCTTCACAAAGAACATGAGGGAGTAGCAAAGGCTGGCCTGGAAGATATTGTCTAGACAAGAAGTTAGAGTGGAAAATAAAGTGTCCGTTGTAGCTTGGGTGAAGGAAAAGAGGATGAAACAACAGAAGAAAGACGGGAAGAACAAAAGGAACACGGGTTTCACCTGTAAGTGACTGGTAGAGGGGTTGATGTTGCCGAAATATTAAGTTCTGTACGAACTGTAATGAAGAAATGGTCAGAAAAATACGAAAGTTTCACCTGAGTGTTGTCAGCAATGCAGTTGCAACTGTAGATCAAGTCAAGTTGGTTGCCTGATTTTGTGAGTACTTGTGGTGATGAGTCATTTGAGATCAAATGAGGATAGGAGAGACAGGAAGTCTGTAGCGCAATGATTCTCCAAATGCATGTTGAAATCACCAAAGACAACAAGTGCAGTGCCATCCTCAGGGAATGAGGACAGCAGCACATCCATCTCCTCAAAAAAGGTGCCCAGCTTGCCTATTGGAGGGCAATGGATTTCAGCAATGTGGATTATGGTGGGAGATGAAACTGTAATCGAATGAAATTCAGACTAATTTTACTTGCATAGAGAAGAGTGAATAGAGTATTTCCAATCTTTAGAAATGAGAAGACCTGTACCCCCATCCTTCCCAGACTGATGAGGAGTGTGAGAGAAAGAGAAAGTTTTTAGAGAGAGCAGCGGGGTTGCTGAGTCCTCTGGACGAATCCATGTTTCAGTCAAACCTAAGATATTGAGAGTAGAATTAGTAGCAAATGCTGGAATGAAGGTAGCTTTGTTGACGGTTGACTGACAGTTTCAGAGACCCACAGAAAAGGAGAGAGGTGCATGATAAGTATATGAAAGAAGTTTAGGGTAAAAGTGAGAAATTAAAACTAGACTTGCCGGTGTCGTTCCTCGGTGGAAGTCATGCAGGAAGAGTTGAAGGTATTTACCCTTGTCGGTCTTCCCACAAGGAGAGACAGTGCATGGAACCTACTTAACTGCAATAAAATACAAAACCACACAAGGCAAACTAGGATGATTGAAACTAAGATGCCAAGTCATGACACAGTACAATGAACAATAACAAACAGAGTTTTGAAAATGTTTAGAATATAAAAAATATTAATTTCACAATAACATTTCACAATTTGAAGTAAACTATTTGTTTTTATTTCAAGATGAATATCAGTGAAGTGAGATGCTAATTCAGTAACATCTCTGACTGATTATGTGACTTCATCAAGGAAAAAAATTATCAGACTTTTTCAAACGAGTCTTTTTTAACAATTAGTTCAAAAAACAAGCAAATAAGAGTATTTTCCTGGTGAATCAGAGTGTACTGTTCAAAATTAAGATGTGTTTTGCCACTGTTTTGTTGTACACAGTATTTCTCATCACATTCAGTTCATTGGCTAACTTACATTCATAACTCAACTCAAAAGTTGAGTTATGCAGCAGTGGAAACATTGTTATTCTACAGTATTTATGTCATGGTTTGGCTTTGTGTTGCTTTAGGTTTCGGTCTGTTTTGCTGTCTGTTTGTAATTTTGTTTACCCTGTCTTCTACCCATCTGTCTCTTTGGTTACAAATTGATTTGAGTTGTGTTCTGGTGTGTCACGTTAATTAGTCTAGTTAGTTCCTCTGTTTGTTTTGTTTTTTGTCATCAATTGTCTGTTGATGTCACCTATATCCTGTTTTTTCTGGTCTATTTTTCTTTGTAAGTCTAGAAACCTGAGTGCCTTTTTGTTTGTTAAATGTTAAATGTTGTTCTCCATGAAGATTGCAGCCCAAAGATCTCATTTCATCTTTGCTTCAATCAGTTCATATGCTATTATAGTATGTATTCTCATTTTAATTGTATTAGTTTTTAATTTAAGTTTTTAGTAATTATTATTTTATTTGTTGTTGACATTTTTAAAAACAAAAACATTCGTTTTTGTTTAGTTTTAGTAATTTTAAGCTTTGGTTTGTTGCCACATTTGCTTTTGATTATATTATAGACTCAGCTAGATTCAGTGGGTTGATACTGACGGACTCAATGTCTGCGGTTAAAAAAACTGCTGTGAATGTGAATTATTCCCATCCATTCTGCATGACAATTTGCTGGAGAAGCTCAATATTTTCAATGTATTTAGTTTCTGCATTCGTGTGTGTGTCCAGCTGTCTTTGTGAGGACTGGTTTGAGTTTTAGACCATTGAAGTGAAGACAAAGAGAGAAAAGTCCTCACTTTCAAATACCCCTTTAAAAACCTGTTTGAGGGTCAAGACTTGGTTTTAGGGATAAAGTTATAATTCTGTTTAGGGTAGGTTTCGGGTTAAGCACTTTGTTGTGATGGTTAGGGTAAGGAGCTAGAGATTGCATTGTCAATGATTGGCCTCACAAAGATAGATATACAAGAATGTATGTGTTTAAAAATTGCAAATGTTCATGTCTCTTCCTCATGCTTTCATGTGGCTCAATCAGTAGAGCATTGGCAATTAAAACACCAAGGTCATGGGTTCGATTCCCAGGGAAAGCAAGATCTGATTAGAATATCAATGTGTTCCTTGAAAGCAATGTAAGTAACTATTTTATAAGAATGTTGTTGTTTTGATTCCACATGCTGACACAAACACTTATTTAAACATTTATTACATGAGTCATTTTTAATCACATCTTTTTCCATTGCATAGACTGGTCTGTTGGTGACGTTAATGTGCTGTGAAGCTTGCGTCTCTTGTCCAGTGTGGCTCATGGGAAAATAATTATGCTGTCCTCTGCCCTGGGACATCATTACTGCACCAACCTCACTGTGGTCCCTGGCACATTCTGTATTGCAGCCATTAGGAGTAACACCCCTCACTGTCTACATCACAATAAACAAGCCGTTAGTCTGTTTATGCCATTGCTGGCAAGTTGGGCCACTGTGTCTTATTAGGAGGTGTGTATATAACCGAGTCAAGTTTGTGTACACGTGTTGTTCTTCCATGTCTGGGTTAAATAAGAACTTGGCCACTGGTTGTCATGTTGGAAGATGGCTTTCTCATCTATATCTGTCAATAATTTGACAGACTGTGGCAGACATGATGTTACTATCATAGGTTTAGTATCATCCTCTGACTGACCATTCATCACCCCTTCATTGATTCTCTGATGCATATTCCACATAGAAAAGGCAAAAGAGTATGTCAATATAGTTAAGTAATATAAGATAAGTTAAAGTATAATTGAATGGCTTTATGCAACTTCTTTGCACTTTTTAGCTAACACATGTATACTTTTAAGTAAACTTTAAATACATTTTGAGTACACAAATATTTTACATGTTTTTCGTTTGTATTGCAGCTATACTGTGAACTACACTGCAAGTAACATGTTTCTTGGCCATTTATTAGTTTTTGACAGTACACTTTGAAGGATAGTTTACTAATAGTTTTTTTTACATTCCGAGTGAACTTCAATGTCATACTTATAGTTTTATATTATTTTTAAACTATGGATACTATTGGGTTTCTATGTATTATTTTTAATCACATTTTTTAACTGTATATTTACTAAAATATGTATAAATAAATCATTTGAAAATACAAATCTATAAAATTAAATAAAAAGCTTTCCTGTAGCTCAGTCAGTAGAGCATTGGTGTTAACAACGCCAAGGTCATGGGTTTGAACCCAGGGAAAGCAAGAACTGATTCAATGTGTTCCTTGAATGCAATGTAAGTCACTTTGGATAAAAGTGTCTGCCAAATGCATACATGTAAATGTAAATGTAAAATAATCAGCTTTATAGTTTACATAGGAACCTGTTGATTTTGTAATCATATCATAGCATTTTTCACAAATCGATGTTGAAAAAACTGAAAAAGTTAAAAAAATCCTCAAATAATAAAGTTTGGATGAAGAGCAGAGCAGAAGTGAACATTCAAACTTCCCTCAAAATCCCTCAAAGCTCTTTTCACTAGGTTTGACATCATATGCCATTTGGTTCTTGCCAAATCGTGTCAAATTACTGTTCTAGCTATTACACATGGCTGTATCAATTATTTTTTCAGTTATTTCTAATAAAATAAATAATTTACAGATGCCTCCTGGTGGGCTGTATGCCACCCACTCACCAGCTGACACCCACTGTCTCAAAATACCTTCAGACCTCTGTAAACTGGCTATAAAAAGGTGTTAGTGAGACAGAGAGAAAGTACACAGGTCCCACATCTTCAATTAATCAATGTCAGCACTCAGGCGAAAATAACCGATGCATTAACGCTTCAGGCCACTTCTCTTTCTCTCTTTCCATCACTTTTCAATGTGTCACTTCACTCATGTTTGCTCCCATTCCATCTTTTCTTGCGACACGTTGCATTTCTCTCCAATAATCTGTGAATATTTGATAAAGTATGCCGACGGTAGCCCACGGAGGGCAGAAGAGGGCGAGCTACTGAGCTCGCAGGTGCTGCCTGATGGCTGATTGCCTCTGATCTGCCCATTGAAATGGGTCCCTGTTGCATCTTGGTCCCAAATCTTTTTCTCTTCCACACTGTATCCTCCTCCAAACCCCATCAAATCACACAGAAATGTGTTTGTGTGTCTTATTTATTCACTCTCCATACTGCAAATGGAACTGGCTAATGAAAAATAAAATAAACCCTGGCCTGAGAGAGTGTGTTGGGAGGTATGGGATGCAAAAGGCAGTGAAGGGTATGGACTGACAATGGAAGACAGGGATGATCTTTGTTTTGGCACTGATGTGTAGTCGCTCACAGATGCAAAGCAATTTCCTGCCTCAAATTGCATTTTCTGCAGTGTAGGGGGGTTTCTGATGTTTGCAAGTATGTATTGAGTTATGAATTTTGCTTCCTATTTCTGCTGTCTTGCTCTGAAGACGCACTTTTCCAAGTTGGAGGTTGGACATTTTGACTGAGCTATTTGAATTAAATGGAGCATCATACTATGCTCTAAAAACATTTAAATAATGTTGGGAAAGTATGTACTTTTGAATGTGTAGTAATCTTTTATCTAGTAAATTTACTTATGAAATTTGTAGTAAGCATCTTGAAACAATAGACTTCCTTCCTTGAAAAATAATTTATATTATTGTATTAAATGCATTTGTGGTTTACTTAAAAGGTACATTATGCTATTTTAAAGGTTCCCAATTTTGTTTTGCATGTCCCCTTCAACAGATTTACATTCAAGGTCAAAAAGCATAATTTTAATAATGCATTGCACAGTGCCACATTTTTCAATGATTCACGTGCCTGCTCTGCTCGGATTGGTCAGATGAACCAGCCTGTTGTGATTGGTCAGCCATTTACAGCACATGTTGGAAACAAACATAGTTTGTTATTCAACCCAAACCTCTATTGCAATAACTGCTTGAGCAGGATGTTTCTCAGTAATGGACTACTCAGCTTAAGGTACATTATGTTTTGTTGCAGCTTTAGCTCTTCACCATCAGCATTATTATGTGTATGTCCATCAACAAACTGATGTGCACATTTCAAATTTATGGCTACATATTTTGAACAACCGTTAGAAAATATATATAATTATAATTAATCGTACTTACAGGTTGTGATTTTGAAGAACAAGCTGGTCCAAATAAACTGGTTTTAAAGTTTTAGCTAATTCTGCATTGAAGTTCAAGTTGTTCACAATGTGAGAAGACAATGTAGACAAGCGGTATTTTGCACTTGTTAGCTAGCGATTTGTAGTCATAAGCCGTGACCCAAATTCCTGACAACTTGTTTAGGCAGTTCAGAGTTGATTCTTTCTTTTGGGAGACAATAACTTTATTTATAGTGCTTTTTTAACTTAACAAACTTTGCAGAAAGTTTTCAGATAGCTAAATTACACAATGCATAAAGGGGAATATTTGAAAAACCATAATATTGGCACTTTAAGTATATATAGTTTTAAAAGTTATTTTTAAAATAATGTAAACATAAAAAGCCTGTTGAATAAAAAAAATATAAAGTACACTTTCATGGCAATGTTTCTTGACACAATTAATAATAATTTCTTAACACACTTTTATTATTTAGGTTGCACCACATGAATTTTTATTTGCATACATTTTTCAAATATGTACATACAGTGGAGTTCACTTATCTCGAGTCACGGTTAACTCGCCAATACTACTATGTCAACGTTTTTGAAGTGGAACCGCCAAACTCCCTATTTGTCTTAGTATTTTCGATTCTTTAATGTTGATTCCTTAATGTCGCTGAACACTAATATCTCGAGTAAATATCTCGGACAAAGTTGTCACTTCACATGGTTATCTCATGAGTCATGAGCGTTCCTAGTTCACTGCGCATGCGCTGAGTTTGCGTTGCACATGGATCGCGGTCCATGTGGTCGCTCTGTCAGTGACGCTACTCACAGCGTCTTTTAAGTGAAAGTCACAGGACTCTGAAGTGAAAGCACATTCACGTTCTTACGAGAGCTGCCGTGGGTCTACCCCCATCCCAAAGCCTCATCTGCTTCTGTGTGCACATAAAGCCCGCCTTCTCTGATTTGATTGGTGTTCTCAAATATTTTGACATTGGTTTACGAGCGGTAACGGCCAATGAGTATAATACTTAGATAAACGAACACACACACACACACACACACACACACACACACACATCCTGCTTCTGTTCTGAAGCGCTCTGCTCAGCGCCGCTGAGGGAACACTGTTACGAAGCCGAATTTGCTGAGAAAGCACATTAGAAAACGCAAGAAAGTATGGAATCTAGAACAGCGTGATGACCTCACGAATATGTTATGACATTGTGTTTGCAATGTTGGAGAATATAATTAAAGGTTTGTATCAAAAATTGAAAGTGTTTTTATTGTATACCTTTTGTTGTTAGCAAACATATGTACATTTTAATAGCATGCCAGTCGCTTCATCTAATAAATAGATATATTGGGTGTAGGTTATCTCGCTAAACGGTTACCTCAAGGCTTTTTTTCAAGCCCAGAGGCCGTCGACATAACCGAACTCCACTGTGTGTGTGTGTGTATGTGTATATATATATATAATATATTTGAAAAATTTATGCAAAAATGTATACTTTGCGTTGCTTGCTAAATTCTTCAACTAAAAAAGTTGAAATTGACCATCACAATGTTAATATTAGCTAATAAAACATGGATGAATGAAAACCTTAGAAATGTAATATGATTTAGTATGCACTAATTTTGCATGCTCCATCTTTACAAGGAAAATATGGGAATTGGGACACAGCAATTATCCCACCTAAGGAACATTTAGGTTGTCTATCCTTTCAAAGCTCCTAATGGTAATCAAAGCATGCTGGGATTTGTGGGGCATGTGTTTGAGTTTTGGAGGTCTGCCCACAGTCTCATTTTTAGAGCAGTGGGGGTTAACTGCTCTGCGGATCAATCTAAACGTCTCAGGTTTTGCCAAGTCACATGGTCAGTCTCAAGATGAAAGACAACTAATACTCACTCTCTAAATCTTGTCCTTCACAACTAGTTTTTTCCTCTCTTCATTAAACTTCAATATATTGCTGTTGATAAACTGTTCTCCTTTAAACAAAATGAATTGGTGAATTGTATTCTGCTTACACTACATTAATTTAACAATACTTGGTGCATCAACAATTGACAAGGACACATTCTTGTTTGGGATCAATAAGAATTCTTTTTTTTTTCTCCCTGCCCTTGCTAAATCACAAGCAGGGATACACACACAGTCTTTGTGTTGTTTGCTAGGGAGCAGAACATGCATAGTCAGTGTTTGAGGACGCTGGCTGAATTTATACACTCCGCTCCCGTATGGCGGTATTTAAAACTACCTGATCCTCAGATTCGGGTCCTGGGGTTTGCAAATATACCTGTCAGAGGGGTTAGAGATGGCCTGGTCTTATCTCTGCCCTCACCTCGCAGGTCCAATATCCTCTCCCGGGATCTGGAAGCATGCATCTGGGGTTACTCCCACACTGGTAGAGATACCGGTCCTCCAGCTCTGAGAAGCTGGTTGTTGTTAGTATCAAGGATGGAGATGAAGACTCAACACTTCAACCTCCAGTTTAAGAGTCGTGACTCAGGTATGTTGGGGCCGCCTCCTTCAGGTAAAAACAAAAAACTTTCAAAAAGCGTAAGTATATATTGGCTGAAAATGGAGGAGACTTGAGAGCTACCTCAATCCACAATCTTTATTGCCAAGAACTTTTGGTCCCAAACTTTTGAAGAACTTTTGAGGAACAAGAACTTTTGTAACTTTTGTTGTCACGCCAGTTAGAAGCTGTGAGCCAGCCGCAGCCACACAGTTCCATGCCGTGCCACTCAAAAATACCCAAACACCCCCTCAGAGTGACAGCGGGGTTAGAATAGCATTTTCAAGGGATCGTTCTGCCATCCCTCCCTTCTCGTGTGCGCCCAGATGCATTAATTCCTGACAAGTCTCCCAGATGCTGCCTTGGAATCCTGTGGTCGCTGGGAAAATCTCCCTCCTCTGAGGAGTTGCCTAGAGCAGTCACTTCAGGCATTCCCTGCAAGACAAGGTGATGGAGCGAACACTCAAGAAAATAGCAGAAGCCAGCCTTGAGAGTCTGGTTCCCTAGTCGACTTTCTTGCAGCATTGTTACATTTAACAACTGTGAGTCCTATGAGGAGGCTCTGGTAATGGACAAAGAAGTAATCTATGCTGCATTGAGAGTTATTGAGTACCTCTCCCAGCTAACAGGTCTGAAATCAAGTTTTATTACTGGTACCTCACTAATCCAAAGAAGGATGAAAGGTTGTTTCTGGTCCGGAGTGGATCATGCTTGATCAGTGCTTGAGTGCGCTGGTTGTGTTCACCCCACTCCTGCCTAGCTGTCTCTAAGAAAGCTGCCCTGGTTCACGATCCTCAGAGTAACTTCTTGTTCTGGAGATCATAAATGGACCCATCAGTGGGGCTGGAGACATGCCCAAGCTTTATGCCTTCCCTCATCAGTTGGTCTGATATCCTCTGGAAATCAGCTGGAAATGCACACAGCAGTTACTTACACTCCAGCAGGGACATTTGTACTAAGGCTATCCAGTTCCATCCCCACACACGGTGCCCATGTCTCTTCGGTGCCCTGTATGGATCTCTGTGCCCTGCATGGATCTCTATCCTGAGGGAGCCAGGTCACACAGGTCCGAGGTGGGTTTTCCCAGCATCGGTTTGCACTGGGGAGGTTGCCCCTGCGAGGAGGGTTCTAGTGCACTCACACTAGGTACTCCTAAATTAGAATATTTTACATTATCACTGAATTTACTGTATTTGTGATCAAACAACTATTATAACTATTATATATTAATATATTAACATTTAAAAATCACACTGACCGCAAACTTTTGAATAGTAGTGTATATTGCATTTCATAATATACTATTTTCAGGGAGAAATATGATGAAAACATTGTTTAAAAATAATGAAAGTTTTATGGATGAGTGATACTTGAAACGTCAATTTGAAAAACTTTTTTTCAACTGGGCCATTTGAAATTGCTCAATCACAACATTTTGCAGTTCATGAGTTTACACTTTGAAATGAGTTGATATAATAAAGGAGTATGGGTATTTGTTGTGATGTCTAGGGGAAGGCTCAGAGCTCAGAATTTACTCCTCCCATGTCTCTGGATTGGGTGGTAACCAGGTGAGTGTGAGGAAATGGGTTGGAGAGATGGAAAGAAATGTGAGTCGGTGTATTTATAAGCCTCCTCTCATGCTAATTGAGGAGCTCATTTGAACATACTCCTCCTAATCTTTGTTTATAAACCATCATTGAAGTTTACTTGCATTAGGACACTAGAAATTATTTTATAGATTCCTAATGGGATGTATGAATCATGGAATGTGTTCAAATATATATATATATATATATTTATTTATTTATTTTATTTTTTTTTTTGGTGTTGCACAGACTAAAATACCAGCATACTACAGGTTTGGAACGACAAGAATGAAAGCAAGATTTTAATATTTGGGTGAACAACTCCAAGTTTCTTTTGTAGACTTATTAGCCCAATGGATACAGACACTGCAGTAGCACAACCCCCTTGGACACACATGACTCTGCCTTACATTCAAAACACACTAATTTCATCACTTGCTGTGTCGTTCTCTTCCTCTCTGTAATTTTGCATTGATTTAATTTGTGGTTGTGGAGCTGTGCTTCAGGGGTTAGTCTAGACATCCCCGTTCACTGCCAGAGCTGAAGTGTCTCATTTCCATCGCGGAGGGACGTGTGTGTACATTACGAGTGAGAGTGGGTGTGTGTATGTGGGACAGGCTAGTTAAGTATGCTAATTAGTGTCATTTGCAGATTTTCATGAGGGTTGATAACGCAGCTGAGATCATCCATCTGTGCTTGTACATGCATATGTGTTAAGAATCAGTTGATCAATGGTCTGACTACAGCTGACTTCAATGGTCATGCTGTATTGATTTGATTCACTAAAAAGAACTGGCTCATAAGAGTCCTTCTTTCAAGAATTATTTTGAGAACATTGGTTGTGCTGTACTAAAGTGAACCGCATCATAAAAATCAATTTTTCTACGACCACAACATTTTGGCGGCCTGAAAATGTTTGAAAACAGGCATTCAAAGTTGAAAACGTGTAGCACACCCGCCAAAAAAAAAAAGAAAAAAAAAGGTTATTTCATGAGCACAAGGATTCTCTGATAACTAGCGATTTATTTACTGGTTCACCATGAGAACTAAATACACAAAATACAGTTAAAATAAAGTACATTAAATAAGTATCGTCTTTTACACATTCCAAACAAACATAAGTTCAGCTGAACTGCATAATAACAGTTTTCATACCGATATTGCTCATTTCCACACAGCAACACAATCACATTAAATCACAAATAATAAAAATGAAAAATCACTTCATTGGCTGCTTATTACAAAGAAGAGCTAAAACTTGCATCGGAGGTTCATTCAACTCCAGATGAGTAAATGTAAACAATAAACATGTGAAATTTGCTGTGCACTGCCAATAACTTTCTTTCCAAGTTAATCTATATTCTTCATAACTTAAAGTCTCCACTCAAACAGCAACTGATTAGAATGTAAAATGTGTATCTTGAATGCAAGTCGCTTTGAATAAAAGCATCTGCCAAATGCATAAATGTAAATGTATCGCCAACTACTGACCTGGCAGCATAATACAGCGTTTTTAAATTGTTTTACGGTGAACTGGGATCGTTTTGTCACCTCTATCAATTGTCCACAAAAAATGCAAAGGAAAAACTTTTTTTACTTTCCACTTTTGTTTGTTATATGTTTGTATATTCCATCTTGGCTAGCGTTTATATAACTACTATTTTTCACTAGTCATCCAGAAAATTAATCGACTTCTCAGCAGGTCAGTGTTTACTTGATGAAAATGAACCTTACTACATGCAGCGGCATCAGCTTGTTTTGCTGTTCAATACTGCATTTACAGAGTGTAAGTACAGATACTATCTAAAGAACTTATCTCTAAGAAACTGAGTATCTCCAAATATATTAGTTTTAATGCACCACCTTTAAAGCCTTCCAAGCTGTACTTTTGTAACAAATTTATTGGCTTCAACAATAAATTTAAAGACAATTACTGTCAGTATAAAATATATTGTAAATCTATTGTTGCTCTATGTATACCAGCAGATTTTCTTGTATCATGTTTTTATGTCTCATACTTTAAGTATTTATATGATATTCAAAAATAGTTCAAGTATAAAAAATTGGGCATGAGACCACTAGAATATGCTCTGTTCTGTTGTTTTCCATCCAGCTGTTTTGGAATACAGAGTCCTATGTGAACAGCCCTAACTAAATGCATGTTAGTAAATCAACTACACTACCGGTACTCAAAAAAATTAAGAGAACTTGTAATCATCACAGAACACTGAGTCAATTTAACTTTAGGGATATCAATCTGTCCAGTTAGGAAGCAATGAAAGGAACAACAGCTGCACTAGACAGGCAACAGCAAGACAACCCACAAAAAGGGCAACATTTTGATGGCCATTGACCACTGATCTCTCCTAATTCTTCCTGACTGGTTTATCTTTAGTTTTTTGTTAGGGTCCTTGTCATTGTCTGTAGCGTGGGGCACTACCTGAAACCAAATCAGGTGGCACAGTCAGTCCTACCCCTCCAGGATGGCACATCCTTACATACTGTCGCAAGGAGGTGGTCTGAGGTCTCCCAGCACAGATTCAAAAGCAGGAAAGAGATACCGGGAGACAAGCCATTTCTATGTCCCCAGCTGGACAGAGACATAGAAGGGCAACTACTAGATTCCTACCAAATAACCTCTAACAGGCAACTGTTGGGCATGTTTCTGACCAAACTGTCAGAAACTGACTTCATGAGGGTGGCATGAGGGCCCATTGTCCTCAAATGGGACTTGTTGTCGTGACAACAATATAGGCACTTTATGGCCATTCACACTACTGGCTTACATTTGAGTTGCTGTGATAAACTTCATGAAAGTTGGATCAGTCTGTAACTACAATTTTTTACATTTGATTTTTGGTATGATTTTGAACATAGCCCTCATTGTGGTCATGATTTTGGTTTCTACTGACTGTTGTAACAATTTTATTCTTAATAAATTATAGACTGTATGCAAATAAAGATTTTCTGATAGAATATTCCATTAATTTAGATCTAATGTGTGATTTTAAGTGTTTCCTTAAATTGTCTGAGAAGTGTAGTTACCCACCGCAACTACCACTGCTACCTATGTTACTCACCGCAATGTGAAAATAATGTGCCTGGTGTTGGATATCCCTATTGTGTGTCATACAGGGGACTGTTCTTTTTCGACTCTGTCCTGCTTGTAATAAACTTTTTATTTCTCTTTCACAATACTATTTCCACATTTTTAGTACTTTAGTTCAGCAGCAAATGGACATGCCCTGTTGTAGTTGCTTAGTAACTGCTCCTGTTCTAAGTGACACACACACACAAAATACTGCATTTACAGTGTGAGTACAGAGACTGTCTGAAAAATGTATCTCAAAAACTGAATATCCAAATATATAATTTTTAAAGTACCACCATAAAAGCCTTCCAAGCTGTACTTTTGAAACAAATTTACTGCCTTCAACAGTACATTTAAAGACAATTACTGTCAGTTTCTAATTTTTTGCCTTTGTTGCATCAGGTTTTATGTGTCTCATCCTTTAAGTGTTTATAAGATATTTAAAAATAGATTAAGAATTTTTCGTGACACCACTACAATATATTCCATTCTGTTGTTTTCCATCCAGCTGTTTTTGGAATACAGCAAGCCCTATGTGAACAGCCCTAAAGAAATACGTCTGTTCAGTGTTAATAAACCAGCATCCAGATAGTTGTTCAAACATCGACACATAGCACCATGTGGAAGCCATGAAGAAAATGATTTATTTTTATATATATATATATATATATATATATATGTATTTGTATATATTTGTATATTGTATATGTGTACAGACTGTATATTCTATCCCCTAACCTACACATCACAGAAAAATGTATGGTTTTTCACATTTGATTAAAAAAAACACTTTATAATTGGAAATATATTACACATTCTTTCACACACATGTTCCCAGTCTATCTTTTGGGTTTCAGTTGATTGGGACTCTGGGGGTTTGAATCAAATCGTTTTCTTCATGGCTTCCACATGGTGTAATGTGTCAATGTTTGTATTCTCCTCTGAGATGCTGTAGATAAATCAGATATACAAGCTAATATTCCCAATTTACTTAAGCAGATCTGAAGAAAAAAAGAAAATGTTCTAATGGTACTCTTATTGCTCTGTGGATGTCCTTGTGCAGCATCTGCTCATGCCATTGAATTTGATGATAATTACTGTTGTTATGGAAGTAAATGACTACAGTTTATTCTATATTCTATATTCTATATACCATATACGTCTGTCTGATGTAAAGAACACAGCTCAATGATTTAGAAAGTCAGTGGATCATGTCAGTCCACAAGTGGAATTAGGAAATAAATGTCACCCATAAATGCAATGTTCAGTGATTTTAAATGAATGTTTGCTTTAATTGTTGTTTTCCTTTTAGTCTTAGAGTGTTTCTTGATCTTTTTGTTGAAGGGGTTGATTTTTATTACAACTAACAGATTGTTAAATGAAGTTCACATAATGGAAACTTTGTTCCATGACCTATTTTAGCTACTTTTCAAATTCCTTTTATATTCAGATTCTACTGTTTTACTCTTTTCCCAAGCTTGACTTTCAATCTATTTTTTATGATCGATTTTCATACATTTAAAAATGAAGTAAAAGTTTTTCAAAAGTTAATATATTTGTACATAAAAAAAAAAGAAAGAAATATCACTTGTGACCAGAATATTTTCATCATGTCATTTCTTATCAAGATGTACATTTGTCAAATTATGCAAAAAAACCCTGAAAACATGATTTATTCACTTGGTTTATTCACATAATTTATTCATTCAGGAAAGAAAAATTATTTTGAGCTTTATGTTCGTCAAATAATCATAAATTCACATGGTTTCCATTGTGGTCAACATTGTTAATAATAAGAAATGTTAACTGCTCCAATCAGCATATTAACATGATTTCTGAAGGATCATGTGACACTGAAGACTCGAGTAATGATGCTGAAAATTCACCTTTGCCATCATTTGGAATGCATTTAATTTTAAGACTTATTTAAAACTTGTAGTAGACTGAATACAGTTCTAGCAGATCTAGTTGTTACCACTAGGATGTGTGCATGTTTGTGTTGAGTGGCGAATTACCTTTGGCAGTTCAATGTCCTGGCCTGTTGGATAGTTAGTTTGTTTTGTGCAACCCTTTCTTAAGTGCAAATGCAATTAAACGAGTTATTTGCATTCCTCCCTTTGTGTTTTTTTTTTTAAATACCAATTTACCACAAAACTGTAATATTTCACTATATTATTGTTTTTATTGTATTGACCTAGTAATTAAAATGTTCAAGTTGCATCAGGGATGAAAACAAAACTGAAAATGTTTATGCATATATGTGCATTGTTGGACATTTTTCAGAGTAAATAAGCCAGTGAAGTAAATTAGTCAAACAAATTAGTTATTTTCTTTTTTGTAAACTTTTAGTTTGTTGTTCTATCTTATTCATATTTCCTGTTTCCCTTTGTTATTGCTTGATTGGTTGTGCCTGTATTTGCTATCCAATGAGCTCTTATTGAAGTCTATTGAAGCTCTATTTCTGTTGCCAGGTCTTATCTTTTCATTGCTGTACTGTCTGTGGACCATTTGTTTCAGAATTTGTGTTATTATATATTTTTTGATGTCTTGAACATTGGAAACTCAAGATATTAATACGATAGGGCTGTTGCAAACAGTCTAACAGGAACAGAATTACAAACTGGAGCATACAACGCTATGTTCTGAAAATAATTACGTTATCAACTTGAATTACATGTTCAGTCCATAGGCACATAGTGTTTCTTTAAAAAGTGCCATTGCCAACTACTGACCTGACATGTCTTTTCATGTATCCGTGTGAACAGGGATCATTTTGACATAAAATTTGCTTACTCAAACCTTGAGTATACATCAGTCAACACTATTGCTAAGTATTTTCTCCTTAAAACTGCAGTCTGCCAAAGACAGTCTCAAAAACACAGTTTTTCCATCTTTCCTACCTCACAAATATGTAACAAATTCATTCAACGTGTGGGGTGGGGGTTTTCCAAAGTGAGCACAAGAACATATTTAAAACCCTTTAACTCTCAGTGGCCCACTTTTGGGAGACTTGGGGCCTCTTCTTTATTGCCTTTTTTAATCACATTATATTAATCATCATAGTCATTTGAAAACTTACACCCTCAGTAGTCATCCTGTGAAAACCATTTTGGAACCATTGTGACATTGTGTTACCATGGAAATGGTACTAAAATTGCTTTTAGCAGGCTCCTCCCTTTAGTGGGCAGTGGAGCCCACCATTTGATTAATAATCAGAACTTTTTTAATCTTGATGGAAATTTCTGCAACACAAGATTCCATGTTTGTTTTGAGTTAGATGTGACATTATGATAAAAGGTATTAAATTGTGAGATTAGAACAAATTCACCTAAAAAAATCTCAACAATTTCTGTGAGCTACCATATTTTACACACTATAAAGCGCACCTAAAAGCCTTAAATTTTCTCAAAAACCGCCGGTGCGCCAAATGTGTGCACCGAGTTCCAAAATCTGTAATATCGTTGTGCGACTTTAGTAAGAGCTCCGCTTGATTGACTGTCGGACCATTTCCCACTGAAACAGGGATGTAATACGTACACTACGTACACAGGCAGCGATAAACCAATCAGAGAACATTACGTACTACGTACAGTACATACACTTACCTCTGCCACGCCTCTGGTAAACTGCCGGTATGCTGCAAAAACATTTTTTTTTGTCTAAGGACCATCAAAAATGGCACCAGTGAAGAGACATGCTTACGAGGCACAATTCAAATTACACGCTATCAGTTACGTGGTTGTAAATGGGAATAGAGCAGCTGTGAGAATTTGCAGCCGGCATTATTGCTGGACAGCCATATGTTTTAACATGCACCTTATAAGGTGTGCCTTATGTATGGGTTAAGTACAGAAATAGACCCCGTAATTGAGACTACACCTTATAATCCGGTGCGCCTAATGTTGCAGAAAATATGTTGCTTCAAATTTGGAAAACAACTTGGTTAGACATTTGACTTTGATTTTATAGTATTTTTAGAGTAATTTTACAAAACTATGTATTTTGTATAAAATAAAAATCTTTAGTACAGTGCATTTGCTGTACAGTAAATTTTAAGTTCTATAACCTTTTTATGTGATGTGTGAATAATTGAGTTTGATTTATTTTGTGATATGTGTGAATAATTGAGTTTGATTTATTTTTATGTGATTGTTTTTTGTTGTTTGTTCGTTGTTGTTTGATATGAAAATTGGTTGTAAATATATTGTGTTCGAGAATAGGCTATTCATTTCGAGTTAATAATTTTGTGATTTTGCTCGTCGCTGCGTGGCGGGATGGAGGGAGTTCTCGTGAGAGACTTCATTCACGTTATAAAGTGACTGAGTGTGATTTATGATCAACGTCTATCACTCCCTTACTCCCTTACAGGAGTATTACATTTACACTTTCATTTTTTGGAGTGCTTTCACTTCAATAATCTGTTTGTCTTTAAAAAGAGACCAACCTTAGATCTGTATTTCAAACCAATCTTGAAACTATTTAAGTTTTAATTGCATTTTCAAGTCTCTTATCAAAAAGGCGGCCGGGAGTTATAAGAAGGGACAGGATGTGTGCGTATAGTGATATAGTGGGTACATTATTTACAGTCTATGATGTATATTGCAATCTTATGATGAGCTATATGTCTCTCTCCACTGACTTTCTGTGATGTTCATGTCATTTCAAGGATGTTGATTTTTAGAAGGCTTTAAGCAGGATTCTAAGACTCTGAGACTGTGAGCGGGAACATGGTTTATGTAACATTAGCAACACATTATTAGCTTTACAAAGCCAAGCAAAAGGATAATCATGTCAGTTACCAGAATGTGTGACATTGAAGAACTCAACACATAAAACATTACCATTCTGATTCTCAGTTTTAGATTGCCCTGTATAATTTGCTTTTTCTCCTCTTCTGAGTCAGTTTATGGTTCAAACATATATGGCTGAATTACACCAATATTTCCAGTTCCCATTGTGAGCGTTTAATAAAGTTGACTGCGTGAATCAGGAATAGCCCGAGCTGGTGTGATTACATGGAGGTGATTTTATTCATTTGTATTTCATTTTCATTTATTTTAGTAGCCCATAGGCAAATTGCTAATTGCTTTATTTAACAACGATAACCCTAGGATAGAGGTAATCTTGCAGTTGAATTTAAGAAAGTTCATAAAAAGATCTATAACATACATTTAGATAAGGTGAATCTTCCTTTCAGATCAACTTTAAAGAGACAAAGCTAATGACAATTCTATCATCATTTATTGATCCTCATTTTAACGAACCAAAGGCAAAGTCATACAATCTGAACAGCATTTGTTTTGAGTTACACTTTTAATCATATATTTATATCAGAACAATACCTTGTGGTGAGCCATCTTCAATTGACTGTGTTAATTGGATTCATGTGTAACTGGTGTGACTCGTGGTTTAGCCATTTTTGCCACTGTTTTTGCCTTATGCTTAGTTGCATCATATTGGTGTTATTATGCAAGGAAAAATTATTTTTTGTTTGTGCCTTGCTTTGACTCCATTTGGCATGGAACTGACCTTGTACAGCTTGCACCAGTTGTCCATTTCTCTGAACAGGTGTGTATGTTTGTGCCAGTGTACACCTGTTCTCCCAGTACACCCCTCTGAGAGCCACAGTTGGCCTGGGTGGCTGACCTTGGTGCTGGCGAGTTCATTGAGGCAATGTGGCACTTTTGATAGATGGATGCAGCAGTGTAGGTTATGTTGACCTCTTGTTAGGTAATTTTCACATGTGCCGTTGAGCTGGGAACTAGTCGGTGTGAGTGTTTAAGGCCTTTCTTGGCACTCATGGCTCATCTCTTTACAAGGAAATCTCGTCATCATTCAATCAGCCTCATGCTTTAATCCTGTGTCCTATATACACAGTTTATTTCAGATTTTTGACTATAGCCATATTTTTTTTGTTTGTTGAAATATTCTAAATACACTATCAATCAAAAGTAACAATTACAATTTGTAAATGTTTTTGAAAGATGTCTCTTATGCTCACTAAGGCTGCATGATCAAAAATACTGTAAAAACTGTTTTCCATTTTATTATATTTTAAAATATAATTCCATATTGAAAGATTTTATTTTTATCTCACCTCTTGCTTTTATCTTGGTAAGAAATCAAATACACTGCTGAACAATAATCCCTAATACAGTGGAATCTGGTTATCGCGACGGCCTCAGGTGTTGCAAAAAAGCATCGAGATAACCGATGATCGAGATAACCAACAGCCAATATGGCGATTTATTTGATGAAGCAATCGGCATGCTATAAAAATTCACATGCACAGTATATGTTTGGTAACAAAAAAAGGCATATGAGCACCAACTAACAGCAGAGATTTACCAGTATACAATAAAAAACACCTTCGATTCTCGATACAAACCTTTAATTATATTCTCCAACATTGCAAACACAATTTCGCTCACAGCGTAAACAGTCAAAACATATTTGTGAGGTCATCATGCTGTACTAGATTGCATACTTTCTTGTGTTATGCCTGTCTAATGTGCTTTGTCAACAAATTCAGCTTCGTCCCATCTTTTAACAACCGGGCTCTTCAATCTGCAGCGGCGCTGAGCAGAGTGCGTGTCAGAACACTACTACTAAGCCTCATACTCATAATCATTGATTGGTTTTCTCAAATATTTTGACATTGGTCGGTAACGAGCAGTTTCCGACCAATGTCAAAATATTTGAGAAAACCAATCAAATCATAGAAGCTTTATGTGCACAGAGAAGTGGATGAGGCTTTGGGATGTGGGTGGGACCCACGGCAGCACTCGCTGCTTATTGACAAGCGTAAGAGCGTGAATGTGCGTTCACTGCAGAGAGTGTGGCGCTGTAAGAGAAGTGTCACTGACAGAGCAAACATATGGACCGTGATCCACGTGCAACGCAAACTCAGCGCATGTGCAGTGAACTAAGTACTGTCTTCAGTCACGAGATAACCATGTGAAGTGGCGAATTTGTCCCTCTTTTGTGCTTGAGATATTAGTGTTCAGTGACATTAAAGAATCAACATTACCGAAAAGAAAATGCTAAGACAAATAGTGAGTTTGGCGGTTCCACTTCAAAAACGTCGACATAATAGTATTGCCGAGTTAACCGTGAGTCGAGATAAGTGAACTCCACTTTATTAATAATATTTTTTCCTATACAATAGAACCCCGACTTACGAAGCCAACCTCAGAATGATTATTTTCGTAAGTCGATCTTTTCGTAAATCGGTCAGGCTTTTACATGAAATTTGCCTAATCCGTTTCAAGCCCTACAAAAACATTACATTTAGCATGGGATGAAGCGCATTCCAGGTTAATACTTCTCAATTATCTATCTTTTCGTCTCCATGGAGAGCATCCTCTTCTTCCCTTTCACTTCAGCAACAATCTTCACATCCATGGCTAGTGATTGGAAAAAAGTTTATTAACTGGGCACAAAATAATGCCGATTCAGCACGATGAAAAAAAAACTTGTATGCGAAATTGCGGAAGAACTTTAGCGTTAGCGTAGCACAGACAAAATGGGAGAGGAACGCCGCTATACAGAGGCTGGTGGGAGCGATGCTGACTAAAAGGAGAGCAGGGTTGTAAAAACTGTTTCCCTTCTTACATGGACTATTCCAGCCATTCCTGTCATTAAGTGCGAAATGGACTATTCCAAATTCCTTTGGAGTTCACGAAGTGACTGAGAAGAGAGCTGACAGATGATTAAGGGAAAAGAGTTTATTGAGTGAAATACAGGGAATTAGTGCCAATCGTTGAGGTTTTATCGATAGTGCGTAACAACACATCTATGCACCTTTAATAAATACCAGTTTTGGATTATTCCCTGAGTGAGAAATCATTGTTCTGACCGGACAAACTGTAGCCTTCATCCAACCCGAACCAAAATCAGAGTTCAGATTTGTCAAGGATGCTGAAGCAAAAGCTAGCGTCCGAGCTGGGAAACAGCCAATGGGAGAGCGGGAAGATTGGTGCGAGTTTACGAGTCAGTGGCGCGTGAATTTCAAAACAAAGCACGGAAATCGTCGCCTCGGCCGAGATTTCGTTTTTCACATCTCAATCATTTTGTCGTTACTCGGGCGAAAACCCCCCCGAAATCTTTTATCGTACGCCGAACTTTTCGTACGTAGAGCGTTTCGTAAGTCGGGGTTCTACTGTATTTTATGCCAATTTTACGTCCTACTGGCATTTATGCATTTGAGTCCTCGTCAATGAAAAAAAATGTATTACAGAATAAGGCAGACAATATAAACTACCTGTCAAAAGTTTGGAAACATTAAAATAATTTAATGTTTTTGATAGAACTCTCTTCTACTCAGCAAGGCTGTGTTAATTTAATCAAAATATTATTTTGAAATAGTATTACAGTTTAAAATAACTGTTCACCTTCAAGGGAACCCACACTGCACTGAGGACGCTGTAGGAACGCTCTGCATGATTGCGTCATGAAGCACTTGTGAAAACGAACCAATGAAGTGAAGGAACATCATGGGCAGGTGACATCATGAACCAGGAAACTATAAAACGCATGCCAAAAAAGCATTATCAGTCCTATATATTGTTGTCTGTCTACCAACATCTTACCCTTGTTACATTACGGGTGGAGAGCTGGATGTTGCTAGCATAGAGACTGGAGATGAGGACTCGCCACTTCATTCTCCAGCCTACAAAGAGCTGATGGAGGTTATGAGTCACATTGTCGTCAGATTGAATATTTACTGGTTAGTGAAGAGGCAGAACACCCATCCAAAGAGCAAGCTGGACAAGAACTTATGGGCACTGCTTCACCTTCAAGGCCTCACGTTTTTTCTCCAATCTCCACATCAAGGTGTCGAGATCTTGTGTTTAAATTCAAGGACTTTTTTCTTGAGCCATTTACCTGGTTACACACATTATTGATTTTGGAGTCAAGGTGGATTTTATCTTTGAATCTATGACAATTTAAATTGTCAATTTTCTATATACACAGTATATATTCCGTGTTGCTCTCTTTCATAGCCTTTGAGGGGTAGGGCAGATCTGAGGAACGACCTTAATTTCAAGAAGGCTGCAGGAAAGAAGAGGTCCTGACGCCACGAACCTCTGAGTTGGTATGGTGCCCATCTCCCGTCAATGCCCTCAGGGAGCCATTCTGCCAACCTTGCGTCCTTCTGTACTTCAGGGTGCAGCAGTCTCCAGTGAGCCCACATCTCAATGTCAGCCCGGAAACATACGGGTCTCAAAAGCGGGTCGCTCAGAAAACACCAAAGAGCATTCTCGAGAGGCTGGTTCTTGGAGGATCTGGGAGGGAGTGGTCAACACCTCAGTATGTGGTGCCCATCTCCCCTTGGTACCATCAGGGAACTGTTTTGCCAACCTTGTCAATTTGCTTGCTTCGGGGTGCAGCAGTCTCCAGTGAACCGGATGCAGTCTGCTCGGAAACGTAGCTCAAGAGCGGCCTGTTCAGTTGTTCCCTGTCGGTGCATTGCTTCAGGGTACTGACCTGATTACTCAAACACTAGAGGCCAGTCTATAAAGATTTGGGTCACTCAGTCATGCAGCTCAAGTTCAAGATCTTCACCTTGAGACACATCATATCTCAGATCAGATCCAAGGACTGGTTCATGATGATAAATCTCAAGGACGCATACTTCCATATATCCATCCTTCCAAAACACAGGGAATTCCTGAGGTTTTCCTTCGGGTGCAAGGTGTACCAATATCAGTCCTTCCATTTGGTCTAACTTTATCACTCCACACTTTCTCCAAATGCATGGACGCAGCACTGACTCCAATATGTCTTTAAGGTATTCGTGTCCTGAACTTAATTGGCGATTGGTTGATTTTATCTCAGTTGCAGCAGTTAGTTCGACATCGCAATGCCATTCTAATTAACATGGAAAGGCTGGGGTTGAGTTGAAAACAAAGAAGAGTGTGCTTTCTCAAATGTAGAGGACTATTTTTATAGGTGTGTTATGGGATTTGGTTACGATGTGCACACGTCTCTCAGCGGCCCACATTGAATAAGTCATATCGGTTGTAAAACTAATAAAGCTAGGCCCTTCACTCACTGTAAATTAGTTCCAATCAAAATTACTTGTCCAATCAAACAACACATTGGTGGTTGCCTACATAAATCATCAGGGGGGTTTGTGTTTGTGTCCACTTTACAAACTGGCACACTGGGCCCAAAGGAGGCTGCTCTCACCCAGGGTCCAGAATCAGGGGAGCAGACCTGTATGCTCTGAAATAGCGTTCCTGCAAGAGAGATTTACTGCAGGGTTATCCCTTTCCACTTTAAAGGTCTATGTCACTGCTTATCATATATCTTTTGGATGGAATGTCTGTAGGGAGAGACCCACTGGAAAAACGTGTTAAAGTTTATGACTCTTAAATAGTTGTTCCTCCTTGCTATTATGGCTGATAAAAGAATGGGAATTTCCGAGCCCCCTCAGTTGCCCCGGCATGCTTGGAATTTGCACCTGCCACGGTCGGTATAGGTTTTCTTCCACTGTAGGCTTGGTTACATGTGACTAGATCCATTCTACTGCAGACCTTCTGCCTTCCCATTTCAGGGACTTGAAGTGGAAACCCCTTTTTAGGTCAAGGAACATTGATTTGGTAACTAGTCAGTGTGAGTTCTAAGGTCTTTCTTGGTGGTCAAGACACATGACTTGAAAATTAAATGACTTGTGACTTGTGAATGACTTGTCATCATTCACTCACCCTCATTCTGTTCTGAACCCTCTTTCTTGCACACATGTAGCAACAACACCCAACATCCACACATACCAACACTCACACACACACAGTAAGTCATCACTGCCATTCTATCTTTACCTACAACTCAGAAAACACACACATACACACACATCAAAAGATGGGATCGTTCTCATTTCTTATACTGTTCTTTCTCCTTAATGGCTTTGCATGAGTCTACTTTGCTCCATTTCTTTTTTATCACTCCATTTATTTTCACATTTACTTCACTCGGCTCATTTGAAGTTTGTCCTTTTCTCTGTTCTTCTTTGTCCTCTTACTCACACACACACGCACTTACAGAACATGACATGCCATTAGTCGGTGAGTGCATCATAAGAGTGTGTTTGGTCACGCTGCTGTACATGTTACAGGAGGATATCACATTATTGACTTTTCTGTTCTTTGATTCAGAGGAATATGGTCTATTAAACATTAAATTAATAAAAAGTGAAATAACATAGATTCATATATTGAAATATGAGTTTACCAACATAAGCTAATTGGGAAAACATTGCCCTACAATCCATTGCAGGTTTCTTTTCAAAACGTTTCTTTTCCTTTTTGCACAAATTATGACTATGACTATTTTTTATCTCAAAACACTTTTACCATAGTGCATGATTTTTTTTTCTTGTGAGGAAGGTGTGGGTTCTTTCACACTATTTCTTTGTTTATTCTTTTAGTCTTCATATTTCATACTGGAAAAAGAGATTTAGATATAACACAGTGTCAGATACATAGGCTATCAACATATTATAATGAAGAAATTACAAAGATATATATTTAATTTCCGTTTGATTAGTGTCACACTCAATGACCAAGACCCTATGTAGTTTATTTGTCGTTTAATACAAATGTTGACTGTAAAAAAAATACTAAGTAACTAAAGCAAAAGTAACTGACCGCAAGGTTTGAGGATACACACACCGAAGATGAAGATTTAGGTAAATATGCTTCAAGCTTCTGATCTAAACACAGATGTTTCTATACATCTAAACACAGGTAACTGAAGAAAAACAAGTGTTAAAATAGACCACACAAATGAGAGCTAAAGCAGAGTAATTTCTCTATGTACACCACCTCACTGGGTCCCATCATACAGGCACACTGTTTCTCCTATTACTGCTACGCCGATGACACACAGCTCAACCTATCATTTCAACCAAATGAGCCTATGGTAGCTGCATGAATCTCAAGCTGTCTAGCGCAGTGGTCCCCAACCTTTTTTGTGCCGCGGACCGGTAAACGTGTGATATTTTTGCCGCGGACCGGTGCCCGCTCGAGATTGTTGACGGGGGGGGGGGGGGGGGGGGGGGGGTCTTGGGTCTTGGGTCTTGGGCGCAAGCGAGACTGTTTAAACGCCTCCATAGGCACAGCGCCAGAGCCGCTTGTAGCCGTTTGCAGCAGCCGTTTGCAGCCGTTTGCGGCCCGGTACCATTTAATCTACAGACCGTTCCGCGAATTCGCTCCGTGGCCCAGTGCCACTTCGTCCGCGGACCGGTGGTTGGGGACCACTGGTCTAGCGGACTTCTCGGCATAGATGAAAGAGCATCATCTGCATCTCAACCCGGAAAAGACGGAGCTTCACGTCTTTCCTGCCAATCCAACTCTATGGCACTACTTCACCATCCAGATCAGTTCCTCAACAATTACCCCATCAAGGTATACCATAAATCTTGGAGTAATCTTTGAGGACCAGTTGACCTCGATCATGCAGGTTTACACTTCACAACATCAGGAAGCTGTTCCCAACTGAGCAAGCAACACATAACTTCTTGTACAGGCCATGGTCATTTCTAGGCTTGATTATTGCAATGGTTTTCTGGCCAGACTTCCTTCAAGTTTAATCAAACCCCTGCAACTGATCTAGAATGCCACAGCTCATCTGGTCTTCAACCCAAAAGGGCCCACGTAGTCACATCTCTCTTTACCTCTCTGCACTTGCATCCACTTGCAGCTCTCATCAAATTCAAAGCACTGGAATTTGCTTATAGATTTACCACAAGCTCAGCACCCTCATACTTCCACTCGCTAATACAAATCTACACACCTACGAAAAACATTCGATCAATCAATGAGCGACGACTCTTGGTACCGTCAAAGAGAGGCAATTTTCGTTCACAGTTCCTTGCTGGTGGAACGATCTCCCTGCCTTCATCCAAAATGCAGAATCCATGTCAGTATTCAAATGACAGCTGAAAACTCATCTCTTCCGTGAGCACCTAACATGAAACACATGCACACACCACCACCAATAAAAAAAGAGAGAAAAAGATTCATTTTTTCTTCCTTTTAGTCCCTCTATTCTCCAGGCTTACCGTATTTATTCGAGTATAACGCGCAAAATTTTCTACCAAAAAAATAAATCAAAGTTAGGGATGCGCGTTATGCACGAGGGCTGGGGTGGGGTGGGGTGGGGTTTGTTTTGATGGCCGGTCCTTTGAGGGCGCCGGCGAATTGTGAGTTCGCGCTGCGCATTTTACAGGCTATTTAAGTAGCAATATATGCATAAAATAAAAGGCAGACTCGTGAGTGCAATTCAGCAACTGTATTCAAACATAACCCGCGGCAACAACCGCAACATAGCCCAAAGCAATCGATTGCCGATTACATGATACATTACATCCCGTAACACAGGCTGCAGCCTCTCACTGTACGTGAGGGCGAAGAAAAATCCATTCAGACGCAGAAGAAAGCGAAGAAACCGGAGAAACAGATGTTCCTGCCAACTGAGACACTGAGACACTAACTCCAGAAGAATGGGAGCAACTCTTTAGTGTCTCTGATGAGGAATCTGACGTCGAAGGATTTTAAATAAATATTTTTACCGGTAATTCTCTTTCAGTATTGTGTTCATTAGTTTATGTTGTCAATACATATATGTTATATATTTTATATAAGTTATATATGTTATATAAGTATATGTTATACAATAAATAAATGTTTTTTATCATGCCTGCACGTGTTCAACAACGTTTTTTGTCAATTACAATGCTTGGTGTGAAACAAAATGTTATACCGATTTTTAATCGAAAATTAGGGGTGCGCCTTATACACGTGCGCGATATACTCGAATAAATACGGTATACTACTTCAAGCAATGTTCAAAATTTTGTATTGTGAGCACTCATGTGTACTTTTGCATCGTCAGGATGAATCGTTTTCTATATTTCTCAAGTTGTAAGTCACTTTGGATAAAAGTTTCTGCTAAATGAATAAATGTAAATGTAAGTAACTTACATGCATATGGTAACGGAGTGAACACAGCTGAAACAAATGACAAATCATATTAGTAGGGATGAGCAAGTACAGCATTATCTGTATCTGTTAACCATATGAATTATCTGTATCTGTACTCGGACTGGGCGGGGCCTAACCCGGAAGTGGGCGGGACTTAACCCGGAAATTGGCGGGGCTTTAACCAGTGTCATGCAATTGATATGGGTCGATCAGAAATTGTTATATTTATTGGTGATTAGAAAACTATTTACATGACAGCATCAGCATTGAGCTTCAGATCAACAAATAAGCTATATAGAGAACAAGTTTTGAAACAATGAATACAACTCAACAAAAATAACTTTTAATTTTTTTATGATCAGTGTGAATTTTTTTATTTATTTTTTTCCACACCAGGTATGCGTGTGTGTGAGTGAGTAAGAGAGAGAGAGAGGATTTGTGTTCTACGGATCCAATATTCTGACGCTGTTTTTAAGATCTGCATTCCTTTATTTTGCAAGAAATACAGCAAGAAAGTGTCAGACGCTCAGTGCGCGAAGTTAAAAAACTGAATAGAGCCAGCAGACTGTTAAAGAAAATCTCTGACAGGCAGAGACACAAAGCTAGTCGTATTCTATCAAGCTCCACGTCTGAACAAACCCCACGTTTACCAGAACTCTACTGGTTAATAAGTACTACAAACAAACCAAAATAAAAAACAAACTTGAATCTGAAGAAACCCTTAACTTTAACAGAAGACCTGCGAACCTGAGTGATAGATAGAGAGAGAAAGACACCTGTTCTCGTCTCAGCATTCTGCACGTGAATGAGCAGGGCGGAGCCGCGGGACAGCAAATCAGCACATGTAGGGGAGGCGCGCTGTGACTAGCCTATCACAGAACGCAGACACAGTCAGCTACCCAATGAGGATTTTTATTCAATCCGAGCACATATAATGACTTGTATTACCCGTATGATACTCGTACTCGCAAAAGTGCATTATCCGTACCGGATACTCGTTTCAGCCGATGATGACAAACAAGAAGCAGAAACTGAACAGTGGCAAACAGGGACCAATGAATACTAACTAAAATCCATGAAAGTGACACTAAGAACAAACATAGCTAAACATCCCTGACAGTACCATTTTGGATAATTCGATTAATTTTTGGTAAATATACTTTCATCTACTAATAATAATATAGTTTAAAAAAACACATTTAGCAAAATTAATTAATTAAAGTATGCAAATACTCTACTAAATGCTTGCTGTAGAGAATCTCTTGGGGATGTTTGGTTTATTTTAGAGCGTCACTAATTCTGATTCCATACAAAAGCTGTTAAAACACTTTTAATGTCATGCTCTTAGAAGACAGAGAAATCGAAAGCATCATCATGACTGCTAAATTGTCCACGTATTTCGAACTTGGCAACACAATTTGTTAAATTGCTTTTGGGGATTGTGCGCAACAGTAATTGAAGAATAAATTAGCAGGTCTTGTTTTCCAAGTCAAGAAGGAATTAGAGTTTATCAAAATAGATTGCACATTAAAAACACATTAATTTCTGTTTGTAAGACAACTTTCTGAAGATGGATTTTGGTTGATGAGCCATTATATGAAATGTTATTATGGGCTCCTTTAATTTATGTCAAGTTTCCCCACACTCTCAACTGTGTGAATCGCATATGCCCCATTTTTTATACAAACATCTATTTTTTATGATCTGATCACAGTTGTAAACAATGGACATTGTAATTTGATCACTGACATCGAGTTCTGGGCTACTCAGAAACCCATTTGAAATCACATTTGTAGTATAAATGCTAATGTTTCCTAAAGAGTAATGAAGAATCATTTATACTCTGTCTTCTCAGTATGTGTAACATGGACGTGCAGTGACATGCTGAAGTAAAGTGAAATGTATGTTGTGCTGAAATTAGAGATAAAATCCGATCACAAGTCAATCGCATTTGACACACATATCAATGCCATGTGTAATTGCCTATCTGTCACATCTGACCACTTGTGATTGGATCACAAATGTTTTTGCCAGTAATAGATGGGGCCTCAAAGGAAGAATTACAACATGTTTGGCATTCACAGTGTAATTTGTATGTCCTTCATTCTAATGTTTAGAAAACAACCCTGCGGGGTCTGGAGCAGTCTGATAGAGGGGGGAAAAAAAACTTGTGAAATCATTGGACCTCTGGAGAAAATTTAACCTCTAAAAAGAGCTACTGTGAGAAAAAACATTGTTGAGAGAACAGAAGTTTGAGACCAAGGAGATTGTACAGTTACATGATTTATTTAAATATTTGTGCCAGTAGTAAGTACAGTCCTAGGGTTCTAATATGGTTTTCCTTCATGGCCCAGATGGTGGTTATCCAACAAAGTAAACACAAATATGTCCCTAAAAGGTATTAGCATGATGTATAGCAATGCAGAAGTATTATCATATGAACAATTTGCAGAGCTGGTGGTTTGCAATTTTAAATGACCACATATTCCCAGAAACAATGTCCAGTATTGCACTAGATCCACAACATGTAAGTATAGTTGTAAGTAATTTTTTGGGGGAATGAATTTACTAGTCACTAAACGTGATTACACAATGCAGAAATGGAATGAGGGCCCTTTTCAGCTGCACTGTGAATATGTCCTATATGACTTTTAAGTTGAAATTTGTCTTATGCAGGGACTGAGATATTTGATCCCTCCACTGTCCAACCATCTGCTGAGCTTTATGGCAACTTATTTCAATGGTGCCATCCAAGTGAAGTCTCCATGTATTTTTCAGGGCACTCAACATGGAGCTCCAAAGAAAAATGTTATGCTCTGGCATAAGACGAATTTTGAGGATGGCAGTAAGTGTAAAATTGGCGGACTCATAAATCTGAAAGCAGCTACATAGAGACACATTCAGATGTGCTTTGATGGTGTCAGTGAATAGAGCAAGCAGCTGACACCTTTCTAACTGCAGTTAAAAGCGTCAACTCAACCTCTTTCACCTCTTTTCACAAGAAAGAGAAATTCATTTTCCCCCAAAGGCAATTTGAAAATTTCATATTCATATTCCCATATTCCTCTGTCGTCGTCTTCGCCTCCCAAGAAGCATGCAGGTGCTAAATAATGGCAGGCAGAGTGATTAATCAGTATGATTATCGTTTTATGTTCTCTAATGCTCTATTCATGACACCTAAATATATAGAAAAGTGTAACAGGGAGGAAAAAACAAATAAAGGTTTGTGAAGCTCAAGTTAAAGATCTAATTTATTTCTCACCATGCAGCGAGGAAAAATTAAAAGGCTAAATAAAAAAGTGGGAAAGTGGCACTTATAATGAAAGCCACGTTTCCTTCTTCACTAATGTTTTTCTCCCTGCGGCAGATTGGAGGGTAATGGATGCAAAGTTGAGAGGATGATGCCCCATCTTTCCTCTTACTTTCTAAAAACACTTTACCTCAGGAGTTCAGCTTGTCTGCTGACTGAGGTGTATATGCTGAGGGAATAAGTGTGTGCATTTGTGTGCATGTGTGTTGTACTGAACACATGTTAAAGGGCTATTAAAGAACTGAAATTCTGTTAAAACAGAATAACATTTAAAAAAACAGTAATTGTTACTTATAGAACACTATGAAGTGTTTTAGTGGTGTTTTCAAGCACCATAATTTTTTCTCTTGTATAGTTGGGAATATGAACAAAACTTAGCTTAAGTAAAATGACGTCAATTAACTTTTTTTGTGTCATTATATGTCTTAATAAGGTATCAAAATGATAGTTTTTACAGTTCCCATCAGGGAAATTAATGCAAAATAAGTTTAGACCAGGGGTCACCAACCTTTTTGAAACTGAGGGCTACTTCTTGGGTACCGACTAATGCGAAGGGCTAGCAGTTTGATACACATTTCTGAAATAACAAATTTGTTCAATTTACCCTTAATTATATGTCATTATTAATAATTAATGATTTGCATCTATGTGAAGACGCTGATCATGTTAATTATTTGTCACAATAATTAGCAACAGTGATTTAACAAGGTAGTAAACAAATCAATATCAATATGCAATACTTTATTTCTATAAATCTCTGTTAATATTTGCATTTTTTAAATCACTTTTTCAACATTTTCACTAGCCACTAACAATTTTTTGACAAATCATACACTACATTGCACCATGTCTGCCCTGTATTCTGGTATGCACATTTTGGTAGGCTTCAGCTATTGATTTCATTGGTTTAGCTGCATCTATCAGTAGTGTGCAGACCAAGAGGCATCGCCATTGTTTGGGCTGTGTGTCTATTCGCTGTGATTGGAGCATGGTTCCCTCTGTTTTCAGGCTGATCTGCGTCTCTCTCACGGCGGGATTGAACACTGTTCCCAAATGCATTTCAATGCAATGTCTCAATCCTGCTCTTGAAAAGGAAAGTCTCCGGTTACTGTCATAACCGCGTTCCCTGAGAGACGGGAGCGAGACATTGCATTAACCGCCGTGTTTGTACTAGACCATCTTCAGTCTTGATCGTTCAAGCAATTGCGGTTATACTATTTGGCAAATTGTCAACTGGCGTTATCTTATAATGTTTCAGAAATTATGTGAAGGGAAGGAGTTAATTTGCGTGTGATTTTGTTACAGACCATGTAACAATACTCTACATAACAACAGAGAGAGAGGCAGAGAGAGGCATTTTATTCTAGAGAAGGGGTGCCCAAAATGTTGATCGCAATCTACCGGTTGATTGCAAAGGTAGATTGGGTAGAGCGCATGGAATTAACAAAGTAGATGCCAGCCCATTATATATCCTCCCTATTAATTTGTCACATTATTGACATGTAGGGCAGCCAGTCTAACTAGCGAGCGAGTAAGCTAGTGAGATAGCCTCCAATTTATTTATTTTAAACTTAAGAAAGTATATAAAAATGAGTGGGGGAGCTGGTCAAAGTAAAAGTAAAAACTTCCCTGAGTCATTTTGGACTTTCCTCTGAAACTGAGAAGACTAAAATAAAACTAAAATCTCAGTTGTCCAGAAAGCAATAATCACAGCTAACTTCAAAAAAGAAGTTGTGCAGAGCTACACCAACATATATTGTGCAGAAGAATTCTATAAAGAATTCTCAATATATTCATAAATAAATATACGTTTTATATTTTTATAGTAGGTAGATCATTTTAACTTGGTCATTTTATAAGTAGCTCACAAACCCAAAAAGTGTTGGCCCGTTGAGACTACTAGTGTGAAATACAAGTTGGAAAAGTGTCATTATAGCAGTCAAGGGAGTGGAACAGTCAAATAAAGTTTGGAACCAACAGATGGTCAGACAATGATATGGAGCTCATTTCCAGAACACGTCGTGGAGCTCAGTTGTAAATTTTAATCTGGAGTCTATGAATAATTGATATGGGTTGGAACATAAGGTGAGGTGGTGCTGAAATGCTCTGTATCTATCGATGGTCTTACCGACACTTGAATTTTGGGGCATTTTTATTCATTGTGTGGGTCTTTTTGTCTCAAAAATTCCATTAATTTCTGACCTTAAACCATTCTAATTGAATAATTAAGTCAAGTCAGTTTTATTTATATTGTGCTTTACACAATATAAAAACTGTCAACATTTAACAGTTTGGTTTAAAACATCATCAAAAATGATACCTTCCTTCTGATAAAGTTGACTTTAGCATACTTAAAATAGTTATGTATTATATAAATAATCAACTTTAAAAGAATATAGGTACTTCAGTGTAAACTTAGGCCAGGATTAGGCCTAAGTTCAATTTGGATATTAAAGTAGTTTGCCTTGTCATTGTTGAGACAAAACAATGGCACTGGCATAATTTAAAATATGCCTGTGCAAGTTACTTTCAGTTAAAACAGCTCAAAAATGCATGTTAATTTAGGACTATGTTTAAGCCAATTTTTTTCTTACTTTCAGTAGAACTTAATTAGATGTTTATATGTAATTTTATAATAACATAAATATTCTCTTTGAAATATAGTTTAAGTGTAGTGTTGAATGTACTTTGAAAGTAGTATCAAAATAATACACTACTGTTACGATTATAATAAGGTTTCCATGTGCTTTATATTTGTCAATGCTTTAAAATGTACATATTTAAATCACAACAAACATTATTGAACAAAATGATTTTATTAAACTTCAAAAGTAAAAAATTTAATTTGAGATTATTCAAAAAACACTTTTTCAAGTCTACAGGTCACGTACTCTGCCACGCCCCTTGCACCAGACTCTTACACTCCACCCACTCGTTCCCAGTCACCCGAATACTGATCACCTGCACCTGTCCCAAATCATAGTCACTATATCACCCGCTCTCACACAGCAACCTGTGTCTGGTCTCATCTTAGCACGTCTAGATTGGCTCCTAGATAGTCCCTGTGAGTGGTCCTCCTGAGCAAGATGACTCCTGTGTTCTCGAAGACTCTACCTTGCCTTTCACCTGTTGCCTTCCTACCTGTTGCACTCTATCACCAGTTCCCTACTTCATTCCTTTTTCAATTAAGTTGCTATTGAACTTACATCTGTGTCTGCTTCTCCATCATGACAGTACTTAAGTAAGTTAAGAAACATTACTAATTAGAATCATTCTAATTACACTTCAGTGGTTTTATTTCATTATTATTATTTTATTTGCAAGAAGGCCTACATTTAATATTATATTATTAACATTCTCATAGTTGTCACCAGTGTTGGGGAAAGTTACAATGAAAAGTATTGCATTACACAACTGCATTATTTCCTTAGTAATATTGTGTTAATTTTGCACTACTTTTTCTTTCCTGGGCTGGGCTCGTTTCTTTGATTCTATTAAGTTCTATTTTTGGGCTAATGTAAAAGCCAAAATTTAAAGAAGGGAGGTGAAAGGGCTGAAGGGAGTGCAAAAAAATCATTTAAATAAATAAAAAAATATTTATTTAAAAACAATATATGTTTTATTTAACATATTTAAATATTGGGGATTTTTGTAGTATTCTGATTTTGTATTTCACTGAATTTATTCATTTTGAGGAATACTTAATTTTTTGTGTACAAAATTAGATTAGCAAATGCTGACATTTAATCTAGAGCTACAATAATCATCATGTTTATGTTGAAAGAAGTCAATGAATTGAAAACCAAGTAACTTGCATTACTTATTTCACATTTATGCTTAAAAATAAGTTTGATTAATATATTTTGTTGTAGATTTAAAGTATTGAATTACTTTACTACTTACTTGGAAAAAGTAATCTGATTACGTAACTCGCATTACTTGTAATGTGTTACACAAAACACTGGTTGTGACTAGGTAACCTATTAAGTTTCAAGTTTCCTTTTGAGTTTATAACTCAATTTGCATTGTATCCAACTTCTGAGCATTTGTTAAATCATTAACTGGTGGACAATCTTTGTGTCTCACTCTTTTCTCTGTTAAGCGTAGGTAGTCGTCTTTACTTTCTGTCTGACAGTATTTACTCTCCATTTAGGGTCAGTTTTGTCAGCAGTTGTTTCTGGCACAGTTTGTGAATGCCATAATAAATATGTAATTCTCATCTCAGTGCCAACATATCTATAGCCCTCGCTTCAGACTGACAGCAGACAAAATCTCCACGTTCCAGCAGTGGAAGCACACAGTCTCTGATAAACACCTGGACCCCCCGCTGGACTTAACTTACTTCAGACAGCAGGAGCGCACACATGCTTTACACCACTGACTGTGAGGAGGCCGAGCTTCAGAGCTTGTGCTAGCTGTAAAAAGATAGATTACACTTGTATTGTTGGGAGGTGATTGGAGATGATTGAGTTGAGTAAAGCAGAATTTTTTTCATCTTTCCTGTGTTTCTGGCACTTACTCAGGAGGACAGCTGCTTTTAACTTAGTCAGCATTAAAAAACTGTCCTCTATCCTGGTCTTGATGTGAGCAAGTCATCAATGCTCTACAATGATCTGAAATAGATAACTAACAATAGATGAAGTGTTGTTATTGTAAACATAGTTAAAAATGACTCATGTGATCGTACAGTGTCCATTATATGCACACTTTAGAAACTCTTCGGAAGTAGAAGTAGATCTTCTGTTTTTTTGTTTACTTTTTAATGAGGAAATATTATTATTATTATTATGATATATATATATATATATATATATATATATATTTTTTTTTTTTTTTAATATGCAGACACTGCTTCTCCACCTAGTGTACCACACAAGCCCTGAAAAGTGAAGCGAAAACGTTTTTTTATTTTTTTATGATGATATTAGTTCAGGTGTTAATTTTTTAATAGTTTGGTTTTAGTTAGTTATTTGATGTTATGTTAAAATGAGTGCGTGATTTCATTATTGACAGGTGAGATTGTTAACTTCTCTGAGTGAAGTAGTCACTGACTTTTTGACCAACTGACTTTTTGTGGTATCTTCGGGAGGAGATTGGTGCTGTGGGTTGGGTCTTGATACCAGAGCTCCACTTTAGACCTAATGCCCAATACTGCAAGGGAATGAAAGAGCATCGCCCATCTAATTTTATAGTCTTTATTGCCCTATATCAATGTTTTCACTGTTATACATGCTAGGGGGAACAATTTAGCATCTTTTGAAAGAGTTCATAATCTCTCGATCAAAACAGGTGAGAAGGAAAAGAAGCAGAAACAATCAATAAAAAGCATTCTTTATGCACATGTAAGATAACACATGCAAGATCATCAAACATTAAATGGCATCAAAAGTGCAAAGTACCAAACTCTACTGTTTGAGCTACAGGAAAGCTACTGTAAATACAAAATCCTGAATACTAAAACCTAAACAAAAACTAAAATGAAATCTGAATAAATGAATAAATTCCAAATATTGATAAATGCTGTTCTGAAATATCTTAAAGAGGAATAAGACTAACACTTATCAATTAACAATTAACACTAGTAGCTTAATAGCATAGCACATGTTTATGATAAAAACAGTTGGTGTGGTGAAGATGGACTAAACAAGCTGTATCAGCAATTGTATTGTAAAGACTGTGCTGAAATAGTTGCAATCGTATCAGTCTGAATCAGCCAGTGCTCCTCGTATATATTATTGGCTGATGGCATGTCACACATGGGAGCCATAAAGAAAATTAGTTCCCATCCAGCACTGAGATAAATTGTTTAGCTGGAAAAGGGGAGACGTTTGTAATTGTTTTGACTGTAAGTAATTGTCATCAGCTGATAGCCAATGTCTTATACTTACAAATCAATAACACTCTTTCCGCCCCCAGAGAATGATTTTTCCAGCAGAAACAGTACCAAACAACAAATATTTGCTGTTTTTATGGCCCACAAAACATAACAATGTTTCTCATTGAAGTTGAGTGAGATATTCTGAGAGAAGAAACAGCATGGCTTTGGGCCAAACCTAATGAGTTGCTTTGCTGTCTGTTCAGGCGGCATTAAAATGGAACATCATAAAGTGACTAATTTAAAACACTCAATAGGCAGTTCTCCATGCATCATACAAATTGCACTGTGCATGCAAACTACATGGGAGACTTGAATTGATTTGAATATAGAATTTTCCTTAGCAAACAAAAAAAAAGTTATAGCTACTAACCAGCTTTGTGGTGAATCACCACATTACAAACTTTGATTATAAAGCAAAAATATATATATTAAAAAAAATCTTAATCAGCAAAATTGTAAGAATTTTAACAAAATAAAATGCATCATTCAAATTGCATGTTATTTTTTAATTGCTACTGTCCTGAATAAGATATTTTACAGAAAATATGTTTACATATAGTCCATAAGATGCTCCAGAAGGAGACTATTTTTTTCTTTGATCAATTGTCTTTTCAACCGTGAAACTATGTGAAACAGCTCAATTCACTATTCGTGTGCTGTTTGAGAGGTGAATTTTTGTGTCCACACATAAAACTGGATAAAATTGAGCTCTCTTTTGCATCATCACACTTTTTCACATTTATCCTCTTTTCTTTCTCCCACTTTTACATTTTCAACGTTTCATGAGACATGCAGCAAATATATGCCAACTTAAGTCCCATCATTAGATGTGTGGAATATCATCAGCACGTCCCATCAGCATGTGAGGAATATCACGTGTGGAATATCAGCTCTGGTGGGATCTCATTCCAGTTCAACTCCCACTTACATGTTTGTCTTGTTTTCATTAGTTGATGAACTTCAGTGAAAAAGTATGCTTCATTAACAAAGTTCGGGAGAAGCACGTTCAAATGATCTGCCCAATAAGTACTAGAAGAGAGCTATAAATATGTAGCTGACTCACCATTGTTCCTCAAGTTTTCTCTGCATCCCTCCACCACCTCATCTCCTCTCACTTACCTGGTTACATTCCTAACCAAAGACATGACAGAGAACTCTGGGTTCAGGCCACATTTCGAGCATGGAGCCCTGCTCAACATGCCAAATATGCATACTCTTTTAAGGGCCAGTCACACAGCCGATCACGCACGAATCACTAACAAATCACGCACAGATTGGGTTTGTGCGTGCTTGTGCGTCGAGAAATTGACCAAAGTATTCCACGAACATTCGACGCATGCCCGACGCATGAATCACTGACGGAGCGCGTCCAAACACGCATGCTTCGCGAACATTCCACGTACAAGCACTTTCAGAATCCACATTGTCAGTGGATGTCAGTGGAATGAACGTGATACGTGCGCGGTTCATGCGTGATATGAAGGTGGACGTGCACGGTTTCGATCCAGTTCCGACGCATAAGCACTGACGGCCGACGCGTGTCCCGCGCATAGTCACGCATACTCAACGCATAAACTACGCACGGCGACTCATGAAGATGTGCGTCGGAATTTTTTTTTCAAAACTCAAAATCATGCACAAACCGCCTTCGACGCACATCCACTTACAATCACTGACGGTCCACGTCCGTTCCACCGACGAATTACACATATGACGCACGCTCCGCGCAGAAATTAATATCTGTGCGTATTTCGTGCATGATTCATGCGTTTTCGCTGTGTGACTGGCCTTTTACTCTATCAACTCATTTGAAAGTGTGAACTAAATTAACTGTTTAGAATTGGTCAAAAAGCCTAATCTGCAGAACAAAGCTCATGTTTCTGATTTAGTTTTATTGTATTTTTTTACGCTTGTTTTTATTCCTTTCCTCCATTTTTCTGCAAATGAGGATCAGATTTATAACACTGCTACAAATGGGAACTGCAGGACAGATATTAAACCTTCTAACAAACTTTTGCCTTCAAAGAAAAGCATGCAGTGTGTGCTCTCAGACATCAAAGACAGCTCCAACACACGTATACCTGCATCTTCACTTCAACTATCAGGATGTGGTGTTCTGCAAATTACTTCCCTTGCTTTCAAAGTAACGGCCACAACATTCACACTGCGTTATTCATTTACGGCACTTTGTTCTGTCTCACCACACCTTTCAGGGCTGTCTGGAAATACAAGACAGCTCCGGTGAAGTAAAGTTAGGTCCTGTTTTAAGGGAGGTAAGGAGAGGTTGTGTCGGCTGGTTTTCATTTATGCAATTTCTAATTAGCATACCGCAAGGATCAAAATGCTAAAGAGAAGTTCTTCTATCATATAATTAATCGTGTTTGACATTTCAACGAGAATGGTGCTCTGGGAAAACAGTTCAGGTTTTTCATGTAGCAGATTTCAAAGTACTCCTCTTCAAGTGTTTCTTCAAGGAAGTAGAACATTTGTGCCATCAACAACCCACAAATGATACATCAATAGTCTTTTCTAGAAAGAAATTCATTTTAAAAAACGCCTGTGGCGACATTTCTGTGAAATTATATTATGTTGCTAATTTCACGTTTTGTGACACTTTCAAAGTGAAATGACAAGTGAGTGGCGCTAAAAGCAGGTTCCAAAACAGATGAAGATGAATCTGGCAACATTTTAATACATTGGTTGTTGAACTATATTGCGGCAGCTCGGAAATTAAACGAATAGTGTTCTTGAAATAAAACTTTCCTTTAGCTCAAACAGTAGAGTGTGGCGCTTGCAATGTCAAGGTCATGGGTTCGCTTCCCAGGGAAAGCAAAAACTGATTAGAATGTCAGTGTGTACCTTGAATACAATCTTAATCGCTTTGGATAAAGACCGCTACCAAAATGTGAACTGAAATGTTACTCCTTCTATACATTTACATCAAACCTTAGTGTTAAAGCAAATGTGAGATACAAGCTAAGATAATACAAGTTTTTCGCCACTGGGAATTATACCCATTGCAAATGCAATGCTGTACTAGGTGAGCTACAGAGCAAGTTTACTGTCAGAAAAGCCTTAAATAGTAGTGGTGCGATGGATCGCAATTTATGATCCAGAACATGGTACAGATTTTGAGTCACAGAACAGGATGGATTGGGCATGGGGCTTAAAGGACACTTTAAATACTTTGATACCACAGCAAATAATACCAGTGTAACTATCTAGATTAATTAACTATCTAGATAATCTAGATTAATCTTTGTTAAAGTTGTATCATGTGAAATACGAAACGCAGTTCTCTCTCTCTCTCTCTGTGTGTGTGTGTGTCCATCTTGGTTATTAACCCTTTGACGCGTATGATCACAATGGTATGATCAGCCTTAACTGGACCGACATGATTGGAATGTTCAGTGCATCACTGCTAAATTCAAACGTGTTTTTGTGCATTGACTGGCGCTGAGCTCGAGATGGACGCGCTCATTGCTTGTCCTTTATCATAACTATTCAGTATTTTCAACCATATAGTGTTTATTTTAGGTTTTATGGATTTAAGTACTCATAAGTTCTGGCAAAATAATGCATTTGTAGTTTGAAAAATGCATATTGATGTCTCTAAAATTGGAAATAGCAATCCATTCAATTATAAATTGCTGAGGTGTTTTATTCATATCTGATACACATTGTGTAGGTAAAAATATTTTAAACTTACGTGTGAAAAGGTTAACATGGTAGCTGGTTTCATAGCTGGTCTAAGCTGATCGTTAGAATATTTTGGACCTGCAAGAATCCAGTCAATCTAGCTGGAGATGGTTAAACTGTTTTTAATCTAGCTGGAGATGGTTAAACTGTTTTTTCAGTGACTGTTTCTCAACAAAGTCTCAATCTTTGCACAAATGTACAATTTAAAGTCAGAGATTTCATTATGAACTCAATATGAACATTTCTCATCAAAAAATCTGAGCTATTCATCAACAAGTCTGAAGATGATTCTTTTTGTTCTTTCTTTTCAAAGAAAAATAACAAAGAAATAACAAACAACTTTAAGTTTCCTGAGCAATGAAAGTACCACCTCTGAGCAATAACATTTCATCTGGGAAGGCACACACACACATTCAACAGTTTTAAATAATTAGAATTTCATTAAATTCATAACTGAGCCCTTGAAGAAGCAAAGGATCGTGGGTAAAGCCCAATCTAATGAGAATCGTCAGTGGAATGTGTCAACAAATGCACAGCTGAGCAAATTCTACGCCCACAAACACTTCTCTCAGACATTGCCACAGTGACTATGATAGCAGGAGTCTTATTTGAACTTTATGGCACCTTAAAAGAGAAGCGTTCAAAGCAGTGCAGAGTGGTTCTCAAACAGGGTGCTGGAGCCCACTAGGCATCAGCAAACTGCCAAGGGGGCCAGAGGATGGCTAAAATGTATATTTATTTTTATTAACATAATTAGCATAATAATTAATGTAGTGAAATAAGCTGAAATATAAGTGAAATAAGCTCTTGGACCATAGAGTGTGTATATATACATTTCTTTTCTGTCATTTTTGATAAATTTATTGTGTCTTTGCTTAATAAAAGTACCATATTTATTCGAGTATAACGCGCACATTTTTCTACCAAAAAAATAAATCAAAGTTAGGGATGCGCGTTATGCACGAGGGCTGGGCTGGGGTGGGGCGGGGTTTGTTTTGATGGCCGGTCCTTTGAGGGCGCCGGCGAATTGTGAGTTCGTGCTGCGCATTTTACAGGCTATTTAAGTAGCAATATATGCATAAAATAAAAGGTAGACTCGTGAGTGCAATTCAGCAACTGTATTCAAATATAAACCGCGGCAACAACCGCAACATAGCCCAAAGCAATCGATTGCATGATACATTACATCCCGTAACACAGGCTGCAGCCTCTCACTGTACGTGAGGGCGAAGAAAAAAAAAAACGTCCCCTCGCCGCTTCATTTCCTCATCCATACAGACGCAGAAGCAAGCGAAGAAACCGGAGAAACAGATGTTCCTGCCAACTGAGACACTGATGAAAAATTAACTCCAGAAGAATGGGAGCAACTCTTTAGTGTCTCTGATGAGGAATCTGACATCGAAGGATTTTAAATAAATATTTTTACCGGTAATTCTCTTTCGGTATTGTGTTCATTAGTTTATGTTGTCAATAAATATATGTTATATATTTTAAATAAGTTATATATGTTATATAAGTATATGTTATACAATAAATAAATGTTTTTTATCATGGCTGCACGTGTTCAACAACGTTTTTTGTCAATTACAATGCTTGGTGTGAAACAAAATTTTATACCGATTTTTAATCGAAAATTAGGGGTGCGCGTTATACACGTGTGCGCGATATACTCTAATAAATACGGTATCCATTTCCCTTTCTTTCTTTCACCTCAAAAACATTAGAATGATAGTTTTCACAAACATATTGAGCAGCAAAAAACGTCTCAGGTTACAGATGTAACCCTTGTGACGGGTGGAGCCAACGACAGACACAGTGGGAGTGGTGATAAGCCCCAGAGAGGCGTTTATTGAAAAAAATAGTGTCCAAACACAAAACGAAAGTAAAAATAAAGTGTCCAAATAAACAGTGGACCTGGTGCCCTCGTTGTGCAAAATATTCTGTGACGGAAGGGAAGTGAGAAGGAGGATGGGTCCAGGAGAGGGGCGGGGGTCCGGCGGTCGCGGGTGTTTCCCTCTCATCTGATGCGCGGAGGACGGCGGCTTCGCATCCGGCGGCTCGTCCTCTCCTGACGCTGAACTGTGGGGAAACCGCGGCCCGGCATCCTGGCCCGTCAGCCGTGTTGCAAAATCGACCCGCCGTCTCCCTTCCTGAACCCACGAGGACACCAGCGTGCATGCACGGGGAAGGACCCGCCTCCCGAGGAGAGGCGTGCTCGTCATTTTTGGCGGCGGTGGTAACGCTTCATGAACTCAGGTGTGTGCCACCACACGCCGCCAATTCTCCTCATTACCGTGCCCCTCCTCTCTTCACCCACTCCAGTCGGGAGCCTGGCGAAGGGCGGCGATACGAGTGAGGGGGCGGCATCGAGATCAGGGGGAGGCAGCCGTTCCGTCACACCCTAGTTCCCTAAGAGGGAAAGAGACACTGCGTTGAAACAGATATATTCAAAACATTTTAGAAAGTAAGTTATTCCTACTGGAAAGGTTACAATACTCCAGTATTATATGCTGATTTTAATGCTCAACAAATTTGTATTATTTTTTATAAATGTTGAAAAGTTCCCTGTCAAGGGAACTCGTGCTGTGTTGAAATGCTTTGTGAACACCTTAGCATGTTATATTATTACATGAAGCACTATCAAACTACTGAGTGTGAATGCACATCATGAACCAGGAGTATAAAGGTGGGCCATGAACCGGAAGCGGAAGCTTGAAAAGTGTCTAAAGTAAGATGCCGGCAGGCACGTAGGAGTTGTGGCTGAACAAGCAAGCGTCTTGTTCTCTCTTAGGAAACTAGGGTTACATAAATGACCAGAGACGTTACCTGTCAAGGGACCTTGGGCTACGTTGAAATGCTATGGTGAGTGAAATGTAGCTCACTAAGATAACACCCATGTTCCCAGAGAAGATTGAAGGTCTAACTGGTAGAACCTTGTAAAGGTATGCAGTTAGGACCAGCCAGTCGCATCCCAAACTTCTGCAAGAGATACTCCTGATATAAATGCCTTAGAAGCAGCCACGCTCCTAGTCGAGTGGGAACGGACAACCATAGGTGAAGATTGTCCAAGCAACTCATAAGCCAGGGTGAGAACCTCAACTATCAACCTTCTCATAGTAGGTTTAGAAGCCCCTTCGGGGCCCTAAAGCAAACGAACAGTTGTAAAAGCTGGGGGGAGGAACATAAACTGGCCCCTTTCCCCGGCAATAAGTTGTCTTCCTGTTCCATAACCAGAGCCTGTTCAGCGTTCATCACGAAACTGGGCGGTTTATACCCAAACTTTTGAGATGATACGCAGCACCCACTGAGAGATATCTGGAAAATGTCCCCATGCTGTCACAAACTCTACTAGGAGAACCAGCCTCTTGAGGCTGGCCCATGGTATTGTTCGAAAATCCACTCCAAGGCTCTGACTCCAACCGCCAAAGGGCGTGCTTTTGGGTTCTGATAGGGTAAGGGAAGAGATAAGGCAAGAGATTCCGGCTAAGCGAAGAGATAAGGCAGAGACCGTCTCAAACTGCGCTGACAGATCCATTTGCGATCTTTATATTGGGGATCGCAAATGGAATGGGTTTCAAGAATAGGGTCTGTCTAGTGTGAGCACTGGATGCCAGTGTCCAGTATGCGGCATTCCAGTGGGCAAAAATGCCTTGTTGATGCTAGAGGTCAGAGGAGAATGGGCCGACTGATTCAAGTTGATAGAAGAGCAACTTTGACTGAAATAAACACCCATCACAACTGAGTTATGCAGCAAAGCATTTTTTAAGCCACAATATACACAAACTTGTGGCGGATGGGCTACAACAGCAGAAGACCCCACCAGGAACCACTTATCTCCAAAAAAAATAGGAAAAAGAGGCTACAATTTGAATGAGCTCAACAAAATTGGACAGCTGAAGACTGGGAAAATGTTGCCTGGTCTGATGAGTCTCGATTTCTGTTGAGATATTCAAATGGTAGAGTCAGAATTTGCCGTAAACAGAATTAGAACATGGATCCATCATGCCTTGTTACCACTGTGCAGGCTGGTGGTGGTGGTGTAATGGTGTGGGGGATGTTTTCTTGACACACTTTAGGCCCCTTAATGCCAATTGGGCTATCGTTTAAATGTCACGGCCTACCTGAGCATTGTTTTTGACCATGTCCATTCGTTTATGACCACCATTTACTCATCCTCTGATCTCATAAAGCTTGAATGATTTCAAATTGGTTTCTTGAACATGACAATGAGTTCACTGTACTAAAATGGCCCCCACAGTCACCAGGGGTCTCGTTCATAAAGCGTGCGTACGCACACAACGGGGCTGGGAAAGTACGTAGGCCAGTTCTCACGCAAAGGTTGTGATTTATAAAAAAACAAACTTGATGGGAGAATGTACACACCTTTAAGCAAACTTTGAGCCGTGCGTATGCACATTCTGGTGACACGGATGGTGAGGTCGTAAACTGAAGTTAGATTGTAGAAAATAAATGTGAGAAGAACGATTATACGAATGAATGACATTTAATTTTCACTCCATTTCATACATTATATCCACATTATTATGAACATTAAATCCAACAGTGTTGTTTGTGCTGATTGTGTTAGGCTATATACAACTAGTAAAATCCAAACGTAATACAAAATGTATTTAAAAAAATATATTATAATAATCAGCGCTGCCTTACAGTCACATTGTCCACAGTGGAAGTGCAGGAGGAGATGTGCGACTACAACGACATGCAAAATAGCATGAAATACCCTTTTATTAGAGAACTGCAGAACATAGTGTAAAAAGGAAATATTTTCCTTAATGTACATATACCATAAAATGTCGAAGTCTGCAAATACTGTCATGAAGTACAAATACAGTCATTACTACTCATCATCGGTCCTAACTATTACGGTGTTCATTACAAAACCGTCAAGAAGCATGTGTTCACTATAACATTTTCGTCTGAAAAATTTTGTCCACAAATTATGTAATTTTGTCAAGGTGTTCATGATCAATCTATTTACTAGAAACATATAAATCCTCCGGTGACCCGGGTATGTAATGCTTCATGATGGCACTGCTTCTTTTTATTAGTGACCCCACTGCTGCACCAAATAACACAGTTTTCCGAGTCTCCACCTCCCCTACAAGTGTTTAAAGCTCAGTGTCTGAGAAATTACGTTGGTTTCCTCTTTTCTCACCTGTTGCCATCATTCAAAGTAACAGAAATACTTGTATTCACTTTCTTTGATTAATTGGTGGGTTGCATGCCAGTTTCCAGATATGGGATTCCACTCTCATTTACATGCCGATCAGCAATCATGAGGTGATTTTTATTGACTATGAATGGTTAAAAATGGGCGTGTACAGGATGTGAGGCATGTTCATGTACGCACATCTGTGTGTGATCAGTGATTTATAAAGGGAACATTGCTTAGAGGTGTGCGTACACATGATTTTATGAATCTGAATATTTTTTTCTGTACACCATTTTAGGCTTTGGGCGCACGTAAACTTTTATCCTATCAATTTGGGCCAACAATGCTTTCAGCACCTTATTGAATCAATGCCACATAGAATTAAGGCAGTTCTGAAGGCGAAAGAGGGGTCAAACATGGTATTAGTATGGTGTTCCTAATTACGTTCCTTTACGTGAGTGTAGAAGCTTCTGTTTGTTAATGAAGATTTAACAGATTAACGCGGCTCAACTGGTGTCTTGTCTTGACTGTTCAGTTTTATGGACGTACTTTGGTTACATGTAAGACAATGCTGTGTAACACAGTTCTTTGTTCGGGGAGGACGGATGCGGGAACCGGCAGACATTTAACAAGCTTTAATGTAAACATAAATCTAATACAAAATAAACATACAGGGAGTGCAGAATTATTAGGCAAGTTGTATTTTTGAGGATTAATTTTATTATTGAACAACAACCATGTTCTCACTGAACACAAAAAACTCATTAATATCAAAGCTGAATATTTTTGTATCAATATTTTAAGTAGTTTTTAGTTTTAGCTACAGGGAGTGCAGAATTATTAGGCAAATGAGTATTTTGACCACATCATCCTCGTTATGCATGTTGTCTTACTCCAAGCTGTATAGGCTGGAAAGCCTACTACCAATTAAGCATATTAGGTGATGTGCATCTCTGTAATGAGAAGGGGTGTGGTCTAATGACATCAACACCCTATATCAGGTGTGCATAATTATTAGGCAACTTCCTTTCCTTTGGCAAAATGGGTCAAAAGAAGGACTTGACAGGCTCAGAAAAGTCAAAAATAGTGAGATATATTGCAGAGGGATGCAGCAGTCTTAAAATAGCCAAGCTTCTGAAGCGTGATCATCGAACAATCAAGCGTTTCATTCAAAATAGTCAACAGGATCGCAAGAAGCGTGCGGAAAAACCAAGGCGCAAAATAACTGCCCGTGAACTGAGAAAAGTCAAGCGTGCAGCTGCCAAGATGCCACTTGCCACCAGTTTGGCCATATTTCAGAGCTGCAACATCACTGGAGTGCCCAAAAGCACAAGGTGTGCAATACTCAGAGACA